>OY282560.1:289366240-290108740 GCA_958295665.1 Tipula vernalis
CTTTTAACTTTTAACTTTTAACTTTTAACTTTTAACTTTTAACTTTTAACTTTTAACTTTTAACTTTTAACTTTTAACTTTTAACTTTTAACTTTTAACTTTTAACTTTTAACTTTTAACTTTTAACTTTTAACTTTAACTTTTAACTTTTAACTTTTAAACTTTTAACTTTTAACTTTTAACTTTTAACTTTTAACTTTTAACTTTTAACTTTTAACTTTTAACTTTTAACTTTTAACTTTTAACTTTTAACTTTTAACTTTTAACTTTTAACTTTTAACTTTTAACTTTTAACTTTAACTTTTAACTTTTAACTTTTTAACTTTTAACTTTTAACTTTTAACCTTTTAACTTTTAACTTTTAACTTTTAACTTTTAACTTTTAACTTTTAACTTTTAACTTTTAACTTTTAACTTTTAACTTTTAACTTTTAACTTTTAACTTTTAACTTTAACTTTTAACTTTTAACTTTTAACTTTTAACTTTTAACTTTTAACTTTTAACTTTTAACTTTTAACTTTTAACTTTTAACTTTAACTTTTAACTTTTAACTTTTAACTTTTAACTTTTAACTTTTAACTTTTAACTTATAACTTTTAACTTTTAACTTTTAACTTTTAACTTTTAACTTTTAACTTTTAACTTTTAACTTTTAACTTTTAACTTTTAACTTTTAACTTTTAACTTTTAACTTTTAACTTTTAACTTTTAACTTTTAACTTTTAACTTTTAACTTTTAACTTTTAACTTTTAACTTTTAACTTTTAACTTTTAACTTTTAACTTTTAACTTTTAACTTTTAACTTTTAACTTTTAACTTTTAACTTTTAACTTTTAACTTTTAACTTTTAACTTTTAACTTTTAACTTTTAACTTTTAACTTTTAACTTTTAACTTTTAACTTTTAACTTTTAACTTTTAACTTTTAACTTTTAACTTTTAACTTTTAACTTTAACTTTTAACTTTTAACTTTTAACTTTTAACTTTAACTTTTAACTTTTAACTTTTAACTTTTAACTTTTAACTTTTAACTTTTAACTTTTAACTTTTAACTTTTAACTTTTAACTTTTAAACTTTTAACTTTTAACTTTTAACTTTAACTTTTAACTTTTAACTTTTAACTTTTAACTTTTAACTTTTAACTTTTAACTTTTTAACTTTTAACTTTTAACTTTTAACTTTTAACTTTTAACTTTTAACTTTTAACTTTTAACTTTTAACTTTTAACTTTTAACTTTTAACTTTTAACTTTTAACTTTTAACTTTTAACTTTTAACTTTTAACTTTTACTTTAACTTTTAACTTTTAACTTTTAACTTTTAACTTTTAACTTTTAACTTTTAACTTTTAACTTTTAACTTTTAACTTTTAACTTTTAACTTTTAACTTTTAACTTTTAACTTTTAACTTTTAACTTTTAACTTTTAACTTTTAACTTTTAACTTTTAACTTTTAACTTTTAACTTTTAACTTTTAACTTTTAACTTTTAACTTTTAACTTTTAACTTTAACTTTTAACTTTTAACTTTTAACTTTTAACTTTTAACTTTTAACTTTTAACTTTTAACTTTTAACTTTTAACTTTTAACTTTTAACTTTTAACTTTTAACTTTTAACTTTTAACTTTTAACTTTTAACTTTTAACTTTTAACTTTAACTTTTAACTTTTAACTTTTAACTTTTAACTTTTAACTTTTAACTTTTAACTTTTAACTTTTAACTTTTAACTTTTAACTTTTAACTTTTAAACTTTTAACTTTTAACTTTTAACTTTTAACTTTAACTTTTAACTTTTAAACTTTTAACTTTTAACTTTTAACTTTTAACTTTTAACTTTTAACTTTTAACTTTTAACTTTTAACTTTTAACTTTTAACTTTTAACTTTTAACTTTTAACTTTTAACTTTTAACTTTTAACTTTTAACTTTTAACTTTTAACTTTTAACTTTTAACTTTTAACTTTTAACTTTTAACTTTTAACTTTTAACTTTTAACTTTTAACTTTTAACTTTTAACTTTAACTTTTAACTTTTAACTTTTAACTTTTAACTTTTAACTTTTAACTTTTAACTTTTAACTTTTAACTTTAACTTTAACTTTTAACTTTTAACTTTTAACTTTTAACTTTTAACTTTTAACTTTTAACTTTTTTAACTTTTAACTTTTAACTTTTAACTTTAACTTTTAACTTTTAACTTTTAACTTTTAACTTTTAACTTTTAACTTTTAACTTTTAACTTTTAACTTTTAACTTTTAACTTTTAACTTTTAACTTTTAACTTTTAACTTTTAACTTTTAACTTTAACTTTTAACTTTTTTACTTTTAACTTTTAACTTTTAACTTTTAACTTTTAACTTTTTTAACTTTTAACTTTTAACTTTTAACTTTTAACTTTTAACTTTTAACTTTTAACTTTTAACTTTTAACTTTTAACTTTTAACTTTTAACTTTTAACTTTTAACTTTTAACTTTTAACTTTTAACTTTTAACTTTTAACTTTTAAACTTTTAACTTTTAACTTTAACTTTTAACTTTTAACTTTTAACTTTTAACTTTTAACTTTTAACTTTTAACTTTTAACTTTTAACTTTTAACTTTTAACTTTTAACTTTTAACTTTTAACTTTTAACTTTTAACTTTTAACTTTTAACTTTTAACTTTTAACTTTTAACTTTTAACTTTTAACTTTAACTTTTAACTTTTAACTTTTAACTTTTAACTTTTAACTTTTAACTTTAACTTTTAACTTTTAACTTTTAACTTTTAACTTTTAACTTGTAACTTTTAACTTTTAACTTTTAACTTTTAACTTTTAACTTTTAACTTTTAACTTTTAACTTTTAACTTTTAACTTTTAACTTTTAACTTTTAACTTTTAACTTTAACTTTTAACTTTTAACTTTTAACTTTTAACTTTTAACTTTTAACTTTTAACTTTTAACTTTTAACTTTTAACTTTTAACTTTTAACTTTTAACTTTTAACTTTTAACTTTTAACTTTTAACTTTTAACTTTTAACTTTTAACTTTAACTTTTAACTTTTAACTTTTAACTTTTAACTTTTAACTTTTAACTTTTAACTTTTAACTTTTAACTTTTAACTTTTAACTTTTAACTTTTAACTTTTAACTTTTAACTTTTAACTTTTAACTTTTAACTTTTAACTTTTAACTTTTAACTTTTAACTTTTAACTTTTAACTTTTAACTTTTAACTTTTAACTTTTAACTTTTAACTTTTAACTTTTAACTTTTAACTTTTAACTTTTAACTTTTAACTTTTAACTTTTAACTTTTAACTTTTAACTTTTAACTTTTTACTTTTTACTTTTTACTTTTTACTTTTAACTTTTAACTTTTAACTTTTAACTTTTAACTTTTAACTTTTAACTTTTAACTTTTAACTTTTTACTTTTTACTTTTTACTTTTTACTTTTTACTTTTTACTTTTTACTTTTACTTTTTACTTTTACTTTTACTTTTTACTTTTACTTTTTACTTTTACTTTTTACTTTTACTTTTACTTTTTACTTTTTACTTTTTACTTTTTACTTTTTACTTTTTACTTTTTACTTTTTACTTTTTACTTTTTTACTTTTTACTTTTTACTTTTTACTTTTTACTTTTACTTTTTACTTTTACTTTTTACTTTTTACTTTTTACTTTTTACTTTTTACTTTTTACTTTTTACTTTTTACTTTTACTTTTTACTTTTTACTTTTACTTTTTACTTTTTACTTTTTACTTTTTACTTTTTACTTTTTACTTTTTACTTTTTACTTTTTACTTTTTACTTTTTACTTTTTACTTTTTACTTTTTACTTTTTACTTTTTACTTTTTACTTTTACTTTTTACTTTTTACTTTTTACTTTTTACTTTTACTTTTTACTTTTTACTTTTTACTTTTTACTTTTTACTTTTTACTTTTTACTTTTACTTTTACTTTTTACTTTTTTACTTTTTACTTTTTACTTTTTACTTTTTACTTTTTACTTTTTAACTTTTTACTTTTTACTTTTACTTTTTACTTTTTACTTTTTACTTTTTACTTTTTACTTTTTACTTTTTACTTTTTACTTTTTACTTTTTACTTTTACTTTTTACTTTTTACTTTTTACTTTTTACTTTTTACTTTTTACTTTTTACTTTTACTTTTACTTTTTACTTTTTACTTTTACTTTTTACTTTTACTTTTTACTTTTTACTTTTTACTTTTTACTTTTTACTTTTACTTTACTTTACTTTTTACTTTTTACTTTTTACTTTTATTTACTTTTTACTTTTTACTTTTTACTTTTTACTTTTACTTTTAACTTTTAACTTTTAACCTTTTTAACTTTTAACTTTTAACTTTTAACTTTTAACTTTTAACTTTACTTTTAACTTTTAACTTTTAACTTTTAACTTTTAACTTTTAACTTTTAACTTTTAACTTTTAACTTTTAACTTTTAACTTTTAACTTTTAACTTTTAACTTTTAACTTTTAACTTTTTAACTTTTAACTTTTAACTTTTAACTTTTAACTTTTAACTTTTAACTTTTAACTTTTAACTTTTAACTTTTAACTTTTAACTTTTAACTTTTAACTTTTAACTTTTAACTTTTAACTTTTAACTTTTAACTTTTAACTTTTAACTTTTAACTTTTAACTTTTAACTTTTAACTTTTAACTTTTAACTTTTAACTTTTAACTTTTAACTTTTAACTTTTAACTTTAACTTTTAACTTTTAACTTTTAACTTTTAACTTTTAACTTTTAACTTTTAACTTTTAACTTTTAACTTTTAACTTTTAACTTTTAACTTTTAACTTTAACTTTAACTTTTAACTTTTAACTTTTAACTTTTAACTTTTAACTTTTAACTTTTAACTTTTAACTTTTAACTTTTAACTTTTAACTTTTAACTTTTAACTTTTAACTTTTAACTTTTTAACTTTTAACTTTTAACTTTTAACTTTTAACTTTTAACTTTTAACTTTTAACTTTTAACTTTTAACTTTTAACTTTTAACTTTTAACTTTTAACTTTTAACTTTTAACTTTTAACTTTTAACTTTTAACTTTTAACTTTTAACTTTTAACTTTTAACTTTTAACTTTTAACTTTTAACTTTTAACTTTTAACTTTTAACTTTTAACTTTTAACTTTTAACTTTTAACTTTTAACTTTTAACTTTTAACTTTTAACTTTTAACTTTTAACTTTTAACTTTTAACTTTTAACTTTTAACTTTTAACTTTTAACTTTTAACTTTTAACTTTTAACTTTTAACTTTTAACTTTTAACTTTTAACTTTTAACTTTTAACTTTTAACTTTTAAACTTTTAACTTTTAACTTTTAACTTTTAACTTTTAACTTTTAACTTTTAACTTTTAACTTTTAACTTTTAACTTTAACTTTTAACTTTTAACTTTTAACTTTTAACTTTTAACTTTTAACTTTTAACTTTTAACTTTTAACTTTTAACTTTTAACTTTTAACTTTTAACTTTTAACTTTTAACTTTTAACTTTTAACTTTTAACTTTTAACTTTTAACTTTTAACTTTTAACTTTTAACTTTTAACTTTTAACTTTTAACTTTTAACTTTTAACTTTTAACTTTTAACTTTTAACTTTTAACTTTTAACTTTTAACTTTTAACTTTTAACTTTTAACTTTTAACTTTTAACTTTTAACTTAACTTTTAACTTTTAACTTTTAACTTTTAACTTTTAACTTTTAACTTTTAACTTTTAACTTTTAACTTTTAACTTTTAACTTTTAACTTTTAACTTTTAACTTTTAACTTTTAACTTTTAACTTTTAACTTTTAACTTTTAACTTTTAACTTTTAACTTTTAACTTTTAACTTTAACTTTTAACTTTTAACTTTTAACTTTTAACTTTTAACTTTTAACTTTTAACTTTTAACTTTTAACTTTTAACTTTTAACTTTTAACTTTTAACTTTTAACTTTTAACTTTTAACTTTTAACTTTTAACTTTTAACTTTTAACTTTTAACTTTTAACTTTTAACTTTTAACTTTTAACTTTTAACTTTTAACTTTTAACTTTTAACTTTTAACTTTTAACTTTTAACTTTTAACTTTTAACTTTTACTTTTTACTTTTACTTTTTACTTTTACTTTTTACTTTTTACTTTTAACTTTTTACTTTTACTTTTTACTTTTTACTTTTTACTTTTTACTTTTACTTTTTACTTTTTACTTTTTACTTTTTACTTTTTACTTTTTACTTTTTACTTTTTACTTTTACTTTTACTTTTTACTTTTTACTTTTTACTTTTTACTTTTACTTTTTACTTTTTACTTTTTACTTTTTACTTTTTACTTTTTACTTTTACTTTTACTTTTTACTTTTTACTTTTTACTTTTTACTTTTTACTTTTTACTTTTTACTTTTTACTTTTTACTTTTTACTTTTTCTTTTTACTTTTTACTTTTTACTTTTTACTTTTTACTTTTTACTTTTTACTTTTACTTTTTACTTTTTTACTTTTTACTTTTTACTTTTTACTTTTTACTTTTACTTTTTACTTTTTACTTTTTACTTTTTACTTTTTACTTTTTACTTTTTACTTTTTACTTTACTTTTTACTTTTTACTTTTTACTTTTTACTTTTTACTTTTTTTTACTTTTTACTTTTTACTTTTTACTTTTTACTTTTTACTTTTTACTTTTTACTTTTTACTTTTTACTTTTTACTTTTTACTTTTTACTTTTTACTTTTTACTTTTTACTTTTTACTTTTTACTTTTTACTTTTTACTTTTTACTTTTTACTTTTTACTTTTTACTTTTTACTTTTTACTTTTTACTTTTTACTTTTAACTTTTTACTTTTTACTTTTTACTTTTTACTTTTTACTTTTACTTTTACTTTTTACTTTTTACTTTTTACTTTTTACTTTTTACTTTTTACTTTTTACTTTTTACTTTTTACTTTTTACTTTTTACTTTTTACTTTTTACTTTTTACTTTTACTTTTTACTTTTTACTTTTTACTTTTTACTTTTTACTTTTTACTTTTTACTTTTTACTTTTTACTTTTTACTTTTTACTTTTTACTTTTACTTTTTACTTTTTACTTTTTACTTTTTACTTTTTACTTTTTACTTTTTACTTTTTACTTTTTACTTTTTACTTTTTACTTTTTACTTTTTACTTTTTACTTTTTACTTTTTACTTTTTACTTTTTACTTTTTACTTTTTACTTTTCTTTTTACTTTTTACTTTTTACTTTTTACTTTTTACTTTTTACTTTTTACTTTTTACTTTTTACTTTTTACTTTTTACTTTTTACTTTTTACTTTTTACTTTTTACTTTTTACTTTTTACTTTTTACTTTTTACTTTTTACTTTTTACTTTTTACTTTTTACTTTTTACTTTTTACTTTTTACTTTTTACTTTTTACTTTTTACTTTTTACTTTTTACTTTTTACTTTTTACTTTTTACTTTTTACTTTTTACTTTTTACTTTTTACTTTTTACTTTTTACTTTTTACTTTTTACTTTTTACTTTTTACTTTTTACTTTTTACTTTTTACTTTTTACTTTTTACTTTTTACTTTTTACTTTTTACTTTTTACTTTTTACTTTTTACTTTTTACTTTTTACTTTTTACTTTTTACTTTTTACTTTTTACTTTTTACTTTTTACTTTTTACTTTTTACTTTTTACTTTTTACTTTTTACTTTTTACTTTTTACTTTTTACTTTTTACTTTTTACTTTTTACTTTTTACTTTTTACTTTTTACTTTTTACTTTTTACTTTTTACTTTTTACTTTTTACTTTTTACTTTTTACTTTTTACTTTTTACTTTTTACTTTTTACTTTTTACTTTTTACTTTTTACTTTTTACTTTTTACTTTTTACTTTTTACTTTTTACTTTTTACTTTTTACTTTTTACTTTTTACTTTTTACTTTTTACTTTTTACTTTTTACTTTTTACTTTTTACTTTTTACTTTTTACTTTTTACTTTTTACTTTTTACTTTTTACTTTTTACTTTTTACTTTTTACTTTTTACTTTTTACTTTTTACTTTTTACTTTTTACTTTTTACTTTTTACTTTTTACTTTTTACTTTTTACTTTTTACTTTTTACTTTTTACTTTTTACTTTTTACTTTTTACTTTTTACTTTTTACTTTTTACTTTTTACTTTTTACTTTTTACTTTTTACTTTTTACTTTTTACTTTTTACTTTTTACTTTTTACTTTTTACTTTTTACTTTTTACTTTTTACTTTTTACTTTTTACTTTTTACTTTTTACTTTTTACTTTTTACTTTTTACTTTTTACTTTTTACTTTTTACTTTTTACTTTTTACTTTTTACTTTTTACTTTTTACTTTTTACTTTTTACTTTTTACTTTTTACTTTTTACTTTTTACTTTTTACTTTTTACTTTTTACTTTTTACTTTTTACTTTTTACTTTTTACTTTTTACTTTTTACTTTTTACTTTTTACTTTTTACTTTTTACTTTTTACTTTTTACTTTTTACTTTTTACTTTTTACTTTTTACTTTTTACTTTTTACTTTTTACTTTTTACTTTTTACTTTTTACTTTTTACTTTTTACTTTTTACTTTTTACTTTTTACTTTTTACTTTTTACTTTTTACTTTTTACTTTTTACTTTTTACTTTTTACTTTTTACTTTTTACTTTTTACTTTTTACTTTTTACTTTTTACGTTTTACTTTTTACTTTTTACTTTGTGACCAGCATGTAGATGCCCGAGACAGCCGGATAGATCGCGAATACGAAGACTTGGCTAAGTTAAAGTGGTGGATTAAAATACACAACCCGTTCCCCTATACAGAAGAACATATTTCCTTGTCCACCGGGCTCATTGCTGGGAAAGAAGTTAATTGTCACGAAGCTTTTGCGGTTGAAACAAATAGTATCCTTAATCAAATGCAAGGCAAGAGGTTTCATGCTATTTCATTTACACGCAAGTATCGCCTAGTACCTCTTATAAATAAATCGTCTTCTGTAAAAGTTCAGGATGTAGTTATAACAGTGGATCCCTTGTTAATTTTCCAGAGAATTTGCCTGACCCAAGAAAAGTCCCCCAATAACCTAGAAAACCATTTCGATTATGAACTACCTCCAATTCCAATGAGCATATTTGACAATGGCATGTTACGGAAAACCGCTAAATTGGCTCTAATAAAGATATTCTCACCAGAAACCGCGAATATTGACAAGACTAAATTTATTCACGTTGTCGACGGGGGAATGTTGATACATCAGGTACCCTGGACGGAAAAGGAATTATTTGTTGAAATTTTCGGCAGATATGTAAAACATTTAAGATCATCGCGATAGTATAAAAGGGTCAGAACGTTTGCGACGTGCAAATAACATGTCATGCCCTGACATAAGGTTCGAGCCTAACATGGTTTTATTATTTCCAAAGGAAAAGTTTTTGTCCAATAATAACAATAAAATTTGCTTCATTCAGGATTTGAAGGGTGTTCTGGAAGAGAATGGCATTTCCTTTAGACAAGCAGTAGACGATGCAGACTCGTTGATCGTACATACGGCGTTGCAGAAATATGCTGTCAACGGCCCGCCAGTTGTGGTCGTGGCAGAGGATATTGACATCCTTGTACTGATAATAGCCCTGACCTCAAAAGATCAAACAATTTATTTCTTGAAACCTGGAAAGGGCAAAAAAACCCAGCAAATGTTTTCCTCCAAGAGCTTGGGTGCACCGCCCTTCGTTAGAGACAATATTTTATTTCTCCATGCGATTTCGGGAAGCGATACAACTTCCGCTTTTTTCGGGAAAGGAAAAACGTCAATAGTCGACAAATTAGAGGGAAAGCTAACGAAGAACAGAGACACGGAACTGGAAGCAATCATTGAAAGTTTTAAAAACCATAACCTTCCCCACGATACCGTGTTTCAGGAGGGGCAAACTGTCACTGCGTCGATGTACAGTGATGATGATACACAAACCCTGACAAAAATTAGATACGAGATCTTCAAGCGATTCACCAGAGACAGAAACAGAAACCAAACCGCGCTCAAACTAGCAACCTTGCCACCTACACCTGAAGCTGCAAAGCAACACCTTTATCGGGTATATCTGCAAGTCCAGCAGTGGCTCGGAAACGAACTGTCACCAGAAAAATGGGGATGGAAACGTGTAGCCTGTACACACATACCGGTTCAAACCACTAAAGACCCAGCGGTTCCGGAACTCTTAAAGATGATATTTTGTCAATGTAAGAAAGAATGTAAGGGAACATGTTCATGCAAGAGAGCAGGGCTACCATGCTCATCTATTTGTAATTCATGTGAGTCCCGCCAATGTTCGAATTATAAAGACAGCCAAGATACGTTACCCAAAGAGGTAGAACTAGAGGAAACTCTAGAACCAGAAGGAGTTGTTGACGAGGGCGACGTTGATGACCAAGAATTATTATTGGACTCTTGTGACGGGGACTGGTGATTTACAGATTTATGTATTGTTGAGTATTATGGATAAATATTCTTCACACTTTACAGATTTTTAGTTTTCGTTAGGAAAAACCTAATGAACTTCAATACTTTGCCACATGTGCAAAACTGATTGTCGCTAGTTTCTGGCCAATTGGTGGGATCCATCCTGCTGTGATTAATCTTATGGTCTGCTTTCCTAATAGGCATAGCTTGAGGCCTCATTTGCGAGAAAAACAAGACGCTCGGAAACATAAATATCCTTCAAAATTATATGGTTTACGGCGTTTCTCATTTATGGCCCCGAGGATTTTGCCAGTGGATAGAATGTGGTGGCGCCATCTACAATTGGTTTACACAGTCAAAAACATTGAAAATAATGTATTTCCAACACCCCCATCTCAAATTTTGGAAAAAAACTTGCATATTTCATGAGTTTCAAAATTTTGGATTTTTCAACCCGACTTTTTGCAAAAAATAAGAAAATTAAGTTATCTAAGTTATAAAATTAACTGATCTTCAATTTATATCTGAACAAAAAATCTCTAACTGCCATATATTGGGAGATATTCGCGGAAAACCGATTTTCCGGGTCTTTTAGGGCCATTTTCTCCCCCTGTCACACAACATTTTGACGCAAACTCGGGCTCATTTTCAAGGGGGTGCCAAATGCCACTCATTAACTAGCAAATAAAAATGGAAACTAATAATCTATAGGTTGGCCTTTTTTTCCCCCTTCATTTACTGGACTATATATAAATATCAAGCAACGATTGCATCAAACGTTATACAAATTACCGCTGACGGAATTTTTTCAACAGAAATCAAAAGTCTCAAAATCAAATGATTTTTTCTCAGTATCCATTTGATGTAAAAATTTTTAATTTATCGATCACTGCGGTCAGCCACATAAGCAACAAACAAATTTTGGTTAGAATTCTGTACGAAACTGAAATAAAATGTCATGAATTTTGTTCATCAAAAACTTAAAATATTAAAATCAAATGATGTTTTTTAAATGCCGTGGTATGCACTTACACATATTTCTTCAAAAGGTCAAAAGTCCATTAGTCAAATGATTTTTCTGGAAAATCTTTCGAATACACTCTACATCAAGTAAATACCAAACTACTGTCATGTCAGAAAAATCATTTGGCTTTGGAACTTTTGACTTCAGTTGGAGAAATTTCGTCGGCGGATCTTCGTTCAAAATTTTATGCAAATATTTCTTCTTGTTTATAGACCCTAGCACACAATTTAACCCAATTTTATCTAGATGGAGCCGAAGTCTTGAACATTGTTTAAGTTCAGCCAATTATACGATACCTACAATTTTTTAAATATTATAACAAAGAGTCGCTTTGCCTCTCAATTTTTTAGTTGACTTGTATATTGTGGACGGAGCGGATTTATATTTCGAAAAAAAAACAATTTTAAAAACAATTAAAATTTTATTGAAAATTTATTAAAAAAGGTGAACCTGTTTAGTAAAACTTAGATCTTCCTTAGGCTTCCTTATACAGTAATTTAAGATTGGTCTAATGTACATATTAAGAATCATTTTAAAAATTAATAAAGATTAGAAGTTTATTGCGGCAAGCCGCACACGCGACAGAATGATGACATGGCTTTTTATTCAAGCATATTTTGCATTCCATTTCTTGATCATTTTTTTCAATTTCCTGAGAAATCGTACGGGCCAATTGACGGTTTGCCTGAAATCAAAGCAAATGGCATAGTTGCCTTTTAATAATAATTTAAGCTGAAGTAAGTTTAAAACAAAACTACCAGTGAATATGTAACACAACTCGATTAATTCCTCGACATTTGCAATTGTACGTTGTAATTGTAGTTGCTGCTTAACCACCATAGTTACTAAACGCCTATTAAGTCCCAAATCTAATGCCTCTGTGTAAATTACACTCTTTTCCCCATCACTTAAAAATTCATCAAATGCTCGCTGAACGAGGTGACATGCCATCGGAGATTCAATCTCTGGAAAATAATCTGCGGCATACAAACGCAAAGGTCCAGCCTGTTCAGATATTCTCGGCAAGCGACGTGATGATGGTCCTCGACGGTATTGAATTAAACAAGATGAATAATCCATTTTTTTATCCGCACATTTTCTATTATTATTTTTATGGTAGCCGAGCAAAATGTTCCATTTTACTCGTGCATGTAAAATAGTCTTACAATAAAAACACTTTATAGTTTGGGGATTAGCTGCGTAATAAAATCCAGAAGCAGCCAATTCTAACGGACCTGTTTTAATTGTTGATACCTACAAAATTACAAAAAATAAATTGAATAATTCATGATTAATAGTATCCGATTGGCTGCACTCACCGGGCACCAATTTCTAAAAGTCGCATAACGAAATTCTTTGTATTTCAAGTGCTTACGCACGTCAATTGCACCTTCCGTTACGATGTAAGGTGAGGGTATGTCCACGTTTGGAGCTGAAATTATTTGGGGTGTGCCACATTGATGTGAACCAATATCGTCCTTAAAATGATACAACTTCATTTCAATAATCAAAATAAAAGAAATTCACTGAACTTACCATGCTGATGAGAATAATTTCGTACGTTGTGCTGCACTTATAACACTTTAGTCGGTCAACCTCTTTATATAAACCTTTCTCAGTTATACATATTTTCTCCTTTGTGGTAAAAATGTTCGTTAAATAAAATGTTTCTAGTCTTGCTGCTTGGAAATTCATGATTAAACTAGTTAAGCAATTTTTAAATTTATTTTAACGCTACCGAGCGTAAATCATCTTAGAACCTGATTTTATATTGTTATGAACTCAGCAATGAATAACGGTTATGTCGATCAAAATATGATTAATATAAATTGAAATTAAGGTGACCAGATTTCTATAAAAGTCATCACTATAAATTAGCATAGCGGTGTCAAGGTTTTATAGATTTTAATTCAATTTAATTCTATACCAAAACAAAGTAATTATTTTAATTTTGATTTCAGAGGTACATCCAGGAAGTAATTCCTAATTAATTTATTCACTTATTTCATGATACCAAAGATTTAAAGTTGTACTATATTGTGCTATTATACTACTAACTATTGAAGGTGTCTGTAATCAATTCGATCTCATTCAATATTTAACGATCCTGTCCGATTTCCAAATTAATGTAAAAACCGTGCTAGTTTGTAAGCAAATAAAATAAAATTTAATAATTTCACATAGTGCTACCATAACAACAATAAGGTATTACTTGAACATACTGTGATCTGATAGCCAGTTCATGAAATTCAAAGTTCTTTCATGATGTGATAAAAGAGTTATTTAGGAGGTCAGCCACTTAGCTATTAAAACAACGTTTTATAGAATCAACATCAGAAGAATATTTTTAAATTTTCTACTAGCAACGTATTTTAACAAGCAGTTTCTTCAACTTAAATTGTCAACCGAATCGACGTTAACATTTAGAAGAGAAAAATGTATTATTTCGTCTTGCGATGCCCTTATCTCTAGTTCTGCTGGCCTCCAATCTTCCATTCTCTAAATGTTTATATTTCGAGAAATTTTGAAAAGTTCACAAAATTTCCTCTCCACTTTTCAAAAATGTTGGTTCCCCTTACTCCAAGTTATTTTTCTATTTTAACTTATTTGATTCGAGTTATTAAACTAAGATGGCGCCGGATGTTTGTAATTATATATGCGGGATAGCCTGGGGTAATACGTCCGTCGTTCGTATTCGATAAATCCGATGACTTGTTGTCGCTCTGATTGGTTGCAAGCGGAATATTTTCTCGTGTCCGTTGTATAAAGCATGGGTTTTAAAGTTAAAGTAGTAATTTTCCAAAGTACGAAGTGAATGCTGAGGTCCAAATTGTTATTCAATAGATTGCCGTGTCCGGGTAGTGAGCTGGAGTCAATAATTGAAGTAGGTATGTTTGGATGTCCAGGAAAAATGCAGGTAAAAAAATATAAAAATCACTTTTTCTCCAATTAATTCGCTTTATTTTCACACTTGTTGTTGACACTTGAAAGTATTTTTTTGAAGTGATTTAATTTTTGCTTTCACAAAAATTGTACAATTTTTTAATAATTATAGTATAGTGACATCTACCCTTTGTAACTTAGATTAATACTTTTTCTATGTTTTAGTACGAATATGTTCATGATTGTTATTTACTATATTGCAATGTAGATGTCTCTGAATCTTAGTATGAAGTAAGTTTTGATATTTTTATAAATGTCAAAAACATCAAAATATAATAAATAAATTTGGTTTTCAAAATGGTAAGTTTTTATATAATGCAAATTGAATTAATTAAATGAATATGAAATAGGGAATTTATATAATTACAATTTTAGATAATTAACAAGGAAATAACTACAGTTTAGATGTACAGCTATGACATGGAAGACAGAACGGAAACTAATATCTTCCTCTACGGTGATGGCAATGACAATGACCCGAGTATGCTGATCAGCTGTTGGCTCAGATAAGTACAATGTAAATTTATGGTTATTTAAGTGATGATTCTTTGTGTTGTTCTCTTCTGTTTCTTTTAGGTATTGGATTTGACGATAATTGGCGAGACGTTTGGTGAAAAATATGTGTTGTGAAAGTTAATGTGTGATGTGTACTGTGTGTCAAGAACTCTCACAAACACCGGAAAGCAGAAAAATTATATTATTTCAGGAAGCGGCCGGAGGAGACGGAGAAGGTGCACGGGATACTCATTTACAATAGTTAATGAATATAACTATGTGACATTTGCAAATGTCACATGGTTATATTCTTCTCATTTTCACTCTACTTATGTGATGATATTTTCACTTTTACACTCTCAAAACAATGAAAGTTCTAGGCATTTTTGTAATTTCCTCTTCTCCGGAGTAGTTTATTTTTAAATGGTTAGGCGGGAGGGCGAGATTGTGGTGCTCTACAAGAATATTATATTATCTCGTTGTAAGTCAATTACTCTAAAAGTTATAACAATTTTCTCTACTAAGTTCTTTTTGCGTTTGAACGCAAAGTTCAAAATACCCACCAGATCACAGAACCTTGCGAAACTCCATCATTAATAATTGGGAGTTGAATAATTGTACCATCAATCCTAACTACTTGGGACCTCTCAAAAATGTACGAGCAGAACCACTTCAATATTACTTTACGAAACTCGGCATGGGAAAGCTTTTCAACAGAACAATTTTTGGTTAACGGCACCAAATTCTTTTGTTAGTGTAATAATTAGTGAGTTTAAGTAAAGTCTTTTCTGTACCTTTGGACTTCCTAAGCCCAAACTGATTGATGTGTAACTGAAATCTGTGTAATTCAACCGGCTTCACAGATATCTTACTGGAAACCGTAAACATTAAGATTGGACTGTAATACGCTTCCGTTGCCATTTTTTGAAAACGAGAATTATCACAGCCTGTTTAATTTAGTAGGTAGAGCTAGTTTTGTTGAAAGCTTATTTTTAAACTTAATTTGGTTAAGGATCTCCGTTGTTGTCCAGCGCTTTATTTATGTATCTTGGTTTTGCTTTAATTTTAACTAATCCATAAAATATTTCTTTCAAGAAGAGGTTTTAAAATCAAGAAAAAACCATCACACGCATCGGACGAATTTGTTGCAGAATTAACAACACATTACATTCTACATTCACGTCTAATCGTAGACTTACAGAGCACTGAGTACTTAATGTTTCTGGTTTTCAGCCTTTTCAGATTAGAAGCAGGGAATTCCACAAATGCTTATGTAGTAACTGAATTTTATGGTGGTCTAGGCGTCTGGTGAAGGGGGGAACAAAGCTGTGTAGTAATTACCAGCTCCGTAACCTTCAGTAGAGTGAGCTCCAGCAGGCTGTTCTGGTCATGTTTTAGGCAGTCCTGCCTGGGGTTTACGATCGCGTGAGGGGTAACCTAATCGCGGTTTGCAAGTGTATGCTACCTCCCCGTGGCGACCACTGGTAACTGTTTGTTCTGTTTACCGAACAACAGGCTAAAGTACGACGCTAAAGGAAGGAACAACCTTGACAAAAAAAACCAAATACAAGGTGAGACTCGTGCGCCGAGGGGTGAATGATCATGGGTTAGTTGGTCTCTAGCACGGAACTCAGGATACCTGGCGACCTCCGGTTTCAATTAGCCTTACCACAGTAAGAGGCGCTGCTGTGGTGAACCTTCCTTCCTCAAACAAGACCTATTGTATGGACACAAGTAATATAAAAAATAATGAGGGCGGTGCTTCTCTAAACGCACCAATCTCGGTAGATGATAAGGACCTAGCAGGCCCTGCTACCGAAAAAAAAATTTCAGATAGCGAGAGCAATTGTTCTAGCATGGATACCGTGCTTGGCTCACCGACTCATGGCACTTATTGGCCAGTACAGGTTGAGACCCAATCTACCTCAACAACAACAGAGGTCAGAAAGAATCTCGCGGGCCTGGAGCTCGAAACCAGAACAAGGCTACGCCTTAGCGGTGCCGCAAGGAGGCGCCTGGCCCATTTAAAACAGTCAGGTGTGCCTCACGATGTCGCCGTGGAGCAGTGCCGAATGAAGATAAAGAACAAAGATCCAAATGTAACGAACAAGCGGAGCCGGTCAGACGGATCTACCCCTAAGGGTCTAGCACAAAAACGGGAGAAGAGGTCCAGACCCTCACCAAAGGGAGCGTAAGGTGCCCCCAAAGTCGAGGCGAGTGTGGGTACTAGGAATACGACCGTACCCAGCTACAGCGAAACAACCAAATCAATCAGGTTGGAAAACATCCACCAAGGCTTCCCAGATGTCAAGCTGGGTATTACCCAGATCTTGGAAATCCAGGATGCCATTGTGGAAACAATGGCAGATCTGCCGCTAGACGGAGTCAGCTCCAACTTTCTGGACTGCCGTACTAGGAACAGATGGCTCTCAGTTAACTGTGCGGACGAGGACACGGCGGAGTGGCTTACAGCCGTCGTAGCTAAACTAAAGCTATGGGAGAAGGCAACCATCAAATTGGTCAGGGCAACGAGCTTCCTCGCCCCAAAATCTTTTTCGTATACTTGCCACGCTGTGGCAAGGAGACGAATGAGAAGATACTTCGCCGGTTGGCGATTCAGAACAAAGGGTTGAGAAGAGCGGACTGGAAGGTTGTGGCGAGGAAGGAGCGGGAGGGCGACCTCCTTCAGGTGACGATGTCCGTTTCCCACAAAACGACGGAGATCCTTTAAGACTCCAATTATAACTGAATAGAGTAAATTAGAGTAAATTGGATTTTCGGTACCGTACACTTTCGCCCCAAGAAGGAGAGAGCAAGGGATGGATATACCACAAGGGCGGTCGTGCGGAGGAGAACGGAACCAATAAAGATGGCGGCGGCGAAAGACGTGGAACGCACCAGAGCTGCCTCTGAGCATGACAAGACGAATAGGCCTAGCACATCAGGTGTAACAAGCCCAAGACCGAGCCAGAGCAAGAAGGGGTGAAGCCACTTTTTGAGCTTAAGGGGCAGGATGGCAAAATCACAGCCCAAAAAGGGAGAACAAGGCTATTCAGAGTTCATGACAAAATAAACGGGAAGATGATGCACCATTCAACACACCACACATCCTTGAGATGTGTACAGATAAATCTTCATCAATCCAAGGCGGCCACTTATAACCTCAGCCGCCTTTTCTTAATAGAGAACTGGGACATAGCGCTCATTCAGGAGCCGTGGGCCCACAATGGAAAAATCAAAGGTTTGCCGAGTAGAACAGGTAAGCTAATTTACAACACGGAAGTGGATAGGCCGAGGACAGCAATTCTTTGTCGCTCGACACTTAATATATTTTTCATTAATGAATTTATTTCCAGGGACATAACAGCGATCGCGATAGAGACGCTTTTACCCAAAGGAAGCCGGGTAAAAGTTATCGGTTGCGATGCAAATTCACACCACATAGTCTGGGGAAATAGTGACACCAACATCAGAGGTGAGCAACTTTTTGAATTTTGCTTAACAAAATATACAATTTTAATAACAAAGGGAACGATGCGACTTATGTGAATGCAGTCAGGAAGCAGGTGCTAGATCTTACCCTTTCTGACATGGGTACCTCTGGTACAATTCTGGACTGGCATGTGTCAAAGAAAGTACCCTTATCGGATCACATGTATATCAGGTTTGATATTAAAACCCCTTCAAAACAAGAATCGGTAGTAAGAATACCTAAACGTACAGTTTATAATTAAAGACTTTATGATAACGTAACTGGTCTACAGACCAACATCAACTCTATTGAGGATCTTGATAGAGTTTCAAGCAATGTTACCGAGGCAATTATTGATCCCTACCACTCAAGCTTACCCATGGTTCGTATTTGGGGGACAAGGGACGTTTTCTCACACCCTGGAAACCAAAAGACGAGAGGTTCGTAAACTTTTCAACAGGGCTAAGAGGACAAACGATTGGCCAACCTATCGAATGACTCTTACCCAGTATAACGTCGCTCTTAGGAAAAGCAAGAGTTCGAGCTGGAGAGACTTCTGTGAAAAAATAGATAGGCTGCCTGCGGCTTGTCGACTCCAGAAGGCACTCTCCTTGGGCCACAGAATCCGTTGGGATCTGTAAGGAAACCGAATGGAGAGACAACATCCACAGAGGAAACTTTCGAATGCCTGCTGAAAGGCCATTTCCCAGAGTGTACTGTCCTCAGAGGCCAGGAAGACCTCGATATTAACAACGAGCATCCCTACCTGATTCCAAGGGAAGCTTACAGGTTCTCAAGAGATCTTCACTCCCGAAAAAATAAGATGGGCCGTCAATTCCTTTGGTCCTTTTAAATCGCCGGGAAGGGATTCTATATATCCTGCATTTTTACAGCAAGGCCTAGAAATACTGTTGCCTTATTTGATCAGACTCTTTAGAGCCAGCTACAGCTTACAATATGTTCCAAGAAGCTGGAGGGAGGTGCGGGTGATTTTTATCCCGAAAACGGGAAGAAGATCCGCATAGGACGTCAGGTCTTATAGACCCATTAACCTTACATCTTTTAATCTGAAAACCATGGAGAAGATACTGGACCTACATATTAGATCCAATGCCCTCCTAAGGCGTCCTCTAGACCCCAGCCAACATGCATATCAGGCTGGGAGATCGACAGAAACAGCGCTCCACGAGTTGACAACAAATATCGAAGATACACTTCGGAATAAAGAGGTTTTGTTATGCTCCGGAATAGACTCCTCCACCATAGGGTGGATAATCATTATGCTTAGAAACAGGAGGATAACGGCTTCTTTTGGTGATAAAACAATCACGATTGCGGCTACCAAGGGTTGTCCCCATGGGGGAGTTCTCTCACTCCTTTTGTGGCTACTCGTGATAGATGGACTACTTATAAGACTAAAAAACTCTCACTTCTCGAATATCACCTACGCGGACGATCTAGTCTTAATGGTCAGGGGGAAATTCGAGAGTACAATAGCGGAACGTTTTCAATATGCCCTCGAGTTGGTAAGCGACTGGTGTATTGAGACGGGCCTTAGAGTAAACCCCAACAAAGTAATTTTGTACTTTCTTTACAAATCGGGGGAAAACAATTCTCCCACCTCTATCTTTAATGGGGGAAATTCTCCAAATGGCGACGGAGGTTAAGTACCTGGGAGTGATACTTGATCAGAAACTGACATGGAACCCGTTTTTTAAATAAATCACAAACAAGGCAAATAGGGCGCATTTCACCTGCCAAAGAATGATTGGCAAAACGTGGGGTCTCAATCCCCAAATGGCAATTTAGTTATACTCGACCATCGTAAGACCAATAATCTCTTATGCGGCGTTTGTGTGGTGGCCTAAGACAGAGCAAAGTGGTGCCTGTTCAATATTGGATAGGATCCAAAGGCTAGCTTGTTTGAGTGTAACGGGAGCAATGAAAACCTGCCCTACAGCTGCTCTTGAGAAGCTATTGGGGCTCTCACCACTACACTAGCACCTTAAAAGAGTAGCTGGTTCAAGGGCAGTCAATCTAAAAATAACATCTCAACTTAAAACTATTAGACCAGGACATTATAGCATCCTGGACAACTTGAATCTGGACGAGGAAATAATCGAACTATCAGACGTAATGGTTAAAACTATTGACTGCCGGAGGAATTTCACGATTGAAATACCCGACAGGGGACAAGCGGGGAGTATCATCTCCTCCTTACCCCGTCACGCCTCCATATGGTACACTGACGGTTCAAAATCAGGGATGGGCACTGGTGCGGGTATAATCGGGCCGGGTCTCGAACTCTGTATTCCATTGGGTAAAACCCCCACAGCTTTCCAAGCTGAGATTTGTGCGATCGAGGTACAAGTGCTTCGATGTCTCACAAAACAATATAGAAAAACCGAGATTTACGTAATCTCGGACAACCAGGCGGGCATTGCTTACCTTAGGAGCATCTGTCTTCTATTCCTAAATAATCTGGAGCTGCTATTGCAACCTTCTAGAACCCAGCAGGGAGAACAAAGTAACCCTTTTGTGGTCCCCCGGCCATTCCGATATACAGGGAAACGAGGCGGCAGACCGCTGTGCAAAAGAGGCAGCGGAGTGCGCTTTCCTTGGCGCCGAGCCTAGTATTGGTTATTCCAAGGGCTATCTGGCAAATGGCATAAGGAATTGGGAACAAAAACGTACGAAAATATTCTGAGAGTCCTCCATTGGGATGACTTTTAATGGGCATCTGGAGAAAATGGGAAAGTCCCCTACAGACCGTTGTAGATTTTGCAACCTGGAAAGGGAAACATCCGAGCATCTACTATTGACGTGTGATGCTATAATCCATAAAATACTTAAATTCCTCCATGCATACACAATACAGTGGCCTAACGTCGGCCCTTTAAATATGCATCAACTGGTGGCGTTTATCAAGTACTTGAACCTCGACTTTACATGAAACTTTCTGGGGATGCACAATAGGATTAAATGGTCGCGATGCACAGGGCTAGTATAGCTCACTCCGTAACAAAAAAAAAACTGAATTTGGTCATTTAATGGTCAGTTATAATTAAATTATGAATGTCAGCAGTAAAACCAAATCAAATTTAAGTGAATTTCTAAATAATGCGTGAACCATTATGAAGAAGTATCTACAATTCCCGTTGGAATGTTAATTATAGACTTAAGACCATGTGAGGCTATCATTACTATGTAATCTGATTAGATAGGCTGAAGTTCTAAAATAATAATAAATTAATTTGTAAGAACCTTATTAAATTCTTTAAGAAATAGAGACGCGTTCAAATCATTAAACCTATAAACACATATGACGATAATGGCTGTGATATCTGATATATGACAATGGTGATAATTAGAATTAATAGCAAGTACATCAATTAACTGGGTTGCAGTTGCACTAAATTCACATTCCGGTTGAAATTTCGCCCCAAAAAGTATTTAATAAAAACTCCCTGAAGCATAGCCTCTACAGACAGACATATCTTTTGGCTATAATGAGGCCGGCATATTGATTTTAAAACAAACATAAGTTATTCCGGTATTTTCCAGATTGATAGAAATTGTTAAGAGTTCTGCAATTCTCTTTCGATAAGCGAGAATTATGAAAAATACATAATTTTTCAATCATCTCTTTAGGCTATAGCGACTGTACGCGTTCTTAATTGAAACAATGAGTTATTTTTTACCATTCTCGCAGATCGAAACTGAATTGCAGAACCCTTAACAATTTCTCCTCGTCGTTGATTTTAAAAGGTGAATAATTCCTGTCATGTTCTGTCGCGTTTTTACATAGGACTAGGAAACAAGTAACATCCATTATATTTAGCTCGTTCTTTAGATAAAGAAAAACCTTACCCATATTTCAACCTTATCCCATCCTTAATATCCGAAGCTGAATCACATATTGATTTAGACCGTTGTTAATCATCAATGCTGAATCATTTGTTAATGTTGCATGGCTATGTTGTTTATTACAGCTTTTAGCACAACCGTTTGAGATAACAGTTAATCGTTCAAGAGTATTAGAGTTAAATTTGGTTGTATCGTAAAATGACAGCCATTTTGACGTGACAAGAAATTAATATATTTCATTGGTGTACGAGTATATATTCCACCGAATTCGGGGCTTAAGGTATATATACTAGTTGTACACAGTGTTTATTTAATATTTCATCCTCAACCAACGTGGATGACAACGTGCTGATTTTTGGGGATTCCAATTTGTCTAAGGTCAAATGGGTATATGATGTGGGGTTAAATTAAGCCATACCATGCAATGCTACATCAACTGTCGAAACCTCATATATTGATTCCATCTTATCTTATGGATTTGTCCATATTAATGATCTCCCTAACTACATTGGTAGTCTACCTACAACTATTTGGTAACATTTTGTTTAATGGTATCGATAGATTCGTTCGAATTTCTGTTATGAAGAATAATCGTAATAATCCACAGTGATTTAATAAATGTTTGATTAATTTGGGTAATCGAAAGAAGAAATTATATCGGAAATGGGAAAGATGCAACAATGCTTCTGTTAAATTGACCTTTTCGTCTTTATCAGCGAAATTTGATTGAATGCACAAAATAGCTTATATAAGAGCTATATCAATAAGGTTCAAGACGATTTGAAAATTAAATCACAAATCGTTTTTGGACCGTTGTTCAAACTAGGAGGAAAACATGTGGTCTTGTGGACAATGTCTTACAATAATGTTACGGGCAATAATTCTGTGGATATAGCAAACTTATTTACTTCGTTGTTCCAAAATACTTATAGACTCGAGAATGATGATAAGGAAATATTTGCGGATATAACATATGATAGTATAATCCTCCTCGGGTATACCTTGTATTACTCCAAGGGATATTATTGAATCACTCCGTCAGTTTAAAGATGGCTGTGGTGAAGATGGTGTTCCTTCAAGCATCCTAAAAAAACTTAATTATGAGCTGGCTTTTCCTTTGTCAATATTATTCAATGGATCACTTTCTTCTGGTATTTTTCCAACTGTCTCGAAATCCTCTCATATCGTTCCTATCTTCAAATCCGGTAAACAATGTCTCTAATTATATGGGCATTTCTATACTTTCAGCTATTCCTAAATTATTCGAATCAATTATTTGTGACCACATGTATTTGAACTGAAGTCATTTACAACATGGATTTGTCCGTGGTAGATCTACTGTGACGAACTTAGTACAACTTTTCGAAACGTTTAGCAAATCATTTGACTTGACCAACCATGTTATTGTATTGGAAAAATTAAAATATTTTGGCCATTTCATAATTTGATAAAATGGATAGATTCTTACTTTACTGGACGCGTGCATTTTGTAAAAATTAATGACAGTTTTTCTAATCCGGTTAAAGCGCATTCGGGTGTTCCACATAGCTACCATCTTGGACTTTTTGTGTTGGAAAAATCGGTTTTTCTAAAATTGGTTTCGTCCAACCAAACACAAACTAAGGGGCTAGCTGGATTTAAAACTTAAGTAATTTTGACGTAGAAATACGTCTATTAGCGAGGTACAATATATAAGTTGCATATAACTTTGTGAGACTGCATTTGAAACTGCATGTTTTGTCACTTGCCATGTCGTTCATAGCAGACACTTAAAAATATTGACATCTAAAAAAATCTTAATTATTTTTAACTTCAAAAGTAAAACCGCTAGGAACTTGAGTTTATGCATGTGAATATATGCTATCTATAACAGCTCATAACCACAAAAATCGTGACGAAAAATATCCAGGTTCAAGAATTATCGTACATCAAAGTTTAAATATGAGTTGAGCAAATATGAAATATAAATTTAAATAAATATAAATTTTTTTTTTATATATTTGAAATATAGTATGTATAAGTACAAATCATTCATTTTAATATAACCCTGTCTACATTTGTTTAAATTAATCGGATAAATAATTTGCATACGTTTTTGTAAAATTAACCAGATTAATCGACATTTTTATGGACCCGAAAAGACGTTTTACTCATGCCGACCGTTGGAAACGCTATCACGATGCCAAACGATCGCATATAAATAAGGCCGATGCCAAACCCCCTCGTCACAATCACCCCGTTGCGACTACCTCTAGTGCACAAGTCGATGGCGCGGAGGAGCCCGATTATGACACTTGTTATGAACTTATGTGACTTGTTATAAAAAATCAACCGCGCAATTCTACAAAATATTTATTAACAATGAGTTTGGTCGAGTATGCGACGTCTGCGATCGGTTGTGAATTGCGAATGATTTGCGTTTGATAGATGAGAATAAACAGACAGTTATTCGTAATTTGATTCCCAATATTATGACGACTCACTTTAAAGCGTGCGTTACTTGCAGAACTAATTTAAAGAAAAGTCGTTTACCTGCATTGCCGAAATATAACGGCTTCACATATCCAAATTACCCAAACGAATTGCCGCCGCTGGATTGCATCGCTGAACGTCTGATAAGGCTACGGCTGCCATTTATGCAGATTCGTCGATTTAGGCACGAGACTGGAAGCTACGGCATCGTGGGACAGGTAATAAACGTACCTGTTGACGTAAACAACATGGTTTAACCACTAACGAGACAACTAAATGACGATTACACGTTTAACGTCAACATCAAGAAACACGCGATACACAAGACTTTTTATTTGTCTGGTTTTATGAAGAAGGCAACGGTGAAGAGTTGGTTGAATTACCTTATTAATACTCCATTATACAAGCACTTCAACATTATGATAGATCCAGCAGCGCTTAATGAAGGCAACTGGCAGCGACACACCGATGAAAGAAATTTCGCACATAACGATCTGGACATTTTAGAAAAGATAGAACACAACAACGATGCCGAGTTGTTGATTGGTCATCAACACACCATGATATGGAATGAAGATCAGTACTTGGATATAGCTTCCGGTATGAATCAGTAACCATTATCGATTATCTATGATCACTACGCAGAAGAACTATCTTTTCCGGCGATTAACTTGAGACGAGCCAGAGTGTTTCGGCAGGGTGTGCGCGTGACACCATTTATGGTGGCAACGAGTGAGGTGTGCTGTCGTGATCGTCGTAGAGTCACACCACAACATACATATATTGTACATGGCGATGAAGATATTAAGGTGACGTGTAACGGAAGGACTGTATAACACGAAAGAATTTGTCTTTTTTGAAGTCGATACCTAACTCGGTACAATATTGGGCTCAGCGTAAGAAAGACCTATTTGCTATGATTAGGCAGTTAGGCAAACCGACTATGTTTCTTACGTTAAGTGCTAATGAAGTCCGTTGGCCGCACTTGTTGCTTACGTTACATAGACTTAAAACTTGCATTGGAGCCGACCTATTGGAAGATGACCTATTGGATCCGTCGCAACAATTAAATCCCCTGCAGCGTACGAACCTTGTCAATAAAGACCCAGTAACTTGCTGTATATACTTCGATCGTCTGGTAAAAACCATCATGGGCATCTTGTCATCACCTAAAGGCTTCAATGCTTTTGGTCGATATCGAGTCGTCGATTATTTCAAGCGCATTGAATTCCAACATCGAGGTAGTCCACATGCTGACATACTTATTTGGCTGGAAAACGATCCCAGAGAAACGGTTAGTGAACAGATGGCTGAGACAGTAAAACTAATTATTGACCTCTGCTCCGTGTCCAATGACGACAGTATGTTGAGCGAGGCACAGTATGCGCGAAAAATACACAAGTGTAGTGTATTGCATGACAATTCACTTGTATTACATGATAATACACTTGCTGTATATTTACAATTACATTAATAAATTAACCCCACCTAAATTCATTTATTAATGCATATAAAAATTGCAGTTGAGTAATAAAAAACATAAAATCGATCTCTTGCATTTTTGAACGTCGGACGCGGAACACATTAAAAATATTCGAAATAAATTCTACAAAATAAAATTTGAATTTAAAATAAAAATTCTAAGTTAAAAAGAAATCAATTATAAATTATTAATAAAAACAAACTAAATAAAAATTAATAAATAAAAGTATTTATTTAATGAAAAATCAAAACTTAAGTGCATTTTTTTATTTCTACTATTTATTTAATTTTCCACGGTGTTGGAAAACACCACATTGGTGACAGCGGATAAAAAGGTAAAAAAAAAACAGTGCTAAAGAAAAAATGAAAATTATCTAAAATTAAATGTGAAAATTTTGACCGTAAAAAAAAAAAAAAAACTATAAAATTACATACGAATTAAACAAGAACAAAAAAAAAATAAAAACATAAAAATGGCCGAAAAATTTAAGAAATTTTTTTAATGCGATCTAACAATTGGTTAAAAATATAGTATTAAAAAATGTAATACTATAAAGTAAAATACAATTATTTTCGAAATTCTTAAAATATATAATAAAATCAAGTGGAAAATTATTCAAAAATTTTAAATAAAATAAAAAATCATAAAAGTTATAATGAAATAGTGAATGGCCGAAAAATATAAGAAATTTGATGTGAAAATAAAAAAAATTATTTAAAAATAAAAATTATAAAATTACAAAATATAATAATACATATGTATGTGGAAAATTGTAACAGGACAATGGTTTCAGTTAGTGGTTTTGTACTTCGGCAAAATTGAGTTTTTTTATATCATCATAAATATTCGGTACATAATAAACTCATATCTCTCGTAGAATTGAATTTCAAGCATGCACATCATCATTACTTATTGATGCATGTATTGATGTATCTGTAACTATATCTAAATATAAATCACATCATCAATATATAAAATAAACATCTATAAAATATACATCTTAACCAGTCAACGTCAACAATCAATACGTCATCCATTGTTTGGACTTCAACAGTGTCATAATTATATTGTACACCAATCATCATCCTTAAGCAGTCAACATGCATTTTTATCGGTAAATTTTTTTATTAATTTTTTTTAAAAAAAAAAAAGTTAAATCATATCAATTAAATTAAGTTGAAAACAGTAAAATATAAGTTAATTAATTCTAACAGGTTCAAAAAAAAAAAAATACAAAGAATCAAAAAATATATATATATATATATATAAAATAAATTTTTTTCTTATAAAATTTCTCATTTAACATACTATAAAAACAATATATTTAAAACACTACACCACATTCATAAATCCTAGATAATTAAAACGAATTATGTACATATACTGAGAAATTTTGAATTGTTCCTTTAATTTTTTTTTTAATCAATAATTTAGCAATATTTTTATGATTTCTGATAATTGTATTTCTTTAAGGAATAGGAATATCTCTAGAATAGAAAATAAAAAAAAGTTAAGACGATCTAAATCTTTGGATTTTGGTAAAAAAAAAATTAACAGTCAGTTAATGTCTTTTAAGTCACAAGACGATTTAAATAAAACTGTATATACTATTGAAGATTCTGAGTCGGACGAAAATAATCAGATCGAAACAGATAATTCCAAATTAAATCCCAAACCTTTTCAACAACAACCGTATGTGTTACTTTACAATTATAAACAAGTTCATGAAAAAGTAGAAGAAACTGTAAAGGTCGAACAAAATCCAAAAATTGAAAATACAATGCCGTTAAATATTGGACATACATTAAAAATTATACCAGCTTTCTCTGGTAACGTTAACGAATTACACAAATTTTGCGCTTGTTGCGAAATAATATGGAAACCGTTGACAACAAAAGACGACAAAGAACTTTTTATTAATTTATTAAAAACTAAATTATCCGAAAGTGCATATGAAATCGTTCGCTATAAAGATTATGATACATGGGAATCACTAAAATTAGCTTTGGAAGCCAAATTTATCAAAAGAAGATCTCAAGGGACCGTTTCTTCTGAATTAATTAGTTTAGTTCAATTGAAATCAGAAAACGTTAGGTCATTTGCAGATAGAGTAGAAAAATTGTTGTTTGAACTCGATGAAATTTGTATTGCAAAACAAGGAGTAGGTTCAGCTGAATTAATTAAAAAATTGAATGAAGCGACTGCCCTAAATTCATTTCAAGATGGATTGAACGATAATCTTAAAATAATTATAAAATCTCATCATTTTAGCGATCTTTCATCTGCGATAGCTCAAGCTGTAGAAGAAGAAGTATCGCATAAGCCCTCAAATTCTAGCAATTCTACTACAATTAATTTCAATAAAACAAATTCCTTTGTTTGTACATACTGTAAGAAATTGGGTCATTCGATTGACATGTGCTACACTAGGAAAAATGTAAACAGAAATAAATTTTCAAATTCTAATCTTCGACAAACACCTCATTATAATAATTTTAATAATTATCAAAATAGTCAAAAATATGGGCAGAGTTCTACCTCACCCAATAATTCAGAATTTCACAGCAATAATTTTCAAAAACAAACTCCTCATCAGGGACAAAACTTTCATAATAATTACAACAAAACATTTCAAAACAGTACTTTTAAAACAACATCTCAAATGTTCTGTAACTATTGTAAAGACAATACACACACAATTAATAACTGTAATAAAAGAAAATACAATAACTCGATAAAATCAATAAGTCATTTACAATCAAATAACACAACCGAATATCAACCACAAGCATCAAGTTCAGATAATTCGGGAAACTATCACAGATTCGAACAGACAGGCCAGGACACATCTATTCGGGTCCAAAAATTGTAAATTCGTGTTCCACCCCCAATATAAATTCTATAGAAAATCAAAATTTACTTTCAAATTATTTTATTCCAGTTTCAAATTCAGCCAATATTAATCCTAATTCAAACATTTTTACGACTACAAATACATTTTCAGATACAGATAATCATAAATACGTTTGTCTTAATGTAGATATTTTAAACAATGAAAAATCATATTTTTTAATTGACACCGGTGCTGACGTCAGTTTAATAAAAAAGCAATTTATTAAATTTGATACTAAATGTTATCCCGGTAGAAAATGTATTTTAAAAGGAATCACCGATCAAAACATTAACACACTTGCTCAAGTTAATGCCAACATAATTTTACCTTTAAATAATAAAATCAATTACAAATTTCAAATAGTTTCAAATGAATTTCCTCTCATTTGTAGCGGCATCATTGGTAAGGATTTCTTGGAGCAGTACAAATGCAAGATTGACTACTCAAATAAATGTTTGGAAATTATTCTGAATGGTTATTTGTTTTCTATTCCACTATGTTATTGCCCAGATTTTAATAAGGTAGAGATTCCGGCAAGAGCTGAAAGTATTATAAATTTACAAGTCAAAGTTGAAAATAATTTCGATTATATATGTCCAGCTCAACAAGTTTTGCCAGGTGTTTTTCTAGCTAGTTCTATAATCAAACCAATTAATAATTTTGCAACATTCAGCGTCCTAAACAATAACAATTATCCTGTACATTTGAACAACTTAGATATTAAAATAGAAAAAACAGAAAATTACGAAATTTATAAATTAAATTCGTGGTCTGATAAATTAGAAAGTCGTCTCGATTCTCTTAATTCCGAAATGGATTTATCTCATTTAAGTGATAATGAAAAAAAAACAATCATAAAAATTTGTCGTGATTTCAACGACGTTTTTCATTTAGCCGGGGATGTTCTTTCCACCACTAATGCAATAGTTCACAAAATTCCTCTGATACCTAATAGTCAACCGATCAATAAGAAACCTTACAGATTACCAGAAGCGTCAAAGGCCGAAATTAACGCTCAAGTCAATAAAATGCTGCAAGATTCGATCATTGAGCCCAGTTTGAGTCCTTGGAACTCACCATTATTAATAGTTCCAAAAAAATCATCTACCGACGAAAAGAAATGGCGCCTCGTAATCGATTTTCGCAAATTAAATGAAATTTCAATAAATAATGTCTTCCCATTGCCCAATATTACTGAGATATTGGATCAGCTAGGTCAATCAACATACTTTTCGACACTCGATCTTGCGAACGGGTACCACCAAGTTTTGTTGGACCCGCAAGACAAAGAGAAAACTGCTTTTAGTACTAATATGGGTCACTTCCATTTCAATCGTATGCCCTTTGGTTTAAAAGGAGCTCCCAGTACATTTCAGAGACTAATGAATCATGTTCTCTCTGGATTAAATGGAGTTAAATGTTTTGTCTATTTAGACGATGTAGTGATCTATGGGTATGATCTCGAGGATCATAACCGAAAATTAATCGAAGTTCTGTCTTGTTTTAGAAAGTTTAATCTGAAATTACAACCTTCCAAATGTAAATTTTTAAAAACTGAAATAAAATATTTAGGGCACATTATTACAAGTACCGGAATTAAACCGGATCCCCATATTGTAGAGGCAATATTAAAATATCCTCGACCAAAAAATAGAAAAGAAATTTTAACATTTTTAGGCCTATCCGGCTATTATCGGCAATTTATAAAAAATTACGCTAACATAGCTGAGCCTTTAATGAACCTTAAAAAGAAAAACATAAATTTTGTATGGAATGCTTTCACTGAAGAGGCTTTCCAAAATTTAAAAAAAAAATTAATTAATCAACCGATCTTACAATATCCAAATTTTTCCGAACACTTTTATTTGACAACAGATGCGTCAGATGTAGCTATTGGAGCAATTTTATCGCAGGTAATAGAGTCAAAGGACCTTCCAATCGCTTATGCGAGTCGTGTTCTTAATACTGCTGAGAGGAATTACCCAACCGTGAAGAAAGAGTTGCTAGCTATAGTTTGGGCTATTCGTCGGTATCGTCCATATTTGTACGGCCGAAAATTTACAGTAATCACCGACCATAAACCTCTCACGTACCTCTATTCCTCTACAAATCCAAATTCTATGATTCTAAGATGGAGATTAGAATTGGAAGAGTACGACTTCGAGAGAGTATACAAACCCGGAAAATTCAATCAAAATGTTGATGCTCTTTCAAGAATCGAAATTCCAATTGAAAAAGTAGATGTCAACGCCATAACTCGATCAATGTCTAAAAACAAAAATATTCGTGAAGAAAAATCAAAAAAAAAAAAAAGAAAAAGCGAAAGACTATTACGATAAAAATATTTTCTACAAACCTTTTCAAATTGGTGACAATGTTTTATTGAAAAACGAGGCACCCAAAGGGAAAACAGATAAATTATGGACAGGTCCATACACTGTTGTTGATATCCCCTCTGAACAAAATTCAAAGATTCAAGATAATAAAAAGAAAACTTTAAAGACTGTAAATAACAATCGATTGAAACATTTTTTTTGTGAATATTCATGTTCTGATTGAAATATTAATTTTTTTTATAATAACTAAATAACTAACTTTTAATTTAGAAAACTAATTTTTTTTTCTTTGCTTAATTTAAGATTTAATTGATTCAAGATTTCGCAGTAATATTTATTAAGTTTAAAAATGTAAATAAATAAAATGGAAAATCATTTAATTTAACAATTTTTTTGTTTAAAGAATAAATAAATTAGTTTGTAATTTTTTGCATACATTTATTATTTTTTTTTGATTTTGCTGAATAGTATTGTAAAAAAAAAAAAAAAAAAAAAAAAAAATAAACATTGTATAGCTAGGTATAATTTTTATTTTTAGTGAAAAATAATAAAAATTATTAATTTTTGTATATAAAAATAATCTATTTAACATACATGTTGAAGAAAAAAAAAAAATCCAATTCTTAGAATTAAAAATTTAAAAATTTAAATATTATATTAAATAAAATTTCGTTCGTTTCGATTCCGACATTTTTAAATACGTAAAATCAAAATTGCAAGATAAATCATTCAAATTTCATGATTTATCTTTTCTTGGGGGATAAGGTGTAGTGTATTGCATGACAATTCACTTGTATTACATGATAATACACTTGCTGTATATTTACAATTACATTAATAAATTAACCCCACCTAAATTCATTTATTAATGCATATAAAAATTGCAGTTGAGTAATAAAAAACATAAAATCGATCTCTTGCATTTTTGAACGTCGGACGCGGAACACATTAAAAATATTCGAAATAAATTCTACAAAATAAAATTTGAATTTAAAATAAAAATTCTAAGTTAAAAAGAAATCAATTATAAATTATTAATAAAAACAAACTAAATAAAAATTAATAAATAAAAGTATTTAATTAATGAAAAATCAAAACTTAAGTGCATTTTTTTATTTCTACTATTTATTTAATTTTCCACGGTGTTGGAAAACACCACACAAGCACACGTTTACGTGTTATAAAAAGAATAACAAGTGCTGTCGATTTAATATTCCATACTGGCCAATGGAAAAAACAAGAATTTTATTACCTTTACCCTTACCCTACCAAAGGCGACAGTCGGTGGGAAATTTTAGTTAAACGCGCGCGAAAATTGCGGGAGCTACTAGAACAAAAATCTCATGATACGTTGGAAACATTCTTAGTTGACGGAAACGTAATATAACCGTAGAATTTGGACTGTGTGTGGGCATCGATTAATCGACCATCTGTTATGTTTAAGCGAGGAATGAGACAGCTACGGACAAATTCTTTTAACCCATGGATCGCTAGCGTGTTGAACTCGAACGTGGATTTACAATTCAAGTTAGAGGAGTGCTCTTGTCGAATACGTGAACAAAACCAAACGAGGCATATCCAATCTTCATCGTCAATTGATCGAGTTGCAGTTCAAGAAGCGGGATCATTATTACACCACTCTGCTTAAGACAATCAGCATTAAGATGTTAAATAGTGTCGAAATGAGCAGTTAGGAAGCGGCTTGGTATTTGCTGCTTATACCAATGTCTGAATCAAGTCGTTAAGTGGTCTTTGAGCCGACAATGTGGCCTCACGAGCGTACTAAATCCCACAAATCAATCAAGCAGATGAATGACGAAGGAGTTGCTGAAGACTCTACAAATGTATAGACTTCGAATATTATCCAAAAGTATGAATTACGAAACGGCATGAACGAGGTTTGCCTTGCAGATTTCGCGGCATGGTACTCGCCAGCTAAAACTTACCGAGCAACGACCATCGCCACAACTACGACATCTGATGTACTACTATCTAGTAATGAAGGCGATGATGGCTGTGACAATGAGAGCAATAATGCCAATGTAAACACTATCGAGGAGAATGCTGTTAATGCGCTATACCGAAAACGAGACAAAAGCCGTGTTGTTAGATCCCGGCAGTATGATATTGCCGATCTGGTTAACTGGAAACGAGAGATTGTGACATTGTATGTTCCATTCCGAAACGAATTATGTGACTTGCTAGATAGAAACAAGTTTTTGCAGGCGTACGATGAACAATTAGACTCGATCATTTCTAAACGTGAAGAATAAGAAGTTGGAATGAATATCGAACAAGCCGTTGAGGAGTATCGCAAGATATGCAATGAAATTGATGACGAAGTAGAGCAAGCCGAGCAGAAACGTAAAGAATTTGTAAGAACAGTTGGTTTTGAAGAATCAAACGACGATGATATCGCGAGTTCATACCGTGCGCGGTGTGCTTTCGGCAGTTGTTCGAAAGCGATCGAACGTGATGACGAAACAAGAATACTGGAAATTGGTACCACTGACTAATGATGAGCAACGTAAGTTGGTGCTGCAGGCAATACATGTTTTACATGACAACACTTGTGAGTGTCGACTAATTCAAATCTTCTTCACCGGGCCCGCTAGTTGCGGTAAGACATTCACTTTGCGAATACTAATGGAAACATACAACCGATTTGCGCAGACTCACAATTCTAAGCACAATGCGTATGTCGCTTGTGCAACCACAGGCAAGGCTGCAGTGGCCATAAACAGAACGACAATACATTCTGCATTCAGAATAACCATGGCCAGAAGACAGTGTAGCAGCTTGGGACATGAAGCACTGCAAGTTTATCGCAATGTTTTCGCTAATGTAAAAGTAGTAATCATTGATGAGGTTAGCATGATGAGTGCAGATCTGCTGAATATCGTACATGCGCGCCTCACTCATATCACAGGAAACTTCGACGAACCGTTCGGCGGGATGCACATAATCTTCTGCGGCGATCTGCGGCAACTGCCACCAGTCCACGCTACTCCCAACTACAAGCCGTACAAACAAGCAATTGCGGGAGCAGTGCTCTGGCATTCGCTGGAGTATTATCGCCAATTCTAACGAAAATTGGAAACGGTCAAGCTTTGCTTTCCGAAAAGAAAGCGCTGCTTAACACACGCTTTCGAACAATTAATTGGTGCCGAGTAAATGTACCAGGGGCGATCAGGCTCTTGCATTTTGGTATTCCACTACAACAAGTCACAAGATCAGCGGTTGGTTTATGTAGCATTATCGAGAGTCATGTCAATCGATGGCCTCTTCTTAACCAACGCCAATGATGATTTTACGATCTACCACACAGTGGAGAATAACAATCCAAGACTTCAGAATGTGCGATCCGAATTAGCAAGGCTAGACAATCATCAAGTTCTTAATACAAAGACGACGACGAATTTAATCTTAATGAGTCAGAATGTGCAATGGCTAGTGGCTCACAGTAAAGACATGTCTTGAGTTCAGTGGACATTTTAACATTGAGCGAAACTTGGATGGTATACACTACTGGTGTGGCTATAAGTATCAAGGGCTTTAAATGCGTCTCGCTGCATAAGCGTAGAAAGATAAACGCAAGACGTGTTGCAATTTATGAGAAAAGGGATGCTGTTACTGCGGCTTCGGCGCAAACACTGCTCAAGTGGAATAATGGCAGTACCTCAAATATCGCAGACATCGATGACTTCGGCGATATCTGTGCGATAAGAGCCAACATCAACGGTAAGCAAAGGTTTTATCATCACCATATATTTATCGACACAGATCACATCTAAGCAAGCACGAGGGTTTATGCTGCGAAACTTGGCATGTTACACACGCAAGTTTGCACAGATATTTAGTGACCTAGACGAGTTGTGGAATATAACGATAATTTTTTCAATATAGACATCAGTAAATCGGACAACCATTTGTTTCTTGAATTTATGCAATCCGAGTTCCAGATGAGCTTAGCTACTGATCCGGATAAACACACGACGCTGGGAAGCACCACTTTTGATGCGAATCCAACTGTTTCGTACAGTAACCTATGTAACTTATTTCTCATACCACCGACCGCTATTTGCCATAATTAAGAGCCCACCGACCTCACCGGAACAATGACTTCAGAAACAGCAGAATAAACATCTTGGCTGTATAAAATAACTTTATCACGTACACAGAAAATAAAAATAAATAAATAAATAAAAATATGTAAATATAAAAATAATAACATTAACAACATCCATTGCGTATTTTTTGGTGATTCATGAACTTATCAAGACAAGCTTACGTAGTTCGACATTTTTGGTTTCGATTTGTAATTCGAGATCTGCTTGTTTTTTTTTGCAGTTCTAGCTGAACAGTTTGTACTATTATCATAGACAAATTACTTTAGTAATTTGTCTAAAGTAATTTGTCTATGCTATTATCAGTGATATTATTTGTGTACCACTAAAACTGGGTATACAACTGAAGAAAGTATAAATTGGACTTTAAAGAGCTGTTTAAGTTCCCATTTCAGATATAAATGCTGAATTCTTTTGAAATAAGTAATTGAAACAATAACTAAATTGTTGCTAAGCCATATAATTGTCTGTATATAGAGCATAAAATTTCGAATGAATGTATTCCCAGAGGCTGTAGAATGTAAATTATTATTTAGTACATTGAAAACAAATGTAATTTAAATACAATTTACATATGTATGAGCAAGTTAATTATTCGACAAAGCAATTAATTATGTTTTGCGGCTGCAATCACATTATTTTAATAATATTATAATTCTATAAATATAGCTAGCTCTTCCAGAAAACACGCGGAGCTTTCCGTTAATTGCTTTCGACTTTTGGAGCAAACAATACATTTATCAAAATTGATTGTGTGAACCTTGTGGCCTAGTTACTTTAAAGTTTTAAATGGACCGATGCCACCGGAACTAGGAAAATATTTACATTTACAAATTCCAACCTTCAGTATAAAAGGTGATGACCTGATGACATTTCTGACGTCATTTTTATCTCTTTTCAGCTAAGTAAAACACTTTTATGGGCATACATATTCCCGCGACCTTGAAATCCCTGTATATTTCAACAGCTTATTCTCTTTTGTGGTAATTGTGTTCTTAGTTTTACATAGTTAAATTAACAAAACATTGCAATATGAGTAAGCAGTAACGAGACATTTTTTGAAATAGAATTGTTGACCCTAGAACTTATAATTAGGTTACATATTCGTTTTACATATATTAGGTTGAATTGAACTGTTTGATTGTATCGAGGTTGATTTTATTAAGAATCCTCATCGAGAGGCAAAACGCTAATTCGATTCGTAGCTCTATTTACTACTGAATGTGCAGTTTTAACAGTAACTACCCGAATGACTCCATCCTTTCCAGGATGAGTATTTGTTATTTGCCCTAAATGATATTTCATTGGGGGTAAGTTGTCATCATGAAGAAGAACTAATGATCCAATCTGAAATTTATGTCGGCCTCCTTGCCATTTATGACGACGTTGCAATCCAGCCAGGTACTCGACGTGCCATCGCGACCATAAGTTTTGTAGTTTTTGTTGAAGTGCCTGAAATCGAGATAATCTATTGGTTCGTAAATCCAGAATGGATGGCTCCATTAATGAAGTTAACGGCGATCCAATTATGAAATGACCGGGCCATAAGGCAATTAAATCCGAGGGATCACTAGACATGGCTGTCAAAGGACGGGAGTTTTAACATGCCTCCATTTGCGCAATTAACGTATAATATTCTTCTATTGTAAGGGACGATTTTCCGATTACCCGTCGCATGTGATATTTTGCGCTTTTAACGGCCGACTTCCATAAGCAACCAAAATGAGGTGACCTAGGGGGAATGGTGCACCAGTCGATGTTGTGTTCTGTACAATACCGATTAGTTTCATTCTGAAGTTGTTGAGATAAAAATAGTTTTTTCAGATCACGAAGTTCAGACCGTGCGCCTATAAAATTAGTAGCGTTGTCAGACACTATTTTGGCACAAATCCCGCGACGTGCGGCAAACCGACGAAGACATGCAATGAATGACTCTGAAATTAAGTTCATCACCAGCTCAAGATGCACAGCCTTTGTGGTGAAGCATACGAATACACAAACATAGCAATTGATCATTAATTTTGACCGAACGGTTTGTTTAGCCACGAACGGACCACAAAAATCAATACCAACGGTGACAAAAGGTCGAGATGACTGGGTCACTCGGTCTGTCGGCAGGTCCCCCATAATTTGATCTCTAGTTCGAGGACGTGCTTGAAAACATTTTATACACTGATGTACTACAGTTTTGCAAAGGTTTCGACCTCCAATAATCCAATAAGTTAGTCGAAGATTATATAATAATGCTTGTGGACCTGCATGGAGCACAATTAATTTAGTCAACGTATGAGTGCTAGTGAGAATTATTTGATGTTTATTATCGTAGGAGATTGATGCATTTTCGAGTCGGCCACCGACTCTTAAAATACCGTCTACATCCAAGAAAGGATTTAATGATCGCAAGGAGCTCTTAACATTAACTGAGTTGTTCGAAGTAAGTCATTTTATCTCATCTGTAAAGTCGTTGTATTGGGCTAATTTTATTAACAATCTTAACGATGTATTGGTTTCAGTTACACTAAGATTTATCGATGGATATAATTTCTGCTTAACAGAAGTTATGATAAAAACGAAGAATGTAAGTTGTCACTCGAAGTAACTTAGTGAGCAACTGAAATCTATTGAATATGTTTTGTTCACAACTTTCTATCTGAGTAAGCACTGATGTCGGTGATTGTCGAAAATCCAGGTTCAAAAGTTCCGCATCAAGCTGGTGACTAGTAGATCTTGGCTATTCGGAAGTAGATTGATGCAAAAATTCAGGACCAGACCACCATAACGAAGTACTTAAAAATTCCGTCAGCATAAGACCTCTGGACACGTGGTCTGCAGGATTTAATGATGATTTAACGTAACTCCAATTAGACAGAGAAGTATATTCCTGAATTTTCGCGACTCTGTTTGCCACGAATGTTGTATATTTGTGTGGTTCCGATTTAATTCGAAATAAGGTGATTTCCGAATTTGACCATAAAAAAAATGGCATTGAATTGAATCTCGAAAATCTCCAGGAGTTTGGTTAAGGTTTCAGCAACCAACAGCGCTGCACAAAGCTCAAGGCGAGGAATGCGATTTTGCACAGACTAAATTTACATGGTGACGATCTGAAGCCAAGCAACCCCACTCGTTTAACATCTGGAGTCAAAATACATCTGGGTACTACGATTCTTTTCAGCTCTATTAACTCAAGTCTTAAATTCGATCCAATCGTTTGCAATCTTAGTTGGTAGAGGATCATATCCCAACCGATATTTTGAATAGACCATAATGTCTGCATAAATAGTTTTGCAATAATGATATTGGGAGCACAAAAACCAAATGGATCGAAAAGCTGACAGATTTCAGATAACACATTTCTCTTAGAGCTGTACGTAGACAATGACAATTTAGCACACGATGATTCGAAACTATCGGTTGTAGTATTCCAGTATAAACCTAATATGAGGGAAATTTCAGATTGTGGATTGGTCTCTGAAGATAATGACGAATGGTTAGATATAAATTTTCGAAGCTCGAAACCTCCCGAGCTCAACAACTTCGTTAACGTAGTGTTGAAGATCCAGTAATTGGCTAATATTTTGGAAGCAAATGGATATGTATCTTGTTCATCGATAGATAGCTGTTTTAGAGTGCGCGTCGCTGAAAAAGGCGCACTTGCCATACCGTACGACACAGTACTGAGCTTGAATGATTTTATGCCGTTGGTATGATGATCACGCCAACAAATTCTTTGAAGGTCTTGTTGATTTTGATGTACGCGAATATGGCGATACATTTTAGTAATGTCACCACAAAAAGCATAGATGTGCTTACGAAATCGAAAGCTAATAGCAAAAAAGGTCTGCTGAATGGTCGGACCAAAAAACAGACAGTCATTCAGCGACAATTGCGACGAAGTTTTTGCTGAGGAATTGAAGACCACCCGAAGTTTGGTGGTGGTACTACTAGCGTTTAGCACATAATGGTGAGGTAAGTAGCAGGTTTTCAACTCGCTATTATTTGATACTGGACTCATATGACCTAAGGCAACATATTCCGACATGAATTCTTAGTATTAGTCATACACATTGTCTTTACATCTAAGTCGTTTTTCTAGTGAAATAAACTGATAACGGGCAGATTGCTTAGAGTTTCCTAATTCCTCGATTTAACGGGAAGTGAAACAGAATATCTTTGATCTTGAGTGTTGTGATTGCCGAATAGTTGAAGCCAACTCGGCCTTCCCGCAAACCACATATCCTAACTCTGTGTTATAGAATGGATGTAGCTCTTTGAATGGTTGTATGGAATCTCCCTTAAACAATTGATTATAGACTTCAACACCCAATAGTAAATCTATGCGATCAGGCACATTGAAGTATGGATCGGCTAACTCTATCCCGACTATCCTCGAATTTAAATGGTGTTGAAGGCAAGTCGTTTGTTATTTTAGAAAGCACATAAAATTTTAACTGTATACTGTATGTGGATATTCGCGATGTTGTAGTAACATAAATTTTATGTCTCATGGCACATTCTTTACCACCAATCCCTGATATGGTTTTGCACACGTTGAATATCTTCTAGCCTTTAAGAAATTGAATGCATAGTTTGTAATAAAATTCAAATGAGACCCACTATCAATAGAGCCCTTCATAGCAATTGGTTACCACTTGACGTGTTGGCGTTCACTAGTGCTGTACCAATCATAACTACCCCGTTTGATTTGAACATTTTCGAAGATTTGCATTGGGGCGGATTAAAGTATGCTGCTGACCGATATATGCAAGGTTGATTGGTAATTTATGGTCGAATCATTCTGATGTTCTAAATTTGATAATGATGGTTTAGGTGTGATCAACGGTATCTCAATACTCGACGCGTTCACCTTTGACGATGATGAGAATATTTGAACCCTGGGTCTTTGATATTTTTTGAAGTGTAAAATATCATTGTGCTTTAAATTTCAAATTGAGCATGGAGGCTTCAAACAATCACGAATAACATGTCTTTCTATAAGACAATTGGTACACAAATGTTTATCTCTAATAAATCGAAAACGCATCTGAGGCGTTATTTTTTATCCCCATGATTTCCCGAGCAATAGATGCAAGTATTTGAATTTGTCATTAATGCAGGTGCCTGATAATAGTTTGAACTGACTCGTCTTGCATCTCTATATTGCGTGAAGGCTGCTGTTGGGTATTATTATTTTGCAGTGCATTGAGTAAATGTATTCGATTTCTCATTATTTCAATCAAGTCTGCGATGAAAAGAATTTTATCTGATTTAGAGTTCTTAAAGACTTCTGTTCGTGACATAGGATCTAGCTTTCGGGTAATGTGATGTGTTAACATGACATCCCATTCATCGAATTTTACCTTAAGTTATTTGAGCGCATTATAGGTTTTTACGATGTGATCTATAAATGCTTTTAATGATTGGCTGAATTTTCTTGAGGGGTCTTGAGGTCGTAAATTGCCTTCATATGTACCCTCTGAATTAATACCTCATTATTGTACCTATCGCAAATAGTTTTCCAGGCTACTTCGTAATTCTCTGCTGTTAAGGACAAATTTTCGATTAAACGATAGGCTGAACCGGACCGTACAAGTGACCGTATATGGGAAAGCTAATAAACGAATTTGACAGTTGAGTCAATATTTTTAGTGTGGATCAAATCTACGAAGACATCCCTAAATGCTAACCATTCCGACTCAGCACTGAATTATTTGTGGCCATTTCATGTATCGACTCGTTATGAAAATAAATTGATGCATTTGTATCATCTACCTTTTTTAGCTCATGTATTTTATTTATAATAATGGCCTCTATCTTCCCATATTCATCCTCAAAACTCTCACAATGGCGATGGTAAACCAAATAATTATTGTTGAATTGACCATCATCTTGCGATGGTATCCAATGGACGACGATGAACGATGATGCAGCCCGCAATTGAGTGCAATGAATATGGAAGAATGCGATGATCGTACGATGAATGAGAATATTGATAATGCCGAAATATTGATACTGTTTAAAATTCACGTGCATAAATGTTCTTCGACGACACTGGCGGTTATACCCACTAATTTACCGTTATAACGGAACGTAATTTGTGTTAGTCGATACAACTGGTTGTTTTATAATGTTTTGCGGACATGAAGATGGGTTCATGAAATTATTCGAACGCTAATGAGTAAACAAATAAAAATGGGGAAGGTAAGTTTGCCCGCTTTTCAAAATCCCGCCTTCAAAATCCCGAAATCAAAATCCCGATTTTGAAAATCCCGCCTTTTGAAAATCCCGCTTTTCAAAATCCCGCTTTTCAAAATCCCGCGTTTCAAAATCCCACTTTTCAAAATCCCATTGTTCAAAATCCTGCTTTTAACCGAAAATATTGTTATTAATTCGGGCGCGCGCCCGAATTAATAAAAATATTTTCGGTTAAAAGCAGGATTTTGAGCAATAGGATTATGTTTGTGGATGATTTTACACATGACTGTTAATCTAATTAGTTGAAACATTTATATAACAAGATAGCTATAAAAAATAATAGAATGTGTTCACAAATACATAGTTCAAGCAGGATATACAAAAAAGTTTAAACTCGATGCACTTTATGTTACAATTTCGGTGGTCAGGTGTGAAGTTCCTTGAGGGATTCTGACTTGGGTCACCAAACCTGAGCAATCAAAAATGTGCCCGAACCAAATTGCTGGAGGGCTCTAGCAAAGGTTAATAATATTTTGCCGGAAAACAAGATGGAAAAGGATAGATGGGGCTTGGTAGAGGAATTAAGTTAAACTCACTGCCTATGCCGGATAAGAGATCTTTGCTCCTCTATAAGCAGGCAGTGAAGAGACTTGGGAGGTAAGGCCTGAAGACAGCCTTGGTGTTATTGCTAGAGAAGAGATCCCCTTTCTCGACCGAGGGTCTGAGAGTGAGTTCCTTCAGAAGCTTTTTGAAATGCATTTTTGAAATCCTGCTTAAAGATACGGACAGGGTAGAGGCACCGAAGTCGAATGGGGCACGCATAAGTGGTTCTGAGCGTCCTGAGGACGCGGACAGCCAAGAATGCTACGGTTTCTTTACATCAACCTCTATCACTGTAAGGCAGCACCAACCGTTCTTCTGCTCAAAATTTTAAAAGAAGTGACAGATGTTGTCTTGATCCAAGAACCGTCACTGGAAACCGGTGACCTGGGCTCAAGACTCCGAAGCTTAGATTAATGCTCGTGAAAAATGTAAGGTTAGATTTAGTCGTGTATTCTTTTTAAAAATAGTCTATGCTGTTTTCTGCTTTCAAATTACAACAATGGAGATGTAGCAGCGGTTAGAATTGAGATCGACAAACATAATCTCTGGTTAATATCAGCTTACCCGGCATATGAAGGTTAACATTCCATCGGTTAATCTAATTATAGAAGCGATGTAAATTTTCATCACATAATCTGGGGAAGTAGGAATTTAAATGAGCGAGGTGATTTACTTCTTGATTACATTTTATGTACTAACCTTCATATAAGCAACATAAGCAACAAACTGTCTTTTATAACTAAGAACGGACTGGAGGTATTATATAGTACCCTTGTTTCAAACTTTATGATGAATAGTCTATTATAAACGAAGGTTCCGGAAGACCTTCCTTCTTACCGTTATTATCTTTAATTGGAAATGGACATGTATATCCTAAAACTCGATTAGGACACCTTTAGAACTATTCCGGGTAATTCACTTCCAGTCCCGGTGCCAAAATTCCAGAAACTGTTCAACGCTTCTAATAAAGCGATGATATGCCCTATTCCTCTTAGTCCCCTACTAGGCGTATGGGTCAATCTCGGCCACCTTGGTGATGTTAGAAGATTTAACAAACCAATGAAAAATGAAAGAGACTCTTTAAAAAAGAAAGGAAACCAGAGGTGCTGTGGTCTGAGCCTACTATAAGGAAGTCCTCAAAACATTCAAATATGAATTAGGAAGTGTCAAGAATTGATCTTCTAGACTATACAAGGTAATAGGGCAAGAAGCCTCGTATGTCAAATTATTAATAGAAAGAAAATTCTGTTTGCGATAAATAGTTTAAACCAAATTTGATAAGTTACCCGGACTTCATGGTATTATCCTTGCGGATATCGAACAGACTATATTATAACAGACCTATTGACTTAACCATTTCTTGGTTAGAAGTGATTTTCAAAAGTAGCCTAGAACTATCTCACATTCCTAACAAATGGTCTAACTTGAAGGATATATTCGTATACCTAAGACGGGAAACGTTCACAATGGAAAGGCACATAGTAGATCTTATTAGATGCGCAATTGAAAACTGAGATAATGATGATTTTCATCGAAAAATATATTTGTCTCGTTTTCGACAGCAAATTAAATTAGAAACCTAATGCGAAAGGATGGAGGCTGCAGTATTATTTCGGACTGGCTCTAAACCGCAGTAGTCAGACCCATTCTTTTGTATGGGGTAAAAGTCTGCTCTGGATAAAACTGCCAACAAAAGTTGTTGATGTAAGTTCAAAGAACAGTTTCAATATAGATTAGTAGTGACTGTTAATAGCACTATTTTTCTATTTTAATAGAATTGTAGAGGCTAACGGCTTTGGAAACTCTTACGTCGCTGCGCTGCCCCCGCTTAGCCCTCCGAGGGGCTGTGAATTGTACTTCTGGGGACGTAGGAGCCGGGATCAGCAAACATTTCGCACTGCGTGCCGCACGTAGGAGCGGATTATATAGAATTTATTAATGACACCTACTAAAATGAAAAATAATTGCACTATTTTGTTATGCAAGATTTTGTAATTGCAATATTTTATATCGATCCCAGAAAAATTATTTCAATAAATATTCATTATTTCACTATAAAATAATCAAATAATCAAATTTAATAATAAAATTAATTTTATTATTAAAAATAATAAAATATTAATTATTAAAACGCGGGATTTAAATGCGGGATTTTTTATTCTTAAATAAAAGCGGGATTTTAAAAAGCGGGATTATAAAAAGCGGGATTTTAAAAAGCGGGATTTTTTTGTTCTGCGGGATTTTGATAAAGCGGGATTTTGAAATGCGGGATATCGTTACGACCCCAATAAAAATGTGTAAGTATGAGTTTCAAGAACCATAAATTCGGCCGAATTTATTATACAAGGAAATTCATTCAAATTTAAACTTATTGCTAAATTTAAAAACAAAAAATCCAAACATTCAAAATTTATCAAGATTTAAACTATTTGGACTTTCACAAACCCAATCCTCTTAAACTTAATAACGGCTCAAAGGTAAACTTATCAAATTGTTAATAAAAATACTATGACAGCTAAAAGTTTCAGCTAATAAAGACTCCATTATTGTATCTGGCTTCTTCAATAAATAGTTGGTGCGGAATTGGATATTCTTCACTCGTCACATCAATAGTAAGAATGTCTTCTAATATTGTCTCAGCCACTTTTTTATACTAAGAAACTAAGTCGCAAGAATAGAATTCATTTGATCCAATGCTGTTTAGTATTCAGCAATTAAAACAGACAAACTGTCGCAAAAAATTCAAAAACTGTAATTAAACATTCAACTGAACAATTTTAGACATAAGTAGATTAACACTTTATAAAATTATCAATGTACAATAATAAAATACAAAATACCAAAGATAAATCAAATATTAAATCCCAAGTTGTCAAGTCTGATATGAAAAATCTAAATCATACAAATTGACATGACAAATGAGATATGTGAAAAATTCAACCGGCATAAAAAAAAATAAACTCATGCTCAATAATACATTTACGTAGACATTTTCCGAAAACGTACATACAACCAACTTAGAAAATTATTTCATTTTCATCTCACATACGATTACTTAAGACGAAGATGATGATGATGAAGATGATAACACATATACACGTATGTATATAGAACAGAAAAAAAAAATGTAACTGGATATCCCTTCAAAAATGTGTACCATACTCTTCACTTCAGCAAGACGAAAAACATTTCTCTTGAAATTTCTTCATTTTCCCAATATAAGTTGTGTATGTAATTTCAAGTGAAAAATATATCTAGATGTACTCGTATATTGTACCCGTATACATACTTATGTATGAATAAACAAACAAAAAAAAAGCGAACGAACACCATTTGAAAGACAGAAGTCAGACACATAAAGACGGATATGCGGACATGAAATGAGAAGAAAATAATAAAAAAAGATAAAATCAAAGTTACTGTCGCTGACCTAGAAAATTATCCTTAAATACAAAACAGGTGCCCCATTTATAAAATGGATTTTCTTGTCTTCTTCTTCGCCATATCGTTGTTTTTGTTTTATTATTATTCACTTTTCGTTTTCTTCGTTTTGTTTTTTTTTTGTGTTGGGTGTGTGTGAAAATCAAGGAACTGGAGAAAATATTTTATTTTTTTCTGCGATGGGTGATTGTAATGTGAATGAATTTTTGTCTGAATACTTTTTTTTTTGTATATTTTGGTATTCCTTATGAGGCTATGATACTTTTGACTTGTTGTATATATTATGGATTTTTCCTTTTTTTTTTTTTTTTTTGGTCGGGTGTTTGGGTAGTCTTTGGGAAAATCTGATGAGAAAATAATTTTTTGGGAAAAAATTATTTGTGTTGTGCCTTTGATTTGTGATTCATTTCTGTATAACTTTGTGGGATTGGTGTACCATTTATAGTATGGAAGGCGGTGAGATATGAACGTGTTATTGTGGATAAGCCGTGAAATTTGATTTGAGAAATTATAATTTTAGCTAATTGGTTTGATTATTGCAGAGCAGTGGAGGAGGTAAGTATAAAGCGAGGAGGAATTTGTGAGCTAAAGCGAATTATTTTCAAATTTTATATGAGTGCCGACGAAATACTTCGATTTAAGACGACATTTCGGTTCCTAAGTTTATAAGGATAATAAGTCTAATTTTATTAAGTTTTTTTTCCTCCACTAGTGATTTAGTTAGACTACGCAAAAGCGTAATCATCTTCAAACTTATACTCAATGAATTATTATTAAAATTTGTCTGAAGATTTGAAATTTTTCTTTCAATAAACTTCCATTAGTTTTCATAAAACCAATTTTCGATTTTAATATAATTGTAACAAATAATGTTGACGCCGGGTTTTTAGGTTATAAGATATCTCCACAAATAAATGATACAAAAAACGTGGCTTTATTTAAAAAAAAAAAAACACGTCACGACCGTGACAGGACTCGAACCTGCAATCTTCGGATTCGAAGTCCGACGCCTTATCCATTAGGCCACACGGTCTTCAAAATACATGTTAGCTTTTTGTACTTTGATGAGCATTTTTATTTTTAAATTATTTTATGTTTGTAAAATATAATTGATTTATTTTTACCCGTTGTTAGCATCGAATTAATTTACTAATTTAAAATGTAACTAACAAAATAATGAAATAAATTACGTAAAATCTAACAAATCGAAATAGTTAAACCAAATGTACATATGTTTACGTCACCTTAGCGTAGGGTGTAGTACAATACCGTGAACCGTTTTTACACATAGCATAGCGGAAGGAAATGAAAGGTATGGTATAATTATAAAACTGACCCTATTACAGACACCCAAATAGTTTGTGTTGTGTTATTAAATAAAGATAACGATAAGCACCAGATGACACAATTTCTAAAAACTACATTTTCACGGGATACTTGAAAATTCTGGAAATTTGGGATAGGTTCTGAATATACACATTTTGAATTGTAGATAGAAAAATAGGCTTTCAGATAAACATAAATAATTTTTAACAACTCGTTTTTTTTACTTATCTCTTCATTTAAATGTAAAAAAGTACTTCGCAGAAAAAAATATCGATGTGTTAAGCTGGCCCCCGTACAGTTCAGACTTAAATCCCATAGAAAACAATTGGTCTATTATGAAGCTAGAAGTAGCAAGAAAGCGCCCAGAATCAATTCAAGCTTTAAAAAGTTTGTTGATGACGATTTGGGAATTCATACCTTCTACGACTTTGAAAAATTTATCAAATTCAATGAATCGGAGGTGTATCGCTGTAATAAAAGGAAATGGCGGTTCAACGAAATATTAACATTAAAGATAGAATTTCTCTAAATCAGTAAAAAACAAAAAAAAAATTAAAAAATAAGTGTTTAATATATTCCATTACTTTAACTCCGATCAACGTATTTTGAATATTTTGGCATTTTTCGGGTTTCCCCCTAAATTACAGGTACATTTTTTTTTTTCAAAAAATTAGCTCATACATGTATTTAAAATGAAACAATAAGCCAATTGCTTTCAAAAGTTTTGTAATTTTAGCAAAAAAATGGAGGTGTGGCCAACACACGACTTTCTTTTACGAACAAAGAATTTTGAGAAATTTAATTTTTTTTTTTTTTAATTTTTTATTTCTATTTGTTTTAATTTTTGGAAACATTTTGTATAAGTAGTTTTTTGTAAACCTTATACTTTTTAAGATATTTGCAAAATAAATTTTCTGGCCAAGAGAGTGGCCACGTCCGGTTGACCGATTTGGAGTAAAATTCACTGGAACCTCCCAATTTATCAAAAAAGCTTAAATCTGAAGTTTCAGTTCAATTGGTTAAACCATCTGGGCTGTAGAGAAGACACAGACCGACAAACCGACTGACAGACTGACATACTGACAGACTGACACACTGACAGACTGACAGACTGACAGCCAGACACCATTTCGAAACCCACTTTTTCGGACTCAGGGGACCTCAAAACAGATAAATCTCTAAAAATCTCAAGGTTCAAAATTTTCATGATTACTATACTATACTTTATTTTACTAGAGTAAAAGAAAGTAAAAATACTCCAATTTGTAATAAAATATGCTTGCCATTTTTTTTACCCAGCACTGTACCTATATACTGTTGAAAATCCTTAAAAATTTAAATTACTCCGTTCAGAGAGATTAAAATTTATTTTCTGAAAATTTGTGCCGTTTGTTCAGATGACAACATTATGTTAGCAACGTGGAAATTGGCTGATATAATTCTTCATTCGGTGCTTTAGTCTGGACGGCGGGATCGCTGTGGACCATTTGAGAGTACAAAGTAATAAAACACAAAAAATACAAAATCGGAATTGATGTTAATTACCTTTTCTCACCGAACCCTTCCTCATTATCAGATAGCACTACATTATCCATATCTTCCACCGCCTTTTTCCTAAACCTGTTCCACCCTAATAGCGTGATATTATTTTAAAGGCGTCTCATAGTAATTTGCTATTAATGCTGTATGCCTCAGAACACTTTTCAAACTAAACTTTTCAAATTTTGAAGCTTCCGCTACTTCCTCATAGATGCGAAGTGAAAAGTCAATTTACGAGGTTACTTTTCAACGACTTTTCAATATGTGTGACGTTCAGTTTAAAATACGTAGTATGCCCAAATTAAAAATTATATTACCAAAATGTACAAAATAAAAAAAAGAAAAAATATGAAGTTTTAAAAAAAGCCACCAAACTGTACATAAAAGTATGTGTCCAGTTTGCTGGAACTTTCTAGTTCAAGCGAAGATGAGTGACGACATGTATGTATTTGTATTTCATATATGTAAATATATAATAATAAAACTGGCGATATGGTGAAATATATGAATTTTGAAAGGCTGAACTATTTTAAGAATTACTTTTAAATAAAAGACTGAATTCATATTGTTTTATTATTTTAAGTTTATTTCTATGGGAAGATTCCTTAATGTATGTCAATAACCCTAAAGCTGTTTCATCATCTGCATCATTATTAAAATTATCGAAGTATTCATCTAATACTACTTGAAACGGATTCAACTCAAAACTCTTATTAATGCAAATATTGTACATTACTCAACTCGCAATTCTATCGCAATTTTTAATTTTTAATTCCAGTAATTTTAAAAATCGCCCACCATCGTGATTTCTTTAGTCCAAATGAATTTTCCATAATGCTTCGTGCTTTACAATGCACAAGGTTAAATATGTTATAATATTACAACATAATAATAAAAAATTTACAATTTTACAATATTTTGAGTTGTTTATAAAATTTGAATGACATTTGAAAACTTTAGTTGAGTAGTACAAGCAAAGGCAAAATTGAATACTTTTAACCTAGTGACATCTATTGAAATATTGCATGAATTACTGGGTTTTTCAAAAGTTAAGTTTGAAAAGTCTTCTGATTCACACAGCATTAGATTTATTTATTAAAGCAATTCACAAAAAATGTATAATGTCGTTGAAATTTTAATCATTAAAATGTGACAAAATGTCAATAAAATGTCACAAAAATGTCAATATCACAGAAATGGGAATGTCCCACAGAAATGGAATGTATAATTCCACAGATAAGAATAGAAAGATGTGGATCTTGTATGGGCAATATTTTTATTTCAAATTTCAATACCAAATTCCAATCCAATCTGTTTAGACCAGGACGTATATATAATTTACATTTCTATCCCTTTTTCTCCTATGACTATTTTGATTACATCAAAACAAAAACAAAGCATTTCGTTTTTTTTGGTTTTCGTTTGTATACAAATAAATTAAAATCAAAAAAAATGAATGAAACTAAACAGAAAAGGCGACTACTAGATAGCTCATGAATTATACCAGAGCCTTCTAGAGTATAGAGCCATAATCATAATGACGTATTTTTTAGTGGTATAACTTTTCTTTGATTTCCATAGGAATCCATAGTAAAAATAGTGTTTTTAAGCTTCAAGATTTTCAATGAAAAAAGCTAAAATATTATAAAATGTTTATATAAATGTTTTCTATATACCTTGAACAACAACATTCAAGAAGACTATATTGCTATTGAATAAATATTATTAGCAGAAATATTAAAATTAAACTATGCCTAAAATATATTTTTCGAATTTCCATTTTGAAAAATAAATCAAAGTTGGCTCTGATGAATTAAAATAATACTTGCTAAATTTATCTTTAGTTTTACTAGTGTACGTCAGATGTCTAAAATATTTACAGAAAAATACGAAAAAAATTAATTGGTGACAAAATTATCACTCGTACATAATATTTTGTAAATTTGTTTTGCTTTTCCTACAATTTTTTTACTTGAAATTTCATCAGTTGGTAATTTTTGGTATGATTTTACTAATTTTTTACGGCCATCACTGCCATCTATGTAATGTATATTGACTTAATCATCAAACGAATTGTAGTAAGCTTTTATTTCAATTTGACCAGAATGCTGTTGTTATGAGATTTTTTTATATTTTGGTTTAAATAAATAAATTATTACAATAAAATGAAAACGATTTACTTAAACGACATTTATATATGTTGAAATTCAAATATTTATGAAAGTACATATTTCAGAAATCATAATTAAGAATTTGTAACGTTTTCATTTAAAAATTTGTCTTAGGGAAAAAGTAATTTCCCATATGTTTTGTGTGTTTTACTATGAAAAGTTTCGTTTTTTCCTCGTTTCTAATTCCCTTATAAAAGATCAGTTTTTTTGATTATTGCTCTATAAAATACAGGGTGCTCTGGTATAATTCGTTAGCCATGTAGTGGTCGCCTTTTCTATTTAGTTTCATTCATTTTTTTCGATTTGAATTTATTTGTATACAAACGAAAACCAAAAAAAAAAGAAATGCTTTGTTTTTGTTTTGATGTAATCAAAATAGTCATGGGTTAAAAAGGATAAAAGGGATAGAAATGTAAATTATATATACGTCCTGTACCCTGATTCCCTAAAAATCACGTTAAATTAAAGAGTGTTAACGAATTAAGTTTAACATAACAACAGTTTAACACATAAATTTATCGTACCACTCTTAATTCGAATTCTCTAAAAAATTTAAAACGCAAGATAAAGTTACTGTCAGCAAACATAGAATTTATTCAGCAATTCTCGAACTTCAAATTTGTGACCATTAGGCAAGATGCAATAGAAACTGTTTGTGATGCGTGGAAAACCAAAATAAAATTACAATCTTTTATTTAATTAATTTAAATATTGTGTATATTGTGCAAATACATATACGACTAAATAACATAAAATGATTCGGCTTATGCTAGAAGAAGCCGAGGAAAATATTAGAGTGTGTCGTGTTAGAATTACTCGGTTTAGGTTACGTGATGAACAAAACCCATTTAATTGGCCATCATGGATATTTCTTAGTTGTTATCGACTACCAAAACATTTAATTCAAAGTTTAATTGAAGAATTAGAACCATCTTTACGAGTGGCTCGCCGAAGTACATCAATTCCGCATCACTTACAAGTTCTGTCATTCTTGAGTATTGTTGCTAACGGTAATTTTTAATTGGTAGATTTATTTTGTAATGTGAAAATTAATCAAATTTTTGTGTATTTGAAGGTGGATATAAAAAGAATGTGGGACATGATTTTTTATTGGCTTTATCGCAAATGACTTTATCGCGGTGTTTTGGTCGTATTTCGAGGGCAGTCGATCAGTTAGGCGATCGATACATAAAATTGACACAGACGGAAGTGGAAGTTAATGGAGGGATCTGTGTAAATATATAAATATTAATAACTTTTTGAAATACTAATAATGAATATTACCTTTTAATTTTTTTGTAGATTTTACGAAAATTTTGGATTTCCAGGTATAATTGGAGCGATCGATTGCACCCACATAGAAATTCAATTCAATTCCCGGCTTCCACGTTTTCCTCTAGTTTGTTTATTTCTAAAATTATATTAAAATTATATTCAACAAACCTAATGGGAATTGTTTAATAATTAATTTTAATGTTATTACTTACTTAGATTCCATATTTATGGAATAATATTAGTAATAACTATAAATAAAATATATTTATTTTTGTATTATTTGACTAAAGTAGGTTTATCACCGCACTTATCCACAGTAAAATTGTTGTGTTAAATTTTAACATTTATTTAACATTATAGTTAACAGTTTATCATCAATAATAATTAGAGAATACGAAAAAAACCAAAACAGCACGCAAACTTATCGTTTACTCGTTAACACATTAGCATAATGCTTAGGGAATCAGGGTACTGGTCTAAACAGATTGCTCATACAAGATCCACATCTGTCTATTCTTATCTTTGCTAATACTAGATGTATGTATGTTATTTTTAAATGTTGACGATATTATGTGAAACCAGCAAAGTATTTTAGGTAAACTTAGAAATTTAATTTCCATATAACACTGTAATCTTTTCATTTTGTCTTAACGACACCTATGGAACAATTTTTGGAATTTGGAAGGTTAATTAACCGTAGAAAAATATTTCTTCGAAAAGTTCGACATTACCTCGGAAAATAGAACAACAAATAAATATTACTCTTTTTTGTTAAAATGACCCACATGCAATGCTTCAATCAACAACAAATTTTTTTGAACAGATAGATCAAGAATTGTCAAATTTTATCATCAACATAACAAAAAAATCGTTGGTTCCGTTTTTGAGAAAATCTGTTTGGCAGTTGTCTCTTCCACTGCAACCCGTTCTATTCTACACTCGAATGAACCTAAAAATTACAACAAACTGGTTATTACTAAAATCTATCTTTGTACAAAATTTCGACCAACACTATAAATATGTATTTGTAAGAATGAGAGGGAAAACAATAATAAAAATGTATGAGTGTCGGATTTTATTAATCATAAGGATTAATAGGGATTTTTACTCTGATTTATTTGATAAATTTTACTTAAAAAAAAAACATTTTACACTGTTGTTGAACATTGAAAGACTTGAGTTACTATTTCGAAGTTTTGTGGGTTAGCAAGCTCGTATAATTAGGAATATTTTTATTTTATTTATTTATTCATCAAATAAACAATCTGCTGATGTTTAAAATCCAGTGGTGACTGCTGCTATACAAAACAATTTTAAAACACTTACGTTAAACATAACATTAAAAGTTAGTGTTCATTTTTTATACAATAAAAAATTTAGTGAAAACAATTAAATATGTTATACAATGCATTAAATAAATAAAAATTTAAACTTGCAATTACCTGCACTTGAAATTGCAATAAATCACTCACACTATCACATTTGAATAAACATTTTTGTAGACCGGATTGAAAATTCATCCGGAAGACTGTTGAACATTTTGGAGCCAAAATTAAAAACAAGTTTTGAAAGTCCGTTGTATAGAATCTTTGAAGTCGAATATACTGAGGGTTCGTCAAGTTATATCTAATGCTGACCTTCATTGGTTTACAATGATAGCAAAAAAAGCTTTCGATACTTTGAGCACAAACAGATGTCTTAGTAGAAATATCTACAGAGATTGAAATAGAGGCCATGAAGCAGAAGTCCTCTGTGCATTAATAATTATCCTAACAATATGATTCTGCGCAATAATGAGTGGATGAATTCTGGAGTAGTAAGTGTCACCCCAACAAACTAAGCCATAATACAATTTCGAGACAACTAATGCAAAGTATATATTTCTTAAAACTGCAGTCGGGCATGCTCTACGTAGTGAGTAAAATTACCTAATCATTATTATGTGATACTTACGAAGGTCATCTAGATGGCGTCTCCAAAGCATAGTGTTATCAACAGTTAGTCTTAAGTAGTTAAAAGATTCAACGAATTAAATTTTTTAACAATGTTACGTTCAGGTTGTTTGTAATTAAATTCAGTATAAAACATAGAATTCAAATATATTAAGAACAGCAATAGACCCAATACCAGACCTGGCGGAACACCACCGTTTAAGATTTTAGGCTGGCTCATAATACCTTTTATCTTAACAACCTGGGATCTGTCGGATAATTATGAGCAAAACCCAAGCAGAGTGACCCCACGAAACAAAACATAAACATTTTTTTCAATAGAACTTTGTGGCTAACCATATCGAATGCATTCGTAAGATCAATAAAAATAGAGGCAACCGCATTTCTCTGATTAAGTTCTTCACAAAAAAAGTTAGTAAATTCTAACAGAGCATTTTGAGTGCCTCTAGAATCGGTCTGTAGTTTAAAATATTTTTTCTATCACCTTTTTTAAAAATTTGAATAACAACAGCCTCTTTTAAACTAGAGGGATACCCACCAATCAACAATATTTTTTATTTTTTTTTTTGAAAATAATTCTGTTTTATTATTTCTTTTTTAATTACAATCTAGTCTAAGACTAATAAGCAATTTTATTCTAACTTAAATTACTACATTTTACTGATATTTAAGGGTTTATCCATCGATGTACTCCTTAGTTTTGATATTTATGATTAGATCGCGCTTTTGTCGTGAGCTAGATAAAGATTTATTTTAACTGATTTACACTAACTCAAAAGGCTTTACTCTTTTGAGCCTTCTAACTAAATCCGTATTATCCAGTAGCTGGTTGGCCTCTATGTTGACATGGTGAAGTAGCCGTTGTTCATGACTTCTAGCAAATTTCATAATTTCGGTTTTGATGAGTTCTATGCCCAGATCTTTGTGGATGTCGCTATTTCTGACAAACCATGGTGCGTTGACGATGCTTCTTAGCACTTTGTTTTGGAATCGTTGGACCATGTTGCTCTGCTTGGTACATCCCCACAGCTGTATACCATAAGTCCAAACAGGCTTCAATATTTGCTTATAAAGCAGAAGTTTATTAGGGATTGATAAATGAGAGTTTCTTCCCAGTAACCAATACATTTTTTTGTATTTTAATTCCAACTCGCATCTTTTCTTTTTTACATGAGCTTTCCAGCGAAGTTTAGCGTCTAATGTCATACCAAGATATTTGGCAGTGTTTGCATGTGGTATTTCTTGATTATTTAAATATACTGGTTTATGAACTAATCTCTTGTTCGTAAAGTCAACATGTACAGATTTAGTTTCATTTAGTTTTATGCGCCATTTTTTTGTCCAATTGTATACTTGCTCTATGGCGTTTTGTAATTGCTCTGCTGTATCTGAGTTGTTGTCACCTACTGCCATGATAGCTGTGTCATCGGCGAAAGTGGCTATCATGTTGTTTTGTGGGATTGGGACATCTCGGGTGTATAGTAAATACAGAAGTGGCCCAAGTACACTTCCTTGTGGAACTCCTGCTTTTATTCCCTTAAGCTCTGAATATTCATCTTCTTGCTTAAGCCTGAAATATCTTTCCGTTATATATGATTCCAGTATTATGCTGTACTGTTTCGGTAGGATTAATTTGAGTTTGTAGATTAATCCTTCGTGCCAAACTTTATCAAAGGCCTGCGCTACATCAAGGAATACTGCTGAACATACTTTTTTCTCTTCTAAAGTCTTCTCAATAATATTGGTTATTCTATGCACTTGATCGATAGTTGAGTGCTCACTGCGAAAACCAAATTGGTGATTCGGAATTAGATTATTTTTTTCAGTTATTAGTTTAAGCCTTTTTAATAGTAGCTTTTCAAAGAGTTTGGACATTATCGGCAACAACGATATAGGCCTATATGATGTTATTAGATGTGGCGGTTTTCCTGGTTTGGGAATCATGATGACCTCAGCCACTTTCCAAAGTTTGGGTACATATTTTAACCTAAATGCGGCGTTTATGATATTAGTTAACTTTACCGTAGCTTTTCCCGGTAGCTGCTTTATTATTTCTCCGGTAATCAGGTCAAACCCTGGTGCTTTCTTTAAGTTTAAATTGTTTTTAATTTCATTTGCTACTTCAGTAGTCGATGTAGGGGTGACATCTTCGAGAATTTGTGTTATGTTTTCATCCAATATTTCTCGTAATTGACATTCATGAGGTTGAAATATATTTTCAAGATGATTGGCAAAACCTTCAGCTTTTTGTTTGTTTTTCCTTGCCCATGTTCCATCCATTTTCCTGATAGGATGGATCGGCATTATTGGCCTTTTCAGAGTTTTAGTTGCTTTCCAAAGCGAATAATCCGTATTACTATCATTCGTTAACTTACTTAAGTAGAAATTAACTGACTCATTTTTTAATTTCTGAATTTCTCTTGTTAATTGTTGAGTAAGATTATTTAGTCTTTTTTTGTCCTGTGGAGCTCTAGTTTGGTGCCATTTTTTTCTGGATTTGCGTTTATCCCTAAGGAGATTTCAAATTTCTATTGGATAGTTATTTCCTTTTAGCCTTGATTTGATTTCTGGAGTACTTTCCCATGCTGATTGTTGAATATCTGTAATGAACTTTTCTACTTCTATGTCCAGTTGATTCATAGTTTTTAAAGGAACTTTCAAAAGTATTCTTTGTTCCAGGTGTACTTTGAAACTTTCCCAGTTCGTATATTTGTTGGTTAATACTGGATTATTCCCTTTTTGGATGATATACTCGCTTAGAGTTAGGACTATTGGAGAATGATCTGAGCTCATATCTTGGCTTTCTTCAACTTTCATAAAATTATTAGAAATATTTTTGGTTATAAAAAAATCGATCAGGTCAGGTATTTTCCCTGGGTCAGTTGGCCAATATGTTGGTTTACCTGTTGAAATGGATTTACATCCATTTTCTTTGATGGCAATCAATAATTATTTTCCTTTAGTGGTAGTTAATCTAGAACCCCAGTGAGTATTCTTCGCATTGAAGTCACCACCTATTATGAACCTTTTTCCCAGACGCTTAAAGAACTCTGAGTATTGTTTGCTTTTAATTGAATGTCTTGGTGGACAGTATAATCCTGCCACAACAATAGGAAAGTTTTCCGTTTTTATATAAACCACTGTAGCCTGAATTTCTTCTTTTCCGTACTTTGCTTCTTCAAAATGTTGGATATTTTTTTTAATGATGACTGCAGTTCCTCCTCTGGCTGAATTATCTGGATGAATAGTGTGATATATGCAATAGCCTTTAAATGTTATGTAGGATTGCTTAGTAAAATGTGTTTCCGAAATAAGACACACATCTATATTCTCAATGTCGAGGACTGCTTGTAGTTCTTGCTGATGCCGGAGCAAACCATTAGCATTCCATGACATGATTTTCATTGTGTTGTTCATTTTTGTGTTGATTTGGGTCTAGCTCCCAATGCTCTACCCGACAAACAATCTCAATATTTAGTGCTGAAAAATAACTGATGGGGGACTGGCGGACCGAACTGTATTTTGGCAGACTTCACTTTCCTCAAGTACTGTAAAAAAACCGTGTTTTGGAACACCTTGGGCGGGCTCAAATGTCTGAACGAGGGGACCGCGTAGGGTACTTTACAGTCAAATTGCCGACAATTTGTAAGTGACATTCTCTGTAAATAAACCGTTATTTTGTGGGTATCAGATAATGTTATGCAGTCCCCTCACCCTTAAAATGTAAGAGAAATTGTTGGATATAAAACCGTCCAATAGTCGAACATTTACATGTTAAATTTGCCGTAGATCAACCATCCCTTTGTGTGTATCTCGTAACATTCTACAGTCCCTTTGCCGATAAAATGTTAGTGAAATTGTCGGATAAAAAACCGTTCAATTGTAGGACATTTATTTGTGAAATTTGCCGTAAAGAAACGTATCAGATAACATTTTGAAGTCCCCTCACCATTAATATGTAAGTGAAGTTTTCGGATAAAACACCATCCAACTGACGAACATTCGCAAGTAAAATATCTCAATTGAATTTTTCGGCTTGTTTATAGACAAATATATTAATTGTTCATGGCAAAGAGGCCAATCCCTCATAACATATATACTGAAAAAAAAGTAGAAATATCATTCGCCCCTCCCCGTAATTTTAGCCCAAGAAGAACCCTCCATGAATTCTTTGTGTTGGTAGTTTGGTTTCGTAACCAAACTAACAACCAAACTACAAAAAATTCCACTCTAGCCACTTACATTAAGTATCTTGCCAGAACGTACTGACATAGCGAATTATTATTCACTACATCAAATATCATAAAACCCATGGAGAAACCTCATTTGTGTGTGTATTATGCCCACACGAATATTTATCTATAAAAAAGCCGAAAAATTCAATTGATTACAGACAGAAAATTTAAATTCTTAATAAAATAACTCGTAAATAAACTGTATGTATGTAAAATTTTCGTATAAACCCAACCACCATCCAATTTGTCGGAAATTTGTACGTACAATTTTCAGTACATAAACCGTCTTGGTATCTGTATTAGATAATTGGCTCAATTCAACGTAAATTATACCATTTCATGCAATCAAATCATTTAGTACGTGAACGTTTTGTTAGTCTAGTCGTGTTCGTTATTTTATTCTTTTGGCATTTTACAATCGGATACCCTTCGGGTAGATACTTGTTTCGATTTAGTTTTTCAACCGGCTTTTTACGGTCTCAAATCCATGAAGTTTGTTGCGCTGTTTGTCGGTATATTTTACAGCCCAGATGACCGTAAAATGAAGGTAATTTTACCGGACTTACAACTGTCTACGGTACGAATTAATTAAATATTTTAGTTTTGATTTATAAGTGACGTAAGCCAATAATATCCTAAGATTTTTAACACACTTCTTGCTTCAAACCATCTAAATGAACCGTATTTGGGAATACCTTAGGGATTGATTAATAAATCCAATTTTTTCAGAGTCGAAATAATGATCAATGAATTAGGTTGCGTTTTGTTTTCGTGTTTGAATCGGTTTTGGTCGATAGGTACATTTTTCTAAATTATCTACTTTTGTTCGCTTAATATTTGGTTTCTCCATGTTTTTAAAATCGGATAGCCTTCGTGTAGATATTTTCTGTTTCGCTTTCATTTTTCAACCGAGATTTTACGGTTTTGAAACCGTGAATCCTATTGCGGTTAGCAATTGTTTGTCGGGCTATCTTCCAATTTTTGTAGCCTCTCATCAAATTTTGTTAATTTCATGAGAATATCTTGTAATGTTTGACTGATGTCTACATCTTTAGATTTTTACTGAGGTTTATTGACCACGCCACTTGTTACTTCAGCATATGTAACACCTTCAGTTCTTAGTTGGCGGCCAAATGGTTGCCCATTGTCTTGTTTTGCATGCCTCTCATATCGATTTGACTGGCCATACATTTGAGTTTTATTCATCCTTTGGTTTCTCATTTTCTGAATTTCCTTTGCAACAATACATCCTCGATAGTTAGCAGGATGACCTTGTCCACAGTGTACACATTTAAGTTGAGCTTGTGGATTGTCGCATTTTCCAGTTAGGTGGTGTCCGGCACATTTAACACACCTTGGAAGTTTGCCACAATATCTTTGCGTATGTCCATATGCCTGACACTTTTGGCATTGCGGAATTAGTTTAGACTTTCTAAGTGGTTGAATTTCCACTTTGCAACCCAATAAACTAGTGATCTTATATATTTTAGTTATATTTTCGTCACAACTGAATGTTAGTACAAACATGTCTAGCTTCTTTTTATTTCTCCAGCTAACTTTGTTCATTACGCTGATTATTTTAAATTGTTTCGATGATAATTCTACTTTAATTCGCTCTGGGCTACATGTATGATGTAAGTTCCTTGCCATAACTCTGATTGGCCTTTCTTGTTTATTTTCATACGTGTGAAAGATAAATGAGCCTTCGGTCAAAGTTTTCACTACGTTTCTATATGCATCGACGCTATTTACGTTGATGCTTATTTTATTTTGATTCATCAATTTAGTGATGAATGATTCTTCTGAAACACTCGCCTTAATTATATCATAGAAAACGTGATAATTTTTAACATCATCTACTATGATCGGTGGTGGGGGAGGTGTTTTTTTATCTGTTTTGATATTTGTCTCAACCTTTTGAGGCTGAGTGTTTTGATCCAGAGTTTGTGGTTTTTGTGGTGGTGACGGTGTATTATTTAACCTTCTCTTTTTACTTTTTCTAGACTTAGCACGAATCCATTCTGTTTCTTTAGCTAAGTCTTCCTCATCGGTTTGATATTCAACGTTTTTATTAACATTAGAATTGGTGTTTTGTTTCTGTATTATTGATGATTCGGTTGGACATTTAACATTGTTGGCGTTAAGTTCGGTATTCTGGTTCTGCTTCATTGATGGCTTAGCTTGAGTTTCGTTCTGCTTTAATTGCATCATTTTTTTTAGTTCGTCAATTTGTTGTTGTAAATTGAGAATAATAATGCTTTGCTGATTTTTCTCATCAGTTACTTTTTGCCATTGTTTGTATAACGTTAGCTCTTTTTCTGAAGTAGCTACCACTTTCAAGAATAGATGTTTCACCATAGTTATATGAGGTTGTTATACTTGCTTGTTGGGGTGCTGCTGTTGCGCCCTTATTATTTTGGAATCGTTCCATGTTAAAATTTTCAGATGAGAAATTAAAAGTTTTCTCAGGAGATCTAGCAACGTTTCCTCCCTTGTGGAACGGGCTGTTTACTATTTCCATATTTTTGTTTTTTTGTGTATGCAAGGATCGGCCCTCCCCAGAATCCTTAGGGCCAGTCTCATCAGAGAGTGGATTGCCCAACATTTCTATTGGTTTACCACCTGGGGTATTTTTTCCTTCTGTTTTATTCATTGCATATTGTATATTTATAGTGTAATCCACTCGCCTCTAGTATTTAGCCGATTTTAAAATCGTTGCCCGGGTGTCACCACGAGGAGGTATACTAGACACATTTGGTGGCCTCTACATAGTTGCAGAGCTGGAATATAGTTCACGAAAGTCGTGGCTATAAACGGTCAACTCCTACCCTATTGAAGCGCACCCCCAACACCCAAATCAACAATATAAATGAAGATTATTTGACGAGGAAGTTGCTAAACATTCATTATTAGTATTATTAGAATTTCAAGCGCGAAACTTTCTAAGAACACATTTAAGTTGCACTCTGGTTCTGTATTGGCTGCAGCATCTTGCTTAGTATGTCTGGGCTGAACCAATCTGTGGGTACTGTGATACTCCACAGTCTCTGCTGGTCGTTTCCGTGTATTTCATACCGCAACGATAACAAAACCGTCGCGAGGTTTTCACCGGACAATCTGTAAAGGCATGGCCTATATCGTCACAATAATAGCAAATTGCGTTTGACTGATTAACGTTAAGCGGTGCATTAAGCGGTGAAGCGGTGAATCGTCCCCAGTTATTATGCCCAGGAACTGAATACGAGGTACCAGCATTTGCGTAAACATCGAAATTCGTAGTTTGGAACCCATTGTGGTTGAATTTACCGGCATATGTAGCATTAACTTGGGGAACTGAATGGTGCGAAGCAATATTTGTGTATGGTTCATAGCTTATGGGATTCTGATAATAATTAGCACTATAGTCCAACTCATTGATCGCTCGCCTATAAGGGTAACTGCCTTGTTCCGTTACATGGCTGGTTCGCTTAGCAGACACGAAGCTATCTGGACCAACCCTCAGCTCTGCCCATATACTCTCCCAGCTCGTACAACTATTAATGAGATCTCCAAGGTGTGAAAATTTCCGATCGGTTAACTGATAACTGAGGCCTGGTCGCATGTTTTTCATTAAAATTTTAATTATGTCCCGCTCCGTATACAGAACATTCAGTTGCAGGGTTAGGCTCCACACCTGTTGATAAAACTCGAGAAAGATTTTGTTAGGATGTTGTTTATGAGCATCGATTTTTTTGCTTGATATCTGAATCAGGTATCCGATGTTTGAATCGCTCCACAAAGCAATGCCGAAATTCATGCCAATTAACAGTTGGGTTTTGCTGCCGGAATGTCCAATACCAGTGAGCCGCCATTCATTTCAGAACAAAACTAATAAATTTATCGGGAATACCTCTTATTCCGGCTATGGTGTCTGGATAAGGTTCCCTTAAGTTAGGAGCTGTGGAAGTTGAAAGAACGGTATAATTCCCGTAAGGAACACCATCCATATTATTGGTTACTGACCCCATGAGGGGATTTTGTGACCTTCTTCCAGAATTTAATGGATTTGGCATGAAAGCCGAATATGTGGTTTTATCAGGTTGTAATTGGTTTGGTGTTAAATGTGATGCGGGAGCTGGCATGAATGTAGGATGTGACGAATGTAATTCACGGTTTTGCTGGCTGTGGTGGTTTTACCTCTGATTTGGTTCACTAAACTGTAGGGTCAAATTCGAAATCTGTTGAGGTAATTGTTTTATTTATCCCATCATAAAAGTCATTGCTAACGTCTGGTTGTCAGGGGCATCCCCTAAGTCATTATGAGTTCCTTCTGACTCATTCAATTTCTATTGACTCATTTAATTTCTCCAAGTCATGTAATCAACTGAGGATGGTGGAAATTCAAAAATTTTTAACCTCATGTCACCAAAAACCATTAAATTTTTGGATTTGATCTCAAGTAAAATATTATTAAGTTCCTCAATGAAAACTGATGCGCGCACAGATTGTAACCTATAATTGCATATTACAGAAAACAAAACATACTTATCTTCAAAATTCACCTGTATAAGGTTAGCACTGCTAGCATCAATACGAACCACATTTTTTTCATTGAGATATTCCCTCAGATAAAACAACAACACTTCCTGCACTATACATAGAATGATTTGTTGTGGCAATAGCTTGAGTGTAGCAATATTAGCTAAAAATAACTCAAAATTTCTAAGTAAACTTCTAATATTTTGATATTAATTGGTAGCCAGACTGATGGTGAGTCGGCTTTATAATGATTGAATGGCATGGCTGGGTTACAGATGGACTAAGCCTATACATTCCGGCTATAGTTTCGCCCCAAAAAATCTTTGATTAACACTCAATTAGGCTAAGCTTCAGCAGACATAATTTTGGTATAATACGAAACAGGAACATTGATTATAAATGATAAGTAAGGCCTATTGTGTTCCGTAGCATTATTTTGGGAGAACCCGAAAGCATGTGACATCAGTTAAATTATGTGAATTTGGCTGCTGCTAAAGTGTAATCTGCCAAAGAACTATATCAGCCACAGATAAGCCAACTGTTGACAACATATTGGGCATTTTGATAGTTTAAATGTTATTTTTTCCATTTGCAGTTTTTTGATGCCAACATGATAGAAAATCTGAATGCGATGCTATGATGCTTAATATAGATTAAAGCTCAAGCTTAATGGTTTTTAATGGCTATTTGATATTCCCATACTGGTTTACATTCTATTCGAAACAGGTTTTACCTTTCAAATACCAAAATCTTTTAATAATGGTAATATTATAAATTAATAATCATACAAATTTATAAAATATGCATTACACTAATTAATTTAGTTAGGTAAAACCAGCCAAAAAAATATTTTACATTATCCGTGAATATATTGTATGGAAGAAATAAAACACCAAATACCCACCATCATCATCATCTTGCGGCCCATAACTTCTAATAATATAATTTTTTATTTTTTTTATTTTTCATATTCTCCAGCAGCTGAATATAACAACAATACGACCAGAAAAACTTCTCAAACCTCTTAAATTTTTATTTTTTTTTGTTTTATTTTATGTTTTCCACATTTTCAGTTATATAAAATGAAAGTTTTCTATTCCAGCATGGTTTTATCTTATAATGTATACATAATTTTTGTATTAGCGCGATGCTATCCAGTTTCAGTTTTTCCACTTTTATGTATACATGTATATATGTATGTGTGTATTACATTTTTTTATGCTGGATTTATTATTCTAACAAAACAAAGCCAAGAGATACCGTTGTTTTATTTTTGGCGTAAAGTTAAGTTTGGTAAAGTTGCGAGTCAAAAAAAAAAAAAAATCAAGCGAACCAAAAATTTTTGATAATTTTCCTAAAACATAAAATTTTGTTCATTTTCTCCGCGCGAGCACACTAAAAGTATAAAGAAGGCAAAGTAGTTTTTCTTATAGGATATTCGCATAAAATGTTTCCATAAGTTTTTCATATAACGGGATTGATTTTTTTTTTGTTTTTGGTGGGGTTAATTTTATATTCAAACACTATGTAGTGTTTCTTTTTTGTATAAAATTATTTTAAGAGGCGATATTGTGCGCGGCTGGGAATGAAAATACTTAAACAGTGAATAGTTAGAGAAGAGGGGGCTATTGCAAAGAGTGTTTGAAAAAAAAAATATGTTTTATGGTTAATCGATTAAGTAGATGGGATAAATGGTATAGTAAAATTTTATAGCCGGCTAATTAAACAGCAAAAAGTGGTTAAATATTTTTACATTATCAGTTTGCTTTTTATTTTATATCCTTACATTGTATATAGATATACAAGTAAAAATGGGGCTAGAATTATTCATCTAACCGGTTTTATACTCTATTGGTTTAAAGAAGCCAAAGAAAATTGCCAATAGTTTTTTTAGTAATAGTAATAGTAATATTTTATTAAAATGTTAAATAGGCCGAAGCTTTCAAATAACAATCATATTTACAAATATTATCAATGTTCAGTTATCAATTTAAACAGACGCTTTTTAAATAAGCCTAGAGAGCTGATGAATTTTAGCTCCAAAGGCAAGCTGTTCCAGGTGACAATTGCATTTATCAATGCTGAATTATTCCTAACATTAGTTCTGTTAACAGGCAAGTTAACATTCTTTGTGCGCAGTGACTGGGAAAAATTTAATTTTTCATGCAAATACAATGGCATGCCCGAATTAACTATACGAAACATAAAAACGGCAGTCCTATAGCAGTAAAATTGAAACAAGTCGCATCCAAGAATTATATCTTTATACTCAGAGATATGATCAAACTTTCTAAGATCATAAATATATCGAGTACAATTATTAAGTGTAACCTCAAGTATACGTCTTGAGGAACTATCACATTTGTTATAAATTACATCACAATAGCTGAAAATGGGTACAACCAAGCTTTTAATCAAATAAATTCTTAAGTTAACAGGTCAAAACTTTTTTATCAACCTAAGCGTGTACAAGCTATAATTAATACGCAGGCACAAGGAGCGCACATGGTCGTTCCAAGTAAGATTTGAGTTCAGTATAAGCCCTAAATTGTTTAATGTTGGAACAAATGAGATGATATCACTGTCCAAATAAAGCACAGGTCTAATATTAGGAGAAGTATTTCTAGAAAGAAACAATGCTTTACTTTTACCTGGATTAATTGAAAGTGAATTATTCTTGGCCCATAAAGAAATATTTCTAAGGTCAGAATTAAGTCGCAAAACAATTTCATTCAATTCTGATAAGTTACCACCAATATACAGTTGCAAATCGTCGGCATACAGATGAAACCGACAATTTAGGATTCGCCATGATAGATCATTTATATAAATAGAAAATAACAAAGGACCCAATATGGATCCCTGAGGCACTCCAGCAAGTATCCCCGTTTTTTTGGTTGCACTAACTATACTGCCGTGCTAAATAAGAAAGCAATTTTTTGTTTTTTATAGCTTTGGATAGTTCGTAGCAAAAAGCATGTTTTAAAATTAACAGGAAAGCGGTATATCAATTAGAAAATGCCTAAAAACAATAAGAAACAATTGCGTATCTTAATTTTCAAACATTAATCTAGACATTCCCAATAATTGTCTAAACTAATCATAAGCAATAATATCGTAAATCAGAAATACTTAACAATAACAGCGGTAACTTTAGAATCCTTTGAGATGCGCCTTTCTCACTAAGAAAAACATAGTTACCGCTCGAATCAGCATTAATTTCAACAATATTTAAATAGCTAACTACCAAGCAATACAGCGGTAACTTTTCTGAGCGAAGAGAATTTGTGCTTATATGTACGGTTTTTGCTTAGTAAAACCTAGATACGGCACCTTTCGGTTTTATTTTCAACGTTATTTTAACGGAAACAATAAACTGCAAATAAAGGTAACTATAAATTAGTTACCTTTATTTGAGCTATGAGATGAACCCTTTCCGCTAAGTAAATGATAGATACGTCTCGACTAAGTATTAATTTCTCACTTAATTGAGAACTTTCTCATATAAAATACCGTTATATTTTTACTAGTTTAGACAATAATTATAAGGTGCAGGCTGGCTCAGTTTCGATATAATTTCGTATAATTCGGGTGTTGATTTTGTAAGTGATCAAGTGATTTTGGTTTGTGCTTAGTAAATTTACCGTGAAAGTGAACAATTTATTGCATAATATTATGAATGGTAAGTTATGAATAAATTATGTTAAGTGTTTAGTTTGTCCGGTTTAAAAAAAAAGCTTATTCATTTTACTTGTTACAAGCTTGAGAAACGTCTTTCTTTTAAAGATCAATTTTATTTTATTCTCAGATTCTGGAAACATGTCACAAATGAATACAAATGTTAATGATACTGGTGAAAAAAAAAAAACAAATTACTAAGAGAAAAATTTGGAAAAGAAATAAAATTGAAAATCAACATTGAATCCATTGACCCTGAATTTTTTCCAACCGGCAAGTGCAATATCAAAACGAGCAAACGATTTAAACATCGACAGCAAAAAATTATGATCCTGTAAAATTATTACAAAAGGATATAATACCTATTAAAGAATCAGCTGATGTCTTGCGAAAAGGAAACTCTTCACCAATTGAATTGGCATCGGTACCAATTTAATTGGTATCGGTACCAATTGACACAATGAAAGAAACTTTGACAAATGATAATCAACCAATTGTATATATACCAAAACGGGGACAGTAAGGAAAAGGAAGATGTATGACACATCAGTGAAAGAAAGAAATTCAGAAAAAAAACAAATAGTAAAACATTCACTTCAACCATCTTGTGCATGCAAAAAGAAGTGTCTGCAAAATGTATGTGAAGATCGTCGTAAGGCGTTAAACGAATCATTCTGGAAGTTAAATAGTTCGGATAGGAAATCGTTCATACTACATCACACATCATCTCAACCAGTAAAACAAAGAACAGTAAGAGAATCATAAGATCAACTGTACCGCAGGCAAAAATATTTTTCCTATGTTTAAAGGACGCAAATGGTACAGCCCATATAGTCTACAAACAATTTTTTTTAAGCACCTTAGAATATAAGCCATCAAACGACAAGCCTTTGCAAACTGCTTTAAAAAGTTATATGAACTCGGGTGAAGCTCCAAAAGATTACAGAGAATAAAATTGATGATAAACCTATCAAACAGCACATATTAGGATTTAATCCTGATGTTTCGCATTATAGAAGAGAACATGCACCGAATCGCCTGTATTTGCCAAGCATTTTATAAAGAACAACCAAGATTTAACCTGCTCATATGAGAAGTATCGTAAAGTTGTTCGTGATTTAAATATATCGTTTGCTAACCTGTGGCATGAGGAATGTGAGAAGTGCAAATAATTTAAATTGCACGATGAAAACCATAATGAAGAAAGTCTGAAAGATGATTGCGCCTCTTGTACGGAGTGGAAAAAACATATTGCCAGAGCCAACGAATCCAGAAAACAATATAAGCAAGATGCTGATCTTATTGAACATGGTACCGTAATTTATTCAGCAGATTTACAGAAAGTTATTATGCTACCACGAATGGAGATGTTCAAAACAGAAATTTTTGTAAATATAGGCTTGTCTTGTATAATGAAACATTTGCCCCGGTTAGAAAAAAACATACTGATCTGAAGATTTTTCCAGTATTGTGGCATGAAGCGTTATCTGGACGCACAAAGTATGAACTTATAAGTTCATATTATACATTTTTCAAACATCACAGAGATTAATTCTTGTAATTTCTAAATATGCTACCGGTCTTACGACACTTTTAAATTTGTTTTTTATTAACACGTAGAAACATTTTAGTATTTACGAACGGTAATTCAACGAAAACCGGCTAATAGACATTATAATTTTTGTTGAATTAACATTCAACAAAAATTAAAAAAAAAAGTAAAATTAGCGTTCACAGCTTATGTGATTGTCGTGAAGAAGAAAAAATTGTAATTGAATTTATCTGTATTAGTACGATTCGCTAGTATATAAAGCACAGGACATTCTGTATATATAGAATGTAAATTGTGGTATAGTCAGTCCAGTCGCCGCGGCCTGATGAGAGGATTGATTTTTTCATAATCATAAGCTCATCAGTTCGAAACTGGATTGAATTCTCTTACAATCTTCGGACCATATTAAATTATAAATCACAGAGATGTTAAAAAAATAATACACTGCGCCAATTAAAAAACGGAACAAAAATTTTCTTCGAAAAAATACTTTGTATCTTGGTGAAATAACACCTTTCAAAAAAAATTTTTGTTTCTAGTTGAAGGAAATTTTGTTTTCTTTTCGATACTGGAAACCGTTTTATTTTATTTTGTTTTTTTATGACTTTTTCGTGTAAAACAAAAGGTGTCTAAAAAAAAAAATTTGCTGCTGTTTGAATCTGTAAACGAACTTGCTCGATATTTCATTAAAAAATTTAAATCGGCCATTTTATAGGGAATTTAGAAACCTTGCAAAATGATCCTGAGAAAATTTCTGTGCGGCCACTCCTTCTCGAGTTATTGAAGTTTTAGAGAAATCGTATCAAAAAGCGTATACCCGTTAACAAGCACATCTTGTTTTTTATCTTGTAAACTAAGCAATCTAAGATACAATTTTGAGCCACATTTTGATATCAGGCGTAATTTTGGTGATCCAAAATCAAGAAGAAAATATGTTTTTACAGTGAAAAATATGATTTATTTCATAAGGTAAATTGCAAACAAAATCCTTTTAAACTTTATTCAAACGGTTGGTTTGTAAATATGTTTGTCCTATTCGTTAAAAAAGAGTTAGGCTCGATTGATGATTTTTCCAAAATTTACAAAATTGTCTTTCGTATTTGGAAGCGCTGTGGCTCGGTTGATAATTTTTCAAAAATTTACAAAATTGTCAAAAATCGTATTTGGAAGCGCTGTAATACAAAGACGAATTTCACGAATCAACCGAGCTCAACTCTTTTTTAACGAATGGGACAAACATATTTACGAACCATAGTCAAACCACTTTCTATTGTATATGGTATAGTCACTACATGAGGAAATCTCTGAGATTCGTGAAATTCGTCTTTGTATCACAGCGCTTCCAAATACGATTTTTGACAATTTTGTAAATTTTTGAAAAATTATCAAGCGAGCCCAACTCTTTTTTAACGAATGGGACAAACATATTTACGAACCATAGTCAAACCACTTTCTATTGTATATAGTATAGTCACTACATGAGGAAATCTCTGAGATTCGTGAAATTCGTCTTTGTATCACAGCGCTTCCAAATACGATTTTTGACAATTTTGTAAATTTTGGAAAAATCATCAACCGAGCCCAACTCTTTTTTAACGAATGGGACAAACATATTTACGAACCATAGTCAAACCACTTTCTATTGTATATGGTATAGTCACTACATGAGGAAATCTCTGAGATTCGTGAAATTCGTCTTTGTATCACAGCGCTTCCAAATACGATTTTTGACAATTTTGTGAATTTTTGAAAAATTATCAACCGAGCCACAGCGCTTCCAAATACGAAAGACAATTTTGTAAATTTTGGAAAAATCATCAACCGAGCCCAACTCTTTTTTACCGAATACTATAGTTGTTGACACTCGACACGCAAATATTATATATATACCATTTATTTGAGCCACTGTTTTTATTATGTATTAGTTATGTACTTAAATTTTGTATTGCATTATATATAAATTCATGTTTCTCTTTTGATATCTGTTATCGATACCAAATTATATTTTTTCTAAAGTAAATTACTAAATTTGTATTCAGTTGTATAAAACGAGTGGCTGAATAACATTCACATTATATACGAGTACCATACATAACCATTATAATTATAAATATATAAAAAATAAATTTTATAACGTTCTGGAAAGGTGAATGCTTTTCATTTAGTGCTTGAATAAAAGCGACGTGATCCAAACACCAAAAGAGTGCCGTAAACCTGTGCCTAGAATAAACCAGCAGCATATTAAACCTAACCTACTCCGCCGCGAACATGGTCCTTCGAGCCGGATAAGCCAGAAATTTGGAAACGTGTCATCATTCAACTCTCAACAAAAGCCAGATAAGTATCATTTCAATTATTATTCATATTAACTTTCGAGAAATTATAAATTAAATTGGTATTAACCGTGTTGAACATAAAATCGATTTGTTCATTTACCGAAACGTGAAATAAAACGTTTTTGTTGTGTTTATTAATTCAAATTGCGGAAAACATTTTGTGTGTGTGTGAAGTGCGATAAGACATCTTAGTGTGATAATTGTGTTATTTTCGAATACAATTCTTTATAAACGATTTTGCAGCCAAACAATATTCTAGAAAGTCCTCCGTTGTGCATTTAACGTAATCTGAAGGTCATGCAAAATACCGCTAATTCTAAAACCAACCATATAATAATTTTTTTTTGTTTCTATAACAATTAAAACACATTTTTTGATAATTTAAATTCATTCATTTTTATTGTGCATTCATAATTTATAAATTAAAATCAAAACCAGATATTATTTAACATTTATTAAAATTGGCCTAAGAGTGTGTATAGCTGTTCTGTTACAAACTGTCGAATCAACTCAAAATGAATGCATTAACCAAACGTAGAGGTATCATAAAGGGACAATTAACAAAGCTTGTTTCATATGCCGAAGCTCTAACGAAAGAACACCCTTATGAAGAGGTCAAAGCACGGCTAGCTAAAGCAGCCGATTTGTTAAATTTGTTCACGGAAACAGAGGACAAAATGTTTGCTATTTCCCTTGACGAAGAGTCCGAGCAATTAGATTTTGATGAAAATTATTATCGTGCGACATCGATGCTAAATGAATGGCTTAGACACTACAATATCAATAATGCCACAGTAAAAGATACATCGTTAGACTCGTCATTAGCCTTGGGGAATTCCTCTAGTTTCAAATTACCTAGAGTAAATATACCTACCTTCACAGGCGATTTTAGAGAATGGCAATCATTTTTTGATCTATATAATGCCATGGTTCATGAAAATACTATACTTTCAGCTGCACAAAAGTTTCAGTACCTGAAAGGGCTTCTCAAAGGTGAAGCTGCATCTTTGGTAAGGCATTTTGCAGTTACTGAGCGAAATTATGCGGAAGCCCTTAGAAAGCTCTGTAAACGCTATGATAGGAAAAAACATATAGTTAACTCCTTTATTGAAACATTTATGGAACAAGGAGCCATTCGTCAGCCCAATGCCGCAAATATTCGCAAATTCACTGATTCCTGTGATGAAGTAACAAGGGGACTTAGAGCGCTTGGTACATCCGCTGAAGCCCGTGATCCCTGGCTCATCTACATAATGGTCAATAAGCTTGATGAGGAAAGTCGTCAATTATGGTTACGAGAATCAGCTGAAAATGATTTCCCTAGACTCAATCAGCTAATAGATTTCCTAAACGTACGAGCCGATTCTTTAGAGGGAAATCATTCATCGAGTAGAAAAAGCGTACCTGCGAGACGATTAGAAGAACCAAAAATCTTTGTCGCAGAAACAACGAACTCAATTTGTCCAGTTTGCCAAAACCCCGACCACTATTTAATTATTGAATGTTCCAAATTTAAAGGCATGGACGTCGACGCACGTAAAGAATTTATTAAAGCCTCGGTTCGCTGTTTTAACTGCTTCGGTAGTAGTCACTCCGTTTACGATTGTCGATCAAAGAAAAAATGCCATGAATGCCATGCTAAACACCACACTCTACTCCACAAGGACTCTACTATCAACACGTCATCTGATAAACCTGCAATCAACAATTATACTAAAGACACCACATCAACATACACCACTTCAATCAACGAGTCATCCGTAGTTGCATACCATCCATTAACTAGAATTCAATCAAAGACAAATCCTGAAAATTCTCAGCACTCAAATGATATAAGTTCAAATCATTCAAGCAAACCGCAAGTTAATGCGTTACAAACCTTAAACGTTTATTCACAAACACTATTACCTACAGCTCTCGTTTATGTGAAAGACCAATATGGTTGTTTACAAACATGTCGTGCGCTGCTGGACTCTGGATCCCAGAGTTCATTTATAACCGAATCAATGATGCAAAAATTGCAAATTCCAAGGCAAAACGCTCGCATTTCTGTTGTTGGCCTTAGCTCAGCTGGAGCTGGTATTTCAAGAGGCCGAGCCGTTATTGAAATATATTCTCGAATTGATCCATCTATCAAAATTACCGTCAATGCTTTAATTTTATCCAAACTGACGTCTAATTTACCAGTTACCAATGTAGATCGCTCAGAATGGTTCCACCTAAATGGCATTGAAATGGCTGACCCATTATTTCATCTTTCGAATCCTATTGATCTTCTAATTGGAGCCGATCAATTTTTTATCGTAATCACGGAAGGCCGTATATCTGGGGAGAATGGAATGCCTATTGCTCAGCGTACAGTCTTAGGATGGATAGTCGCTGGTCAAACACTTACTCCACAAACATCAAATCCACATTTTCAAACAACCAGTTTAGTCACTAGAGTCGATATCGATCGAACCCTTAAAAGATTTTGGGAATCCGAAGAAGTCGTTGCACCGAAAATTCTCACAGAAGAAGAACAAAATTGTCAACTGCATTTTGAACAAAACTTTACCCATAACTCCGATGGAAGAATTGTAGTAAAACTTCCGTTTAAAAATCCAGCTCCAAGCATTGGAAACTCGAAACCAAGCGCTGTCAAACGACTTGATGCCATGGAACGTAAGTTTAGAAATGATGAACATTTTCGAGAAGCTTATGTGAAATTTATGACAGAATACGAGAACCTGGGACACATGGAACCAATTGGTGATAATGAAATTCCTTCTGATTTCGAATATTATCTTCCACATCACGGCGTAATAAAGCATAGCAGTTCAACGACTAAATTACGCGTGGTCTTCGACGCCTCCTGTAAATCGGATTCGGGCAAATCATTAAATGACTACTTGATGGTTGGCCCAAATATTCAATCAAGTCTGGTGTCTGTTCTGCTTCGATTTCGATGTCATAAGTTCGTGTTCTCAGCCGATGTAGAGAAAATGTACAGACAAGTCTTGGTTGAAAAGTCTGATACAAATTATCAAAGAATCGTATGGCGAGCTACCGATTCGCAACCAGTCAAGCATTACCGGCTTCTCACAGTCACTTATGGAACTGCTTCAGCCTCATTTCTGGCCACTAGGGCCCTACATCAAGTAGCATTCGACAACATTGACCAATATCCAGAAGCTGCTAAAACCATTTTGCGGGACTTCTACGTAGATGACCTAATGACCGGAACACAAACACTGGAAGAAGCACGCAAAATTCAAACTGATGTGGCCAACGTTTTAAACTCTGCTGGGTTTAAGCTGCGTAAATGGACTGCTAATAATCCACATTTATTGGAAACTATACCTGAAGAGTACCAAGAAGTAAAGCCACTAGAAATCAAAGACGAATCTAAATCAGTGAAACTTTTGGGTATCGAATGGAACCCAACGAGTGATCATTTTACTTTCAAAACGAGTTTTGACGAAAATCCAAAATCGACCAAAAGAAACCTGCTGTCGGAAATGTCGCAAATTTTTGATCCACTCGGTTGGCTTTCACCCGCCATTGTAAGTATCAAAATTCTTTTTCAACGCCTGTGGTTACATCAGCTAGAATGGGACGATGAGTTGCCTGCAGAAATTTCATCAAAATGGATCACGATTCGAAATCAAATATGCCAAATTGAAAATATCCAAATCCCATGATGGTTGTCTACAAATGGTAATAATGTTGAACTGCACGGATTCACCGACGCCTCAGAAAGTGCCTACGCGGCAGTAGTTTACTGCCGTGTAATAACCAATGATGAAATTTTAACTACCATTGTCGCAGCCAAAACCAAAGTTGCACCCATAAAAACCATCTCCTTGCCTAGGTTGGAACTTTGTGCAGCCGTCCTATTAACAAGACTATTGAAGCTGGTCAAAGAAGCGTTGGAATTTGAAGATACCACAATCTACGCATGGACTGATTCAACAATAGTCTTAGCCTGGCTATCTGAGCATCCAAGCAAGTGGAAAACGTTTATAGCCAACAGGACCTCCGAAATATTAAACACAACATCCAGAATTCAATGGCGACATGTAACTTCTCTATGCAACCCTGCAGACTGCGCTTCACGCGGATTAAATCCCAGCGATCTTGTTCAATTTCGCCTATGGTGGTCCGGACCACCTTGGCTTCAAAAATCAGAGAGTTCGTGGCCTAAACAACCTACAAATACCAACCAGAATGAAGCTCTAAAACAAGAGATGCGGCAAAAATCAGTGATATTGCATGTTACTACCGAAGCATCGAACTTGCTTGATCGTTTTACTACATTATATTCCACATTTCATAAATGCAGTAAAATATTAGCCTATGTCGTGCGTTGCATTAAAATATTTCAACGGCCACTGAAAATTAGTCAACCAAGTTGCACCAATAAATTGACAGCTATTGAACTAAAGCAAGCCGCTACTACCCTGATCCAATGGCTTCAAAATTTGTCCTTCAAGTCTGAAATACACAAATTAACTTCCGAGTTGCCTTTGGATAAGAATAGCAAACTTTCTTCGTTGACTCCATTTATACACGATGACGGTTTACTACGAGTAGGCGGACGACTAGAAAATTCGCTGGCTTCATTTGAGACAAAACATCCCATAATATTACCATCAAACCATATGCTTACCAAGCTTATCATCCGCGACGCTCATCTGAAACATCATCATGCAGGTCTATCGTTACTATTAGCCATTTTGAGACAACAATATTGGATAATTGGAGCCAAAAATGTGATAAGACAAGTCATTTTTCAGTGCCTACCTTGTTTTAGAAGAATGCGGATGTCACAAAATCAGTTGATGGGTTCTCTTCCTCAGACGAGAGTCACATTTCAAAGACCCTTCCTCAAAATTGGAGTCGACTATGCTGGTCCACTACAAATCTGCTTGCGAAAGGGAAGAGGCCAGAAATCTCAAAAAATCTACATTGCCGTATTCGTGTGTCTAAGCACAAAGGCAGTACACTTTGAATTAGTGAGTGACCTCACCACTCAAGCCTTTGTAGCAGCCATAAAGCGTTTTGTGTCACGTCGTGGATTATGTTCAGATGTGTACAGCGATAACGGCACCAATTTCGTTGGCACAAAAAATTTGTTAACTGATTTTTATTATTTCTTATCAAACAATTCTAATGCTATTTCCAATTTACTTCTAGAAGACAAAATAACTTGGCATTTAATTCCACCAGTAGCTCCACACTTTGGCGGCCTCTGGGAGGCCGCTGTTAAATCTATGAAGTACCATCTGCGACGAGTGGTTGGCAATACTACTCTAACACTGGAGGAGATGTTAACTCTTATCGTCCAAATTGAGGCTGTTCTAAATTCGAGGCCAATCTGCAAGCCAATTAGTGGAGAAATAGATGCTCTGACTCCAGCCCACTTCATTATAGGCCAACCATTGACGCTAGTTCCGGAATATGACTTGACGGATATGAAATTGACCCCCTCAGCCCGATGGACAATGGTTCAAAAAATGCTACAACACTTCTGGTCACGTTGGCATATTGAATATTTAACCACGTTGCAACAAAGGTCGAAATGGACTACTAAGATGCCGAATTTAAAGATAGATAACGTAGTTGTGGTACGCGACGAGAATATGCCCCCTGCTAAATGGATGTTGGGCCGAATAACTAATGTCCACCCAGGAAAGGACGGTTTTGTTCGGGTTGCCACAGTAAAGACAGCCTCAGGAGAACTCAAGCGACCAATTCATAAACTTGTACTGTTACCAATAAATTGAATTCAGCGATTCGAGGCGGCCGGGATGTTGACACTCGACACGCAAATATTATATATATATACCATTTATTTGAGCCACTGTTTTTAGTTATGTACTTAAATTTTGTATTGCATTATATATAAATTCATGTTTCTCTTTTGATTTCTGTTATCGATACCAAATTATATTTTTTCTAAAGTAAATTACTAAATTTGTATTCAGTTGTATAAAACGAGTGGCTGAATAACATTCACATTATATACGAGTACCATACATAAACATTATAATTATAAATATATAAAAAATAAATTTTATAACGTTCTGGAAAGGTGAATGCTTTTCATTTAGTGCTTGAATAAAAGTGACGTGATCCAAACACCAAAAGAGTGCCGTAAACCTGTGCCTAGAATAAACCAGCAGCATATTAAACCTAACCTACTCCGCCGCGAACAATAATGATAGTTATTTTCTGGGCTGACATAATTTACTATAATAATAATGATAAGTTTTAAAATTGTTGTTCACAACAAATTTACTAGTTTTAACGTTAAATAAATATTGCTTCTGTATAAGATTTTTATGTAAATGATACTTATAAAGTTTAAAATAATATTTAAGATTCACTTGTTAATTATAACATATGTATGTTCTCTATTTGGATTTCTTGAATCTACATACGTAGGTCGTGATACTATCGCAGCGTTACCTAAAGTATATTTTCAATTTTTCTGGGATTGAAGTCTGGGATAACTTTGTTTACGTTAATTAAACTCTAGGTACAAAATAACCCGTAAAACAATTTTTGGTGGAATGACCATGAAAAGTCTGAAAAATGACTATACGACCATAAGAGACGAAATAAGTCAAATTTCGGTCAAATGTTCAGTCATTTGTGCGTCTAGTCCTTACCAGAAAATGGACGAACATATAAAGACTTTTTTGACGCAGCTTTTTTGTCTTCCATTTGACCACCACAATCGACGAACAAATTATTGCCGAATTAGCTACCTTAAAATCTGACTGACAAATGTAAGTCGAAATTGAGAGTCATAAATTATAACAAAAGGTTGGTATTTTGATAGTCATTTCAGTATTCCAGTAAACAAACGGAATGAACTACCTTATGTTGGACTGTTTTGGGCCACATTTGAGAGTCGAAATTGAGAGCCAAAAGTGATTATAAAAGGTTGGTATTTTGGCAGTCATTTCAGTATTCCAATAAACAGACAGAATGAGCTAGCTTATGTTGGACTATTTCGGGCCACTTTTGGGAGGCTTTTTTTGAAAAATTATTATAAAATGTTTTATTAATTTAAATAAATATTTTATTAGTATAAAAAGTAAATCCAAAAAAAAATCAATAACTCAATCAATAAATCAATAACTAAATGTATAAATTCGTAAAAATAATCAAAAACTAGAAAAAACAATAAGTTATAACTAAATGTATTACAAATCCAAATGTAAATTTAGTATAAACGTATATTCAATTACAAATAAAACATTTCAAAACATATTGTCACAAAATGAGAAAATTGTGTAAATGTTTTTGCCGTATGAAATGGCTCCCCTTTCTATCGATGTGGCGGACTTTTGGTTGATAAATTAAATCGGATATTTAACCCAAAGAAAAGACGTCTACACAGCTTGATGGTTGATATCAAAGAGAGTTATTTATTGGCATTTGACATTTAACAATAATTTTTTACCATAATGATAAATTGAGTAAAATTCGAGGTAGATTGCTACATTATTCTATAAATAAAATCTACATTAAACAAAGTATTAAACGAACTCTCGAATATGGTCTAAATTTAGATTTAACATTTGTATGGTTTTTTAGCCCATTAACATTTGTACGGTTGATCAGCTGTCATAACATTAAACAAAAACAAACTGATCAGGTAAGAAATTTTACAATTAAATTATATAAATAAATAATTAAGATAATAAACTTTAAATATTTCAGGGTAGAATTACTTGGAACGAATCAATGGACTAAAATCTTATAGGATGTAGATAAGTATAACACAAAAATACTTTAAATTCTTAATTTCTGTACAAGTTTTTTTTTTCTATTCTAGGTTATGTTTTGGTTGCTGCAATATTCATACATACAGCCCCGGTTGAATCATCATCAGATTCAAGGACTGGAAGACGGCATAATTTTTGAATTGGGCGCTTGAATATACCGTTTTTGGTTTTAACATCAGCTACGCGTACCTTACCGTCATTGCCTGGATATAATAAAGTAACTCGTCCTAATAGCCATTGAGCGGGAGGTAGATTATTATCATGAATAATAACAATATCATTCAGCTGTAAATTTTTGTTTCGTGTTTGCCATTTCGATCGCTGCTGTAGCGTTGTCAGGTACTCCAACTGCCAGCGTTTCCAAAATTGTACGTATATCTGCTTTACAATATCCCATCTTGCATGTGGAGATAACTTATGATCAGGCATGTGATCGGATAATTGATGAATGGGTCGTCCGATCAAAAAATGGGCAGGCGTGAGAAAATCTGGCTCATCATTATTGCTGGAACATATCGGCCTCGAGTTTAGAATGCCCTCAACTTGAACCACAAGAGTTGAAAACTCTTCTAATGTAAGTATTGCGGCGCCAAGGGTCCTAGTGATCTGCGTTTTTGTGGATTTCACTGCGCTTTCCCATAATCCACCTTGATGGGGACTTCCTGGAGGAATAAATCGCCATTCTACATCATCCTTCAAAAGATTAGAAGAAATATTATCAGACTGCAATTTTAAGAAGTCATACACTTCTTTAAGATGATTTCTCGCGCCAATGAAGTTAGTCGCGTTATCGCAATAGATGGTATGACACAATCCTCGTCTACCGAAAAATCTTCGCAGTGCACCTAAAAAGGATTCAGTGCTTGAGTTCATGCAGATTTCGATATGAATGGCGTGTGTGCTAAAGCAAACAAAGATGCAAAGATAAGCTTTTATTGGAATTGAGCCTCTGCGTCGCACTGGATGGATTCGAAAAGGTCCACAAAAGTCAATTCCAACTGTTCCAAATGTCACCGTGTGCTTTACTCGGTCTTCAGGCAACTCTCCCATTAATTGGCTCATCATTCGCGGATTTTGTTTTAGACACCTCACACATCTACGAAATATTTTCTTGGCCACATCCTTGCCCCTTACGATCCAATATTTCTGACGAACTAAGCTGGTTAATAGGTTTATGCCGGGATGCTGATTTTTTACGTGCACATCATAAGTGATGGTGGTGGCAATTGCTGATTTATGGGATAAAATTATGGGATGTTTAGCATTATAAGGTAGCGCTGACTTCTGAATTCGACCACCAACACGCATCACTCCATAATTATCGACAAATGGATCTAGTGGCCTTAATTTGCTTTTAACTGCAACTGGTTTTTTATTACGGAGACAGTGGTATTCCTCGGGAAAATCTTTACCTTGGAAATGCTTTGCTATGTAGTGTGTTGCTCTCTCTAGTTCCACTGGCAATAATACTCCACCTTTCCTTTCGGTTTTCTTATGACCAAGTCGAGCGTTGTAACAGAATCGAAGTACGTACGCTACAATCTTCTGTATCTTGAAAAAACTGGAAAAATGTTTGCTTAGTTCGTCTAATATATGATTCTCACCTTTATTGTTAATGACAATGGTAGGGCCGTGGACTTCAACAGGCAGTGTACTCTCTTCTGCTGTTTGGTTTATGATAGGTTGATCTGGCCAAACTTGTTCAGTCTCCTTCAGCCATGGGGGACCAGTCCACCACAAATTGTGATGTGTAATCTCACTTGCTGATATTCCTCGGGATGCCAAGTCGGCCGGATTTTGCCTAGAAGGAACATGTCGCCATTGTTCTCGTTTGTGCGTGCAGATAATCTCTGAAGTACGGTTCGCAACGAATGTTGTCCAGCATCTTGGTTGTCGAGATAGCCAATCAAGTACTATTTTCGAGTCAGTCCATAACGTGATTGAGGATACTGGGATAGTAAAAATGTGTTTGACTTGATTGGCAAGTCGACTTAGAAGAACAGCACAAATCAACTCCAACTCTGGTAAGCTGACCTGCTTTAGCGGAGCCACCTTTGTTTTTGAGCAGATTAGTTGAACTGTAGTGCCTTGTTCGGTTTGTGATCTGGCGTATAGTACTGCCGCGTAAGCCCACTTACTGGCATCACAAAATCCATGGATAGTTATGCAGGTAGACGCAGTGATGCAACGTGGAATTTTTATCTCCGGCGCTCTGCCTAAATCATTCCTGATGTCAATCCATTCGGATCTCGTTTCTGCCGGAAGCTCTTCGTCCCACTCTAATTTTTTGAGCCATAAGCTTTGGAATAGAATTTTGATCCTGACTGTGATTGGTGATAAAAGACCGAGAGGATCAAAAATCTTACTCGCTTCTGAAAGTAAATTTCTTTTAGTATATTTCGATGTTTCTGCTAGACGGACTTGAAAAATGAAATTGTCGGTTATGACGTTCCAACCGATACCCAATAGCTTTACAGGTTCGTCTGGGTATTCTACAATAGATTTAATGCAGTTCATATCCGAATCATCGGATGGGTTACGAATCAGTGGATGGTTGGATGATATTTTCCGCAAATTGAAACCTCCACTACTCAATATATTTAAAACGTCGTTCTTCAATTTGATTAATTCGGCTAGCGTTGATACACCCGTCATCAAATCATCTACGTAAATATCATAATTAATAGCACGAGATGCTTCCGGTTTTATAGCTTGATTTATTAGGGCCAACTCCTTCAAACATCTAGTTGACATAAATGATGCTGAAGCTGTCCCATACGTTACGGTTTTTAAGGCGTATGGACAGATTCGATGTTGCTCATCTCGCCATAGAATTATCTGGTGCTTGCTATCTTCTTCGTTTACCCACACTTCACGATACATTTTCTCGATGTCGCCAACTAATACATACAAATGTTGTCTAAACCGAAGAATTATGTCGAAAAGGCTGGATTGAATATTTGGACCTACAAGTAGATTTTGGTTGAGCGACTTCCCTGTGGTGGATTTTGCCGACGCGTCGAAAACCACGCGTAACTTTGTAGTGGTACTGTTACTTTTTACTACCCCATGATGTGGCAAGATATAAGATCGCTGCAAGTCTATGCAACTTGGAGGTATTTTATTCATGTGTCCCAGCTCTTGATATTCTCGTAAAAATTCGGTATAAAGCTCCTTAAAATCGTGGTTTAATTGAAATTTCCTCTCCATGGCCAACAGCCGTGATAGTGCCAAGCGGTAAGTTGATCCCATATTCATTCCATTTTCCTTGAACGGAAGCTTTGTAATGAATCGTCCATCTTGTGCCCGCTGAGTGGTAGCTTTGAACCATTCTTCACATGTAGCCTCTTCGTTGGATAGTTCTATTGTGTTAGTTTCAGGAACCTCCTCTATTTCCCAGAAACGTCGTAATGTTGCGTCGATGTCAATAATTGTAGTGAATGTTTGTGCAGTATTTGACAAGTTATTCTCGTGCTTCCCTCCTATGACCCAGCCTAGTTTGGTATTGTGTGCTACTAAATTGCTATCGCCAATTTTTATATTACCTTCTTCAAAAAGATCGAAGACTATTTCGGCTCCAAGAAGCAAATCGATGAATCCCGGTTTAAAAAAGTTTGGATCGGCCAGTTTAATGGATAGAATCTCTTTCATATTGATCGTGTTAAATTTAAAAGCCGGTAGCGACAATGTTATCTTCGGAATTATTAATGCACTTAAGGATATTTGCTTCATATCGAATCTCGAGGAAAATCGAAGGTTAATACTTCCGTGAGCCTGACCCAAACTAGTTTGTCCAATGCCAGCTATCAAGGTTCTGCTATTAGTGCGCTGTAAACCAAATTTCTGAACTAGTGCTTCGGTTACAAAAGATGCTTGTGATGCGGTATCTATTAAAGCTCGGCATTGTCGGGGTACTCCATGACTATCAACTATATTCACTATTGCTGTAGGTAGGATGGTTTGAAATGTACAGTTAAGTGAAATGTTTTGACTGTATTCCGGAGCATTGGTATACGCCTGCTGTATAGCCTGCTGTGAAGAATCGTCCGAGGCAGTGGTGTTATTATCTGAAGCTCTTGGATTTATATCGTTATGTAAAAGCGAATGGTGTTTACGATAGCACTGCCGACATCTTCCTCTATTTCTGCAGTCATATAAAGAGTGGCCTGGGTTCAAGCAATTAAAACATCTGTTGTCAAGGATCATCAATTCCCTCCGCTCATCCACGGACAATTTCTTGAAAGTATTGCAATCTATCAATCTATGTTCCTCTTCATTGCAAGCTACACATTGATCATTATTTGTTGTTGAAGCAAAACTGTGTTTCGGTGGTGCGATGGCTCTTGTTGGTCTAGTAGAATGTAACTTCATGGATTCTAGTGCATCTGTTCTTTTTATTAGAAATTCGAAAAAATCATCTATGGTAGGAAACTCTTTTTCGGTGTTGCTTTGTGCCCATAGACTTCGAGTAGATTCGTCCAATTTCTTTTGCAGCAGATAAATGAGCCATGGATCTCTTGCTTCGGCTTGTTCACCCAACGCTTTTAAACCGCGTATTACTTCATCGGATGTGTCGAGAAGTTTCCGTATATTTGATGCATTTGCCACACTGATACTGCGGGTTGTTCTATAAATGAATGCACAAATGCATTTATTGTGTGGCGCTTGCGATCGTATCGTTTTCGTAACTTATTCAGAGCCTCAATGTAGTTAGCATCGGTGACCTTAAAATGCTTCACAAGGGAATAGGCTTCTCCTTTAAGCAGTTCCATCAAGTATTGGAACTTTTGGACTGGACTTATAGTTTCTCGTTTGTGGATGCTCGAACAAAAAAGGTCGAAAAAGCTTTGCCATTCGGTGAAATCGCCCGAAAATGGTGGAATTTGTAGCTTGGCTAATTTAATTTCGGGAGCTGGATTACAAATGCTCGCGTTCATGGTTGTTTCGTCCGCTGTATTGTTTGATGCTTCAATGCTTCGTTTATTTATCCACTTGTTTAGCTTGGCAACAGCTATATAATAGATCTCCTCAGCTTCAATTAATTTCGACTCTTCTTGACTACCGAGAGCAAACATGGTAGCTTCTACAGAAACAATTTTTTCTAGTACTTCATGGGCTAGATTCACCTTTACCCGCATTTCCTCAACCGTTTCGCGTGATCTCTCGTTAATTTCCTTTGCGTAGTTTGATAACTTGGTTAGAACTGCTTTGTAAGAACCACGTTGCTTTTTTAAGCCTTCTATCTCAGCCATTTTAAAATATTGGAACAACTGGATAGATGTTAACACTGGACACTTTAGTCTTTAGAGTTTTGGTACACTTTAGAATTTAGTACTAGTAATCACTTGATAATAATGTTTTTAATAAAATTGGTGGTTGATAAATACGAAAAACCAATTTTTCAATTTCCGTTAGGATTCACAGATTGAATGTGGTGGATGCAATCTTATAAATCAATTCGTACCTGAAATCCGGCTCGAAGGACCATGTCACAAAATGAGAATATTGTGTAAATGTTTTTGCCGTATGAAATGGCTCCCCTTTCTATCGATGTGGCGGACTTTTTGTTGATAAATTAAATCGGATATTTAACCCAAAGAAAAGACGTCTACACAGCTTGATGGTTGATATCAAAGAGAGTTATTTATTGGCATTTGACATTTAACAATAATTTTTTACCATAATGATAAATTGATAAAATTCGAGGTAGATTGCTACATTATTCTATAAATAAAATCTACATTAAACAAAGTATTAAACGAACTCTCGAATATGGTCTAAATTTAGATTTAACATTTGTATGGTTTTTTAGCCCATTAACATTTGTACGGTTGATCAGCTGTCATAACATTAAACAAAAACAAACTGATCAGGTAAGAAATTTTACAATTAAATTATATAAATAAATAATTAAGATAATAAACTTTAAATATTTCAGGGTAGAATTACTTGGAACGAATCAATGGACTAAAATCTTATAGGATGTAGATAAGTATAACACAAAAATACTTTAAATTTTTAATTTCTGTACAAGTTTTTTTTTTCTATTCTAGGTTATGTTTTGGTTGCTGCAATATTCATACACATATTATTAGAAATTCATCTTAAAATTAATGTTACTTATTATTTATTATACTAACTAGTTAATTAATTAATAGCATACTGATTAATTAACTAATTATTTTCATTACTTAGTTTATTATGGCTTAGTTTATTGTGTTATTACCACTATAATGCTCGGCAGTTGCATATATACTTATGTTTATGTTCAAAAAAAGTGGTATGTGCATAGAATTAATAAGTAATGTACATAAACACTTGATTAAATCTTATTTCATCAATTGGTTTACTATCACTTGATTTATTGTGTGTATATCGATAGCGCTCTGCAGTTCGTTTAAGAACGTCAACAAAATTTTTGCGGAAATCGGTTTTGCTAATTTCCGGAAAACCAAGCTCGTTAAATCTATAGTTGATCGTATTTTCTATCAAAGTATTTAAATTGTTCAAGTCCGCAAATGCCTTTTTAATTTTTTCTTAAATAAAGAATTAAATTAGTTTTATAGTTTGATTTTTTATTACATCATAAATGAAACATAAATGATGTACCGAAGTTTTCTGAAACTGATTATTTGCTTCTGTTTTGATAAAATCCGCACAACATAGAAAACTATTTTTGATAGACTCTATTTGTATACCTTTCTTAATATTGATTGCACCCGTCCATGTAAAATTATTGAGAGTTTCAGTATCAATTAGTTTTTCTAAAATATTTCTTATATTTTTATTGATTTTTCGTCCTTCCACCTCGGATTTTAAATAGTGCACCTAATAAAAATAGTAAATAAAAATTATTATGTGTGTTTGTAGGTGTACTTATAATACCCTAAGCTGGTCCAAAAATCAATAATACCGATTTTGAAAGATATAATAACATACCTTCTGTTTCGCACCAAACTCTGGTATCACGATCAAAACAGACTTGGTACGAAATTGAAGATAGTAGATTGATTGATGGCTATAGGTATGCCAATATTCACTTTGTTCTGTACCAAGAGGTTGGGTTCCACAATTGAAATTCGAAACTTGGTACAGAAAATGATGATGCGATAAACTGGATGGTAATTTGTTAATGGCTGGTATTATTTTTATTTTAGCTTTTATTAAGATCTGAACGCTTTGGTGGTTGATGTAAGAAGAAGGTATATTTTTCCAAAATTAATTTTTACAATATTTTTAGTTAATAATAATTATAATAGGTGGCCAATAATAATTAAGCATGAAAGTATTGAACCACTCGCTTATTCCGCAACTAAGCTATAAATATAATTTTGACATTTGTAAGGTTATAAATTGATTGTCAAATTAGAATTTAATTTGGTAAACAATACAAAGGGGTAATAAATTCAATGTTAATAAATTAAAATCTAAATTAATTCTAGTTTGTTATCAATTAATTCAGGACACAAATATGTAGTGTTGTAATATTAAATCAGGTAAGTAACTAAATATTAAGTTGTGATTCTAATTGGAAATTAATTTTATGTACACATTTTCTTATATGATTTTAGGTTAAGATTTACAACAACAACAATACTAATGGATTAAATTTTAAAGATAAGTACATAATTTCGATTTTAGAAAGTTAATGCTAATTGTTTTTTATTATTTCTGTTTTTTGCAGCTGTTCCTGGTAGTGGTTTCAACATCCCGGCCGCCTTGAATCGGATGATTCAACAATCAGTTTACTGGTAGCAAGCATAGCTTATGTATTGGACGTTTCATGATTGCTGTTGATGTTTTTAGTGTTACAACCCTCACATGAGTATCTGGTCCTGGATGCAGCTCGATTACTTTACCCATCAACCACTTTGTTGGGGGTAAATTATTGTCTTTTATAAGGACAATATCGCCGATTTTAATGTTTTTCTCCTTCTTGTGCCATTTACTTCGTTGCTGGAGATTGGTTAAATACTCCATTGACCACCGCTTCCATATGTGTTGATTCATTTGCTGCAACATCTTACATCTATTTAGTGTGGATAATTTAGTGTCGCCGTGGTCTTCAGCAGGAAGTTGTGTTGTGGCGCGCCCGATTAGGAAATGTGCCGGAGTTAAATAATCGGTATCGTCCTCTGAGAGCACACAAATTGGTCGAGAATTTAACATGGATTCAATTTCAACGAGCAATGTGGTCATTCTTCCAATGTAAGTATGTGCCCATCGGTCACTCTGCGTAGGTGGTATTTGGCACTCTTGACTGCAGCTTCCCACAATCCCCCAAAATGCGGTGAGCTTGGCGGGATAAATTTGAATGTTATTTCATCTGTTAATAAGAAATTAGAGAAAATGTTAGCGTTATCTTTTAGAAATTTAAATAGCTCATGTAAATGGTTTCGAGCTCCGATAAAGTTTGTTCCATTGTCGCTGATAATCTCTTTACATATTCCTCTACGTGCTATGAACCGTCGTAATGCAGCGATATATGCATCCGAGGTAAGATCAGAAACCAACTCTATGTGCACAGCTTTAGTTGACAGACATATAAATATGCAGATGTAAACCTTGCGTGTTTTCTGACCTCGTCCTCTGACCAGATGAATTGGGAACGGCCCTGCATAATCTACCCCAACTTTGTGAAATGGTCTGATCAGCTCTACACGGGTACTGGGCAAATCTCCCATGATTTGGGTAAGCGTCTTGGCGTCGTGTTTCACGCATTTTACGCAGCTACGTACTGTTTTTCTGATCAGATTTCGCCCTGCTAGAATCCAATATTTTGTACGAAGTGTTGCCATCATTAGCGTTGGTCCGGCATGCAGGTAACGTACATCATGTTCTCGGACAATTAATTCGTTTAATTCGTCTCTGGATTGCAATATCAGTGGGTGCTTGATGTTGTAGGTTATTGATGCGTTTTTAATTCTTCCACCAACTCGAAGTAAGCCCGATTCGTCGATAAATGGTTTAAGGTAGATGAGCTTACTTGAAGACGGAAGTTCTTTATTGAATGCAAGGAGTTTCAATTCTAGATCAAAGTGCTTTGATTGGATATGCTTGAATAGTGAATTCTGAGATTTTTGTAATTCTGAACAAGTAAGGTATGGTAATACTGGGGTTCTCGGACTTGATTTTATATGGATAAATCGAAATACATAGGCTAGGATTCGGATTATTTTGTTGTAGTTAGATATTCGTTTTATCAGATTGTCTATCACGTTGGGTTGATGAATTTGAATATTCAGTGTTTGTGAACGCATTTCTTCGGTTGTGCTTGTATCCCATTTGCTATTTGGCCATTTACTTGTGTCTCCTAGCCACTCTGGACCTTTCCACCATAAATTTAAGTTCCGTAGTTGATCAGGTTCTATTCCCTTAGATGTGCAGTCAGCAGGATTGTCTTCGGAGTTTACGTGTCTCCATTGAGATCTGTTCGTGGTGGTAAGTATTTCACCGGTTCGATTTCCGACGAAAGTGTTCCATTTTGTTGGATGTGCAGAAAGCCAGTCTAGGACAATTGTGGAGTCAGTCCATGCAGTTATTTTTGGTATCTCTATTTTCAATCCTTCTTTTACCTTTACTAGTAGTTTTGATAAGAGCATTGCGCCACACAACTCCAGCCGTGGAATTGAAACCTGTTTCACTGGTGCTACTTTGGTTTTAAATGACAGCAAACAAATTTCGGAACGACCATTCTCCTTTGTAATTTCGCCATATACTACCGCTGAATAAGCGTGCTTTGAGGCATCTGAGAAGCCATGAAGAGCAACCTTTCCCTTTTGAGTTGTGTTATTATATCTGGCTATCTCGATTTCCTTTATATTATGTAGAGCATTACGTATGTTGAGCCACTCTGCCGATAAATAATCAGGTAGTTGGCCATCCCAATTTAGGTTCTCAATCCACAATCTTTGAAAGAATATTTTTATTCTGATGGTTACTGGGGCAAGCAATCCAAGAGGGTCAAAGAGTCGACTTGCCTCAGAGAGAACTCCTCGCTTTGTTATGGTTGGCACGTTACTGAGATTAATTTGAAACTGGAAGCAATCCTTTTGTGGATTCCAATGTAACCCTAGAACTTTAACAGCAGTGGATGGTTCTATTTCAAATATGTTGTTTGAATCATTTGGCTTTTGGTTGGTAAGTATCCTTTCATCGTTTGTTAACCATTTTCTAAGGTTGAATCCGGAATTTGATAAGATGGTGATGATTTCGTCTTTGAGTTTTGCTGCTTCTTCTACTGTGTCGGCTCCAGTCATTAGATCGTCCACGTACATATTATTTCTGATCTGATCTACTGCGGTGTTGAAAGTTTCTTCAAATTTGGTTGTTGCTTCGTTCAGTGCACGGGTTGCTAGGTAAGTAGCACTTGCTGTGCCATAGGTGACGGTTTGCAGCTCATAGGTAGTGAATGGTGTATCTGATGAATTCCTCCACAGTATTCTTTGATATTGGGTATCTTCTTTGGCCACTAAAACTTGTCGAAACATCTTTTCGATATCTGCTGTGAACGCTACTTTAAATTTTCTGAAGCGTAGTAAAATTTCATACAATGTTGATTGTACTGTTGGCCCGACTGCAAGACAATCATTCAACGATTTTCCTGTGGAACTTTTTGTGGAACCATCAAAGACCACTCTTAGTTTGGTCGTACTGCTCGTATTTGAGATTACGCCGTGATGTGGTAGGTAGTAACCTTTAGATCTTTCATCAGCTTCGCTTAGTGGTTTCATGTGGTTGAGTTGTATATATTCTGCCATAAAGTCTTAATACATTTTTTCAAATTCTTTATCCTTGTAGAATCTTCTCTCTATTGAATGCATCCTTTGAACAGCTGCTTTATATGAATCGCCTAAAAATGATTGCGGAGACAGTTTAAATGGTAAACGTACCTTAAATAGACCTGTGATATCTGTTTCAGTGGTTTCTGTGAAATAATTTTCACAAAACCTTTCTTCTTGTGAGAGTTGGTAGTTTGGGGACTCTATTGATTCAATTTCCCAAAATTGCCGTAATTGGCGGTCTAAGTTTTCTTCAGAGTTGCTCATTGTAACAGTCATTATTTGTATTGCTGGGCTGCTCTCAGTTCTTCCTGCCACTATCCATCCCAATTTAGTTCTTTGCAAAACTAATTGGCTTGTGGTTACAATTTTTCCTTCTGAGAGTAATTCGAAGAATCTGTTGGCACCAATGATGATATCAATTTCTAACCCCTTGTGGAAATGTGGGTCCGCTAGGTCAAAATTATTAAATTCGTCGAGGTTAATAGATTGGATTATGGACGGTTTTGCGGTCAACTTGGGATATATAAATGCTTCGATTTATATTTTTGGTTCGGGTTTGTTCGATGGTGAAACTGTAAGCGATACTAATCCTCTTGTATATCCAGATAATACTCCTCCAATACCGGCTATGGCAAGTTTAGCACATCTTCTTTTTAACTGAAGTCTTTGTGCACAGCTCTCTGTTATGAATGAGCACTGTGATCCGGAATCAAGTAATACGCGGCACTGTTGGAGTCGGTTTTGTCCATCAAGTACGCATACTAAGGCTGTGGGTAATACCGAACTTCCGATTTTATGGCTTGTGGTATAGCTTGTGACGCTGGTCTCAGTCTCTTGTATGTTGTGCACAGTGACTTCTGATGTTGGTTTTGTCTGCAAATCATTATGGAGTAGGGTGTGGTGTTTCCTGTTGCACTGCTTGCACCTAAATCTGGATTTACATAAGTATATATTGTGGTTGTTGTTTAGGCAGTTGAAACAACGATTTTCCTTTATTAATAAAGCCTTTCTATCTTCTACTGAAATTTCTTTAAATTTTTGACATTCGAACAATCTATGTTGCTCTTTTGGACACAATGAACATAATGGGTTTTGGATATCTGAAACAACGTGACTTTTTATGGAAGGTTTAGTCGAAAACTGGGAACGTCTAACAGCACCACCTTTGAATGACTCAAGCGCATCAATTCTTTTTGTAAGGAAATCAAAGAATTGCTTAATGGTTAGTAACTCATAATCTGCTGAAGCTTGGGCCCATAGGCTGTTCGTTTCCTCGTCTAGTTTGCTGACCAATATATGAATTAACCAATGATCCCTGGATTCAGCACCTTCTCCTAATGCTTTAAGTCCCCGTATGATTTCATCGGACATGTCGTGTAAACGTCGGACATTTGCACTATTTGGTGTTGTTACAGAGGGCTGGCTCATAAAATTTTTAATAAATGTTTGGATCGTGTGTTTCTTGCGGTCATATCGGCTTCGTAATTTTTGTAGTGCTTCAATATAGTTGGCATCGGTTATACTAAAGTGCTTGAGTAACCCAGCAGCTTCACCTCGTAGGGTTCCTTTCAGGTACTGTAACTTTTGCGACGGCGTTAATCGGATGTTATCATGAATTGTTGAACAGAATAAGTCGAAATAAGACTGCCATTCTGTGTATTCTCCAGAAAATAGTGGTATGGTGATTTTGGGCAATTTTACTTCAGTGTGAGTTCCATTCATAGAAGCATCAACTATGGTTTCATTTAGTGCAATTGCTGGTTCCATCCTCATTCGTAGTACTGAATTTAAGCCTGATACTGCCTTGTAGTAGTTTTCTTCAAACTCTTCATCTAGTTCCTCGTTGTTGTCGAGCGTAACAATTTTGTCTTCTATACTCATAAAGTCAGTGCGGTAGCGTTCTACATTGGACAATCTAGCCCTAATATCTTCAATATTGGTTGTACCTTTTATTTCGTTGATGTATTTCAGTAGCTTTGTCATGTTTCCTTTTATATACGAGCGGTGTTTTTTTAAAGATACTAAGTCCGCCATTTTGATATATAATTTTCACTATGACACGCTTTATGTTTTCACTAAAATCACTGTTCACTGATCACTTTTCTTTATATGATTGTTTTATATTACAATAATTCGAGTTTGCAAGATTTTAAAGTTTATAATATGAAAGACCCCAATAAAATTATGGCTTAGTAATTGTGTACCCCAAATAAATTACGATTTATAAATTGTTTGCTCAAATTGTATATTTATTTATTTTTATTTATTAATTTAAATAAAGTTATACTTGCGGTTTCCTTTTATATGTATACTTATTGCAGCTGTAAGTTAGATCTCCATGCGGTTACTTGACGAAAGTTCCGTGTTCTGGTTTTCGTACTCGATTCGCTGTCCAATATTCAATAAATAAATTTTATTATAGGATCCGTAGGTCCGAATCCGGCTCGAAGGACCAATGTTCTGTACCAAGAGGATGGGTTCCACAATTGAAATTCGAAACTTGGTACAGAAAATGATGATGCGATAAACTGGATGGTAATTTGTTAATGGCTGGTATTATTTTTATTTTAGCTTTTATTAAGATCTGAACGCTTTGGTGGTTGATATATTTTTCCAAACTTAATTTTTACAATATTTTTAGTTAATAATAATTATAATAGGTGGCCAATAATAATTAAGCATGAAAGTATTGAACCACCCGCTTATTCCGCAATTAAGCTATAAATATAATTTTAACATTTGTAAGGTTATAAATTGATTGTCAAATTAGAATTTAATTTGGTAAACAATACAAAGGGGTAATAAATTCAATGTTATTAAATTAAAATCTAAATTAATTCTAGTTTGTTATCAATTAATTCAGGACACAAATATGTAGTGTTGTAATATTAAATCAGGTAAGTAACTAAATATTAAGTTGTGATTCTAATTGGAAATTAATTTTATGTACACATTTTCTTATATGATTTTAGGTTAAGATTTACAACAACAATAATACTAATGGATTAAATTTTAAAGATAAGTACATAATTTCGATTTTAGAAAGTTAATGCTAATTGTTTTTTATTATTTCTGTTTTTTGCAGTTGTTCCTGGTAGTGGTTTCAACACACTTAATAAAAATTCCTCGGCTTCGGTTTGATTTAATTTTTATTAATTTTATTTGTTGACTTCACGGTATGGTGGTTGAATTAAGAAGAATTTTATTTTCTATTTTTACCACTTATGAAAATGTCATTTATAAAAGGTATAAATTAATTTGCATATTTGCATATTTTCGATAGATGGCTATCTCAGATAAGAATATTGAATCAAATAGATTTATACATAAATTTGACGCTGGATGTCTATGTGGTTACAATAGAGAATGAAATTTACAATGTTTATGTGGTTGTTCAATAAGTTTTAAGGCAAACAAAAATAAGTTATTTTTGTTTGCCTTATTACAATAAATGTTAAATATGGTAATGTGAAGTATAGCCACTTTTGTGATTAAAGATAGGTATTTTTGAGATATAACATTACATAATATATATAACTTTAATACATGAACTAATTTAATTAAATTTTTTATTTTGTTAGATTAGGTTACTGCATACTGGAGATTATCAACAAGTCACAGGTTAGTATGAAAATTGCTTTGAATTGTTTTCACACGTTAATTTGATTTATTTTCTTTTAGGTATCATCTTATGAATAAATCGATTGTATCTACAACACCTTCAATACAAACATAAAAATCAAAATTGAACAATAATTGAAGTATAATATGTACTCCAAATGAATAAGAAATAAAACCTTTATAAACGATCTTCTTTTATACACATTACTTGAAAAATTTGTGAGTTATATGACATTAAAAATCAGTTAGGTATTTTGGACCACCTATTTATTATTAATAAGTATTTGACGTATTGGTGTAGATGCAAGATCTGCAACGCTACAAAACCGCAGTGAAAGCAAATTAAACGAGTGATCCTTTTCAATACTGTTATTGGCATTTTTTCGCACAAAGGATATGAGTTCCGGTAATAAATTAACAATGGGCTTAATCGTATTCTCCATTGATATTAGTTTACTATTCAGGTTTAACTCCATCGCCACCATTTGGTCTTTCAAATCGTTAATTTCCTTAAACATTTCGGTGACATACATTTCCGAGTTGGTGGGATTAGTTTGATTGTCGTTGTCCGGTGAATTTGACTCTGCCACAGTTGGTTCTACTATTTGTCCTACCGTTGCATTGCATCTTTGAACTTCGCCTAACAAAATAAAAATAAATAATTTAAAAATTGTTTTGCTTAAGAATAAGATAAGTAATTTATTTATTGCTTTGAATTAATTTGTATTGCTTTTCCTCTTTCAACCAGAATGATGAAAGCTTATAAATAATTACCTAAATTTTCATTGTTATTTTCATTGAAGGTTAGAAACTGGGTCGATTCAAATGCCACCTCTCCTTCATACAAAATTGCCTCGTTTTCACGTTGAATTTGATCATCTTCATATAAAAAAGTAGTTATGTTGTTAGATTGTGGTGTAACTTGTATCATATTGATTATTTAAATCACTTCATCATATTGATTATTTAAATCAATAATTTTAAATTGCTTCTTTTGGGTGCAGGCCATTTCTGAATCCGAGTTTGAAAATATTTCAAACATCCTTTCACGTTTTTTTGCTTCACTGAGAGTTTCTGAAAATATTGGTCAACAAAATTTACTAAAATGTAAAGTGTTAATAAAATGTTAACTCACGTATGTTATTTTGTAATAGTTTAAATGGGTATTTTTGCCAAGTGTCTTTTGGGGCTACATTTGTTTCCAGAAATCTTTTAATATTTTTGTTGTCTGGCCAGAAGACATTTGTTTCTTTATCCAGTTTTTACAAACGATAGAAACCTCTTTTTCATTATTCCTATCGGTAGTTTTGACAATCGCATACATTTGATCTTAATATGTAAATGATCTATAATATAAAAACAACAGTACAAAATTAATTTTATGTAAAACTAACAATATGTGTTACACTCGAAGGAATTTTAGAGATTCATGCATGAAGCAAAGGAAAATATGCCCTAACATTTTCACCCTCAACCTCCATCGCAAATAATTTTTTTAGTGGTTCTTCAACCTTCCAATATTTTTGCTCATCTAACAATAAGTTAGACTCAAATATGTCTAATTTATCCGATGAAATAGGGAGACTAAATAAACTTCTTTTTCCAATGGCTTCTGAACCGAAAATATATAAAATACTTTCCATTTTAGTGGCATGGATAAACTGTATAATGTTTTTCTGTAGAGTTAAAATCCAACAGTCCCGCTTACTATTATTTATTCTATAATCCTTAAAAATGATTTCTTTGTAGATGGTTATTGTACTACCACTAGTTTTTATATTCGTTTTGCGTTTCAATATGGGAAACTCAATATCATTATCTACTTTTACTTCTCGAATGTCATTTAATTCCATCAAACGATTATAAATCTGAGACAGTGGTTGGCTATTCTTGCGTAATAAGGATTTAATTTGGAACATGAAACTTTTGAACGGAAAGGAGCTAAACAAGTTGAGGTTTCCAATTTTATTAACATCTTCTGGTAAATGTGATAGTGCATGTATATTAAATACCAAATGATGCGATGCATACAAAACTTTTATTCCAGTAATAAATTCATTTAACATTGTTTGGCTTAAGTTAATCAAAGGCTTTGGTAAATTATTAGTGGAGAGTAACCGAATTGCCACATGTAACAATAAAAAGTGATTGTACTTATCATTTGATAATACATCACGCAAAACAAATGGTGAAGCATATAGTAAAAAGCATCTATATTCAGTACCTTTAAAATATGACAATTGCGATAGGGGCCTCATTTTACGTTGAAATTCACTTGGTTGTGTGATGGCAATTGATTTTAAACGGTTTGAAATTTTTTCTATTTGATATGAAGATAAAAGAGATTCAGATGTGCCAACCATCTACTTACGTAAAAATCTTTTCATTACTCCTAAACATACGACGTGTAGATAATCATAAGGAAATTGATCTACCATATTTATGGGGAGTTCTTCTAAAATGGAAGTAGTGTTATGGTGGGTTTCGTCAGATTTACTTCGGAAAAATTAGAGCACAAATCTGTTAATTCGTTAACAAATGGTCGTAGAAATTCATTAAACTCTTTAGGCTTGTTAAACCCATGATAGATGCCTATAACGAAGATACTTTTACTTATGGATGATTTTCCCAATATAGTCCAAAACAACTATTTGAGCTCTTACTAATCGGCAAACCATCTATATTAAAATCGATTAAGATTTCTTTTGGCAGATGTTCAATATTTGCTAAAATTTTCTCTAGTGCTGTTTTGTCATTAGGTGTATTTAACACCGTACGGCTATCTACTGGTAATCGGGGATATCCATGCGATTTAAGAAATTTTAACATTTCATTAAGAGCTGTCATTTTGATGTTATTGTGTAAGGCCCACGACCTTAGAAACATTAATAACTCTGTAGTATTTACTTTTTTCGACGAAGTTTCTGAGTCATCAATATAAATTGTGGTATCATCATTTATGTAGATTATATCGATCATTATAATCATTATCGTAGTCCAATAAATATTCTGCATCATCCTCGCTTTCGAAAATAGTTTCTTGGTTTATTTCATATTTAGGGACTTCACTACTGCTAAGATGAATATTTGTTTCGGATATATTTTTTTGTTGCGGAAGTATTTCAAGGAAATTTCCAACACGACTTTTCCCTATAATTATGCGACGCTTAAAGGAATTACGCTTAAGCTCGAGTATGAATTTTCTATATCCAGGCATTCTAATGGAGGAAATAAATGCAAAGCAAAAATTAGGGCACGGAATAACTGGACGTTTTAATTAAAACACGATAATATGTACAATCAGTTTAATAATTATTGGAAAATACTTCAAAAATTATTAAACATTGAATTACAAGTATCGTAATACTGGGCCCTAAGCACAAGAGTGAAATCGTCAACAACAAAACTAACAGCCAATTGCTTATGTTTCGTCCGTGTATGTGTTAAGATTTTATTAAATGAATTTATTGAAGTTAATTTAGACATCGCGAAACACAAAAATATTTTTTCACTATAAACAGAAACCATTTAAACGTTAACATTAACAATTTAAAATTAAAACACCAATAATTAAACTGTACACATAAGTCGCGGCCATATTGTAACTTTGTTGTTTTTGTACCGCACCAAGAGAAAATTATTTTGTGTTTAGTGTTTCACTTAATTCCACAGACTGCCGATAAAAATAAAATTTAAACTTACTCACCTTTATTATGACACTAAATTTTTAATTATTAAATATTTAACTTTTTAACTTTTATATTTAACTTTTTTTTTTTTATGAAATTGTCAAATTGATGTTTCTTCAAAGGCGTATAAATGTGAACTGCACCGAATACGTTTATTTAAATGAAATAATAAAATTAAAACGTGGTCTGAATTGTTCAAGAATGTCGAAAATGAAGGGAGTCGAAGGAAGTCGAAAATGACCGTAATTAGTACGTCGTATCCCGAATTACGGACAAATTCGTCTCTTTCGAGTAATAGCTGTCCTTATTCGTCTCTATTTGGTATTTAACATTTCAATTGACAGTCTGTTTCGTCTTTTTATTTTATTTTGTGATCCAATTGAAAGTCAATTCCGTCTCTTTTAAGTTTACTTGGATTTTTTTAAATTAAGCGTTAGACATTTCCGTCTCTAACAGATTTTCTCGTCTCTTTTAGAGACGGAAATGTCGCGATGGACGAAAACTGTTTTACGGGTAACAAGTTAATATACTTCACCTTAGATTACATCGTAAAATTCACTGTAGATGTTGAAGCCACTGAAGCTGACAAACCCTAAAAAATAAAGGAAAAACAATTAGAAGAAATTATATGTATACAACACATTGCAACACTTATCTTAAATTTGATGTTCCATCGAAATACCACTGTAATTTCCATAACATGCATCATAACCTAAAATCAAATTATTGTGCAAAATTAAGGCTTGTGAAAATAAAATTGTTATAAAACCCATAACACAATCGTGCTTTAAAAAAGTGTTTTTATCCAAAAACCAACCAATATATACCGTACCGATACCAAGTTTATTGCACCTTCATTCTTGTACCACGTTTGCCATTTTATTTTGGAATCTGACCTTGTGGTACAAGACAGTAGAATTAATCCCAGATTGATATAAATGCAACTTAAAATTCATTCCAAAATTTACCATATAATGTCTTCCTAACTAAAAATTCACCTTTAAATTTTCCTGAAAACGCACCTTAAACTTCTTTGTTCATCCTAAATTCACCCCAAAATCAATCCAAATTCTCCATCAAATTCATCATAAATTTACAACAAATTTACTTTAAAATTTTTCCTAAAATTACGACAAATTAATTCTGAAATTCACTCCTAAATTCAACCTACAAGTCACTCTAGAATTAAACATCAAATTTTACTTAAAGTTCACCCTAAAATATACCCCTTTAATTCAACAGGAATGTTAGGAAAGGAATTTAGAAAGCGAAAACCTTTAGAAGCTTAAATAAGGATTTTATCAAATTTAATAATTCTTGAGTTTAGATATTTTAATAGTGGAAAAATTAATTTAGGATTATAAATTTTATAAAATCGTTAAATTCAAATTTATCATTTATTTGAATTTTTGTAGTTTGGAATGAAAAGAAATTATATTAGATTTATATTGCAGGAATATTACAATTTAATAAAATGCGGATAAATTTATTATGCGGATTTGCAAAGGTAAAAATGGAAAGTTGGAGTTTAAAAATCTAAATCTTTAAAGTTATAATAAACTTAGAAATTCATCAAACTTAAGAATCCTGATATTTGGAGAATTTTTACAACATTTTTGAAATATAGTATTTTATTATGAATTAGACGTTTAGAGTGCCAGGCAAGTTTTGTTTCTCCCCCGCTTACTGGTACAAACAATTAAGTTTTTTCTGGTTCAGAGTCTCAAAAATTCTAAATAAGAATTATCAGAGAGTCAAAGGACTTCAATCGAATTTGATTTGAAACCTATATATTCACTTTTATTTAGTTTCTCTTACACATTTTTTAAATAAACTTATAGAAGTTGTCACTAGGAGCAACACTACAACAGGTACATCAATTTTAAATAACAATGTATCGTGATCCCGTCAAGAACAAATCGTAATCTAATTTTATTTAATAAAGTTCACCTGCTAATCCATTATATTGTATGTTCTCTTCTTTGAACGTAGGAGAATCGTTGAAGTATCCCGGTTATTGGTTAGGGGCCTTCTATTTGATTATGGCAATACTGATCACTTTCTGAGTAAGTATCTGGAAGCTTATGCAGCAGTTTTGTTTCTTCACATTACCTTGATTTTAAAGCATGTTTCAAAAATTAAAGTTTGATATATTTATACTTTTTGTGATGAGCCATATGTGGCCATTTTATATATAGTATATTATATTACTCAAAAAATATACGGCGTTAATTGGCTTTTTATCCGAAAAAGTATTTTATTTTTGTCCAACCGAATATAGTTTTATAAAATTAAGCAAGCATCAACGGATAAATATTTTTAACTATCCGAAATGATAAATTTTTAGAAAAAACACCTTTCGGTGTGTTCCTAAATATGTATGTTCCTATTTGGTTTTTTGCGGTGTAAAAGTTTTTATCCAAATGTATTGGGGGGTAAGGGGCACCGGTAAAATTGGTCACGCTATGCCAGCCCAAATGTGTACCTCACCTGCTCGTGGTACTCCCTGCTAATTAACTAACGAGGCTCTAACGACCGAATAACGGCGGGATAACCGACTATCGAGAACTCAGCAAATGATCACATCATGTTCCCTATCAACTCATTCTAGTCGGAGTGATAGATGTAACAAGACCAAACAACTAGCAATGCAGCACAACAATAATGAGAATAATACCCCAGGTGGTACGGTGAATAATTTCTGCGCAGGTAGGCTCAATGTATTCTGTGGTGGGCCTCTCGTTGCTACCAGAAAACGTGTTTGGAAGGAGGCCTAAACTTGCTAACTCACCACCACCCGTAGTTGGCTACTCCTCCCAAGCAGATAAATAAAAAGAAATTTCTACCCAGTTTTACTACCCAGCTAAGTTATGAAGCTCAAGATAGTAAACGAGGAGCTGAAAAAGGTTCTACAAACAAAGGTTCCGGAGGAGCCTCTGTCTTTTATAAGCGGCAAATAAAAAACAAGAATACCATACCGTTGAAGAAGAACTGGAAAATGAAACCGGACAATACGCCTGGACGTTAAAAACTAATAAAAAATCAAATTAAAAAAGGAAAGCCGTGTAGTGTAGCAATACACTAATTTTAAAGATTTTAGGTTTGAATATCGAATCTAAACAACAAAAACATTTAAAAATTAGCTTATAAAAACCCAAAATTATTATTTTGACTCAATCGAAAAATTGTAAATCATCTGATAATTACTAAACAAATAAATAAATAATAATACATAAAAAATAAAGAGATACAATTTCATAAAAGAAAATAATAAATAAATAAATGAAATTAAATATAAACCTATAATTGTAAAAATTATTTATAACTAAAAACTAAACAAAATTGTGAATAAACGTATAATTATTAAATTAAATTTACTAGTTTGTGTTTTGATATTGAAACGGTTCATCAGTTTCCCGAACCCTAAATATCCGCTTAACAAAGCAATTATAATCCACAATAACTGGTACTTCACACAACGGCCGAATCCTCGCCTGAAGTTGATTATAGGCAACCACAACTAGTGGAAACATTAGTAATAAACAAAAAATACGCCAACATAACCTGGTATGGGTTATGCCCGAAGAAAAGGCGCCTCCGCCAATCAATATTATCGGCATTACCGATTATGGTAAGGTGAGACAGATAAAGAGTACCGCGTGGTGTCTCTTAACAACAACGTATGGAAGATTAATACGCCAAACTCCGACATCTATAGAGCATTGGCAACAATCGCGAGATTTCCCGGTCATATTTTTGATACCGGGAACAGCAAATCAACAACCGATGAAAACACGAAAAAAGTGAAAGAATTGATTATGGGCGACCGCCGAATCATAATCCTGTATCACGGACCCGCCGACAGAAAAGCACATTTTTTTAGTTGTTTTCTTTATGAAACGTTAATGCGCATAATTTGTTTTAAAAATTGTTGAATTTCGAACAACTACAGCAGCAAATGGAAGTTGCTCAGGAGTCACACGATGCAGAACTACTAAAATGTGTCAAAACAGGTAATAAAATAAAATCTCTGATCCATTTTTTCTAATCACCGATCATACCAAAACACATGTAACCTTTTTGATAGCTGGCAGCAGACCAGATATCCAATAAGACTAATACTATAGAAATACTTTTCACCCATGTGTACCAACACAACAACGAAAAAAAATATGTATTTAAGAATAACGCCATCAATGCGTCATTAATAACAACTTTTTTTGTTTGTTGAGAAGTTTACACTTTTAAATGGAAGCTGACAAGTTTTCATGATATTTGACTGAATAGTTTCTTAGTATAATAGTTAGTACAAGAGTTAGGTGTTGGGTGCGTCTCAATAGGGTAGGGGTTGACCGTCTATAGCCATGAATCTCGTGGTCTATATTCCAATGCAACTATGTAGAAACCACCAAATGTGTCTACCTCCACGTGGTAACACCCGGGTAACGATGTGATAAATCGGTGAAATACTAAAGTCGAGTGCAGTACACTATAAATGAGCAATGAGCGGAACAAATATGGAAACTAATACCCGAAATGGTAAACGTGTTGCTAAAATAAATCCACCCTCCTCGAAAGTCGGTCTCATGGATTCTGGCGGAGACCACCCATTGCTATACTAAAATTATTTTAACCAATCCCTAGACATGTTGGTGAATAAATCACCTCAATCGAGTGAAACAGAAAACGATAGTTCACATCCCTTCCAGAGGAGTAAGAAAGTATCGTATTCTCCGATAAGAGGCGGTAGTCACTCCATTGGGAATTATTACCGAAAGCTTATTTGACGTTTTATTTCGGATGAATTTACAATAAAATTGCCAGCAGCTTTAAATAAATACAAACTTTGATTAATTAAAAATGTGGACTAACAAAACATCGATATTTAATATTTTAAATCTTTATTATAAACTAATCTGGATATAACATACATATGTACATATATAAAATTTAATTTTATTCAACCAATTTCTAATTTCAAATAATTTCTACTAAACTAATCCATCCGATATAAAATTTTCATTTAAATGGGTGTAATAAATAATGTCCGAACTCGGTAACAAAAAACTACAAAAAGAGATTAATTTTCTAAACACAATTTTAATTCAATTTGTCCATTCGCCAATATATCCAAAAGTATACATAGACGTACACAATACACAATACATACAATACTCAGTGAAAATCGAAGGGTATTTTGGTACAATAGTGATTAATTTCCCATTTTCTCTCTATACCTATTATTAGTCAGTACCCAACCTACCGGAGTCTACAACAACAAAAACGTCCATGTGTCATCATCAAAATGAAATATGTAAATACTCCATAAAACAAAGCCTCATACTCTTGAAAAATACATAAAACAAAATTTCTAGTTATGAATTAATAATTTTTGACTATTACCAACTTATTTATTCTGTACGAACACTGGAAACACCAATATAGACACAAGCTCACGTATGTGGAAAACTATAGAAAATCTGTTTTGATGATATGACGAGTAAATGCTGCGTAGAGGAGAGAAAACAATTTGCGTATGATTTATCCCCCTTTTTTTTTTTTTTTGCTGTACTACATGCGATTTTTTGTTGTGCTCTTGTTAGATTTTCTACCTTCAAATTAATTATTGTTTTTGAATACACAATTTTTTCTTTTTTTTTTTTATCTCGGAAAATAGTACCCTCATTTATATTTTCCCTTATACATATATTCAAATTTTCATTTAAATTTTTAACTTTTTTTATTTTCTACGTTTTTTTTTTGGTTTTAATTTTTTATTTTGTGTTTAGATGGAAAACAGAGTGGAAAAAAATTTAAATAGAAGATTTTTCGATTTTTTCTTTTTTACACAGAATTTTCTATATGTTTATCTATCTATTCCACTCTTACACGATGTGTAGGGTAGGTTTATATACGTACGATTGTTCGTAACAAACTTATTTACATTATCACGTTTCACGTTGCTATGACATTGTCTTTCCTCCAATTTTTGCTTTTCATTTTTTGTTTTGTAGTTTGCTAAAAAATAAAAATAAAAAAAACGGTACAAAACTAATCCTCTAAGACTTTTTTTTTGTTTGGTACTTAACAAAAAAAAAAAAAAAACTGGTGGTTTTAAGTACTGCAGAAACAGACGCGAACTGGTATAGAAATATATTTAACGTCTTGGGATTTTGCGATATTCCACAATGGATCTTCGTAACAAGTGGAATCAATACTTTGTTTCGATTATTGTAGACTTAAGATTGGTACACAGGAAACAAATGTTTCGAGACAAATAAAAAAAAATTGGCAGAACCTCAACACAAAATTTGGAATAATTTTGTCAGTAACTCATTACAAAGTTAGTATATTAACGACGACGTTGTACGACTGAACACTTCACGACAGACATCGAAAATCATTCATTTTTGAGTGTGCATTAAAACACATGAATTTAAAAACTCAACATAATAAAGAACAAAAAAAACTCTCTCTACAAACATTTTGCTCAATTTCTGAATGTGAATAGTCATCAAATTTCAGTTTTCTTTATTCTTCTCACGTAACACACATTCAGTCTGAATGTGTTTGTGAAGAGAATCCGATTTGTTCTTTATTATGTTGAGTTTCAGAATTCATGTGTTTTAATGCACACTCAAAAATGAATTGAAAAAACTCAAATGAATTTTTTTAGTTTGCTCAAATGAAACTTTTTTGGTAGAAGAGTTATAAAACACACGAATTTTTTAAAACTTCAATATGAAGAATAAAAAAAAATCATTCATCGCATTTGGGTATTTTCTTTGAATGTGTCATTTTGTGAAGCTACATTTTTAATTTATGCTTCCTTTATTCTTCTAAAAATATTTTCGCACATATGTACATATTAAAAAAGGGAATCGGGTTTCTTAGTTAGCCTTATCTGAAAACCACCGCCCAATTTTACCGAAATAAGGGGTAAACAATTAAAAACGTATTATAAGGGTAAACACATTTTCCAAAAAAGAAATCTTTTGTTTTTGTTCCATTATGTAAATTGTAATTTGTAGTACATATAAAATGTAACGACATTCAAGCCGATCATAATTTTATTTTAGTAGGGATTATGGAGATTGTTTAAGTTTGCTTCGTTAATCTTTATCTTACACTTTAAATAGCTTAGCGTTTCAATAACTAGTAATAAATTGAAATTTACGGGCGAATTTTGTCTTTCATTCCTTGTCCATGATATTATTCGGAGGCCGAAAATGGTAACGACAGTTAAATTACTTAGGACGAAGATATCAACACTTCAACAATTAATTAAAGCTTCGATCATTGATAAGTCTCTTACTGTGGGTGAAGCATGGTATTATAGCCTATAAAACTCTTCTAGCAATAATAGTGATATGATTTTCGTAGAAAACGATTCCAACAAAGTTATTACAATTAGTGACGACGAAGGTGAATATAACGTAGAACGGATTTTCAATGATATGTAATAAAATTCTACAAATTTAATAGAAAAACGTGTTTTGTTTATTTTCAAAAACATTTAATTTCAATAATTTTTATTTTATTTAGTCTATAAGTAAATCAAAAAACAAAAATAATAATAATAATAATAAATATATAAATATGTAAATTTATAAAAATATTAATTTCAATATCACATTTCGGTTCACTTTAAATATTGGGTGAATTTAAAATAATAATACTTATCAACTATTTGCTTTAATACGAGTATCTTAAATTTCAATATTCTATATCAAATTTACCATATTTACATTATTTACATTAATCATCAAATAAATCTTTGTTTAATTTGATAAGGAGTATGCATATATCTCTTCTAAGATATCTCCAGAAAGCCTACTTCTATGTGGTGTTAAGATTAAAGATAGCGCACTAAATCACCTTTCCACGGAAACTTGCGTTGCAGGAATGGTAAGGGCCATATGGCTAGCTGGTACAGTTCAGGACACTCATATTTATTTCTCTCCCAATATTGTAAAACATTTTCCGTTTCCGACAAATTCGTCGAATTTAAATAATTGAAATGGTTGTCAAAAACATTGCGGTTTTGAAATTGTCTAACGAGAATAACTGTAGTTCTCTAAATTTCATGTCTCTCTTTAAATCGGCAGACATCTGTTTTTCACACAAGTTTAAAGATAATGAGCATTGCAGCCATTCTTTAAAGAAGTCACCATAAATCTATATAGTCAACTTTGAAGATTGAAATTTTATTGTTGCTTCATGATTCGTAAGGCAGTAAGAAATGTTCCAAACACATTTAAATTGGTCCTCAGAAAACCCTATGTTGGGATTACTTTAACCCAGTTGCTTGTAAAAATGTTTGTTTTCCCAAATATTCTTAATTATTAGGAACGTTGAACCCCATCTTGTGGCTACGTCGAGAACGGGTAATTTTTCACTGTTAAGCCTAAACAAAGGTTTCTATATTTTATAGTCTTTAATTTTTTTATATTATTTCGGATGGAATTTATTTTTTCAGTTATATCGGGTTGGTTGATTACTGAGTTTGCCACTGATTTTATATAATCAATGAATTGCTGTGAGGTGGGTTTAATGTAGTCAACGATATTATGGGAATTTAGTTTAAAGCCTAACGCTCTCTCTAAAGGATTTATAATTTTTTGAAATCCTTGGTAATCTATAATTGCCAGTTACTAATTTAACACAAGAACGAATAACTATGTTAGTATCAATTCCTATTTTTACTGATGAGTTTTTTTTTTGTTTTTTTTCCATTGGTGGATTATGCTCTTTATCCGAAATGCAATCTATTAAATTTAATTGATGGACAATATCCGGATGAAAGCTTATAATGTGTCTTGATAGATTATGTGAATTTTTTCCGCTTAATACTTTCCCGCATGAATTGATAAGGCATGTGATCTAGTTAGTTTCGGCACAGTTTTTAAAATGTCGTCTTATTATCACTCCTAAGTAAATAACAAATTTGGAAAATTTATTGTATGCATTTATGTAAATAGCATAGACTAACATAACTAAGTCATTATTTCTACAATTATTTTCTAAAAAGAAGATTTAGAAAAATAAAGCTAAATATCATTTAGTGTTGCAAAAAATCCCGAAGTGTTACAATTTGTATGCATCGTAATTACAGCTGTGTAACTTCTATTTTGAGATATTATATCAAATTTTAAATTTGAATTTAATGATTAATTTGAACTGTGTAAATGCGGGGAATGTTAAACGATTAACAGTCAGGCGAAAATATATTTGACTGGTCGGTTAATAAATGATTTTAACTACTACTACTTTTCCAAAAAGCAATTCAAAATTTGATTTATCTTGAGACAATTTAGGTGGTCTAATGTTAAATAGCAGAAAAAACATCCGGCGCATCATTATTATAAATAAAAAATTCCTGTCAAAATGGCACTTATATATTATGAATAATTTTGAAATTGTTTAATCGGTATGCTGTGTTTAATATTGCTCGTGCTGTAGCTGAGCTTGGTTATTCGTAGTTTATACGAAAGAAAAATTATAAAACTGGTAAATTTATTTGAATGACATTTTCTAAAGATGCGCGCAAGGAAGAAGCCGCAGAGAGTTATGCTACCATCTTTCGAGCTGCTATGATTTTACAGTCATAATATCGCCTATGTCTAATAGAACCGTTTTCTTTGATTTGGTTCAATCTGATCAAATCAGCGCTGTTACTTTGCTTTGTTCACCGGGTTTTCCGTGACCATTCACAAAAGTCTGAATATGGAATCTTCAACAAGAATGCCGTTTATGAGTAATGGTGTACGGTGCAGGTTTAGATGATTAACTTGACAGAACTGTGCGTTGGTTAAGCTCACCAAGAAATGGCTATACTGAAATATAGTGGTTTGTATTTCTCGTTGTCAACAAATAAATTATAAATTTCAATTTTTAATTAAATAATTAATGTAACGTTCCTCCTCCGAACCCAAAACAGAATAACTTATAGAATTTTTAAACCAAAAATGTAAAATTTAAATACTGAGCGAACAGCAGCCGGCTATATCTGCATTGGTTTCTCAGGCCCATAAAAGAGGCTTGAAATGATTCAATAGAAACTAACTCGTTTTCACATAATTCTTTTGCGTGCCCGTTGTTTTTTTATTTTACATTTTTTATAATACTCTTGCTCATGCAGAACAAAAAAAAAATAATAATTCATTTAATTTTTAATAAAAATCATTGAAAATCATTCATATTTGTGTGTGCATTAAAAACACATGAATTTTAAAACACAACGTCATAAAGGACAAAAAGAATCCTTGTTTCACACATTTAGACTAAATGCTTGTGAATGTGAATTCATCGAAAGAAGAAAGAAAACTGAAATTTGATGAATATCCACATTCTCAACACAAATCTCATTCTTTATTATGTTGAGTGTGTTTAACTCATGTGTTTTAATACACAATTGCACACTCAAAACTGAATGATTTTCAATGTCTGCTCTTCTACCAAAAGAGTTTCATTGTGCAAGCTAAAAAAATTCATTTGAGTTTTATCAATGTGAATTGAAACATAAAACAGAAAAGAGAATTTGGATATTCAAGAAAACACGAAAACTTCTCTAACGCGAAACAAAAAACTCTTGATATTCGTATTTTACTTTTTATGTGTGTGTTGAATTTACTCATTCTCAAATAATGGTACAAATGAACAATTCACTCATGAGTTTTTCGATGTCTGCTTCACGACCGATCATTGATCAATCATGGTGCTCAATCTCTTGTACCTCATCTTGAGCATTAATTCCGTAAAAAACGAACGAAAATAATGCGAAAATTGTAGCCCAGTAGTACTAAGCGTGAGCAATTGAAAAATTTTGTTTGAGATGGCACGTTAAAACATGAACCAGGGGTGCTATTCTTGAAACATTACGAAAATTTTCGTAACCGAAAATTTTCGTAATGCTATTTTCGTCATAGTAATGGTGAAATCATAATTTAGTATTCTTGAAACCATTACGAATATAACGAAGAGAGGCAAAAAGAAATAATAAAATTTCGAGAGAGAAGATGAAAATGTATGTTCTTAAAATGGTATTCTTGAAATCCGGATTACGAAAATTTTCGCAACGGAACGTTACTAAAATTTTCGGATGGTTTTTTTGTTTCTTATTGCATTTCGTAATGAAATAATTTGGATTTTTGTTTTAATTATATTCATACAAAGACGTTCATAAAACTCAATAATTTCTGTTGATGGTTAAAAATAATATGTATTTACATTTCGCTAAATATTTATTATTTTATTACCACAAAAAAAAGGGTACTTATTTGTTTGTGGTATGTTTATTATTTTCTTAAAAATAAGGGTAATAGCTACAATACTAATTAACAATTTGGGATGTATTTTTAAATGTCGCGTGTTGTAATTGGAATTGGATTGATATACCGTCACAGGCGGCTAATACTAATGGTACGTAAAGTCATACAATCATACCATCATACCATAATAGTATCGTACGACAGTACGATCTAAAATCATGTCGCCATAGAATCAAAGGACAATGCCACTACATAAACAGCCGTGACATCAGTCTAAACAGTCAAATCCCCAGGCGAATAAAGATTTTTATTTTCCTATGAAACATAAACAAAATCATATTGGAATTATTTTGTGTTGTCTTTATTTTCAATTTGAATGAACATTTTTATTGATAAATATAAACAATTTTAAATTAAATATATCGAATTGCAGCTTGTCCACAATTTTAATTAAAATTTATAAAATTTTAATTCACAATTTTGCGTTTTAGTAAATTGATTTTTATTCTCAAATATCGTCAGGCTCCGTGCTTTTTTTAAAAATTTCATTGCGTAGATTACTAGATTAGTTTTATTACTTTACCAATGCTACTACATAAACAGCCATGATTTATAATAAAACTAATCTAGTAATCTACGAAAAGAAATTTAAAAAAAAACACGAAGCCTAACGATTTCCCTAAATTTCTCTACAAATCAATTTACTAAAATGCAACATTGTTAATTAAAATTTTATTAATTTCTTTATTTTTTTATTTTAAAATTTTGTACAAGCTGCAAGATATACAATGTGTTTGGTCGTCAAGTGACCGGCCGGAGAATTCTGAATATTTAAATAAAATTATCGCAAAAAATCCTTTAAGGTAAGTGTCTCATTTTCAAGTTATGGGCTCGATTATAATTCTGTTTGCGGTTTTTGAAAAGATGAAGTTTATGAGTCACTTTATTTGATAGTTTGCGCACTTAGGGTAGGGGCGCTAGGTTTTTTTAAAGAATGTAAAAAATTTCGGGAAAATAACATTTTTTTTAGTAAAGAAAACCTCTACTTTTTAAAAAACTGAACTGTAAACCGTGAAAATGTCCCATTAAGTTAATTATTTTAATTATTATTATTAATCTACAGCATAATATCTAAAAATTGACAAAACTTTCTTACTAGCTAACTCTTAAAAATACCGCGCAAAAGTCACCTAGAGAAAGTAGGGAAATTAAACAAAAAAGTTATTTAAATTAAAGTCAAAGAAATAAAATAATACTATTTCATTAATAATCAATAAAAACAATTTTTATTACAAATTATTAAACATTTTTAATTAAATGACATGTTCGAAATGCTCTCCACTCTTTTGTAAACAAACAAGAGCTCTCCTGATCACACTAGTTGTTGTCCAACGCAATTGCAGCAGCGAAAATTCTTGCTGTCAGAAATAAAAATCTAGGGGCGTAAGATCAGGGGACCTTGGCGGCCAGGCTACAGGACCTCCTTTACCGATCCACCGTGGATTATTTTCATTCAAATTATCACGTATTATCTTTGCAAAATGTGCTGGAGCTCCATCTAATTGCAGCTGCATTCGCCTTCTCCTCAACAATGGCACTTTTTCCATGACAACATGATTCCTGAAAATTCTAATAATACATGTTGATCAAGCCTGTTTATTACCACGTAAGGTCCGATAAGTTAATCGTGGATCATTCCCGCCCATACATTTATAGCAAATTGGCTCTGGAAAGCTGTCTCCCTTACGACGTTTGGGTTTTCGACAGCGCAAACATGGAGGTTTCTATAATTTGTTATATCCGCCCTGGTGAAAGTAGCTTTATCTGTCTACAATATTCTCCTTATAAAATTGACATCACTTCTTTGCTGTGAAATTATCCAGTTACAAAAAACTGATCTGGCACGATGGTCCACATTTCCTAGATGTTGAGCACGACGGAAGTGATAAGGATTAAGGTCTTCTTGACCTCGATATGCCTAATCTAATAGACAGGCGGCTGATACTTGTCGTAGGTTCAGCGCGTATTAATCGTAAATCCTCTTCCAACGTGTACGTTAATATTCACGATGGACTCGTGTTGTTGTTGGAATAATCCTTGTTTGGGAAAACGTCGATGTATTGCAATGAATGTCCTATACCCAAGTACTGGCCTGTTGGATATCGACGCCTGTATTTTTCGACAGCAACGCGTGCATTTCCATTAGAGAACAGGTTTACAAAATGCATATTGGCTACATGAGAAGGTGGTGGATCACGCAAATGTGTCATTGTAATGATTAAGCGTTTACTTAACACAAACTGTCCTTTTAATTTTCACACAAACTTAAAATTGTTAAAACACAGAACACTGAGAGTACATGTGTGAAAGTGTCACACGATTGGTTAGCGAACAACTGAACTATTTAATATTACTTACCAATTTGAGTTTTCGATCATTTAAAAGATTTGGTTAGATAACATCACTATACCTAAACGGCTACAAACGCCATTTTTTCGACAAATTGGTGTTCGAATATTTTATGAGTTAGGTAGTAACAATGTTTTAATAATTATAACTAAAATAACCATGCCATGGGACATTTTTTCGACTTACAGTTCATTTTTTTTTAAAAGTAGAGGTTTTTTTAAATAAAAAAATCGTTTAAGTAAAAAAATGTGATTTTCCCATAATTTGTTACATTCTTTACAAAACCTGGCTTAGTGTGCAAATTAACCAATAAAGTGACTCAAAAGCTTTAAAAAACCGCAAACAGAATTAAAATCGAGCCCATAACTTGGGAGATATGATGAAAAATGTGAAAAGCTATCACCAACACACAAGGCGTCACTTGCCGACGAAACAGACTGTATTTAATTTAAAATTATTTCTATTTATCAATAAAAATTTTCATTTAAATTGAAAATAAAGGCAACACAAAATCCCATATGATTGTGTTTACGTTCCATTGGAAAATAAAAATCTTTATTGCCTTAACACCACTACAAGTTTTTTTTTTTCATGGCTTTTTATGTAGTGGCATTGCATAGGATCATATTGTCGTACTACCATACCATCAAACCATCATGCCATCATACACGACATAAAATTATATCATCGTTCAATCGTACCATCATACAATCATATGTACCGCCGTACCATAAAAACAGATTTTTGGAAAAAAAAATTCTAAATCGGATAAGCGATTCTCGAGATATCATGGGTACAGACATCCAGACGTCCAGAAAGACGGACAGACATTTTTTTTTTTCTTTTTCGGACTCAAGGATTTTCAAAACGTCGAGATAAATGATTTTGGATCAAACAAATTTTTGGCCATTTTTGACAAGATTTCAATACATTGGTCTTTTTAGACCGAAGTAATTTTCCCTTTAAACGAAAAAGTAGCATACACAATCATTTTTAATATATTTAATTTAATATTAAATAAATAAGCCATTATTGACAAAAATTCACAACAATTTATAATTTTAAGTAAAGAAAGCGTCCGCTTCGCTTAATATTCTCAGTTATACTAAACTAAACTAACATTTTTAATCATCTCTTTCGAAATCTTCTTAGTTTTTTATTCCTCTCTTCGTAATTTTCGTAATGGCTTCAAGAATACTACCTAATTTATGATTTCACCATTACGATTACGAAAATATTGTGCATTACGAAAATTTTCGTAATGTTTGAAGACAGGGCATTTAAAATGATTAAACAAAATTGTTCCAAATGAACTAATGAATGATAAAAATCACACTTTAAATTACACATTGCATTAATTAATTTCCAATCATTACAATTTCAACAAATAAATATAAAAGTTAAATAGGCAATATAGCTTTAAATAACATATTTTTGTTGTATTGAATCACATATTCCATTTTTGTCCGCTATAGCCAATTGTCAATTACGAAAAAATCTCATACCCTTACACGTATTGTTTAAAATTAGAAAGTGGTCAAGCATTAAAAAATATCCCAAGATTTAGGTATACGACATGTAAATACAAAAATTTAGAAGAAAATATGGTTTTGTTCTAGTTAGGTAGTAAACAAAACCGAATGCATAGTTATGTACATCGTTATCTCGAAATAAATAATACATATTTTTAAGAACACGTGAAACAAAGAAAAAAAAGGTACGCTTTTGTTTTCACTTTTTTATAAAATATTGAGAATAGAAAATATTGAGTTTTATGAACATCCTTATCAATATAATTAACACAAAAATCCAAATGATTTCATTACGAAATGCAATGGGAAACGAAAAAACCATTACGAAAATTTTAGTAACGTTCCGTTGCGAAAATTTTTGTAATTCGATTTCAAGAATACGATTTTAGGGTTTTCGTAATACTTTGACACTAACTCGCAATACGAAAGTTTTCGTAATGTTTCAAGAATAGCACCCCAGAAGATTAAAGCATAAAAAATGAAATCTTCGATTTTTTAAAAATGTATTTAATAGGAGTGAATTTCAAGGTTGGCATTAAATTCATTCTTTCTTTATGAAATGTTCCGCACCACGAGCGGATATTGATTAATCACGATGATCGCTCTATTCTACATGATGATGAAGTGATCAACACTTTTTACCATATTTCGTAAAAAACGAACGAAAATAATACGAAGTAATTTACTCCTATTTAAAAAACCGAAGATGTCGTTTGTTTATATTTTTGACTACCGTTTCATGTTTTAATGAACGCACGATCAAACATGAAACCGTTGTTTCCCTTGCTGTTATAGCCAGAGAAATTAATTTTTTCTTGTGTTGAATACTTACTTTCTGCTTACGGCTAGTTTCTCGTAGGTTAATGTGGCTTCCATAATTATTCGCTTTAGGTGGTGCTTTATGGATTTTACTGCTGCCTCCCAAAGCCCTCGGAAATGTGGTGCTGAAGGTGGTATAAAATGCCAAGTCGTACCGCTTTCGGCAAGCATTTCTTGCAGTTGTGGAATAGCTTATTTAAAGCATGCAAATTTTTTCTTATCCAAGGGCCTGCCAAATCTACGACGTTGAGTACGAACGGACGAGAAGGGACCATCCTTTCTTTTGGTATATCTGCCATTAGTTGTAGCCTGCTCTGAAGCGATGACATTTTACGCATTTATTGATGTCCGAGCGCACTCTATGTTTGCCATTTGTAAACCAATAAATCCTTAGTAAATAGTAGGCCAGGGTTTGTTCGATTCCAGAATGAAATGTTCATTATACGATCTTTAGGCGGCAGGAGAATCGGATTGCTTGATCATCAATGAAAGGGTTAAGTAACAGGATGTTGCGTTTGGCTGAAACTGATCCATCTCTGCATATGCATCTGATTTTCCCTTGAAATTCTTGATGTTGAATTATTCTGTTTAATACTTCTTGGACCTCCTTTAGATCCTTGCCTGAGGGTGTGGTACTTTGTGAAGGATCATCGTGTGGCACTTTAAATAAATTCTAATGAAACGTAGACAATGGTTCTGCCTATTAGCTGTTCAAACGAGTTTATGTTTGCAGTGACTAATAAGACCTCCTTCAATTCAAGACCTATTCATTGAACGAAGCTTTTTGTGGCCAGTTTTGACTAGTCAATTTAAGCCACAAAAGGGCCAGTCCACCATAAATTGTGTTTCTTTAATTCAGTTGGATGAACTCCTCTAGAAGCACAATCAGCAGGATTCCCTTTAGAGCTTATGTGTTGCCACTGTGGTACACTTGATTTCATTTGGATTTCTGAAATTCTGTTAGCGACGAAGGTTTTGTACTTGTGCGGATGAACTCGAATCCATGATAGAGTAATCATGGAGTCGGCCCAGAAGTTCACCTTTAATTTACTGAATTTTCCCATCAATTTTAAGAATAACAAAGCCCCGTATAGATCAAGTCGTGGTCGTGACAATATAGTTTTATTTGGTGCTACCTTAGTTTTAGACGACAGTAGTGTCTCCCGGATATTCCATCTAGACTCACATTCTTGGCATAGCCTACTGCTGCATAGGCCTTCTGAGAGGCATCGCAAAATCCATGTAGACTGATTAATAATTATCTCTTCTAAAGAGGGTAGAGCATTTTTGAAATTCTCCCATTGAATAGATAGAGCTGGAGGTAGTGATTGACTCCAGGAAAATCCGGTTACGCTGGTGCTAGCCATCCTAAGGGGTCAAAAAGTTTTCCACTATCCGAAAGTAGGCTCCGTTTGGTACAGTTCTTGTTTTTTGAAATCGGAGATGAAATGCGAAATCCGAAGCTGTCTGTCACTTCTCAGTTCTTTTACTACGGCTCTTATCAGTTTTAAGAGCGGTTCTTGAGCAAATACGGCTTCCTCTAGAACTCATTCATTGCCGTTTCTGATGCGAATGGATTGGTGGAAGCTTCATCTCTTGCTAACTGTTGCAATGTTCGCACGGCTAGGTATGTTGCTGATGCTGCGCCGTAAGTCACTGTGGTAAGTTTGTACTCCTTTATTTATTGTTCAGGTGACTTTCCCTTTTTTTTAAACAGCATGGTGTTGAATGGAATTTTTACTTTATATCTTCCATTTGCTCAGCGCGAATTCCCTTTATAGATCTCCTTACGTTCAGTTTCTTCTTTTGAGAATTTTTTACTTTCAGGTCGATCTCTGCTATCGTTACCAGAGTATGAATCATTATCATGTTTACGTTGGCAGTTGTGTTACCGGTAATGATCCATTCTAATTTGGTTTGTTACGCAATTTGTTACGCAAGAGACTGGAACCTTGTTTCCAAAAATTCAAAGAAACTTTCCATTGATTTCTTTTGGATTGTTGATTGTTGATTCGTACATGCGACGAGTCTCAGTATCTTATTTCCTTGTTAAAATGCCTATCACCAAGCCACTTCAGTATTTTGTCTGGATGCCTAAATTATTGAGTGCGTTTAGGTATTAAGCAGGCTGCTTGCTAATTCTACGCTTAAGCTGGGTAAGTCCAGTAGTGTGTTGATATGATTGCTGCCCAATAACCCTTTCTCTTCATATCTGGTGGTGAGGGTATTCGAAACAGTCAGGTAATTTTCTTCCAACAGCGTTAAATGATTAAATAGCTTTGCTGGTTGTTCTCGAACCAACTATAGCAGGTAGTTGTTAGCTTCGCCGTATTGTAACATGTTGCTAAAATTTTTGTTTAAGATTCTAGCCTTAGCCAATTGGAGCTTGTAGTGTTTTGCTTGCTATACGGATTCTATCTTAACGTTCGCTGGATTTGGTAGTCTACGGTATTTATCCTCATCTTCATTTTCATCAATTATGTATGAAGAAATATCTGAATAGTTTTTTCTGTTTGCTCTCATCATTCATCGACTTCACAACCGTCTGCAGCCGGTGATGCCTGTCTAACTTCCGTGCTGTTGTCAATAGATTTTGGCAGACCTATTTCTTCCAACAGGTCACTATCCTAAATTGGAAGATGGCTAATTACGGTGATTGGCCTTTTAGGCAATCCTCCATTACTGTTTCTTATGGCTACGACTCTAACTAAGCCATCGTTTTCACTAAGGATCTCTTGAATTCTTCCCAAAGGCTAATTTTCTGGAGGTAGGTGATCATCCGTAACGAGGACTAGCTCCCCTTTTGATATAATATCTTGTCTTTTAGTTCATTTGCTTGGTTTTTGTAGCATTAACATATATTCGGTTCCCCAAATTTTCCAAGACTCTTCAGTTATTTTTGCAGGAGTTCCAATGTGATAAATGGTTGATGTTTTCGTTAAAAAAGCTTGGTTTTGACATTGTTCTTATAAGTTCGCCTTTCAGAAAATGATATTGTGAAATCATTAGGATTAGATGTCACTGGAAATAGTGCTCGTGAATTCAGGCATATTTCTATTTGGAAAACTATTATAGCCATTTCTTCAAATGTTAAATGTTGTTCTCCAATACCCTATGCAAATGGTATTTGATGGATTTAATTGCTGATTTCCGAAGTACACCCTTGTGTGGTGCCCTTGATGGTATATAATGCCATTGTGTACCATCTTTTGCAAGCTCTTCTGACCATTTTCCCCGATAGTTGTTTTACTGCAAGCGCGAGTTTCCTCCACTTAAGTTTTGAGCTCCTATGAAATTGGAACCACATTAACTGTAAAGTATGCGTAAAATGCTTTATCGGAGTTACTCTAGCTATTGGAAAATTTTCCATAATTTGAATTAAAGTTTGCGCGCATTGTTTGTGTCAGATTTTACATATATTAATGTAAGGTTTTACTGCTAATGGACTTTTTATTATCAAGTACTTTTGCCGAATAAAAGCCATTTTAAGCGTCTTTCCTCCGTGTGAGGTCATCTTTTGAATGTAATTTATTAGGAGCTATGTTAAGTGACTCTTATATTGCACTATTATTGAATGTTGAGAATTGAAACCAATTCTGGTGTTAGATAGTCCTCCACCTACTCGGGGTAATCCATTCTCATCTTTTTTAGGATCATGTGACCGAAGATGAGAGTCAATCTGAGGTTCTAGTTGGTTCTTTACTATTTTAAATTCTAACTGTTGTGTTAGTTTCAATGCTTCATTTGGCTATCGTTAGTTGTCAGGCATCTCGGTAGAGATTTGGTTTTTCATCTAGCAAATCTACGGATGCAAGCGATGATCCTTACTGCTTTATTGACTTTATAACACCTAATATACCGTTTTCTTCATTGTTGAAGGCAACTAGTGTGCGTATTTCGATATTTTCTTGTGCGGCTTCGTCAATCTATGTTTGTAACGCGGTGTCCTGTGGATGCTTACACCAGGTTGGACCATTCCACCACAGTTGGTAGTTGAGTAACTTTGAAGTATTTAGGCCTCTTAATGATGATAATCTGCCGGATTGTTCTCTGATTTTATATAAACTGAATTTCGACGATCCTATTCGCAACAAACGTTTTAAACATATTTGGCTTTCGTCCGACCCTGGCTAAAGTTATCATATAATTTGTTCCAAGCAAATAACTAATAATACTTTTTAATTTTTTGTTGAATGTTAATTAATTCTTGTAATTTCTATTCAACAAAAAATTAAAAAGTAAAATTAGCGTTCACAGCTTATGTGATTGTCGTGAAGAAGAAAAAATTGTGATTGAATTTATCTGTATTAGTACGATTCGCTAGTACATAAAGCACAGGACTTTCTGTATATATAGAATGTAAATTGTGGTATAGTCAGTCCAGTCGCCGCGGCCTGATGAGAGGATTGATTTTTTCATAATCATAAGCTCATCAGTTCGAAACTGGATTGAATTCTCTTACAATCTTCGGAACATATTAAATTAAAAACTAATAATAGTTTAAGTAACGCTTTTTTTGTTCTTCTTAGTGGTTTTGCTAACAGCAGAGCTAATTGTTAATTTGGCCTTTAATGGTTTCATCTTCTTCCGATGCGTCACAGAAACCATGCAGTTCACCTAGCTCATCTTTGACATGCCTGATCCATCGATGTATGTTTCGAGGTCATTAGGTAATTGTTCTACTACATTTAAGGACATAGTCGAATTTTTCAAAAGTAGCACAATACCACGCGATTTATAAATTAGGAATGCACTTCTACTAATCACTTAAAATTAGTGCAAGAGGTGAAAGTACATTTTATATGATACAGCGATTTTTAAAACGAATCGACCCGATAGGGAGATGCCTTTTAAAATTGAAAAAAGCTCCTGCATCGTTGTCCATCGAGGAAGTATGTATGAATCTGAAAAGATTAGGAGATTAATGTTTTAACGTACTTCGAAGAAGTCACCAGGTAGATATCTGGAAATAGTTACGTTACCATATCTCTAATAGTCCCAACTTCTCATTTATTATATTCAATTTATTAGAAACTATAAAGACGGTTAACACTGAAGAAGGGATAAAGCTTTATACTCAATTGGCGCAATATATAATTAAGCGGTTGTACCCTTATAAACAAGTTAATGTGGTCAATGGCAACTCTTTTAGATCCCAGGTTTAAATTTGGTTTTCATAGAAAAGCAAATGCGATACTAGGTGAAATTGTCGAAAGTTCTGGAAGTAAATTGAAAATGTTTTCTTTCTTTTATGTTCATGTTTTATGACGTCTGTCGCTTAATGAGGTTTTTCATTTTTTATCTTGCTTTAGAATAATACACAATTTGGCCTAGTTTGAGAATGGGGAATAAAATATACATGTATTCCAGCCACATCTGTCGAATCCGAACTTGTATTTAGCACTATGGAACAAATTATAGCCGACCAACTAAAGCCCAAAAATGTGGATATACCCACATTTTTGCATAATAATTATTGGTTGGTTTAAACAACAATTAATCGATGGCATCAAATCTGAAATATCGAAACTATCGATAGTGCTGTTATCGATAGTTTCCCAAAACTAGTTTGTACAGAAAATAAAAATTGAAATTATATAATTCGATCTTTAATTATCTGGGGCAAAATTCATAGATATCATCATTAAACAGTCCAGGATAATATTTATTTATTTATTTATTTATTTGATACCTACAGTGACTACAATCGGTACAAACAATTACGGCTAACTAATACAATTGTTAAAAAACTTAAATAAAACATTCTTGAACCAACCTCTCGACAAGTGAAAATCGAAAATTTGAGAAACTGAATTGAACACCCGTGATATTCTCAGGATCGGTTTCGAAAGACCATAGTTTGTTGGCACCAGGTCAATGAATAAAAGCCCATCACGTTGACGCATTCGGTGTTCGGGAGCATAAATTTTTAGACGTGCGAGTAACTCGGTACAATCGATACGGGAATTAATGATATCGCGCACGTACAGCGCGGAAGCCACGTTTCGGCGATAGTCTAGACGTTGCAGGTTCAAAAGATTACATCGATCTTGATAAGGTGGGAGGACATATTCTACAGCACGCGTTCTACGTGTTGTAGTAATCCAAGTCCGATCTGTAAGGTATATACACGGCGACTACAACAATCGAAGTATTAATGGCAAATTTGACTCGAACAGCAATCACGTTGAGGCTAGGATGACATGCAACCACATCATTAGGTACCGAATTCTTTACCGCAATTAAAACACAGCCATCCTTACGACTGGTGTGAAAATCGTATCTATCCTTTCTATGAACGACGTAATCAGATGAGAAGTATTCTTCGGAGAACATATTTATCGTAAGCCAGGCCTCGCTGATTATTATGACGTCATAATCGTTGTCAAGTATGCCTAAACGGAAAACCTTAGCTTTACCTCGAATACTGGAGGCGTTGTGGTATTAGATCGAAGTGAAATCGTTGATAGTGTTGGTTGCATCAGCAGTTATCGGTGTTGTTGGAACGTTATAGCAGCTCTGTTTTTTGGCTGTCGTAAATGATTTACAAATGGACGAATTAACAAACCGCGAGGCCACACATCAGAACTGTTTAGCTTATTGAAATGAGCATCCTTTAATCCAATTTTAAAGGAGATCAAAGGAATTATCAATTTCCCGACCCTTTGCAAGTAATAATCTACAATCCACTTCGTCAGGCGAGCAATCTTCTAGTTTACTTTGAATGTAGCCAACAAGCATTTCAGGTGAAACTTTTGCATATGATGGTTCGAAGGGAGTGACACTACCAGAGTTGTTTAACAGTTGTAACTTGGGATATATAATGCAGCTGCAAATTACTAAGCAATTTTGGGTAATTTTCATCAACCATTTCGGCTATACCCCAACTAGGTTTGAACACGGTCGCTATTTGTATCCATTAGCCCAATGACATAATCGCCTCTCTATGTGCGTGCTTTTAATTAGCCAGTTACATGCATGCCACGTGCCATAAAATGGAAAATAAAATAAAATTATTTTCGGTGCAAAATTGTGTGAAATCAATCTCAAATTGAGATTCAAAATTTTAAAGGGCGCTGTGAAAAAACCAAATTTACCGTATTTTTCACTTTAAACAAGAAACCTTGGATAACATTTTGATGATTGATTTATCCAATTCTCATTTTATATGGTGATTCGTTTTCACCGTAAAAAATAAATCGTGTAAAAAGTACCATGTAAAAAGAGGTTTAGATGTACTCACTTATGAGCATCTAAAAACAATACAGAAATGTAAGGGGGTGAAACCTCATAAGTTGATCAGAACTTCGGTCTTGATTAATTTAACTCTCAAATGAATCCCGAAATGAACCTCTTAAGTCAATCTTCAGCTTAACCTCCTACTTAATTTACAACAGAACCTCTATCTCAATCGCAACACAATCCTAAACTCAATCAACAATCTTAAATCCAAATCAACCCTTAATCAACTTTCAAATCAACCCTTAACCTAACTCCAAATCAACCCTTAAATAATTCCACAACTGAACAACTCACACCCCCATGCAAGCTAACTAAATCCTAACTCTACGTCAACTCAACTTAGCTCGATCCAAATCTCAACCTCCTGCTCAACTCTACACTTATTTTTCAACCCAATCCCAAAATTAACTCGATTCGAAAGCTACATGCGTGTATGAACTCAACTAAATCTAACCTCCCACTAAACCTAAAATCGACCTCAAATAAATCTATAATCGAACTTCTCACCATCATAACGGCATACATACCGTCGGACCATCGTACCATTGTTCCATGATACCATCATTACACTATAGCATTAAACCATCATACAATTTTACTATTGTTCCATAGTGACGTCGTGTGAGTAAATCTTACCATCAATCCACCACACTTTCATACCATCATATCATCATAAAATCGTAACATCGTACCATCATACAATCATACAAACTACCATCATACCACTATACCATCATAACATTATACCATCCCTATAATCATACCATGATACCATCGTACCATCATACCATCATACTGTCGGTTGAAAAATAGCAAAGTTCTATTATACTTGGCCATATTCCAGAACTTGTATTAAAAATCCTTTTAGAATCCCATTTCCAACGCACATGTCGAAATTTATCTTAATCAATTGAGAATTAGGCAAGTTCCAGAACTTCATCCAAAAATGATCATAACTGGTTCAGAAATAGGCAAGCTCCAACACACTTGGCCATATTCCAGAACTTCATCCAAAAATCATTTTAGAATCCCATTTCCAACGTATATGTCAAATTTCAACATAATGGGTTGAGAAATAGGCAAATTTCATCGCACTTGGCCATACTCTAGAACTTCATCCAAAAATCATTTAAGAATTCCATTTCGAAAATGGATGTCAAATTTGACTAAAACCCATTAAGAAATAGATAAGTTCGGTTCAAAAGTTGTTCAGTTTGGTTCAATTCGGTCAAGGCGCGTGGATTTGTTTAAATATCATACACATATGCTGTACATACATACAAACAGTCACTTATATAGTTTGCTCAACAGCTCACTAAACACTTATGCAACCCCAACTCAACCCGCAAACGGCCCCCAACTCAACCCTCAAACTAACGGCCAACTCTCACTCAACTCAATCCTCAAAGCAGTATGTACAACACGTTTTTGTATGTTAACCAACCCCAACTCAACTCTAACTCAACTTCAACTAAACTTAACCTTCAACTCAATCCCAAAATCAATGCCCAACTCAATATTCAAATCAGCATACATGCCAAATTGGTAAATATTTGTATAACCCCAGGTGTTTTGGGTCAATTCGTATGGCATACACCCGACCCTCTTGTCGTACAGGTTCCAAAAGCTTTTCAAATCTCCATAGACCATAGAAACAGATTGGCCAAAAAAAAATTCTATTCCGTTCTCGAGATACCATGGGTAGAGACATCCAGGCATCCAGACGTCCAGACATCCAGACGTCCAGACACCCAGACATCCAAACGTCCAGACATTCACACATCCAGAAAGACGGACGGAAATTTTTATTTTGCTTTTTTAGACTCAGGGACTTTCAAAACGTCGAGAAAAATGGTTTTGGACCCACCAAATTATTGGTCATTTTTGACAGGAAATACTTTTTTATCCTTTCTCCATTTCCTTTACAATTGTGATCATTTAAAAATAAAAGAACGTGCAAAAAAGACCGCGCAAAAAAAGAATTGGGCGAATTATGCCAGTTGGTTGAAACGTACGGTATACTGCGGTTAAAGCGTTAGAAAAATCAGTGTGAACGAGTTAAAAGCATGACTTGTTCGAAGATAAGATACTTTCTTGGTTCAGAACAGGAGCGTTTGAAGACAGTGATGATCCACTCTCTCAATGACCCAAATAACTGAAAAATTGGTAGCTAGGTGTAACGCTTCTTTTCTTCGGTTAAAAAAAAAAAAACTCAGAACAAAACCGCGCTCTGCACAAACCGTGAATTAAACATTTTGCCATTCAAAAAGCCTGAGAGTCCAAAAAATTTGCTAATCACAATTGATTTGCCTTAAGAGCTTTATTTTGAAGCAAACAAATACATAGTTCAGCCCTGTTTTTTTTTTTTTGAGATAGAATTTTTTTTGTCTTTTGCCAAACGCACATTTGTATCTCCACTAATCCAACTTCAAAAAACTTAATTCGTCCTTATTTTGTGTACCCATATTTTCCTTTCCTCCAAATATTTCCTTTCAATTTTTAATGAAAAAGCGAAAATAAAATAAAAAAAAAATTCTCTACAGTTTTGTTTTTCTTTCAGTTTTTTATGCGCCTAAAAAAATTTTCTTCACATTTCCCTCAACAACTAAATTTCAAAAAAAAAAAAAGCGAATGAAAAAAAAATCAACAAAACTTTGTTGCTATTAATTTTCCTTTATAATTTTTTTTTTATAATTTCGTACATTCGTTCGTTTTTGCTTTTGTGTAAAACTGTTTTAGTATGTTTAAAACTGAAAATCAAAAAAAAAAAAAAATAAATAGGAAAGAAAAGAAAAATCGGAAAAATTATTTCAAATGGGGTGTGAGGATGTAAATTTTTTGTGTATATTATTCGCTATAAAAAAAAATGTATGCCTGGGTATATTAAAAGAAAGGTAGGCAAAATAAAAAACTAAAGAATAGAGGATGTGAAAATAGAAAACAAAAAATATACATGCGGGGTGGATAGGTTTGGAATTGAATCGAGGGTTGTGTGCGCGTTGATTATACAAGACTCAGTTTCTGATAGTAACTAAGTTTTAATGTTTTGTTGGTTTTTTTGTGTTGAAAAAAAATAAAAGAGAATAAGAATTTTTTATAAAATTAAAATTAAGAAAAAGAACGAAATCATAAAAAATTTAAGATTATAACGAAAGAAAATTTTTTAAGTTTTGTTTGGAAAATTTTTGAACAAAAAGTTTGGTTTTCTGCTGCTTTTTTATGATTATGACAAGTTTTTTTGGTTGCGCTCGCTTTTATTATTATTATTATATATTTTTTGTTAGGGTAATATAAATTTTTTATCAGATTTTATGTTAGAATTGAATAATGCTGGAATACATTTTAATTGTTGAAGAAATTTGCGTTTGCAATGATACCTGATATATTATTAAAATTAAGAAGCAGTGCTTAATACACATATACATAACTAAGATAGATTTAACAGATATCGTTCAGAAGATTGTTTAAGACAAGATAACTAGGGAGAGAAATAACAATTTAAAGTGAAACACATAAATTGGTGGTGGAATAAATAAATAAATTAAAACAAATTTTATACAAAAATAATAATTTAATTTGCAATAAATAAAATTAAATTTATAATAACATAATAAACAACTACAAATTAAATTAAAATAAAATAAAATATAATTTATTAAATTGCAAATTTAAAAGTGGCGTTTTTTATTAATTAAAATAAAGTGAAACGCTAAAAACGGGTACCGTTCATAATGCCGCGTTTTAAAATGTTGCGCTTTAAAATACCGCGTTTCAAAATGCCGCGTGGTACAAAATGTCGCGTTTTAAAATGTCGCGTTCCAAAATGCCGCGAGGTACAAAATGTCGCGTGGTACAAAATGTCGCGTTTTAAAATGTCGCGTTTCAAAATGCAGCGAGGTAAAAAATGTCGCGTGGTACAAAATGTCGCGTTTTAAAATGTCGCGTTTCAAAATGCCGCGTGGTTCAAAACACGCGTGGTACAAAATGACGCGTTTTAAAATGACGCGTTTTGAAAAATCCCTTATAAATCAATACAATATGATGTGAAATAATAAATAATTTAATAAAAATTATTTGAAACAAGCAAATTGTGTTTAAACATATAGTAAAATTTTCCTTCACTGAATGGAAATTATTTATAAATGTAATTTTATGTAATTATTGTAAGGATTATTCTCAATTAAAACAAAGTCTTTTAGTACACTTTTTATTAAGTTAAATTACAATTCTTTTAGGCAACAATTATTATTCCCAAAAGTACAATTCTCAATACACTTATATAAAAACACATATATCGGAATACAATCAATTATTAAAAAAACGATCCGTTCTCTATGACGGTTCCAATATCAATCCCTTTTTTTCTCATTCTCTTCGTTCTTTTTTTTTTAGCTCAAACAAGAGCAGCGAATTTAATGTTTTAGCTCAAACAAGAGCAGCGTACCCAATTCCTTTTTTTATACTAGTTTGCCCAAAAAACCTTACAGTTTCGGCTATCCTGACAAATGGATTGCCCTCAATCTATAGTATTATTATTTTCTTTTTAAAACTTAAATCTAACATCAATTTAATTATATAATATATTACTTAAAACTACAAAAATGTTTTTTTTTTTTTTTTTCGGAACTTAAATCAAAAATAAAAATGTTGGATGTTTATTCGCCAAAACAAAATTTTAACGACTTCAATTGACGATTTTTTTTTTTTTAAATTCAAATATTACAAAACCCGTTTACATTTTTAAATATGGTTTAATTCTGGTGACGTCAAATACACCTTCAAATGGTTTACCGGTAATTTGAAAACCATCAATATCCCTTATAACATATCGGTCATTTGGTAATGGTTCTACTATTTTGTACGGACCGCGATATTTTGGAATTAGTTTTTTATTTACTCCGGGAGTAGTGTCGATATTTTTAACAACCACGAGATCCTTTTTTTCGTAGTTAGTTGACTCTTTTCTTTTCCTATTATAGTACAACTCGTTATATTTTTGGTTTTTGTCTATATTTTCTGAAGCAATCTTCCTAATATTTTCCAAATCCCTTATCTGTCTATCTGATTCAATATTCTGATCTAAAAATTCTATTATCTTGTCATTAACTTTTCCTTTCTGATTTACTCCATACATCAACATACTTGGACAGACTTTTGTAGTCTTACTACAGGTATTATTATACGAAAACTCGACATCATCAAGAACACAATCCCAATAAATTTTCCTTTCTTTGTCCACCAATTTAGCTAACATAGGCGTCAACGTTCGGTTTACCCTCTCGATTTGCCCATTTGCCCTTGGTGCCGCTGTCGCAACCAATATATGCTGGACACAATTTTCATTCAAGAATTCCTTGAATTCATTCGACGTGAAATTCGATCCCCGATCAGTAATCACTCTGTTCGGACGACTCAATTGTTTAAAATACAATTTAAAACAAGTTAGTGTATCCTTCGCACTAGTCGTTCTTGTCGCAAACAATCTTACAAATTTTGTGAATCCATCAATGATAGCCAATATATACCTATTCTTAAATCTTGTGGTCTCCAATGGACCATAAAAATCTGCATGAATCGTGTCAAAAGGCTTATCAATTTTAGGGATGGAATGTAGGTAGCCCTCGGACTTACCACTGGGAATATTGAAATTAATGCACTTTAGGCAATTTTTCACATAAGTTTTAATCTTATCGGTCATATTTGGAAACCAATAGTTCCTTGATACCACTTCAACCGTTTTTTCAACACCAATATGTCCCAAACTATCATGCGAATTTCGGATTACTTGCGCTTGCATGCAATCGGGAACATAAAACCATATTTTCTTCTTATTGACCTTTCGATATATCAATCCATCTCGTAATTCAAACAAAGGGCTATCTTTTTTTTCTAGTTCAATACGTAAGTTTTCCAAGGATGGATCTTGGCTTTGCAATATAGCCAAAGTTTGCTCAAACGGACTTTCATCGATTACCAGTACTGATTCTACTCTACTCAAACAATCTACGTGCTGCATTCTTTTGCCTTCCCGGTGTTCAATTTTATAGTCAAAATCCTGTAGTTCTAATGCCCAACGTGCAATTCTGGGATTAATCAATTTTTTATTCAACGTCAATGTGAGCGCATTGCAATCAGTAACGATTTTAAACTCACGTCCATGTAAATAAATTCTGAACCGCCTTATAGCATATACAATAGCAAGGCACTCAAGTTCATAAGAATGATATTTCGCTTCAAGTGGGGTTGTACGCTTTGAAAAATAGCATATAGGATGAAATTTAGAATCCTGTTTCTTCTGTAAAAGAACAGCGCCAAAACCTACCGAAGATGCATCACAATGCAATTCTGTCTCATCAAGCGGCGAAAATATCGCTAACACCGGTTCTTCAATCAACTTGCTTTTTAAACATTCGAATGACTTAATCTGTTCTTCCCCTAACTCAAATTTTCTTTTTTTTCGTATTAAATACTGCAAAGGTTTGGCAATGTAACAATAATCCTTAATAAATTTCCTGAAATATGAACACATTCCAAGAAATCTCTGTACATCACGGATACTTTTAGGATGAGGGAAATCAGTAATTGATTTGATGTTTAAACGGTTAGGACTGATTCCCATACAATTTACACGATACCCTAAATAATCTATCTCTGTATTTAACAATTCACACTTATCAATTCGCAACTCCAATAAATTATCGTTCAACAATTTAAGAACGCATTTCAATATTTCTAAGTGTTCATCTACTGTAGAAGTTCCAATCAATATATCATCCATATAAATAATTATTCGGTGGTCAACAATAAGATCCCTAAAAATTAAAGATATGAATTTTTGAAAAGTGGCGGGGCCGTTTTTTAACCCAAATGGCATCCTTAGGAATTCAAATTGTCCAATGGGTGTGACAAAGCTTGTATATTTCACACTTTCGGCAGCCATTTGTACGTGGTAAAACCCATTTTTTAAGTCCAATGATGAAAAATAAATTTTACCGTTCAGGTAGTCTAACATATCCTCTATTACGGGCAATGGGTAATTATCCCGTAAAGTAAGCTTATTTAGCTGCCTATAATCCACGCACATTCTCTTTTCCGATTTCTGCTTTTTGTTCACTAGGACAATTGGGGAACAATAATGAGACTCACTTTTCTGAATCACTTTCTTTTCAATTAATTCGTCAATCAATTTTGCCACAATATCCCTTTCCGTATAAGACAATCTCCTAGGATTCGTATAAAAGTATTCTTCCTTGCACAACACTATTTTCATTTCATACTTCACGCTAGGCTCAACAGGTTTGCCACAATTGAAATAATATTTATTAAAAACATCCATCACTTTTAACCTTGATTCAAAATCCAATTCCGAATTAAAGTTTAAATTTTGACCGATGTCCTCATCAATGTTAATGTTCAATACTTCGTTTTCAAAACTATCATTGCGATTTGAGATTTCAATTTCTCTATTGCCAATTTTCAATTCTGTATCGCACATTGACAAGAAATCTCTTCCCACAATCAAATCATCAGACATCGTCGTATTTGGTACAACATGCAATTTAAAACAATACAAATTATCATCAAAAACAATATTCAATTCAACAGTACCAATTACTTTAAGTTTACTCTTGTTGATGCCCGAATACTCACAACATTTATCAATACCATCATCAATACAACTGCACGGAACACAACTTTCCTTAATTAAGCTAATGGGACTACCCGTATCAACAAGAGTAGACTTTTTAATACCCTTTTTCTGATTTTTAAAAAACAAATTTAAATCTATATAAATACCGTCCATTGATTTTATTTCACACAAGCCGATGGTCTTCTGTTCGAAGCTCGTCTTCTTCTTAGATGGACACTCATTTGCTTTATGTCCCACTTCAGCACAAATCACACAAGATCCGAACAATCGTTTTGGTTTCGAACAATTTTTAGAAAAATGGCCAAACTCGCCACAATTATAACATCGAATAGATGATTCTCTTGGTTTGTTATTTACAGTTGTAATTTTTTGAGGGGGCTTCCCCGCTGGTTGATGTTGATTCAACCCTCTTTCTTTATCAGTAATATTCTGAAACGCGTTCAATAAATGTTCTGGTGTCGGAAATAACTGCATCCTTGCTTGGCTTTGTAGACGAGGATTTGACATTCCATCGATCAAATAGTCTACAATCTCGTCGGCTGATATTCCAATCGCATTCGCCATCATGATTTTATCCTGATAATAGGTGTAAAACGACTCGCTAGTCTTCCAATAACGTTGTTCAAATTTTCTTCGCTGTTCAATTTTATTCGGTCGTGTGTCATATAATTTTCCCAGCTCACTCAGCAACTCATCTAATTCCAGTTCTATGTGTTCTGGTTTAGAATGGAACCACTCTTCAGCTTTACCTTTTAATTTTTGAATGACTTCAAACTTCATTTCTTCCAAATCAACATTATAATGGCGGATAATCAAATTAATTTTTCCGATAAAATTTCGGAAATTATCCCCAGATCCACTAAACGTACACAATAATTTTGAAAAATCCAATTTCTTATTCACAATCTTATTACTTATGTCATTTGGTTGCTCCGTATTGACCCCAATATTCTCATTGCACCGCTTATCCCGTTCAACTCCCACCATCAACGTGCTTTTAACAACTTTAATATCGCCATTTGTTTTCAATCTTTCCTCAATTGCATTCAATTGCTCTGACAAATTTCTCACACTATCTCTCAACTGTGTACTCTCGGAACGATTATCTTTAAAAATCACCTCGATGAGCTTGCTTTGCAAATTTTTTTTGTTACCATTAGTGTCACCATTTTTCTCTCCGAGATTTTCCTTTAATTGATCGACACTCATATTCAATACGTCTTCAATGGTAAAACTCATTTTCGATTCAATTCATGAACACTTTCAATTTTGAATTATTATTTTCGTATACGACGCACTTGCACGGTTGCACCTTGCACCACAAAATGTTCTCTTTTTAATTTGTCTCTTTTGTATTCAATACAATTGTGAGAGAGCAACTCACTCGAATTTACTCTGTACCGTTATATCAACGGATTTCTTCACCACGTTTTTAGTCCCAATTTTATGTTCGTATAAATCACTATAACGGTTAACCACAATTTTAGTCTTAACCCCACATCTGAAATTTACTGTAAGGATTATTCTCAATTAAAACAAAGTCTTTTAGTACACTTTTTATTAAGTTAAATTACAATTCTTTTAGGCAACAATTATTATTCCCAAAAGTACAATTCTCAATACACTTATATAAAAACACATATATCGGAATACAATCAATTATTAAAAAAACGATCCGTCCTCTATGACGGTTCCAATATCAATCCCTTTTTTTCTCATTCTCTTCGTTCTTTTTTTTTTAGCTCAAACAAGAGCAGCGAATTTAATGTTTTAGCTCAAACAAGAGCAGCGTACCCAATTCCTTTTTTTATACTAGTTTGCCCAAAAAACCTTACAGTTTCGGCTATCCTGACAAATGGATTGCCCTCAATCTATAGTATTATTATTTTCTTTTTAAAACTTAAATCTGACATCAATTTAATTATATAATATATTACTTAAAACTACAAAAATGTTTTTTTTTTTTTTTCGGAACTTAAATCAAAAATAAAAATGTTGGATGTTTATTCGCCAAAACAAAATTTTAACGACTTCAATTGACGATTTTTTTTTTTTTAAATTCAAATATTACAAAACCCGTTTACATTTTTAAATATGGTTTAATTCTGGTGACGTCAAATACACCTTCAAATGGTTTACCGGTAATTTGAAAACCATCAATATCCCTTATAACATATCGGTCATTTGGTAATGGTTCTACTATTTTGTACGGACCGCGATATTTTGGAATTAGTTTTTTATTTACTCCGGGAGTAGTGTCGATATTTTTAACAACCACGAGATCCTTTTTTTCGTAGTTAGTTGACTCTTTTCTTTTCCTATTATAGTACAACTCGTTATATTTTTGGTTTTTGTCTATATTTTCTGAAGCAATCTTCCTAATATTTTCCAAATCCCTTATCTGTCTATCTGATTCAATATTCTGATCTAAAAATTCTATTATCTTGTCATTAACTTTTCCTTTCTGATTTACTCCATACATCAACATACTTGGACAGACTTTTGTAGTCTTACTACAGGTATTATTATTCGAAAACTCGACATCATCAAGAACACAATCCCAATAAATTTTCCTTTCTTTGTCCACCAATTTAGCTAACATAGGCGTCAACGTTCGGTTTACCCTCTCGATTTGCCCATTTGCCCTTGGTGCCGCTGTCGCAACCAATATATGCTGGACACAATTTTCATTCAAGAATTCCTTGAATTCATTCGACGTGAAATTCGATCCCCGATCAGTAATCACTCTGTTCGGACGACTCAATTGTTTAAAATACAATTTAAAACAAGTTAGTGTATCCTTCGCACTAGTCGTTCTTGTCGCAAACAATCTTACAAATTTTGTGAATCCATCAATGATAGCCAATATATACCTATTCTTAAATCTTGTGGTCTCCAATGGACCATAAAAATCTGCATGAATCGTGTCAAAAGGCTTATCAATTTTAGGGATGGAATGTAGGTAGCCCTCGGACTTACCACTGGGAATATTGAAATTAATGCACTTTAGGCAATTTTTCACATAAGTTTTAATCTTATCGGTCATATTTGGAAACCAATAGTTCCTTGATACCACTTCAACCGTTTTTTCAACACCAATATGTCCCAAACTATCATGCGAATTTCGGATTACTTGCGCTTGCATGCAATCGGGAACATAAAACCATATTTTCTTCTTATTGACCTTTCGATATATCAATCCATCTCGTAATTCAAACAAAGGGCTATCTTGTTTTTCTAGTTCAATACGTAAGTTTTCCAAGGATGGATCTTGGCTTTGCAATATAGCCAAAGTTTGCTCAAACGGACTTTCATCGATTACCAGTACTGATTCTACTCTACTCAAACAATCTACGTGCTGCATTCTTTTGCCTTCCCGGTGTTCAATTTTATAGTCAAAATCCTGTAGTTCTAATGCCCAACGTGCAATTCTGGGATTAATCAATTTTTTATTCAACGTCAATGTGAGCGCATTGCAATCAGTAACGATTTTAAACTCACGTCCATGTAAATAAATTCTGAACCGCCTTATAGCATATACAATAGCAAGGCACTCAAGTTCATAAGAATGATATTTCGCTTCAAGTGGGGTTGTACGCTTTGAAAAATAGCATATAGGATGAAATTTAGAATCCTGTTTCTTCTGTAAAAGAACAGCGCCAAAACCTACCGAAGATGCATCACAATGCAATTCTGTCTCATCAAGCGGCGAAAATATCGCGAACACCGGTTCTTCAATCAACTTGCTTTTTAAACATTCGAATGACTTAATCTGTTCTTCCCCTAACTCAAATTTTCTTTCTTTTCGTATTAAATCCTGCAAAGGTTTAGCAATGTAACAATAATCCTTAATAAATTTCCTGAAATATGAACACATTCCAAGAAATCTTTGTACATCACGGATACTTTTAGGATGAGGGAAATGAGTAATTGATTTGATGTTTAAACGGTTAGGACTGATTCCCATACAATTTACACGATACCCTAAATAATCTATCTCTGTATTTAACAATTCACACTTATCAATTCGCAACTCCAATAAATTATCGTTCAACAATTTAAGAACGCATTTCAATATTTCTAAGTGTTCATCTACTGTAGAAGTTCCAATCAATATATCATCCATATAAATAATTATTCGGTGGTCAACAATAAGATCCCTAAAAATTAAAGATATGAATTTTTGAAAAGTGGCGGGGCCGTTTTTTAACCCAAATGGCATCCTTAGGAATTCAAATTGTCCAATGGGTGTGACAAAGCTTGTATATTTCACACTTTCGGCAGCCATTTGTACGTGGTAAAACCCATTTTTTAAGTCCAATGATGAAAAATAAATTTTACCGTTCAGGTAGTCTAACATATCCTCTATTACGGGCAATGGGTAATTATCCCGTAAAGTAAGCTTATTTAGCTGCCTATAATCCACGCACATTCTCTTTTCCGATTTCTGCTTTTTGTTCACTAGGACAATTGGGGAACAATAATGAGACTCACTTTTCTGAATCACTTTCTTTTCAATTAATTCGTCAATCAATTTTGCCACAATATCCCTTTCCGTATAAGACAATCTCCTAGGATTCGTATAAAAGTATTCTTCCTTGCACAACACTATTTTCATTTCATACTTCACGCTAGGCTCAACAGGTTTGCCACAATTGAAATAATATTTATTAAAAACATCCATCACTTTTAACCTTGATTCAAAATCCAATTCCGAATTAAAGTTTAAATTTTGACCGATGTCCTCATCAATGTTAATGTTCAATACTTCGTTTTCAAAACTATCATTGCGATTTGAGATTTCAATTTCTCTATTGCCAATTTTCAATTCTGTATCGCACATTGACAAGAAATCTCTTCCCACAATCAAATCATCAGACATCGTCGTATTTGGTACAACATGCAATTTAAAACAATACAAATTATCATCAAAAACAATATTCAATTCAACAGTACCAATTACTTTAAGTTTACTCTTGTTGATGCCCGAATACTCACAACATTTATCAATACCATCATCAATACAACTGCACGGAACACAACTTTCCTTAATTAAGCTAATGGGACTACCCGTATCAACAAGAGTAGACTTTTTAATACCCTTTTTCTGATTTTTAAAAAACAAATTTAAATCTATATAAATACCGTCCATTGATTTTATTTCACACAAGCCGATGGTCTTCTGTTCGAAGCTCGTCTTCTTCTTAGATGGACACTCATTTGCTTTATGTCCCACTTCAGCACAAATCACACAAGATCCGAACAATCGTTTTGGTTTCGAACAATTTTTAGAAAAATGGCCAAACTCGCCACAATTATAACATCGAATAGATGATTCTATTGGTTTGTTATTTATAGTTGTAATTTTTTGAGGGGGCTTCCCCGCTGGTTGATGTTGATTCAACCCTCTTTCTTTATCAGTAATATTCTGAAACGCGTTCAATAAATGTTCTGGTGTCGGAAATAACTGCATCCTTGCTTGGCTTTGTAGACGAGGATTTGACATTCCATCGATCAAATAGTCTACAATCTCGTCGGCTGATATTCCAATCGCATTTGCCATGATGATTTTATCCTGATAATAGGTGTAAAACGACTCGCTAGTCTTCCAATAACGTTGTTCAAATTTTCTTCGCTGTTCAATTTTATTCGGTCGTGTGTCATATAATTTTCCCAGCTCACTCAGCAACTCATCTAATTCCAGTTCTATGTGTTCTGGTTTAGAATGGAACCACTCTTCAGCTTTACCTTTTAATTTTTGAATGACTTCAAACTTCATTTCTTCCAAATCAACATTATAATGGCGGATAATCAAATTAATTTTTCCGATAAAATTTCGGAAATTATCCCCAGATCCACTAAACGTACACAATAATTTTGAAAAATCCAATTTCTTATTCACAATCTTATTACTTATGTCATTTGGTTGCTCCGTATTGACCCCAATATTCTCATTGCACCGCTTATCCCGTTCAACTCCCACCATCAACGTGCTTTTAACAACTTTAATATCGCCATTTGTTTTCAATCTTTCCTCAATTGCATTCAATTGCTCTGACAAATTTCTCACACTATCTCTCAACTGTGTACTCTCGGAACGATTATCTTTAAAAATCACCTCGATGAGCTTGCTTTGCAAATTTTTTTTGTTACCATTAGTGTCACCATTTTTCTCTCCGAGATTTTCCTTTAATTGATCGACACTCATATTCAATACGTCTTCAATGGTAAAACTCATTTTCGATTCAATTCATGAACACTTTCAATTTTGAATTATTATTTTCGTATACGACGCACTTGCACGGTTGCACCTTGCACCACAGAATGTTCTCTTTTTAATTTGTCTCTTTTGTATTCAATACAATTGTGAGAGAGCAACTCACTCGAATTTACTCTGTACCGTTATATCAACGGATTTCTTCACCACGTTTTTAGTCCCAATTTTATGTTCGTATAAATCACTATAACGGTTAACCACAATTTTATTCTTAACCCCACATCTGAAATTTACTGTAAGGATTATTCTCAATTAAAACAAAGTCTTTTAGTACACTTTTTATTAAGTTAAATTACAATTCTTTTAGGCAACAATTATTATTCCCAAAAGTACAATTCTCAATACACTTATATAAAAACACATATATCGGTCGGAATACAATCAATTATTAAAAAAACGATCCGTCCTCTATGACGGTTCCAATATCAATCCCTTTTTTTCTCATTCTCTTCGTTCTTTTTTTTTTAGCTCAAACAAGAGCAGCGAATTTAATGTTTTAGCTCAAACAAGAGCAGCGTACCCAATTCCTTTTTTTATACTAGTTTGCCCAAAAAACCTTACATTATAAAGTGGGTCTAAGAAAAAGAACGCAAATGTTGAAATTTATTAGAATATTCCTTCACTAAAATGTTAAAGTTAAGTCCTTATATATTTTCGACGATTTTTTATCGACATTTTAAAACGCGACATTTTGTAACACGCGACATTTTGTACGTCGCGGCATTGTGAAACGCGACATTTTAAAACGTGTCTTTTTGTATCACGCGAAATTTTGTACCTCGCGGCATTTTGAAACGCGACATTTTAAGACGCGACATTTTGTACCACGCGACATTTTGTACCTCGCGGCATTTTGAAACGCGACATTTTAAAACGCGACATTTTAAAACGCGACATTTTAAAACGCGACATTTTAAAACGCGGCATTTTGACCCGGACCCGCCAAAAACATGACTAAAATAGGTTGTAGAATAAGAATAACTTCTGAACCACTGAAGCTAAAAGCTTCAAATACAAACCAGGTGCAAGCACTTTTTAATCTCTTTCAGAAAATTTGTCCAAACTGTTGACCATAAACTGTTGTCCCAAACCAACCCACAATATTCCCCATAACGTTTCAGTCCGGAGGTACGATGGCCATTTAGCAGTTTGATAATTATAATTTGTTGTTTGTTTTAAGAGAATCATTTCTAATTAAAAATTGTATTTGGGGCATTGAACTTAATACTTGGTACGTAATTAAAAAAAACATAAAAAAGTTAATATGTCATGTTTTTTATAACGGGGTTCGACTGTAGTATTATATTTATCGATGAAGCAGTTAACTTCTGTAATTATATTGTTTTGGTCGATAATGTAGATATCCTGGATCATATTCTTATCTTCATAGTTAATATAACATATTGAAGATGTCGCACTTGATCATATTTTTGCTTTAGGTTTATTTCTTAGCTTAGAACAACTCGCTTAATGTATAAGTTACAGTAACAATACCGAAATACATATAATTTACGTTATATGTTTTTGGTCGATTGTTACGAATTTTCATTGAGATTGATTTTTTTTTTAAAGAAGAGTGTATACTAAATTTTGAAACATATTAATTGTAGCTGTAATGAGAATGACAGATATTTATAAGGCATAATTTTGTGAACACTTAAAGAATTCGAAAAACTATTTTATTTTTGAACAACCGAATATAGTTTTATAAAATTTAGTACGCATCAACGCATAAATATTTTTAACTATCCGAAAGGATACATTCCTAGAAAAACTCCTTTAATAAAATACACCTTTCAGTGTTTTCCTAAACATTTAGTCCTGTTTGGTTTTTATGCGGTGTAAAAGCTTTTATCTCAATGTATTTTATGCCATTTTTATTGTAATATCCGATTGGATTCAAATTCTAAATCATTGGGAGGCTATGTAACACGTCCGATTCGGTGTTGTGGTAATCATTTATTTTTTGTACGAAGAAATTGATTTATTATCAGAAAAATTCTTGCGAAATTCTTCAATCCTTAATTAAACTCAACGCTTCAAAATTCATAAAGACATTTGAGAAATTTATCAGTTTCATTTTTTCAGTCCGAATCAGAATATTTTTAAATTACTCAATAGCGTATCAGATGATAATAGTGACCAGAAAATTTCAGCAGAAAAATACTATAATATTGATATATTTTACTGTGGCAGCAAATTCAGCAGTAAATGTTTCTGCATTGCCGACATACTTTAGTTGGAAATACCCTTCAAACAAATTGGCGAAGTCTCACCAAAGTATAGTGCCGTAACTACAGGTTTCGCCCCCCCCCCCTTGCCCACAACATTTTTGGGACCCTAAAAATGCTTCTTGTATCCATGAACAAACAAAGCTTTTAGTGAAAACTTATTTCTTCCTATAATCTAGTCTCGCATTAAAAGTTTCTGATTTTGAGAATAGATGACACGAAACATCTTATAACTCAATGCATTGACGATTTCTAAATATATCGATAAAGCATCAAAAATTTCAAATTTAATTTGAAAAATATTAAAAATGTCAAATTTTTAAAGTATCTTGAAAATTCTTGAAAATTCTGAAATATCGAATTATCCGTAGGTTTTGTTAAAAAATTGTTAACAAGTTTGAGTTTTAACTTAACTTTAACGTTGAACCTTTTTCATACTTTTAGCTTTTTGTTAAAATGTTTTATTTATACAAACCATTTTGCTCAGAAATATGATTTTATAAAGGGTGATGAAATTTTGGCTAAAATTTAGAATATTTGTTCTCAAAGTTAATCATCAATCATCAGGAGCTTTTAGTTTTAAGAGGTTTTCAAACCAAACCATTTAACTCTAAAATTTTTCATTACAAAGGAAGATGGTATTTTATAATAAATTTAGAATGTATGTGTTCAATGAGCTTAAAGCTTGATAATTAAATTATACGCGGTGAACTTAACATTTGTGTGGCTTTTCATAATTTCAGGTTTTTATTAAAATGTTTATGATAAAAAATTAAGTTATGCAAAAAATGTCTAGAACCATTAGTTTTAAGAGCTTTCAATTAGAAAAGTTACAAAAGCTTTCACCAAAATATTTTAATCAGAAATTCGATTTTATAAAGGGTAACGGAATTTAGGAACAATTGAGTATATTTGCTCTCAATGTAAATTATCAAGAGGTTTCAGTCAAGCCAAACCATTTTACTAGGAAGCTTGGTATTATAATATTAGCTCTTTTTGAATCAAATCATTTTACTCCGAAATTCTTTATTGAAAAAGGCGGCGGAATTTTGGGATAAATTAAGAACATTTCTTCACATTCTTGAGCTTTTTAATAATTTCAGGTTTTTAATCAAATGTTTGATGAGCTTAAATTATGTATTCGAAAAAAAATTTCAAGAGCTTTAGGTTTAAAAGCTTTCACTTATCGAAGCTTTCAAAAATTCAGAATATTTGTTCTCAAGGTAAATATCTTTCATCCAAAATGGGTTTCCATTTTTGAGCGTTATACCCTAGAGAGACTGTGGTTTAGTAAATCAGATTTAGCTAAACTAGTTTAAGTATTCTATGCAAAAACAAAGGGATTAACTAAATCGAGGTTGACATACTGCGACTAATCTCGAAAAAAATACTAAATCGGTTTTATTAAATCCCAGTGTGTCTAGGGTATTACATATGTAAGAAAACCAATCGGTTTACTCAGATTTAATTTTGTGGACATATTGAAAGATGAAAACACTAGATGAAACAGAATATGATTCGAAAATCTTGAATAACCTGACTGTTTCATAACACCGAATCACCAATTATATCTCAAACATCGCCCCTCTCGTTTCGATGATAAACTCCAAAAATCTTGTGAAATTTTATAAAGTGATCAAAAGATAAAACCTGAGACAAGCGAATCTGAAATTGGGAAGCGAGAATTTTCAAAATCAGGAGAACCCTACCAAACACAACCAAAGAAAAAACACCATCACTAGTTGCAAAATTAAGTTGGAATTTGCATTTTCCTTATATTTAAAATAGTTTTTCAAAATAAACCTGTAAGAAACTATAACTCGGACGAACGCTAATTGATTATAGAGACTGACTGACTTGGCTCAAGTCGAGAATTTATTTTCAGTCGCGGTTTTGTATTTTTCAAGTTTCTTCTTCTAAATTGGTAACAAATGTTACTTCCAATATAAAGTACCGCAAAAGAATATCAGAACGAATGAAATTGTGTTACTGACTTAATTAGAGTCGCTAAACAAAATTATTAACCATAAGCTAAATATGGCAAGAATTTGTAGAAATATTAATTCGATTGGCATAGGGAAAAGTTGGTTTGGTATTTTAATTAACATTGACCCTACTAATAAATACTAATAAAATTAGTAATAAATTCTTATTTTTCCAACATACCTAACAAGTCGGTTGTCTTTCCTCTTCCGGATTTTAATCCTCCTACAATTAGTTTCACTTCTAATTTGTTTTAAGTTAGCAGCGTAATGAAATTAGATATGATTCAATTAATGTAAAATTTTTAAAGAAGATATTACCTTTTGTTATATCATCATTAACGTACTAAATAAATAATTGAATCATACGGTTAAAATTTTTCGATATGTGTAAAACAAATTTATTGATTCCGGTTAAAAAGAAACAAAATAATGACTCGCTGGATAATCTTGGGCCAATCAGTATAGTATCGGTATTATCTAAAGTTTTCAAGATTCTATTGCGTGATCAAATCAATGACCATATAAAAAAATATAAATGTTTAACACAGTTTCAATCAGGTTTCCATAACAATCATATTACAAGCACCGTTCCTTTTCAAGTTATTGATGATATTGCATATCATCTTGACCGAAGTAACTATTTTGTTGTATTAGTATTCCTCGATTTTTCCAAAGCTGTTGACTGTTTAAATCATAAATTACTGTTGCAAAATGAGATGCTTATTTTATTTATAGGACAGATATCACAAAAGTCATAATAGGAACTACCCTTGGGGCGTTAAAATTTTCCCTAACGGAAATATTGGGTTGTTTAGGATAATATCTCTGAAACCTTTAATAAAATTAATAATGATTTATCCAACATATTAGACTGGTCTATATCTAATCGAGTTTCATTGAATATTTCAAAGATGCAGGCAATTTTCATTTTAAAGCGTGGCTTTTTAGTTATCCCAGATATTTACATTGATAATGAGATAATTCCATTTCAAAATCGCATTACTAATCTAGGGATTTTTATTAAAAATAGATTCACGTGGAATTCCCATATTATCAATGTATGTAGTAAAATCAACTCTACATTATATGGATTGAAACTCTATAAAATCATTTGTACCCCTATTCCATTGGTCGCGTCACTTCGGTCGCGTCGATTCGACGTGACAATTATCGTATCACTTCAATTTTAAATTGATATTCTCTTAGTCGATCGAAGTGATAATAAAAGAGAATGCAACGTTAAAGGATGTTTGCACTTCAAACGGCAACTGTCGCATCGATCGACTAAGAGAAATCAAAATTTGATTGTCAGTACAAGTGACAAATTACACGACTGAGAGAATAGGAGTGTAAGAAAGGCTTTTTTAAATGCATTTTTTAAACTTCATTTTTGAACACATTTTTAATTCAGCCTATTTTAATTCGTGAAGCCCAATTGTCATACAACAATTTTAATAATAATAATATCTAGTTTTGATTGATTAATAATAATTATAATAATAGAGCATTTCCGTATATTTAATCGAATATTAAATATTTGTTTAACCCTCTCAGTGTAATGGGGTCAAATTCACCCCAGTCAATTTTAAAATTAAACAAAAATACTTTTCTTATTATTTAAATGGCCTATCCCCTATCTTATAGGCCTCAACTAATACCTTATACAAGCAATACAATGAAAAGTGTGCCCAAATTACTTGTAAATTTGGTAATTATATTAGTCTGAAATAAACCAATCGCATTTCTGTGTACTGGGTTCAAAATGACCCCAGGTTGTTTCGAATACTTTAATTCACAACTGTCAAAATGCGCGTTGGAAAAAATAGGAAATAAAATATTGTTATGGTTTCGTGAGCACATTATTGAAATATTCCGGTAAATTTAGAAACTGTTCAAAACAGTTGAAACATTTCTGAACGTAAATGAAGCTAATAATTGTACATTTTTCAGTTTTTTCTTTCGCTGTCAAAAAGTCCTGTCGAAAACAACGGTTTTGAAAAACTGTCAAAACGTGTCTTAAACTGTGCCATATGTACTAGTTTTCGATACTACCAGTCTGTGGTAAATATGTGCATACCTATTCCTGATATTTTTCCTCATTTTACTTTTGAATTATTTTACCGTTACCGATGTTTCGAAGGTTTTCGATCGTTGAACGATATTTCTGGTTTAGTTTTTGTTTGTAATTCAAGGTGCTTAGTAGTAAAAATAGCTTGTCCTGGTTGTAGATAATCACCCCTATTAGGATTCAAGAGTCCATCGACACGACTCTGTATTGCGTTTTCGTTTTTACGTTTTATGAAAACAATACGAAAATGGAAAAGCCAACACAGATATGTGTCGATTGTCGATCGACTCGACAATCATAATAGAGGCGATTGTTATTATGTTGCGGAAAAGATAAAGCAGCCAAGAGCCCCTTGGACTTCTCAATAGAGTTTATACTCCTGATGTATCAGATGAAGCGGAAAAGACCGCAGCAATTGTTAAGATTTTTGCGGTTTGATAACTATCAAACGAGACAGGAGCCGCTAAAAATCGATAGGTTGGCAGCATTCCGATACATATGGAATATGTCCTTGGCAAACAGTCCAGGACCTTATAAAATCATCATGAAATTTAATCATTGATGACAAATTTGCTCTAAGTTAAGGGAGATGTTCTTTCCGACATTATATAGGTACCACATCGAACAGGAATTCTTACCCCGTTGAATGCAGAAGCATATGTTGGTAGGCAACCAAAGGAGCATAGTTCGGTTGATTGCGCTTGGACAAAGAAAGAATAATTAACATTTACAACTTTCTAGTTATACTTTAGCCGATCAAATTTTGCAGAAAAATCTACACAAATTGGAACAATTAGACGAAATAAACCCGATCTTCTCAAAGAGTATATAGTAAGGCGGAATTAAAAAACGAGAACTAAAACTTTCAAAGTTTCGTTTGAATAACAACCTAACACTTGTGAGTTTTATTCCTAAACCAAATAAAAACGTTTTGCTATTATCAACTTTACACAACAATAATGGAGTGAGAACCTGTACATCCAAAAGGAAAACTCAACGATGGCCGATGGTGTTATTTTTTACCCTTACTGACCTCGCGGATGTTGCAGCCTTTACGTTTTGTATAAAAGCGCCAACCTCTCTTTGTATGAAACTCGGAAAGCATCCGAAAGAAAATCTTTTATAAAAGAATTGGCTATATAACTGGTGCAGCTCAATGTGTTAGAGTGGCTCTCTAACCCTCGAAAGTTAAAAAAAAAAAAACAGCAATCGACCTAATAGGTTATAAAGCCTTACCAATAAGGCGGGAATCAACAGGCGAAGAAATGACGGGTAAGACAGTAAGCAAACGACGAACATGTTACTTGGGCCCTTAATCATCTGATGTGAGAACCAGAACAAGACGTCATTTTTGTAAAGCCATTTTGTCTAAACCAAACCAAAATCATATGGATAGAATGCATAAAAAGACGTGAAATGGTTTCGGATGAAGAGGAAGTGGTATCAGATTACGCAGGTGATTAAAACATAAATTTGACTAATTAAAATGTGATTTGCTGTTAATTTTTTTTAATATGCTTTGAATCTTGAGTGTTTGAAATAAAGAATTTTTATTTAATTTCCCTATGAAATCCATGAAGATATCCAAGGGGTCAGATTGATCCCTAAACACAGACAACGTGATAGTAACCAAAGTGAAGGTTAATGAAGTTTTAGATGAAACAACTGGAATACGTTTTGATACAGAAATAACGGATGAGTATCAATATAAATAACTATGCATGTGCGATATTTTATATTTAATTGTAACTAAAATATATTTGTTGGAGTATTACGAAGTTATTGTAATTGTTGATGCTGAAAATGATAATATGGATGACAAATTCTGACGAATTTACCGCTAAATATTTTGAAATAAGTGAGTTTACGTTACGATTTAATCAAATGTTTTGTATACAAATAAAGATTTTGTGGACAGTAGATCGGAATGCATTCCCGTGGCACTATTCTGGTTTTGCCGGGTTTATAGTGGATTTTGGTTTTCTCTTTTCCAAAGCATACTAAATTTTGGGGAAAAATAGTTCCATTACATAGCAATTTTGTTGTTTATTTTGCCCTAAAAATTTGGCTGGGAATTATTTCTTCCTTAAACATGAACAAAATACCAATCGCTCAGTAAGTTTTGGATAAAAGAAAACCAAAATACAATAAAAACTAACAATGAAAACCAGAATATTGCCGCTGAAAGTGAACCGGATGACCTGATTTTAATAACACAAATGTCCAGAAAACGAACCGAATAAAACCGATCTGAAAGTTAAAAATCATAAAGCGTAGTCCGATTTGAATTTTTCTGAAAGTTGGAAAATATTTCTGATAATAAACGTCATTTGGAACTTTCGGATTTTTTCGTATTACGTATTTCGATTTTCGGAGTATCAACAGCTAAAAATCAAATAAGTTTATTTGATCACACGGAGAAAAAAAATATGTTTATCGTATGATTAAATTTATCATAATATGATTGCAAATATCAATCCGACATTTGATATGATGGTAGTTAAAAAATTTATAATAAAATTATGTTATATATCATTGTTGTTATCAAAATATGATTAAATATAATATAAAATTAATAAACCCAATCATTTCAGCAATATGATTGGAATAATCATATGTAACTATGATAATTTTAATCATATTGTGATCTTCTTAGAAGTATGTAAATCGAAACAAAAAATTTGTTAACGGTAACATATGACAAATAGATTAATTTGTGATTTCGTGCGTGCCAGTCGAAATAAAATTTATGTTTGTATACGAGAAATTAAAACTAAATATTAAAATATTAAACAATTATTGCAAAAAAATTATAGGTAAGTCTGTGTGAAAGTATATTTAACAATATGTGGTGTTAGGAACTTATATGTATATTACTGATTTTGTTACATAATAAAAACTGTCCACAAAGTGTTAGGTTAAATTGCGTTTCACCGCATGGTAAATCATAAATTTTTATTTTGGTTTTGCACAAAAATAACGGTCAAAACGCATAATTTTATTTTCATAAGATATTGTTATTTAATACAATAACATCGAATAATTTTAAACTGTGTTATATTTGGCTCTAATAACTTATATGTATGTGAAGTGTACTCGTGCGAATTGTTTTAAATATCGAATGCTTGTTTGGCATATACTACACATCACATCACAAAAATAAATTTAATTTTGTCTTCATATACTGAGAGTATTATGATTAATCGCATGTTACTTAAATTCAAAGGGATTTGGGTTTTAAAATTGTATGATTCCATAAAAAATATTGTATAACATCATCCAATACTTTTTTTTAATATGAAACTGAAGATCTGCATAATGTCTGGCAATAACACTGTATTGATGCTGTCTATTAAGTCCTTAAAAAAAATGGTTGTTATCGATCATGTGGGTGAGTTGGGATATGATGATGTAGTTAGATCAGGTATATTTATTTATTTTACACTTTTTACATTATTTATCAATTTTCTTATGACTTATGCACAATAATCATAGATTATTAATATTATGTTCCGTTCATTACAGCTATCAGTCAATTTAGCATTAATGAAGGACCCATTGTTTTATATGATGCAATTACCGAATGTGAAATACCTTTTGAAATTTTTAGTACATACATAAAGCCAATTTTAAATTCCAGTGGTATTTTACAAATCAAAATAGTACCAATTGATTTTCAAAATGTTGAATTACAAAATCATGAATTTAGAAGCAATTTGTTAGAAATTCAAGATAAAGAACCAGAACAAATTATATTTGAAGCACAATCAAGCAGCAATAGCACCGGAGAATTGGTAAGTTAACTAATCCTAATAATAGCACTAATCTGGAAGTGTAACTAAATATTTTCAACATTATAGAATATTATTGAAATTATAAATAAGCATTGCCTTAAACTGATTAAGAAAGTAAAATCATCTTTAGTATTGACACCATATGAACGAAATGAGCTATCTTCAACTATCATTAAACAAAAATTGAATTCTAAGCCATCTAAATCGTAAGCGAAAGTTTATTAAATAATAAAATATTGTATCACAAGTTGAAACAAAATTCTATTCCAATTGCTATAGGTTAAACAGGGAGGACTTTATTCAACTATCACAACAAATTGTTGATGTGTTTCCACAAGAAGTTCCAGAAACATATTATATCCCACCAACGGTATCTATAATAGCTAAAGGCAAACTTTATAACTGTTATCACAATTATAGGAGTCAGCTAAATCGAGCTGGTGTAATTCGGAGAAAAAGCAGATCATCTACTACTAGCTCAACGACTTCCGCAGCAGATAGTGAAATAACTAATTTAGGTGAGTGTGTATATTCTTAAATATATATATATATATATATATATATATATGTATGTATATATATATATATATATATATATATATATATATATATATATATATATATATAGATATATATATATATATATATATATATATATATATATATATATATATATATATATATATATATATATATACATATATGTATATGTACTCGAAATATAATTTTTTTTTCATTTTTAACAGACACAATTGACACCGAGATAGAAGATGATATTGAATATGTGAAACTCAATGTTCTAAATAGTTCGGATGAATTTGCTGAGAAATGGCGAGAAACCCACAAATTTCGACAAAATCTATTAAGAAGTTCTATGCCGATAATTGAATATATTGAACTGTTTCCTGGTTTAAAAACTTCTGAAATTTAACATTTGGTAAGACCTGAGTGCAACTAAAAATAGCCTAAAATGTTTACAAATTTTTATTTTACAGATGAAAATAGATTTAAAAATAAAGTACACTGACTTTGATCCAGACGCCATACGGAATTGGCATAATATTTACCCAAACATCATTCAACGGGCGAATAAAATTAATCGAGACAGCGTTGTTAAAAGTTTATGCCAACGTATAGCAGCCGCGGAAGAAGGTATTTGTCATATCAAAGACATTTCAATTAGGACGCTTTAAAGCTTATTTTCAAAACTTAATTTTAATTAATTTTTGAAACAGCAGAAAAAATCGCGTTAGCATTTTTGGTCCTACCATATATTTTTCCAGCGAATGGAAAACGAACATACTGCAACGGGAGAGTATCAAATCATTCATTTCATTATATAAGGTATAAATTTGTATAATACTGAAAATTTTTAAAAATTATTCTTTAAAATTAAATTTTTTTACAGACTGCCGTTGAAGCATTCGAGGCAGAGGCTATTCCGGAGGCACCTAAGGTTATTTTGTGGGAAATCCAATTAGCATTGCATATGTTTTAGTTGCGGGAGAGAGGTACATGTATTGTAATCCCGTGGAAGCTGTTGAATGCTGTTTTTAGCTGTATATGGGCCTAAATATCAAATATCCAATTGCATGCAAATCTATTTGGCATTTCATTCAAAAAGTAATTTTCAAAATCAAAACAGAATTTGATGAAAATATTCCATGTGTGCTCACACTAATTAACGATATGCAGAGTAATAATTAATTTTAGGTACACGTTTTTATATTATTGTTTTATCTATATAATTGAATTTTGAATTTTACAAAATATATATTTTCGATCTTATAAAATATGACAACAATTATCTGTCAAATTTGTAATGTCTTTTTCGCTGATAACACACATTGGAAATTCATTTTTAAAACACATTAGTCAAAATTGCCGTACAAACTTAACTGCTACGTCAAAATTAAATGAGGTTCCTGCTTCATCGTTTGCAAATTCGGTCAATCCAATCTCCATAGCTAAGTTAAATGACAAATTTGTTTATTCTCATGACAATTTTACAAGCTTTCCAATTCACTCACTCCAGTAAATGTAATTAATCAAATGTCTGATGAGTATCTAAGACTGATTTTAAAAATTTACTGTGATGATAAAATTTCCAGGAAGAAAGCGTTTCAAATTTTACAGATAACGTGCAACTTTTATTCTAGTTTCATAACAAAATCTGTGCCGTTAAAAAATATTGATAGTCCAGCACTTTCTTCCTTAACTCTTTTGAATCCCAAAATTCTTAGATCATAGTATTTGTTAATGAAGGAACTTAAACGATTAGTTTTTTTCATTGCAAATAAACCACACGTAATTCATTTAGAAAATCAAGTATTTTTAGACAATTTCAACAAATTGTTAATAAAAAAAATTGATTACACAATGCAAATTATTCCGCTAACCAGTCTATTTACAGTTTTATTTAATAAAACATTATATTTAAATCATATTTTTACTAACATTTCAAATTTAAAATTTTCTAATAAATCTACGATGCATAATTATTGGATTGGAGAGCTATTGTTGATTCCCTTCCCCATTATGATAATGTGCAATACCTACCGTTATTTCTATACTATGACGATTACGAGCCAAATAATGTTTTGGGATCGAGGTCTGGTGATAAAAAAATTGGCGCTTTTTAAGTAAAGATACCTGTATTATCAACACATCTTAATTCAAAGTTGTCGTCAATTTTCCTTGCCGGTTTGGTTCACGTAGAAGATAAAAAAAATTTGGAAATCAAAGAATATTGAAATAAATTATTGCCGAGTTAAAAGAACTCGAAAATACCGGTATTTATGTAGAACATAGAAATATTACAATAAAATTCGTAGTTTGTGCTATATTAGGCGATTATTTAGGTTTCAATTCCATATTAGGATTCAATGAAAGCTTTAACTCAAGGTACTTTTGCAGAATTTGTAAAACTCCTTCTGAAATTACTCAACAACTTTGTAATGACAATTTGAGTGAAATTAGATCTAGAGAAAATTGTGTATTAGACTTACAAATTGGAAATGCATCTGAAACAGCCATTAAACAAAATTGTGCATTCAATTCGTTAAAACGATTTCATGTTACAACTAATATAACCGTTGACGTGATGCATGACTTGTTGGAAGGAATTTGTCATTACGACTTATTAATTATACTAAAATATTATGTTAAAGACATAAAGTATTTTTCAATAGAACAATTAAATTTTAGGATTCAAAATTGTAACTTTGGGGCACAAAGTATAAACAAACCGCCATTGTTAAGTTCTGATATCTTAAATAAAACCAAATTTAAAATGAGTGCTTTTGAAATGTAGTATACTTTTATAACATATTTCGGAATATTAATCGGTGATTTGGTATCGAAAAGCTGTAATTTTTGGAAATTATATTTAGTTCTTCGTGAGATTATAAATTTAGCATTTTCACATGTAGTACTCAAGAATGACTATAAATATTTAAATATTTTAGTAGAAGAACATAATATGTTATATTTGAAATTGTCATGTTCACACTTAAAGCCCAAATTTCATATTCTTACACACTATGGACGAATAATGCAAAAAATTGGACCCTTAGTTCAACTTAGTTTAAGCAAGTTTGAATCCTATCACCAAAAATTTTAAAAAATTATTAATATATCCAAAAACAAAATAAATATTGTTTACACTACAGCACTTAGAAACCAAATAGCTTTGACATACGAATTAATGAATTTCCCATGTCTCGAACATGAAATAGTTCCTGGGGGCCTATTCTCGAATTTCACATCCATTTTCCACATGTGGACATCTGTCAAAGTTCACAAAAAAACGTTCGAAAATTGTAATTCGTATATAAAACACATGTGGCATTGACATTTTCCTATATGGGAAATTTTTCCACATGCTTATACCCATTCGGAAATATTCCCTTAGTACCGACAAAATTCAATTTTTATGAGCTTTGACAGATGTCCACATGTGGAAAATGGATGTGGAATTCGAGAATAGGCCCCCTGGTAAATTAAAAAAGTTAACAGATAAAACTATTGCAACAAATTTTAAATTTATTTGTAACGGGCCCTGTTTTTTGACAAAATATATAAAACTTGACAATTATTTAATCAAATTGGATTGAATGATAATGTGAATCCCAAATTCGCAATTATAAAACAAATTGTTTGTTATGAAAGACGTTATTTTATTTGCGTCGAAGATTTAGATGTTTTCGGTTTCAACACACATTACTTTAGTTATGAAATTGAATTTACAGGGTATTTTCATACTTTGCCGCTAACGAAAAATTTAGTAAAAAATTCTCACAGTTTACACGTGAGTGTTATATCTAATAAAAATATTTTTGTTATTAATCATTTCAAGAACCATAATTGAATTAATTGTTATTATTTGTAACTTTATGTAAAATAAAAGGTAAATATTGTAGCATATGTTTTTAATAAAATGAAATTTTGTTTCTAATTTATGAATTGTATTTTATTATATCATTTGATAAAATGCGTATACTATGCACGATAACTCCCTAACAAAAATTTATTAAACTAACCATATTATCATAAAAGCATTGCTATTTATATTATATTTAAGTTAACATTTCTTTGATATCGGCAAACTATGTGTGTGGTAAATGTCAATTGAAATATGATAGAAATTATCATGAATTTATTAACATAAAAATTGAAATATGATTGGGATTATTAAATTTGCTTTAGCGCATTCATTTTAAATTTAGTAAATTGCATCATATTCCCGATCATGTGCCAATTATTTATTTGATAAAATTAATCATATTCCTACGCATTTATCATATTCATTTATTATAAATATGATGGTCACCACATATGATAAAATTAATCATATTTTTTTTCTGAGTGACCAATTAGTTATCAAAAGTGTTTCCGAAAGTGCATTGCGCCTAACAAAAAAAATGTAAGTTAATGTTATTTACGTTTATAAATTTAAAAAAAATATTATTTCTCGTTTTTAAGTAATATTTTGATATACATTGCGAAATTTTTGTTAATTATGAATTTGTAAGCCTTCATTAATATAATAGGTTAAGTTTTGAATTTATGTACGGTTTAAAAAGTAATACTTTTAATAAATTATTATTATTATTATTTTTAAAATATCGAATGAATTGTAATATATAATATTTATTATTGATTAATTTTACAAATTCAATTACAGCCATTGCAAGATAATACATTTTTTATTTTATAGGAGTAAAATTAATACAAAGCCAGAGCAATTTGAAGCTCTAATTGAAATAATGGGAAAAAATCGAGAATTTGCTAAGGGGTACGCAAAAACTTTAAAGGCAAAATCAAAATCCAATAACTTGTGGAAGCAAATAGAGCTTGAACTTTATTATTATTATTATTATTATTGGGGGGGCCATGCGGGCGATCAGCCACTTCGCACTGCGACCTAAAAGATCTATTGTGCTGGCCCCTACTTAATTATCCGTCCAGTCAATATTCAGGTTCTTAATGAACCTGACGATACTGCCTCCCGGTACGTGATACATACTATCTGGGCTTATTGCTCTCCCTCCTAGATGTTTACTACAGCATGTAGTTCCGCTAGAAAGACGGTAGCATTGGAGCTCAAGGACCTCGAGAGGGTTGTCCCACTCTCGTATATTCCTACTCCTGCCCCGTATTCCATTTGATTTTACTCTTACGAGTTGCTCGGAATTGCAAATCACCTGTAGGTCACCCAGCTTTACTACAGGAAGGCTAAATAAAACTGGAGGGTGCCTGGTATCCAGAGTCCGCATATTTTGGGCTAATTAACCTATCAGCCATTCATCTTTCGGCATATGCTGTTCCACCTTAGATTAGGGTTTTTTGTCAAGGTTTTCTCCTTTAGCGCCTTACTTTAGCCTGTGCCAAATGGCCAAAAATGTGCCAAGTGGCCTTAGTTACCAGTGGTTGCCACGAGGAGGCAGTACGTACACTTGCGAATTGTGAACAGGTTACCCCTTACACAATTGTACCCATCACGCCGCTGCCTAATGACAAGACCAGAACAGCTCACGTGATGCGCACCCTACTGGAAGGTTACGGAGCTGGTAGATTAATCTACTCAACTTTGATCCCCCCTCCAATAGACGCCAAACCACGAGAGCTTGAGCTTAATTTATTGGGTCCATCAGTGAGGGACGTCGACGGCTGGAAAAGAGTAGGTTTAAATTAGAAACATTCTATATATAATAATTTGTATTTAATATTTTGGTTATGTACATTGCAACGTTTATTAAATAGCGTATTTTATTTTATATGAACTTTATTTATAATTTTAGGTTTGGTCGACATACAAAGATTCAATCAAAAAAAAAGTAAGAAGGAATAAACAAAGTATTTCCGGCACAGGAGGTGGACCCAGTAACTTTGTTCCATTAACTCCAAAAGAGAAAATGTTGGCTGAAATTTTAAGTATGCAATTAACATTTTCTGGCATACCTCAAACTAAGTCATTTGGACCTAACCCAGCAGCAAACTTGAAATCCATATCTGCAAAAAACTCCGCAATTACTAGCAGGGAACAATCACCATCAACCAATCCAATATTTCAAAATAATTATGGTGACATTAACATTGTTAACAGACAAGCACCTGCTGGGCCAGCACCACAAACAACATTTTCCTACCGAAAAAATACAAAATCATCAGCAAGGAAAAGGCAAATAGAGCAAAACTTTTGGAAACATAGATAACACAACAGAAAGAATTCCACACTTCCGTTTTAGAAAACTTGAGCATAATTAAGATTTATTTAAAAAAACTCCATCAAGCAGAAATAAAAAAAATTGATTTGCAAAATCAATCAATAGAAATTCAAAAACAGTACTCAACTTCATTGTCACAATTTATAATCTCCTCAGAAAATATAAGATTGTGAGCTGCACAAATATTGTGTAATGCACAACAAACATTTAAAATTGTTGCTGCCTTTGCTGGTGAATAATGCAGTTCTCTAGCTGCTAATAGACATCAAAAGATCCTGAAACAATAAATAAAAATAAATTTCTGAATGTAATTTAATTTAATTGATTTACCTAACAGCCAGTTTTGTTCTCCTTTTGAATGCCATTCCTGACAACATTTCCTTTCTTCGCTTAGCGGCCATACAAAAGAATCATGAGACGATTCTCGGAACCGACCGTCGACGGATTTTATGTACATTTTATGGTCACATATCTAAAAAAAACAATTATAAATTGTTAGAACACACTAAGTCAAATTTTTGTCGCAAAATATATTACCAGCATAGCATTGATGCTATGTTTAAGTTTTCTGTTCAAAAATAGATGCTCATTTTCGTGTGCACGAATTATTTGGATGTGAGTACCATGTGTGGCACCTACTACATTGGGAATCCCATATTTTTTCAAAAAAATACATTTTAGATTCTATCCTTTCACTTAGTGACATTTCCAATTTTATCCAATTTGAACAAAAGTTATTTTCGATGGCATCAGAAACTTCACGTATTACAACAGATACACTCTGTTGGGACAGCCCAATAAAAAGCTGAGCGTCAAACCGAAGGGCTGCCACTAGTTTTATTGTAGGTGGAATTTAAATTGATCTGAGCATTGGTCTCAAGTCATCTTTTATTTGCTCTAATACATAAATAAAAGATTCCTTAGATAAATGGAAAAGTTTTGTAAACCTGTAAAAATGTTTGTCGTAACGTCGGTTTGATTTTAAAAGATTATTAAAATAAATAAAACAAAACTCTCTCTTTCATTATTTCTTCTACCGTCGCGCTTCGTCTACTATGCGTTAGGTTTTCAAAACACCAACATAACTTTTTATTCAATATAGTGACATCTATTATACATTAAAACAATTAAATGCAAACTCTACAATTCGGCTATACCTGACTCTTCAATCGACTCTGATTGCTTATCCCAATTACAAGGCTTCATATTAAAAGCCACAACGACACCATGAAAGGGTTTGTTCGACAAGCGTTGTCCAGGAACATCTTCAACTATATATCGTTCGCCTAACAATTTACGAGTAACAATGTATGGTCCCTTGAATCTGGGTAAAAGCTTATGATTAATTCCCGGCTCGTTTACAACGTTTCGTATAAAGACATAATCACCGACTTCATACTTATATGCGTCTATATGTTTCTTGTCGAAATAAAGTTTATTTTTCTCTTGGTTCGTTCGCGTACATTTTGCAATACTGTCTCTTATTTCGTTTAGATTTCTACTCGTATTCTCATTCTGAGAATTAATAAATTGCTTCAGAACATCATTTGACTTAATTTGATTAACGCCAAAAAGTGCAATCGAAGGTGTAGTTCCTATAGTTCGGTTCTGCGTATTGTTTATTACAAATTCCATAAGGACAGTGTCCCAACTTTTATTAGGGTCAGAATCAACAATTTTCGAAAGTATCGGTTTAAATGTACGATTAATTCGTTCGACCTGACCGTTTGATTGAGGAGAACTCGTAGCGGTCAACACATGTTGAGCATTCACCTCATTTATAAACGTCTTGAAATTATGTGAGGTGAAACATGTACCCCGATCTGATACTATCCGTAAAGGAACGCTGAACTGATTAAAGTAAGATTTTAAATGCTTGACAACTTCGGTTGTATTCGTCGTCTTTGTCGGGTACAGTTTCGTAAATTTACTAAAACCGTCAACTACCGCAAAAAAATATACCTGTAACCTCGCCTGGTCATTTCTAATGGACCTTCATGATCCACATGGATCGTGTGAAATGGCCTGTCATATTTATCGTATATATGGAGAAAACCATCTCTATGCGCTTTCGGTTCGTAAATGAGACATTTCATACATTTTTTAATAAATTCGTTAATTCTTTCCACCATATTCGTAAACCAATAATTACGTCTAATCATTTCGACGGTTTTATACCTACGTGTCCGATATTATGGTGTTGTCTTATTATTTCATCGACAAAAACCTGAGGCACCAAGAACAATAGCCTGTTCTTGTATTTTCTATACACCAGATTTTCTCTCAGCTCATAGAATTTATTCTCTCCGTTTTCGTTTAGGTCATCGTAAATTATTTTGATGGCGTTGTCCGTCAACTGAAAATGCGCCAGATTTCTTGAAAGGTTGCATTCCAACATTAATATATTTGGTGCACGACTAAGCGCATCAACATGTCGCATTCTGTTATTACCACGATGCACGATCTCGTAATCATAGTTTTCCAATAACAGAGCCCATCGCATGATTCGATTATTCGTATCTTTCTTTTCCAACGTCAATTTTAATGAATTACAATCAGTTACTAATTTGATATGAATTCCATGTACGTATACATGAAAACGTTGCAGTGCATAGATGATAGCAAGCGTTTCTAATTCGTATGAGTGATAACGTGCTTCCGTTTCGGTCGTTCGTTTGCTATAAATTAAAACAGGATGGAGATATTCATCTGCTTGACGCTGTAGTAAGATAGCACCAAAACCTATTTGACTAGCGTCCGTATGTAATTCGGTAGCTGCGTTAGGATTATATAAACTCAGAGTTGGTGAGGATGTCAATTTAGACTTTAACAATTGTGCGTCTGCCTCAACCTTATCAAATTTATAATCAGCATTTTTTTTTAACAAATCGTATAAGGGTTTAGCTAATATCGAATAATTTTGTATAAATCGTTTAAAGAAGCTCGTTAAACCGATAAAACGGTGCAGTTCGTGAACATTCTTAGGTAATTAGTAATTTTGAATTGCATCAAGATGTCGCGACGTCGGGCGAATTTCATCTTGACCAATTTCGTATCCTAAGTAATCGATTTTGTCTCGAAGAAAACTACATTTAGCAGGTTGAATCTTTAAACAATTCGCATACAATATGTCAAACACCTTTGTGAGTATTTTAAAATGCTTTTCTATTGTGTCCGTAGCCACCAAGATATCGTCAATGTAAATTATTACGTCACCTGATTCGATTAATTGTCTAAAAATTATTACTACAAACCGCTGAAACACTGAAGGCGCATTACTTGATCCGAAGGGCATTTTTAGATATTCATACTAACCGTCCGGCGTAACAAACGCAGTATATTTCACAGAGTCTTCGTTTATCGGTATGTGGTGAAATCCACTTCGAAGGTCTATTAGTGAAAACACTTTCTTTCCTCGCAGTTTTTCTATGCAGTCGTCTATTAATGGTAAAGGAAATCTTTCCTTTATTGTTATTTTATTAAGTTCGCGGTAATCGATGCACATACGCTGAGAACCGTTCCTTTTCTTTACCAGTACGATTCTACTAGCAAAATCGCTTGTACTTGGTCGTATTATGCCACGATCAAGTAAATCGTCAATCATTTCGCGCACTAATTGACGTTCATGCATTGAAAGTCGTTTCGGAACTGAGTGGATGGTCTTATCACTATTAAGAACAATTTTAAGTTCGTATTTGGTTTCCGGTGTTGTTTTAATCGGTCGATTCTCAAAATCATTTAACAATTTATTGAATCTATCCTGAACTAAATATTCTTTCCTTTTATCGTCATATAATGGACCTATTCTATAGTCATGATTCGATTCTAATTCTAAGTCATCGTCTGAAAAATACTCAATATTTAAGATCTCGTCAAACAAATTGCATCGCAATGTCTGTTCCACTTTTTCACTCGGACAAACGCTTATCGATCCACCACCCAAATTAGTTAATATGTTACAACTTACCATTGGACTTCTAATAAATTCGCGACCGATCAAGCAATCATAACCCATTATAATTACAGTAAAAATGGAGATTCGCCATTTTTTTTTTTTTTTTTTTTTTTTTTTTTTAATATTATTTCACGGCACCAAAAGACAACTTGATAATATGCACACATACATCAATAACATACACACAAATATTAAATACACTTTAGAAATTGAAAATGAGAAATCCATCAACTTCCTTGATTTAACAATCAAAAACAAAAACAATAGACACAATTTTTCAATTTACCGCAAACCTACTCAAACGGATCATACTATTCACAGAACGTCGAATCACCCAGCACAACATAAGATGGCAGCATACAATCATATACTAGTAAGGCTCAACAACATTCCCATGAGCGATGAAGATTATGTTGAAGAATTATACACCATCATGCATATTGCAAAACAGAACGGATACACAACCAATATGATACACCGCATCAATTCTAAAATAAAATATAAAATTCAACAAAAACATTTAACTTCAATGTACACAAGCGATGATAAAAACAACAAATACATCGCTATAGACTACAACAAACACACAAACCATATTTTAAAAAAGACATTTAGAAAATACAATTACAACATAGCACACAAAACATCACAAAAACTTGGAAACAAATTATCAACACAACAAAACCGTATTGACGACAGCGGTATTTACAAATTAATTTGTAACGATTGTCCTAAGTTCTATATCGGCCAAACGGGAAGAACATTTACTCAAAGATTCAATGAACACACAATAGAAGCAAAACATACAAACACACACACAACCTTCAAATCAAATTACGCTCAACACTTAGTTACCCAACAACACACATTCACAGACATAAACAGAAATTTAAAAATATTACATACATTAAAGAAAAGCAATCTAATGGACCGTTTGGAAGAGTTGGAGATCTACAAGAATCGTCACAACACATACATTCTCAACGATAAAATAAATACAAAAACAAATAAAATCTATGACATGATAATTCAGTAGTTAAAAAATTGGACTGACGATGGATGTAATCCGAAACCGGTCTCCTAAATTTCATTAAATAATTATTACGAAAAGAAAGACATTTTAATTTATTTTAAACTTATTATATAAATATATATACGTGTTTAACTAATAAAAAAGTTTTAATTTATTTTATTTTTTAAAATAAAAATAAAAAAATCGAATCATAACCCATTGTTTCGTCCGGTACAATATAAACCTTAATGTTAAAATTATTAAAATTAGTTTTACAATTCAACTCCAATATTCCGCAAATTTGTATTTTTGAATTATTCACTCCAGTGAATTGATTTCCGTCGTTCCTTTCAATTATTATTCCCTCAGGAACAATTCCTCGCTTCATGATATTAATTGGGCTTCCCGTATCGATGATCGCTTTGACTTCGTATGATGTATTATTTGGAAATTGGATTACCATATCCACCGAAAATTCGTCATGTTTAATAAGATAAATTTTTTGAATGTCTTGTTGACAATTTGTAGGGCCACCTTTTGGATGTACTTTATTGCAACTGCTACATCTTTCTCGTCGTTGAGGCTTTGTGCATTGTGTCGAAAAGTGCCCGATTTCCCCACAATTAAAACAGCGTTTTGAATCGTATTGATTAAATCGTTTTGGATTATTATTCACTTTTGCTGTAGACGTATTCACCGTTGGCATCGAGTTAATATTTTCTTTCGTTGATGAATCCTTAGTATAATGGCTAGTTTGCAGTTGATTTCTCGTTCGCACTGGCTGCATACTATTATACCATTCGATACGATCTTTTAATTCATCGAACGTTGCGATTTTATGTGTACGTAGTGAATTCGACAAATTCACTTCGTTTATTCCCAGAATTATATATTTAATCACGGCTTCCTTTGATATATTAACTTTGTCACTAATCGTAATCATCTCGTAATAATATTCCAATAATTCTTGGTCTTTACGTCTTATAGAGTTTCTTAATTGGTCATGTATTTCCACTTCACTAATGTTTGTTTTGAACCCCCCCCCCCCCTCCAAAAACTTATTTTTAAAATTCTCGAAATCATAATACTTGTCTTGGAATGTCATAAACCACATTCTTGCAGTGTATGATAATTTTGATGGAATCGCTAACATTAATAATCTATCGTCGATTTTATAGATTTCTTTTAACGATTCGATTCGATTAATCCATTGTACCGATGACAAGGACTTTGCGTTACCTGGCTCGAATTCAGGTATAATGTCGATCACTTCTTTGGTAGATAATACCGATCTTTGAGGTTCCTTTTTCTCAATCAACAACTTTCGTTCTAACTCTAGTAATTCACGTTCTTTCGTAATTAAATTCCTTTCTCGATCAATTAGTTCTCGTTCTCGTTCCAAATCCGCATAGCCGCTAGTAAAATTCAACACTTTACTTGTATTAGGTGAAAGTTCGTCCACCTCACTTTTAGATCCATAACCATTGTGTATTTTCAGTTGTGACGTTTCGTTTTCCGAATTATCGTTCTGTGCCAATCGTTTTAGTAACACCTTCTTATTTCCGCTCGTTGAAAGGTTCTTACTTACGCTTAATTCATCCTTCTTTTCGTCCGATGAATTCATGTTTTTTTTTTCACAAATTATTATTTTTCGATTATTTTAAATAAAACTGATATCGCACAGCTATATTCGTCAACACTTTATCGCATCCAAATCTCCTTCGTATCCCACTTCTGAAGATGTCGTAACGTCGGTTTGATTTTAAAAGATTATTAAAATAAATAAAACAAAACTCTCTCTTTCATTATTTCTTCTACCGTCGCGCTTCGTCTACTATGCGTTAGGTTTTCAAAACACCAACATAACTTTTTATTCAATATAGTGACATCTATTATACATTAAAACAATTAAATGCAAACTCTACATGTTGATTATTTTGTTATATAAATATTAAATATCAATATCTATAAAAATACGAACATGCTTGAAGGAATTTCCAACACATTCGATTTATCTCTAAGTATTTTCCTCTCAAGAGCCATCGATAATTCACTGTTGCTCTTATCATCATCACACTACACAACTTTTATTTTGATTTTCAAAAACAACTGTATTCTCCTCTCCTTAATTCCAAATGAAATTAAATATTTTGACACTACATTTCAGATTGATATGTGGCAATACTCTTTTCCGATCTGAAAAGATTGCATAGTACCGATTTACTTTCAAATCAGATTTAACTTTCAGATCGGTTTTACAGATTATAGATATTGGTCAGATCGGAATACATAGTAAACCTACTGGTCGTAAAATATTAATTCATTAGAAATACTCGAAAATCCAAAAAGCTATAACGGCATATATAGGACGAGGGCAGAACACAAGAAGGTTCTTGAATGTACCCTATTTGAAATTTATTATTTGCCGAAACAAGAGAATGGTGAGAACAAAAATATAAAGGTCTCTAAAACGACATTTAAGGATACATACTTTTGGTAGCATATTTTTCACTTAAGCTATTTAATAGTACTGAATTCATACTACAATCATTTACAGGCCCCGTATTTAGATTGCCTTCATTAAAAAAAAGCATTTTTCACCCTCAGAGAGAAACGTAATAATCGTGAATCTAATAAAATAATGCAACATCTAATTTTTTCTTCGTCAAATTCACATTATGGGTGGATACAACTAAAGATTAGTATTGCACGGTTAAAATTATGCCTATTATATACCCAAATTTAAAATATTTTTACCCTTTATTTACCCTTAAAACAATAAAACAACAGAATAATTCTAAGGTATCTAAGGTATAAGGCCAAAAATTCTTTTGTTTCCCTAATCTTCTAATAATTTTTCAATATTTGTACTTCCCATTTTGTATTTTATATTTCTTTATTTTTTTTATAACTAAAAATGAAATGATTCAAAAATATCAACAGGGCCATAAATAACCTCTTTTTCCTCAATGTTCTATTTTTTTTTTTTTTTGTTGTTTGAAGGTGTTACTTCCCATTTTGTATTTTATATTTTTAAACACATGTTCGATGTTTGATGGCGCCAAATATTTTTTACTACAATATTTAATAACATATTTTAACAACTGGAAAGATTACAACCCTCTAAACAAAAAAAGCGATTCGGAAAAAACGATACTATTGCGATATGAGAACGATACATATTTTTTAATATCACACCACGCACTTTCTTATTTGTATTTCTACTCCCATAGAAACAACGAAAATAAAAATTGTTTATTGCACATTCTCTTACTCGCCATTTCAATTCAAGTTTAACCTAAAACAAAAGCGGACGGCGATATTTGTGTAAAAAGAAACTAAAATCATTAGGAAATATTTGGTGTTGTGAGTGCAAATAATACAAAGTAATCATATATTTCTTTTACAATTTATTTAAACCAGTTTTGTTTATTAATTTAATCCTTTTATACTAATTGTTTATTTTTTAAGATGTGAAGAAATTTTACTACTGCCGATTGAATTGAGGAGCGAAGTATTATGAAACCCGATGTAATTAAACCGTCATATATAAAAGTAAAATTTATATATTATATATAATGTAACAATTATTATAATATAATACTGCAAATAAATAAAAAAAAAAAATGAATCGTATTATAAAACTGGCTTTTTATTTTTGCTCATCCAAAATAAGTACTATCGTAACCAACACGAAAAATACGATACGTATACGATATGAAAAGTAAGCGTCGTAAACGTATCGTAAAAATCTTTCTATTTACGTTACGTAAATAATTCTAATTATCATGGGACGTTGGATTCGTAAACATATCGATTTCGAATCGCAAAAACGATTCGTAAACGATATTTTGTATGAACAACAAACATCATTTTCGTATCGTAAACGAATCGCTTTGTTTAGTGGGAAGGTTTTTATTTATAACAAATTCCTTATTACCTAGTTTTTGTGTTCTAAAACCCATTGCAACAGTTACAATATGAAAATATCGGTAAAATTTTGATTCTTTTTTATTTAGCGATATAAATTACTTTGAAATTACTTAGCTTTGAAATTATTTCCGTAGCAAGTTACCATTATATTGCTTACCTATTTCAAAGTATTGTAACTTCCATCATAGTTTTTCCATCAAAGCAGGTTATATTGAAATCTGATACGATGTAAACATGCGTTTTAATTAACATTTCAACGCAAATAGTAACGAAAACCTTTTCGATGCAAAGGTTACATCGAACTTCAATACAAATAAATGTCGGACGTACATATATGCGATACTATTTGCATCGCATATCAAAAAAAAATTCAACTGTGCATGGCCTGGTGAGAGGATTGATTTGTTTATAATCATAGGTTCATCAGTTCGAAACTGGATTAAATTCTCGTACAATTTTCGGTAAAATATTAACTTCTTAATTAAAAAATTAAATATAATGAGTATACCTATATCCATCAGTGGATTGTTGAATAATTATTCGTAAAACACGTTCAAATGGTCTTAGAACCGGTTGCATACCAAGTATTACATGAAGTAAATAATAAATTCAAATTAAACTAAAATAATTGGTCGTTCAATTTTTATTATGTCTTTAAGGCTGCTTTCAAAGCTGTTTCGTTATATTTAGAATCCAGAATATACTAAAACATAAACGAATTGATTTTTTACATTTAAATACTGTATTTTTCGATTTTCGTTTAGTTTTAAAACATCGTAACTGTGCCTCGTAGATTACCCAAATTAAAAAATATTCATTCAAACAAATTTACTGATTTCAGTTATCTCCTACCTACAATACTTATGTAAGATACTATTTATCGGCGCTGCAGTTAACTTCCGTAAATATTTTGTTTTGGTCGATTATGTAGATATCTTGTAGATAAACTCTTTTCTTCATAGTTAATATAACATATTGAAGATGTCGCACTTGATCATATTTTTGGTTTAGGTTTATTTCTTAGCTAAGAACACAGCTGAAGCTTCACTTAATTTATAAGCTACAGTAACAACACCGAAATATAATTTACGTTATATGTTTTTGGTCGATTTATTACAAATTAGTTTCGAATTTTCAATGAAGTTGATTTTTATAAAGCAGAATGTTTACAAAATTTTGTTCCCTAATGAAAACGACAGAATTCAATGCTAAATTAAAGCCAACACTTCTAAATTCATAAAGACATTTTAGAAATTTAGAGGTTTAATTTTTCAAGAAAATAATGGCCCAATAAAAATTTTGTAATTAAGTAAAAGATAGGTTTAGGTAGCGGTCCACTAGAACCAGACATATAAATAAGTAAAGGATGGTTTGTGGCAAAACATCAAGGTTTTGAATTAGCTCGCACGTAATTCGGATCTCGAAATAGTATACCAGAATGTTTTTTTTTTAAAATAATATTGGAAATCTTGAAAGTAAATAGGTCCCATCCTGTTTTTTTTTCTAGAGTTGACCGTCGCCGAGTTAATCGTCGCCGATGATCGGTGGCGGGATCGATGCGTCGTGATTCACAATTTAATAGAGTACATAGCGGCGGTTCACAGAGAATTAACTAAAAAAGTGAAAAGATTGGGTCAATCAATCGTTTAAGAAATTTGTGTATTGGTATCAACGAATTGAAGCGGGGAAGGTTTAGAAGAAGCGACAGTTGTAAATTACATAATATTAGGTTTAGGAAATTTCGAATTAACAAAATTACTGTCAACTTCTAGGTAGATTAGATAGCTTCGAAAAAATGTCAAATTATGATTAATTTGGTAGGAATAATTTTAGAAATAATTATAATAACTTTCGGAATCTTCGGAATAATTCACAAACTCCGGGAAAATTTGATCGTTTTGTAGAGAATTTGATGTAGTTACAATTGAAGCTAATATAAATCTATCGAATCAAGTTCTACGTGGTTTTGGTAATAGTACTCGTATTATTAGGGTGAAAGGTGAAATTCAAAATATTTTGCTTAATGTGGACGACATAGAAATTCAAGTTTCAGCGTTGATTGTAAACGAAAAGGATCAGAAAACTCCAATTATGATAGGCCAAAGTGCGCTGGATCGACCAGATATTGTTACAGTTAAATCGCCGGGAATGCTTCAAATATTAAATGCTTCTCAAAATAATAAAATTGAATTAAAAAATAAAGTATTGAATATTGAAAAAGTTGATAACGTTCAAGTTCCGAGTAGTGAGTGAACAATAATTTGATTGAGAATGATACAAATAACTCCAAATATGAATTTGATATCCATGAGCTGAATGATCTAACCGAATCTTGTGATGAAATGGATATTAATAAATTAATAGGTTCGTCGAATGATAATTTTAATTCACTTGGAAATATTTCTAAAAGTTTGAGCAATTTGGACGGTACAGGTTCTGAAGATTTCTTGAATTGTTTTAAATTCGGGAGCAGTGCTGAAGTCAATAAATACGCTTTTGGCTTCTGGTTTTGATGACGATTTTGGAAAATTTTCAGTTATACCAGAGATTGTTTTAGATCGTTGCATGGAGTGTGATATCGTCACTGATGTAAAACGGAGCCTTGTAGAATTGATAAATAAATATAGAGATTGTTTTGCGCAAAACTATTAAAATAGAGATTAAAGTTAAGGTTTCTGATGATGCCCCTATCAGTTGCCGAAAAATGATATTATTAAAGCACATATATCCGAACTACCTGAAATAGGTGGAGTAAAACCTTCAATCTCAGATTTTGCATCTACTGTGGCAATGGCAAAAAAAAAACGGGTGAGGATAGGATCTGTATTGATTTTGATTGGTTGAATAATAAAACGATTAAAGATCGTTTTCCTCTGCCGAATATCGAAGATTTAATGAAAAAGCTGTCGAATAAAAATTATTTCACTGTATGATTGCAGTCGCTGAAGAGTCAAAGCATTTAACATCATTAGTCGTCCATGATGGACAGTTTCAGTTCGAAAGTATTATATATTAAATGAGACACTATTTATTTGTTATCAATACATATTTTATTACGTTTTATTATTATAATACTGAGGTGTACATATATCTGATATGCTGCTTATTTTCCGAATTCAATATGACTGCTCCTCCGTATATGTATATAAGCATTTTAGATAGCAAAGTATTGCCCGATCTAAGATACAGTATGAGACTGGTAATGCAATACATAATAGTCTTCCCGGCGAGAAGAACTGCATACCTTATAAATTCATCCTATTTGGTGCTCGACGCACTCGGCCAGAACGTCGAACTGTAGAACCCTCTGGTCCATCCATTCATGGTCATGGGTGACCGATACCCTTGCTACCCCCAATGCTGGAAAAATGCCACCATTGTATGCCTTTAACTTTGTATTGGTTGGGTTTATTTTAACTTCCGGCAGTCTACTATGTAATAACTTTTCACTGATTGTTGATATGGCGGATCCCGTATCAAATTCCATTTCAAATGGTTTGTCTTCAATTGAAACGCGTATTAGGAATTTACTACGTTCATCCGATTATGTATAAAGTTGTAGTGTATTTCTTTCTTTCAACTCATCCTTATCAATGGTTTCAATTGCATTCGCCGAATGTGTGTTGGCGTCATTTTTATATTTCTTCATGCATACATTAGCGATGTGGCCTGTTGTTTTGCACTGGTAGCAGTTCAATTTGTTGTTAGTTCTGCACTCGCTCGCTTTGTATCCTGGTTTCCCACATCGATAACAAGTTCGATCCCTATTGTTGCTATCGCTCTCGCCTGCGCCACCGCCATTAAAAATCTTTGACGAATTTTCCTTTCATTTCATCCACTTTTTATTCTGATACATCTCCGCACTGTCCTTTACTTGGTGCACTTCCTGCATTGACCGACTTTGTATTTTTGATGCTTCCATTGCCAATGCCGTTTAAAATTTTTTTTTCATATTCGGTTGGATTTCTTCTAGCAACCGCTGGCAAATTTCAGCGTCACTAATGCCCCGTATAAACTGAGATCGTAAATGCGTTTCGGTAGTCGACTTTTTGCAGGATGTACATGTAAAGTTGCAGAAAACACTTAAGCGTTTCAATTCTGCCACGTATGTTGCCACGGATTCACCTTCGTGTTGTGTTCTAAGCAGAAACTTGTGCTGCTCAGTGATTTCATTTGGTTTCGGGATGACAAATGATCCTCTAACATTACAATTAACTCCTCGTATGTTTTTGTGTTTGGCATGTCGGGGGCAGTTAAACTACTAAGCAATTGGTAATGCTTAGTACCGATACAATTAAATAATATTTGTACTTTGCGTTCATCCGTTGTAACAGAGCGCATATGTAGGTAATTTTCTAAACGTTGTTTATAAATTGTAAACGTTTCCTCATTTTCATTAAATGGACCGAATTGTAAATTTGTTTCTCGATTGCCACTTTGTAATTCTTGCAGTAACTTCAATAACGCCACCACATCGATTTTATTTTCATCCGCCATTTTGTAACATGCTGTAATTACTTTTTATTATTTCTTTATTTTTATATATATATATATATATATATATATATATATATATATATATATATATATATATATATATATATATATATATATATATATATATATATATATATATATATATATATATATATATATATATATATATATATATATATATATATATATATATATATATATATATATATATAGAAAAACGCGTAATTTCGCCTTCTCGTCGCCAATTACAAGAACAGAAAAAAAATGACGATGATGGTAATATAACTAGAACGGAGAATATCGAATCAACAGATGAAGTGATTGATCCTAAATCAACGGAGTCGCAACAAATAGGAAGTACATCCTGAACGGCTATCTCAGGGCAACCCGGAGAGAGTATAATAAAAGGGGACGGAACTGAAATTACAGCGGGGCATATACGAATGGATGGACCAGAGGGTTCTACAGTTCGACGTTCTGGCCGAGTGCGTCGAGCACCAAATAGGATGAATTTATAAGGTATTCAGTTCTTCTCGCCGGGAAGACTATTATGTATTGCATTACCAGTCTCATACTGTATCTTAGATCGGACAATACTTTGCTATCTAAAATGCTTATATACATATACGGAGGAGCAGTCATATTGAATTCGGAAAATAAGAAGCATATCAGATATATGTACACCTCAGTATTAAAATAATAAAACGTAATAAAATATGTATTGATAACAAATAAATAGTGTCTCATTTAATATATATAATAGAAAGGATGCCGTTTAGACTTGCCAACGTAGCTGCCGTGTTCCAGAGGTAATGAACAGATTAACTTTTGAATTAGAAAATAAAATAATTAAGAGTTCAACTATTGATGAAGGTATAAGATTGTTTGATAAGGTGTTAGCCAAGCTACGCAAATATGGATTGACGCTCAAATTGTGTAAGTGTAGATTTTGGCCAATACAGAAAGATTTTCTTGGTCATGAAATTTCCGAAATAGAAATGCAACCCGGCAAATCATAAATTACCTCCGTAGAATTATTTCCTCAACCTTCAAATGTTCATGAAGTAAGGCAATTTGTTGGCCGATGTCGGATAACAACGAGGCTGATTGAGAGGAGCATTTAAAAATAATTCAGTGGTCATTAAATACGGCGAAACAGTCAGTAACTAAATATTCACCAGCTGAGTTATTATTCGGATTCAAACCACGATCGATTTTTGATGATAAACTGACTGTAACGGTACTAGACGAATACAATGAGTATGATTTTTGGCATACTCTGGAGCATCGAGATAAAATTAAACAAAACGCGCCGATCAACATCAAGGAGAACCAGCAATAACTAAAGCTTCGTTTTAAGCTGAAGCATAAACCACCGACGAGGTATAGTATTGACAATAAGGTAGTAAGATATCGCGAGCCAGTGTCTACAGGAGATAATAAAAAATTTCAGCGTCGGTTTAGAGGGCCATTCACAGTCACACAGGTTATGTATGGTGTCCGTTACATAGTGGAAGATTTAGGTGGAAATGAGGGACGTAGACGATTTAAAGGTATTGTCCCAGCTGACCATATATTAGGTTGGTGATAAGGCCAGACGAGAATGAAGAGGATGACTCAGAAGATGAAAATTGAGGATAATATTCGAGCAGAATGGACGAGTGTAAAAAGAAAATCGTATCCATTCATAGATGACACTTAATCGAATTATTTTATGTATATTAAAATTTCCTCTCATCTGAAATACTAATTTGTTTTTTTTTATATTTTCCTTTTTTAGTTTTCTTCTAGCAGCCTGGGATTTAAATCTGAAGTAGTTAAGCGTCTATGAAGAGCAAGTTCTATTATTGGACCATAAAACTTTCCACTAAAGGGGACGTACTTTTTACGGGGAATTAATATGTACATTAATTAACAAGAATGAAAATACGAAACCTTTCGAGTTCAACGCAAATTGACTATCAAGCATAAAATTTGTAAGTACTCATTACTCTGAAAAGCGGTAATAGTTTCCAACTCACCGCAAATGTCCAGAAAACGAACCAGGTATTTGTTGAAATGATACCAAACATCTAACGTTTATTTAACATGCAGCTACCCCTCCCCCTCCCTCCCCCCCCCCCGCCCCCCATGATAATCTGTAATATCTTGATTGACATTTTTAAAAGCGCGTTACTTCTAATATTAAAGAGCTTTTCCTCAAGCATGCAAAATAATAGCTGCATTGATTGATGCAAGTGATCCGGATCAGATCAAAATTTACAAATGTTGTTGATTTGATCCAATATTTATTTTGGATCACAAATGATGATCTAAAAATAGTTGAACAATATTTTGTAAAGCGACAAAGAATATGATGAATACAGTACGAGTATGAAGAGACAGATTCAAAACGAAACGAGACAGAAAATAGAATTTTGGTGTTTGTTGGATCAGATCAAACGTCAAGAAATGCAGCTAATATCACAATATTCAAACAAACTAAGCAAAAGAGCTACTGACAGTCCATGAAGCGTGTAGTACCGATTGTGGAAAGAGTTGGTCCCTACTATTGCCAACTAAAAATACAAAGAATTATTTATGGCCCACAAAGTTTTTAGGAGATAGACCCTATTTTGTACATTTAAAAAAAAATGGAAAGGGATGATTTAATTTCATATTACATGTATAGTATTTTATATTTTGGAATGGGATGGTGTTACCTGAGGAACATTGGGATGAAGAACTGAGATAACTTCACCTGCTGCCTATGGTGGCTTCCATAATACCTGCCTCATGTATGTAAGGCGATTTTTATTTTGTTTATAGAGCTATGTTATTTATAATATTGTCAGAATTTTATAGATATGTATTTCCAATTTTCCATTATAACAGTTGGCTTAAGCCCCGCTTTGGGATCTGCCACATTTGAAGCTTCTAATTCGATATAAGTCTCTTATTTTCGGGTTCTATTAGCGTGACCGGTTCTTAGTTTATCAAAGGCCATAAATTAGACTTTAATTATAATGTTATAAGATAATCAATCTGCCTAATCTCAAGTTTAAGTCGGAAAAATAAAAAACCAATCTTATCAATTTCGATTACGAATACTAAATACTCAAAATAAATATTTTTAATAAAAATTTTAAATTTAAATTTTATTTCTGATAACATTAAAAAAATTGTAAATAGTATATAGCACAAGCACAAAGTAGATTCTAAAAATATAAATAAATTTTAATTTAATTTCTTGGATTTAAATGCATTCCAATTTTTAAATCAATCGTTATGTCATTCTTCTCCGGATCAATTGAAAATTGAATATCTTTCACCTCCAATAGATCATCTACAATTAGGTCCTTGAAAAATTGCTTTTGATCTAAACTTGCTATAACACTTGATTTTGTTTTATTAATTGTGGCCGCATCTGATTTCGTTGTTACCACCTTATCGACATAACGATTCGGTGACGATGATAATTCCTTGGAAAATGATACAAAATTGGAACTTTTGTGCTGTGCGGTCGCAATTTTTGTTGGCTCATCTGGTACAATGGTTGGTTGTATATTTAATTCAGTTTTATGGATAACTGGTGATTTTGGTGCTTGTGTTGTTACTGCATGATGAGACACTATGGTCGATGATTGTGTTATATAATTAGGTTTGCCATGTGATATTTTTTGATTAGTTTGTGGCAATTGCTTCGGTCGTTTCAATGATAGGTTTCCATTTAAATGTACAAAATTATCATTTAGTTTGGTGTTGTTGTCGGCAGAACTGTAATTTTTACATAATTCGGATACTTTCTTGAATGCTTTTTCTTCGGCGGGTATATATTCGATCGATGACATTGGTGGCGATTTCGATGAAACCGGTGAATGGCCGTTCACCAATTTTGGTGATAATTTTGCTGTGCCATTTGTGTAAGATGAAATGGTTATATTTAATGGTTTTGTTACTTCGTGTAAGCTTGGTGGCGGAGTTGTCTCAATGACAAATGGCGTTGGTGATGAGTTTTTCACAATTGGTTTGTAAATTTTTGCAACAGCAACTGGTTCCACTGGTGCAACTGCAACTGGTGGAGGTGATGTTATAATTTCTAGTTTTGCGGGTTCACATTTTATTTCGACTGGTTTAAGTTGTTCCGTACTAATTTCGTTCGAAATTTTTAATTTGCCAGATAAGTCTGTGTGTGATAAACTCTTATCGCTGCTCAAATCCATTTCTGATGAATTTGGTGATGATTGTAAACTGCTTGCAGCACCATTTGAATAATTTTTCCGATTTACGATGAAACTTCGTTTCCCATGCGATATCATCTTTGGGGAATTCTCCTCCTGTGCCTCGTCACGTTTTAATGGTTTGGTTTTGTTCTGTACGAACAATGCCAACGTTGGACTTAATATTTTTTGTTCGTGATTGTCGTCGTCAATTCCTTCGTTTCGTCGCCGCAATCGTCGTATTAATTCTGCTTGAACGGACACCATTTTAGGATCTTTATTTTCACCACCAACTGTAAATAAATTATAAAGCACACAACTTGATATTAGAAAAATGTTCGATTGACTAAATTTTGATGCCTTGGCAAATCATTTGGTGTACAATTTTAAATTAATGTTATCTAATCACGTAATTTTCAACCCACATGCAAGATAAATTACGTTAAACTGCTGCCGCAAAAGGATTTTAGAATGTAATTAAGTATTTATATTTTCATGGTATTTTAAAACAAAAATTAATAATTATTGATAAAGAACAACCAAAATCGAGAATGACAACATTGTACAAAAATTTATCAGAGCTTAGAAATTAAGTGTAACGTGTTTTTTTTTTACCTTGGTTATCTACATTCTCGTCAAATGAACTGGATCGTGTGTGCCGTGTTTCATTGTTTACCTGAAATAAACAAAAATTGTTATTAATATTTTGTATAACATGCATAATCAAGGCAAGATTAACAAAAACTATCGTTTATTGTTCTGATACAAACGATTATTGTATTTTAGTGAACTACCTTAAATTAACAAATTTGGAAATAATTCCGGTGATTTAATCCACAGAGGTACTTATTTGATAAAAATAGAGTAAGATAATAATATTGATAATTATTCAAAACCGATATACATATCTAGGAAAGTATTAATAAAATCGTGCTGAAAAATCGTTGGTCAATGTTTGATGATTTTGATTGATTTAATCCCTCCCGAATATTTTATGAATTTGTTTGATGCGTTGAACACCTCTCGGACTGTTCGTAAGTAATCCTAAACAATAAATAACAAAGTTCTAATTGAGTTTGGTTATCCCTACTCTAAATCCCATCTAAAACTGGAAGTGTAATGCTAATAACGCTATAGCGTACAGTAATAGTGCAACTGTCGCAAGCGTTTTTTGTAGCGAATACCGTAATACCGAATTACCCTTACTACCATTTGTTAAAGAAATAAATGTCTGTTTCACAGTAAGTGCAAATAAAATATTTACACTTACTGTGTAACCTAAGTGGCCCATAAGTTTTACAAATATTTCTAAGCCATACAGACCTCACAATTCCGTTGCCAAGTTTTGCAATGCCAAATTCCGAATATATTTGCCCTTTAAAGAATTTCGAATCGGTTTATCAGACCCTGAAACCGCGGTATTTTTCGCCCCCTCCCCTAAGGGGTGGCATCTACCCCAATGATAAAAATACACATCTGCACTATATAAGCTTTGTTCCTTGGGTCATACCCTACTTTATATCGAAATTTTACGTCAATCGGTTTCGTCCGTAAGAAATCTGTGGTAATAACCAATTTTTACCGTCAAACACTAGACTAATATTAAAGTTAAACAGGGAAACTTGTCGATTAGGAGACATAATTATGTGTGGATGAGAATTTTTTACCTATGACTTTAAAAATAAATTGAAATAGTTTTTATTGTTTGTCTGTTTAAGTTTCAGTTCTGGAATGAAGATTGGCCTTTCACACACACGGTCACACATATAAATTGCACACCAAAGCTATTTCAAAAAAAATGTTCAAAGACTCGGAAACCACACATTGAATTTCTTCTGCTAAGACAAAAACAAGATCAATTATGAAAAAGGCGACTGCTCCATATTATATAAAGGAAACAGTTCAAATAATTTACAAAATTGAATATTTGTCAGTTTCAACAGACGCGAAGAAAATATTTCCTTAATTAATACAATTCTTTGATGTAAAAGCAGGCATAAATAAAAAACTGATATTTTTGGATGAATTACCAAATGAGTCAGTTAAAAATATCACAAGCTTAACAGTAAAATTTCTGAATAAATACATGAAATTAGACGGGTGTGTAACGAAATCTCGGTTTTCAAAATCCCGGTTCTGCAAAAATAGAAATCCCGGTTTTCAGAAAATACCGATTTTTATTTTTTTTTTAAAGCCTGCCGAATCGGCCCGAATTAATAAAAATAAGGAACGAGCGTATTCCGCCTTTAAAGAAAATTTCGGAATTTTCAAATGACACGAGAATTACCAAAAGAACCGAAACGCGGTAGGAAGCGGTTTTCACAAATTCACGGACAAATTCAACTCGGCCAACAAATTTATAAGCAATTTAAATAAGTTGCAATATGCGGTTATCATTTCCATGAAACTATTTTGTGTAGGATGTGGAGTACAAAACAAAATTCGTTCTCAAATGGTAGAAAACATATTAAAAGGTTGACCATAATTTTTACGGCACTAGGACACTCGTTTACACATCGCGACAGGTTTCTTGGACATAATCGAGAAGGTCGTTATGAACGTAATGAGACGATTTTGCAGCCCGAAGAATACAGAGATACATTTGGAGATCATGGAATGGTTTTTAGTCTAGAAGAACTTTCTGTGTAAAAGAAAAAGTGTTCAGACCGTTGACTATATGGGGCATTTTAAATTTATTGCATGAAAAAAATGTATTTTTCACATAAAACAATTTAACAAGATTCATCTCCAAGGGGAATTGAATTTTAAGGCCGCACTAGACGATCTCAAATCAATTTCTAAACGATTCCATACTCCAAATGATATTAAGCCAGCAGAAGTACCGTAAACGAAAATTCCGACAGACATCCAACAATGAATTCAAGCCTTGTGCTGCCTAGGCCTACTACCTAATTCTAGTTAATACTATCCCAAATCCTTCTTGCGGAAAGAAATACAGAACCAGAGATAAATTACAAATAATTAAATTCAGGTGATATGTATTAATTTAAATTGCTTTATGTAGCTCATCCAAAGATTTTCATCATTTCTTTTTTTATATTAGACCCGAGGAATTTAGTTAAATTATGGTAATTTGCTTAATAAGATTTAGTAGATCTCAACGACCTTATCATTGTTCGGTATAAACTCTACAATTGGATTTCCGAAAACTAGCAATTTTTTTAAGTGAATTCTTTTTTTTTTGTATTAAATGTATATAACGTTTAAACATGCTAATTCTAAATAAACAAATAATTTCGCGAATAATTTATTATTATAAATTAATCTAAAATCTTTTTGTTTAATTTGTTTTAATCGGATCTTAATTTTATATTAGTTTAAGTGATTTTGTGATGTTCTTCAAGTTTTTTGTTTACCTTATGCAATGGTAATTTTATTTTTGAACCGTAACTTGCTAAAGAAAATGGACTCAAGCTACCAGTTACAAATAACGGCGAAAGATGGACCTTGGAAGCATCTTGTCAACAACAAGTTAAATATGAATTTTTTTTAAAAATATTATTTGGTTAGTGGCCCTAAAAAAGATTTCTACCTGATCTGTTTATTATATTACTCTTCAACTTTTCCGCAACCAATTTAATTGGTGGGCGATTAAACAAGAAAGCAGAGAGGCAACAACTTCAACAACAATGTCCCAGCCCCCAACCACGGATGGATAAAATAGTGGAGACACAAAAAAATTATATTTAATTAATTAAATACCTGTGTTGTTTTGTGATTAACAATTGTCAAAAACAAAAAAAAAATACTAACTATCGACTACTTTATACCTTTCCTTTTCTTCGCCCATGTTTTGTGTAAATGGTGTACGGAGGGCCCGGCGTCATCCGAGAGTGTGTCTCTTTATTGGTCATTACATTCTGATCAATCAATCAAAGTTTTCCGCAACCAATTTAATGTGATTGCTGGTTGACAACCTTTTTCATTTTTTATACTTTTTTATACAGGTAATTGTCGTTAATTTAATCTAAAATTCAGTTTATGCTTGATGGGTTGCAGACTTGCTGCTTAATTGATATTCCACGATTAGAGTTTTTTACACACGTGTGTGAAAGATCCCCCAATTTAATGGCGATAAAATCATTATACAGAAAGTTAATTTGTCACTGATTGATGGGATTTCTAATAATTTGGCCGATTGATGGTTTGGTGAATCCAAATTACTCGAACATCCTAGCGAATCTGCCTTATTGGGAAATAATCAAACAAAGGTTTCAATAATCCGAACCAGTTTGAAATTAACCAAGTGGGCGAGATTTTGTTTCCGATTTTATTTCATTATTTAAATTATTCATTAGCTCATTAATTTATTGTTTGTGTTTTATTATTACATAATATGGAAGCTTAAATTCAGAAATAAAATTGAACAAATTAAGGTTTAACAAACGTTTTTTTTTATTATGGCTATTTTAATATTGTGCTAAACGTGTTCGTTGTCGCGTTGTGTTATTTCATCCCATTTGCACAAATGCAAATAAAATTAAAAACAAAAACATTCTCAAATTTTAAATTACTTGAGCGCAATTGGCCGGTCTGCTTTTGTAGATTATTGGAATTTCAGACATCAGTCATAAATTAACCACTTGACCCTTAGAGGGGTCCAAGACCAACACATTTTGCGAATGATGTAGCCTAGCATGTGGTTTGTTACTTAAGATTCCCTTCATTACCAGAAGAAGAGAATAGACTAAACTATTAGGAGTGTTAACCATTGGGAGCAAAAGTATTGTTATTCCCAATTTTTCTCTTAATCGTAAGTTTATTTGAAACATATGGAAATTGTTTAAGTGACTGTGGAATATTTTTACAATCACAACACGATGTAAAATCTTTAAACTTTGTTTAGCAACCCTCATATATAGCCTTCCTAACTCCTTCTTTCCAATAAAATTAGTAATGTGCGTTCAGTGTTGGTGGATACACAATAAGGATACAAATCCTAATCCTTAAGTTAATCCCAATTAAAAAAAAAAACATAAATTAACTGATTTAGTCAAATGATTGTACATAAAAATACTTAGCCCAATACATGTTGCGAGGTAATAGTGCCAAGGCAGTTTGGTTTCAAATTAGAAACATAATTTGAAAGTAGCACGAAAACTTTGCCGAAACCAGAGAGAATTAACTCGTACCCATATTACAAGGTCCTGCCCGAATACAGTGACAAATACGCACATGTAATCGTTTTTGGTCTCTTCCAATTCATTTTAGTCTTCCCCTATGCTAGTTTTCGACAGATTCAAAAGAAATCTTGCAGTGTATAATGATGATGATGATCGGTGACAAAAATGAATACAAAGAAAAATTTCTCACATAAATATAACAAATTATTAATTATTAACAAATTATAATATTAACCTATAAATTACTATTCTAACGATAATTTGTAGACCTACGCTCGGTAATTGTTTCAACATAAATTAAATTACTCACCAACGGTCTAGATTGAGAAAATATCTTCAAAATAGCCTTATCTAAGTCCTACTATTAGTTAAACTCGATCAACTACTTTATGGGATACAACACGATTAACTAAAACTTAGGTTGAAATATTGTGACTGAACACGAAAAATTCATTAAAATCGTTTTGCTAAATCGCAGCAAATTTTATATTATGGTAGTATTAACGACGGGCATCTAGAACTTGTAAAAGAAGTGGCTAACTTTTTGTCCAAATCAGGGTTGACAATAAATATTGATAATATGGATTTTGTTCTGCGAACACTGTATTTAGGATTCCGGGTAGGTGAACAAGGACTGCGGACAGACTTTCGAAAATACAGGCACTTCAAAATTTTTCACATATAAAACTTCTGAAACTAAGTCTTCGCCTTCTGGTGGTATCGACAGTTAATTCCGAGTTTTCCATACTAAACGCTCCCATACGAACCAAAGATGCTGCGCACAGACCCGAGTTTTCAAAGTTTGTTTCATCAAATGTGACCCGAGCACTTAAGGGATTGCAATAAAATACACTACCACTGATTTTGAGTACTTGGCGGCGGTGGTTAGTAGAAAAAAACACGGTCATACATCAAAGATCATAACTATACCATTCACAATAATCACGGATGGCTGAAATTGCCGTCATTTGATTTTTTCATAATATGCGAGCAGAGCAAGGACAACGTGGTTGCTGACACCTTAAGAGATTAATGCGATGGATTAGCTAAATTTGAAGCCGATATCAAGTGTAAGACAGTTGAGTTTAATAAAATTCCATGTCTAATCTTGCAAACGAAACAATATTTCAGTGTAAAGTTAAAGACCCACTGAGATATCGCATGCAGTTTTCGTGTTTCCTGCATCGTAATAATACTTATAATTAATAAATCACTTTAATGTTTATTTTTCCTCGGAAACTGTTAATTTTCAGGAGAAATTTTTTTGTTATTTTGTGGCCGTGGTCATATTTTAAGCAAATTATTTGATTTACTTTTTATTGATAAAAGTAACAACGAACCGTTGATGAGGGTTCAGTACATATTAAATTTTTGATTAGAATTTCATTTCATTTAAAAGAACTTCAAGTTCAAAAAGTTGATATACTCCGCGAAACCGGATCGTCATTGCTTAGTACTACTGGTCGGTTTGGTGTTAGTTACTCCATTATCAACCGTATTTTCACTCGTCTTGACTCGTAAAGCTTTTGTAAATTTAATACAAAACAAAAAGGTGAGTCTGCGTTTGATGGAAAAAAGAAGAACGACTACATTCAGACTGTGGGTGCGTCTGAAATGCGAGTAGATCGATAAATATTATTGATTAAAATGTAAATTAACATCAAATTACATGTTTTAAATGTACATAAAAACTTCATCGCATATAGTTTTTAGAAATGTGTTATCGCTAAATGTGGATTTTCCATTTCGGACGCACCCTGTGAAGAAATCTTTATTTCCTGCATGATATTAATCAATTCCATTCTGCCCGTATCGTAAATACACATTTTTCAAAATACACATTTTTGGATCAACTTAAATTTTATTATAATCATTAAATTAATTAAAATTGGATAATATCAGATTAATAAATTGATAAATGTGATTAATTAAAATATAAATTGGCACCAAACTAGATGTGTTAAAAATGCACCAAAAAGCTAAATCACTTGTACTTTTTGAAATGTGTCTTCGCTAAATTCGCACTTTCCATTTCGGACGTACCCTATAAATGTTTTTTTTTTCAATAATAACTCGGAAATGATTCGTCGCATAGAAAATCTAACTACCTAGATTTAGAGATAACCTAATTACCTGTATAACGCCGGATTTATGGATAATGAATATTGCACGAAAGTGTACCCTTAGGCTATTTTAAAGTTGACATTTTTTTATTTCATAATTTTTAACTACAATACAAAGGTAAAACAAATTAGGCTACACGAAAACTAATTTCACAAAAAAAAGTAAACAAAGCAATTTTTAGATACCAAAATCTGAAAAATTGCCCCAGCTACAGATATTTGAATTTTGGTCAATTTTGACAAAGGATTCATATTAACGCAAACATTTCTGCGCCCTCAACAATCACTAATTAACATAAGTTAATCGACTACCGAACATCACTCCTCCACTCTTCACTTGTTTCATACATAAACATTCTGTGTAAATTTGTTATTTGGACTGACCACCTACAACTTTCACTATAGTTATTTAAATTTTATGTGGCATTAAAACGAATTTTGCTAAAACTTGTTTAGAAATATTTGTTTACCAAACTGAATCATATTTGTTCTAGATCAATTCTAAACAATTTTGTTCGTAGATTATATCTCCATTGGTGTAGTCAGAACTAAACTTTTATTTCAATAAAGTGGAAAATTTGCAGGCGATTAAAAATTTGAGAGTCAAAACATGTTGATGACTATGACATAATCGAATGCCAAATAAAAAATTAGCGTAGTGCTAATTTATTATACAATTTAAAAGGCAAATACGTAATAAATTAATGTGGTTTTGGATTGGCCGTCAAAAATTCGGATTAGATATTTTTTCCCAACAAGCATTTGTCTCACAGATAATTATCAAGTCATTAACCTGTCGCTTAATTTTGCTAAACACATCGCTTATGATAACAACAGAAGCCAATTAGCAAAACCAAAAATATTTACGTTACAACAAAAAATAATCCTTCAAAACATATTAAATGTATGACCGTAATTTTAAATAAAAAAAATTTAAAGACCAATTGGAGAATCCAATATGATATCGATTAACCACAATATTGATGCTTCCTTTTGTATTATAAAACTTGTTTGTTCACAATTGTCGCCTAACTATGACACATTTTCCAGAAATCGTGAATTCTGGTCAATGTCACATATAGCAATATTTACTTTAAAAGGTTGTTGCTCATCCGTTTGCATTGATGAATGAAATCGACAGTATAATGCGATTTGGGTGTGCCCTAATTGCATGTATGAATATAATCCACACAAAAGAAGCGAACCGGAACCAGATTCTTAAGGTCTGAAAAAAGCAAATTATGTCGAGTTGTAAAATATTCCAATTTCAACGTTTTTACGCGCTTTATGATGCGTTGAGTGGACGAAAAATATTTTATTTATGATTAAGTAAGTAAACAGCCATAATGTCTTTGAACTAAAATAAAAATTTAAATGTTTACGTCAAATTGACATTGAATAAAAAAAAGAAACAAATATACATATGTATATGACACAAAAACACAAATAATTTCTTAAGAAAGAAAGAAACATAAATTAACGTTAGTTTTATTGTAAAGCCTCGGCAAATATTATTTTTAAAACTTTGCTGGCAAATTTTCTAAAGAACAGCTCAAACCTTAATGTTTGTGTTCTCGCAGATGGAGATTTTTGAAAAAGTTATTAGAAGCTCGGTTTAGTGTAAGCATTTCGCCTCTGCAAGCATACACCGAATTCAGGAGATATGGTTGAAAATCATTTTCACGAATATTCATCATAATTTTAAGAAGTAGCTGATTCTTTCGCACTTGGTTGCTCAAATTTTCTTCTCAGAAATTCTCAAAATTATTAAAAAATTGTTGTGAAAATTTTCGAAATTCGAGGTTGTTCGAATTTATTCGAGATTCTCGAATAGCGTTGATATGCTGAATCTCAATTCAACAATTATTTCAAATGTTTAGAATAATCTATCTAGATGTGCTCCCAAGACGAAAAAAATCAAATGTATGATACTGTCTTGCAGACTAACTATTTCAGTATGAGAAAGGTATCAAAAAATGGGTGGTTTGTTTTCAGAACATTTAAACCTGTTTCAGTGGCCACATTTTATGATTCGTATTGCTAAATTTTCATGGACTACGGGACAGTGTGATTCCTTTTTATAGAATCAATATTTTAGTGAATTGACGGAAAAGCGAACCCTTTTTGGATGAACAAATTTGTTAACCACGATAAGGCCTCCTACTGGAGAGATGTTGGACAACAAACCTTGAAATTCCGATTGCTGCAACAAAATCGATGAAATTGCAAATGTTTCTTCGGAGATATTTTTATTATCTTTGTAATTCTGTTACTTTATGGAACGAGTCTTAGTTTTTTGAATGCAACAATGAATAAAATCTAGAGATGTAGCCAACATAAGACTTTCCTTTAGGAACGGAATAGTTTTGTTTACAAATTTAATTTGTAAAATTTTGCACCTACTAGTTTTTCTGTAAATTTAATTTTTCAGTTGAAGTTGCCACTGCCGGTTGCCTGATTTTCATTAAAACTCACTGGGACTCAGGCGGCCCCAAAATGGGTAAATCCCCTAAAATCTCAAGGTCGAACATTTTCATGATTACTAAACTTTATTTTGTAATTTATTATGCAAATTCAATTTTGCAGCATTAACTCACTAAAGAATTAAAGAAAAACATCATAGTGTTAATTGGTTTAATAAAGTGTTTCACTATTCGTCAAATAGAAACAGGAATCCACTTTTGACTTAGTTCAATCATATCAAAGTCCTTAATTTATTTCTTACAAGTATTCAATTTTAAATGAGTAGGTACATTAGGCGAGTAAATTACACTGTGGGCGAGTAAATTACACTGTGTGATTTACACTGTCTTTGTAAAATATGTTTAATTTACATAATGCCACTTTATACATTATGTGTGTATGTATTATATGTAAAAAATCAAAACTTAATATTTAACAACACAATCTCTTATAAATTTATTTACTGTATTATCGCCAACCGTTTTCCGAGTCGTTGATTTTATTTTTGACTGCAAATTTATTTGTTTAAATTTTCAGTTATTGACATGAAATATTTTGTATGGCTATAAATTGTGTGATTATATATTGTGAAATATATTGCTTAAATAAAAAAAAGTGACAGTTTGTGAGACACGACCTTTAAAAGTAGAACAGTGTCCATGCTTTAAGGTGCAGGCCTCTATGTTGCTTAGTGAAAAAAAGTGAAAGCTTCGTTAACAAATAAGAGGTATGAATTAGGGTTAATCGTTTTAGTGAAGTCAAGCCATAGTGGCATAAATTTAATAAACCCGCTATAACTGTTACATAATTAAGGGTTATTTTTATACGTTTTCCTTATAGGTACATTTATCCATTTTTCCGTAGAAATAAACCAAATTTTGTCCTTTTGCAGTGTGAGTTAGGAATGGTATTATGATGTATTACACCTGTAGTAACCATAAACGTTATGTTCCTTCCACGTACTGTAGATAAAGAGCAGAAACGTGGCAAACTTGGTTATGGCATTCGTTCCCATTTCAATTCGTTCCCAAGTTACTCAAAACGCAAATAATTTTTGTTTGACAATCAATGAAAATTCAACTTGTACAGACCAATAATTCTTTATAGGTGAAATTAGCTGATGATAAACGAGGGGTTACAAATAGTAACTGTTAAAACGACTGGAAAAATTATAATACAAAGGTGAACCAACTCCACGTAAAACCTTTATAGACGTCTCAATGCATAGCAATTCAATGGCAACAACGGCTTTTTTTCAAAAATAACTTGGGGATGTCGAATAATCACAAAAATTTGATAATTGAAGGTAGAGTTTGTGAATTTCTTGTTGGTTCTAAAGACTCAAACAAAATGGTATCCGTTCTGTTATTTTTTTTATTTTGTTTCGCCTCAGCACTTCAATGTACCCCAACATTTTTGAATGTGGCCCAAGTACTACAATCGTTTTATTCTCTTTTATTCATAATAGGAATATAGTTCGAACACATTTTTGTTTGAATCTTTATTCTTTTGTGAAATATTTCTTTTTTTTTTTTCATACAAAATTTAGTAAATAATTCACAATAATAAATATTATAATCTGAATGATTTTAAATTTACTTGCGATTTTAACAAAAATGAACACTATTGTATTTGCAATAAAACGTGACGATTGCCTTGATAATTTCAAAAAAAAAAATTATTTTTGAATTCCAAGTATGTTTGTCACGTTTTAAATGGAACACCTTGTATTAAATTATTGGACCAATATCAACAAACGTCAACTGGACATTTTACCATAAAATTAAGTTTCTCTGTGAATTTGTAACCTCAATAAAAAAAATAAAAATAATTAGTTGACGCTTTGATACCTAAAGCAATGAGCTTCCATATTTTACTTCGTTTCTTCCGTATTGCACGGAAATAGGCTATACGCTATTAGGAAAATTTTCGAAAAATCGAATTTTAAACTTAGGACTAAAATTTGTTAAGTATTCAAATCAAATTTTGATGTTTTGTTAACTTTCGTTGAAAGGTCTGAATATTTTACAAGAAGGACAAATTGAATTTTCTTTCTATTAAATGGCTAAAGACACTTTTCATATAAATTGTGACCAGATTTTCTTATTTTGGCTTACAATAAAGCTAAAATGCGGCTGCTAAAGGTGGCTGTTAAAAGCAAAACTTATTCTACTCCAAAAAATATTTTTTTTATAGATGGAGTTGGATTTGGAATGTCGAATGTCGAAAGGCCGAATGTCGAAAGGCCGAACGCCGAAAGTCCGAATGTCGAAAGTCCGAATATGTCGAAAGTCCGAATATGTCGAAAGGCCGAATGTGTCGAAAGGCCCAATGTCGAAAAGCCGAAAGGGTCGAAAGGTCAAATATCGAAAAGCCGAATATCGAAAGGCCACACGCCGAAAGGCCAAATGTGTTGAAAGGCCGAATGTGTCGAAAGGCCGAATTTGTCGAAAGGCCGAATAAGGCCGGAATAAGGTCGAAAGGCCGTTTGTGTTAAAATTGATTTTAATTTTTCATCTTTTAATAAATGAAAATTTTCAAAATTTATATTTTTATAAAAACCAAAATTTATATTTTTATCAATATTTTTGTATAAAAATGTTTAATAGTAAATCGCCTTAAATATTAAAGTCTTTTTACGTTTTTTTTGTCATATAATTAAAAATTAATTAATTGTAATAAAAAAGACAAATAAATAATTTTTTTTTTTCCGACAAAATTTGATTACATTAGTATGCTACATACACAGGATTTATTAGCACGTATTTTCAATTTATTTAAATAATTTTACACTAAGAAATAAACTCGATAGTTTCAAATATAGATTTCAATTAACTAAGTGTTCAATCGGCCTTCCCAAACGTTTAGCCATTCGACCCATTTGCCCTTTAGACATTCGGCCTTTCCACAATTTCGGCCCTTCGGCTTCGATCCAATCGGCCATTATACATTCAGCCTTTTAACACATTCGGCCATACGACATTCGGCCTTTTAACATTCGGCCTTCCGACCCATTCGGCCGTTCGGCGTTCGGCCTTTCGACGTTTGGCCTTCCTACATTCGACCTTTCAACATCGAACGATACAGACGGATAAAAATAAAATAATCGACATTTATTTTGTTAAATAATAAAATCTAAAGCAATAGAAAGTTGTTGTTTTTGTAAATGGTGTTTTAAGATACGATCATACTACAAGTGGCATACAACTACCTCCGAATTATATATCCACAATTCACTCGGATTTTCATCGGTGTTTGGAATTTTAAAATTATACCATAAGCGACGCAGCTGTATATTTAAGTCTGCGATATTAAAATAAGCTTTGAACAATAAATATATACCAAAACCAAGTGTAAGACGATTTTTTATTATAACCGCGCGGTCATAATATTGTTCTAAGAGTCATGTGCTTTCCTAAAATGGCTGAAACTTTTAAAAAATTAATTAAATTACGTGATTTAACCCATACTCAAATAAAAATTATTCTACAATTTCCCAAAGCAATAAATGCTGAAACAAATTTCGAGGCAATAACCGTTCGTCCCAACTTGCTTGAATCTCGGTATCGTACATTCTGTGAGCTAGAAAACCAACTATTTCCTGATCTCAATTATTGCGAAGCACAACGACTAGTAACGCGGACCTGCTCTGGCTACAAACAAAAAGAACAAGCCAATCCACATAATTTAAATGTCCACTGTACAGATTTGAAGGACAGCACAAAATGCCGAAGCTTGTTATAAATTTATAAGAGGTATAATAAAATGACTCTCATTGTGACCTCACTGATCCAAACATTCTTCGATCAAAAACCATGTTCTCAGGCTAACGCGACAAAATTGCGTCGAGCTACCGATACATCTCGACGAAATAATACGTGATCTTCATGTATTGGGGCCGGACGCTAAATTTCGCGATCCGTGGCTCATTCATATTATAGTGTTAAATAAAATAGACTGTGAAATAAACAACTATGGGCAAATGAGTCAATTGGTAAAAATTTTCCTAAGTTTGACACGCTATCAGATTTTTTAAATATGAGACGTGACGCCTTAGAAATTTGTGACGCAACCAAAAAGGTCCCTACAAAGTTTAATACCAAGTCGTTTCTCGCTAACAATAATTCATCATTTGAGTGCTTAGCTTGTAATCAGCCACATTCATTGTTTTAATATGTCCAATATTCAAAAATAAAAGTATCAGTAATCGAATAAAATTTGTGAACGAGAGAAATGTATGCGGTAATTGTTTAAAAAAGGGTCACACAAGCGTAAAATGTTTTTCCAAATTTTTTGTTTGGTTTCTCGAGGACGTCACCATACATTGCTGAATTTGCATCGAGACCAAACTGAAACGCAATCAAAATCAAGCCAAACCACAAATCACCATATTTCATTGAATGAACCTTCATATAATAAACCACCAGAAGCAAAACCCACGAACGAACCAACACAATCAGTTAAATTACCGGAGAACTCCAGCTAATTCGTGCACTTTTAGATTCAGGCTCGCAAACATCATTTGTGACCGAATCTCGTGCTCAACGCCTAGGCCTTAAAAACCAGGGAGAAAATCGATACGGTCATTCAATCACGTATAGGTAGACAAACACTACACATTAAAAGTGCAGGCTAATATCATTAGTAACATAACTAATATGCTTCCAAATAGACAAATTAATTTGCAAAACCCCATTACGGGATTAGAATTAGCTGATCCACAATTTTTTAAACCCAATTAAATTGACATCTTACTAGGAGAACACATTTTTAACCGCAATAATAAACTTTGTAAGGAAGTTTAAAGTGTTTAAATTTTTGCTATTTAAGACAATTTTTGTTATTTCAGACATCCAGAACTCTAAGTAAAACATAGCTACTTCCGGTATATTTTTAATCGGAATTTGAATGATGGGTTCAAGAAACCATCTTCTGATATATGTATGTAGCACAGGTCAGTCTTTGGAAGAACAGAACATCGAGAAAGACTTGCAAAAACGATCAATCTTAATTACATCATCGAGAGTCCATAAGACGCGGGCAAAGGCCTTCTACTCGATGGCAAGAGAAGAAAATGAAAATATCAACAATTTCTTTTGATGGCAAAAAGAATATGGTGCTGCCCAAGCACCTTATTACAGCAGGCAACTCTACAATTTAGGCATCGTGCGAGTTACATCACAATCTAAGCTCGAAAAGGGAAACGTATTCTTGTATCTTTGCACGGAAAACTTTCGTCCTAAAGGATTTTATTTAATTGCATTAGCGTCATATGCTCCAACGGTGGTGAAGCGCAAAATAAAAATACATCTATGATGGTAATGTGATCATGAAAGCTCTTGAAATTATTTTTCCCGGGATCCGTTCAACAAAACCGTCAATCCGTTTCAAAACGGCATATTTCAATACGGCCTACAGAATATTACGACATAAGGTACACTGAATGGCTATTTCAAAACAGCATATTTTAGTACGGCGTTTGCTACACTAAGGCATAAGGTACAACACGGAATATTTCAATATGGCACGTGGCACAATATGGCATATTCTAAAACATCGCTATTTCTTAGCCGATTATGATGAAATTTGACAAGTGCAAGGAAAATGGAATACTAAAATAAATTTTAGGCGCAGTTCTGAAATATGGCCAATTAGGATCGAACATGGCTATTTATTAGCCGAATATTATGAAATTTAACGTATACAATGGAAATGCGATTCCACAATAAAAAGGATTTTAGATGAAAGTCTGGAATATGGCCAATATTGATGGAACTTGGCTGTTTCTCAAAAGATTATCTTGAAATTCGACATATTCGATGGAAATGTGATTTTAAAATGGGTTTTTGATGAAGTTTTGGGATATGGCCAATTTTGATGGAACTTGGCTATTTCTAAACCGATTATGATGAAATTCGATAAATATAATGGAAATGGGAAAATTGTTTTAGGTGAAATTCTGGAATATGGCCAATAAGGATGGAAATCGGCTATTTTTTAACCGATTAGGATAGAATTCAACAAGTGCGAATGAAATGGGATTCTAATATTATTTTAGTCATCAACTGAAAAAATCAACTAGCTTAATATAATTTTCTCCCAACGGAAATAAAAATATTGGTAATGAAGATATAATCGGAAAGTACTTTATATCTATAATTTATAATTTTTATTTAAATCTAATTTTAAAAGTAAAAATATTTAGTCCTTCAGGTTTATTTTTATTCATTGACATTATTTTTCAAGAAGGAACCAATTGTGTAACCAATTATCATTTTAGAAATGATTTTTTTGTCGAACCACTAGTATAAACTCGTTTATAAGTATTTAAAAAAATTCCTAACCTAATTCAACATATTCCACGAGAATAAAGTTCTGAAATGTCGTTTTGTCATCTTACGTAATGAAATATACCGTATCGATCGGGACCCATTTTTCCCGTGCCGGCTCATTCCTACATACCACCGGACCAGGTATTTGCTCAACACGAGAAAAAAGTTAAAAGGATAGAAACCATCATCAAACACGAGCAATATATAGACCTGTATGAGGATAACGGAACTGTCATTAATTTAGGCAACTCCGAATGCCTAGTTGGTGGACGATGGCACTTTAAATTAAATGATTCAAAACTATTCATTATACAGGGTGGCTGAGACCAAGTGTTACCAAATGAAAACGCTGTAATTTTTTTAATTTTGATTATTTTTTATTGGAATTTCGTGGAATATGTTGAAAACATATTACATTTTATGAAAAACATGTTACTGCTCGATATGACCTCCTTTGGCTTTGATTATTTGATTCAGTCTTCCATAGAAAGCATTGCATGCTGACCGAACGTGGGCTTGCGGAATTTTATTCCATTCTCGAACAAGAGCTGACTTCAATGCATCAACACTTTCGTATTTTTTAGTGGACACCTTACTCTCCAAAATGGACCATATGGAGAAATCCATGGGATTCAAGTCTGGTGAATATGGTGGCCATTCTTTCGACGAAATCAGCCGCGGAACGCAATTTTGTAAAAATTGCTGTGTCGCTCGAGCTTTGTGTGACGGTGCCGAGTCCTGTTGGAATGTCCAACGGTTCGTACCAAAGTGTTTACGTGCCCAAGGTAGCAAAGCATCGTTAAGAATCTTTTGGCGGTACATCTCTTGGTTTACCTTGACTCCATGTTCGATGAAAACCAGAGGAGTGCGTCCATCTGCAGTAACTGCAGCCCAAACCATAACATAAGCTGGTGATTGCTTGCGCATGGCAACTCTTGTGTCCAAATTATCGTTGGACTTGTCCTCTAACCAAACACGATCATTTTGTTTATTCACATGCTGTTGAATGGTGAAAATTTTCTCATCAGAAAAGACAATTTTTGGAATCTCATCACGTTCGGCCAAGGCCTTCAATGCTCGTGTTCTTTCAAGCCTAACTTTTTTTTGTGCCTCCGTAAGATCTTGAACTTTTTGTATCTTGTAGGGCTTCAAGTGTAGTTCATTTTTCAATATGGTTTGAATGCTGTATCGTGAAACATGTAGACGTGCGGCTAATTGATTGGCACTTTGACGAGGATTTCGTTGGATTCGTTTCTTCACCTTTTGTATCATTTCTTTTGATGTTGCTGTCTTTTTAGGACCGCCTCTGTTGCGTTTAGCGATGCTACCAGTTTCGTTGTATCGAGTTATGGTTCGATACACAAACATTTTATTCACATTCAAATGCTGGAGCTGACGAACTATTGCTGTTTGTGAATTTCCACCCAAATACAGTGCAATTACACTATTACGTTTGAATTCCATTACGATTTTTTTATTAAGATATTAATTTAGAACAATTATTTATTGACCACATATAAACAACTAACCAAACTTCAATCTGTCAAAAAATTAATGCGCGAAAATGACAACTACACAAATGACAGCAGAGTGAAGTTAGTAACATTTGGTCTCAGCCACCCTGTAAGTATGCTAAAAAATTGATCGCTTGCAATTCGCGGAGATGTTGCCTATAAATCGGAACTAGGAGCTTCTAAATTGGTAGCAAAGAAAGGAAAAACTTAAAGATTTTTTTTCAGATTTGAAAACTTAAAGATTTTATAGTCATTTTCATTCTTTTAATTAGAATAGATCCGATGAAGTGATCCATTAGTTTTTGTTGTTGTTGTATAATATTATCAAAATGCGAGATGTAACTTTGATAATAAATTTTCAAATCATGAAAACCATGTTTTTTTTTATTTTTTAAATAAAAAAACATAAAAAATTGTGATATTTAAAATTAATTAATTAGATCTAGCTATATCTTGAAAGTATTAGAAAAGTTTGATTGGAAAATAAGTAATTATACTGTGTATCTATAAATTATTTGTATAAGTGGTACAACAGCAAATTGCCATATATCACACTTCAAAATCGAGCAAAAAGCTCAAATGGCGTCCAGTGTTCACAGTGTTTGAAAGAAAATACTGTAGCCCAAGGATACATCTGTTTCATCTGAAGTGTAAGAATAGTCTACTTTTCGCTCATTGTTCACTACGTATCGTAACTTTCTTTTTCAAATACAAAAATGGATACAACCGATAAACTATAGGTATTAGTAATATTATACACAATTATTTAAACAAATATTTATAAATAATTTAAACTGAATAAAATCGTTATTAAATTATTTTAGAAAATATTAAAAAGGAATTAAAAGCATAGTCGAAAAACCTTTTTTATAAAATAATTTGACAGCATTATTATAAAAAAAAATTATTAGTAGTGGTGACATCTATCTTCAAGACTGTTTTCTATTATATTAGTAGTGACAACTAGTGGCATCATCTGGAAGGTTATGTTTTCTAACAGATGGCACCATTCGCGAAAGTAGTATTTTCTTGACAGTTTGAAATGATCTATGAAGTACAATTTTGCAATTTCCCAAATTGTACTGCCAAGGAAAGCTGACTTGGAAGAAGGAGTCTCAGTTTTTACTAATGAAACCGTTGTGGTTCCACAAGTGAGTGAATTGGAATTATTCAAAACTAGTATATTGGTATTGCGATACACCGATTTCAATATTAATCTATTGGCTATAGATGAGATAAAACGCCCTTAGTCTGTTCTTCCAAAAATTAGAAAGTTTATTAGAAACCTATCCCAAAATTTTAATAGCTGGGGATTCAAATATTAATTTGCTGGATTATGATGATAGGGATGTTATTTGTTATAAAGAATTGATAAATTCGATGGGTTTTACTGTATTTAATAAAAATGTCGTAGATCACGCGACCCGCATATCAACTATGAAAATCATTATCGATCACTTTGTAACTGATAACAAAAATCTTGCTTCTAAGCTATATATTTCTGAATCATCGCTAGCGAATCATCAAAATAAACACCCCTTCAACTATGCGTGAACAATTCGTTAGTCATCGATCATTTAGAAGTTTCTAATTATTTTAATGAATATTTCACTAACGAAGACTTAAATATAGTTCATCATTTACCCATTCCTAATCAATCGGATTTTGTTGGTTTGAATTATCAGATAAGCGAGAATTTAGACTTATATCCTATTAATGCTGAGGAAATTAGTGCGATTATATGTGGCAACTGCGCAAGATTATATATGGCCAATCTCTGTTTTACCAGCTATTTCAAAAGTTATGGAGCGCGTTCTTTATAAAATATTAGAAATTATTTTAATTAACAATAATGTAATATATACTGCAGCATGTTTAACATTGTCAGATTAATTGATTCAACAATTAGTTTAATAAAAATTTGTTAGTGTTAAACGTTCAAAAATTAACAAAATTTATCATATTTTGAAAATAAGGATCTCACTCATCAAGACAATGGGGCTTCACCTATTTAGGTTTAGAAATCTATTAAAGTAGAATAACAACGTACATATATCTTAAAAAAATCAAAAAATATTTTATAAAAATCTGTAATAATTTCTATTTATAATGCATATATAAAACATTTATTATACCTTAATCCTGTATGGGGGAACCGTCAAGAGTATAAAATAAACGAACTATTAATTCTACAAAAAAGAGTGTTAAAATACATATTAAGTATCTCTATTCGGTACCCTACAATAAGTTTGGCTCTTTAACATTCTTAGGCGAAAGAGAACTGCTTCTCTTAACATTTAAAATTATAAATAGTCTCATTAAGCACAATCTTTCCTTAGGTAAGGAGGTCTAAATTTGTAATTGACCGGCTCACAATTAGCGAACGAGATAGCGTAGCGGCCCTGTTCATCACAAACATTTCTTGCTCAATTTTGAACGCTCAATAACGAAAATGTAATTGTTGTGAAGATGTAATTGTTAGATCACGCGAGGTTTCTTGCCAACTCAAACTTTGGTTTGATTAAAATCATCGTACGATCTACAATCCCACCAATAAAAATCTACCCAAATACAAACAAAACAATTGAAAATTCAGCGTAATAAAATTCTAGAAAACAAAAGTAAATTTGTCAGTTAAGCCTGTATTCCATGAGAAAAATTGACTGACAGTCAAAAAAAACGAAAAGAGAAAAACAATCTGATGCCGTTATAAGAGACAAGGCCAACGTTTTTTATTTTACAGCAAAAATTGTTTTTCTATAAAATAAAAACCGTTGCCTTTGTCTCTTATATGGGGGCATCAGATTATTTTTCTCTTTTCGTTTTTTTGTTACTGTTAGTCAATTCTTCTCATGAAATCAGGCTTTAGTTGCTGCAGCCAGTACAAATCAAAAATTTAAAAATTTGTAAAATTATGTAATTGATTTTGTTTTATTTTTTTAAATAAAATTATAAAATTATAAATAATAAAATAAAATAAATGAAGTGGTTTATATAGAATAAAAGTGAATATTACACCAATCATAAACAGATACTTCAATAGTAACGTCCTTTGCAATGGACTAACAAAATTTTTTTAAATAAATAAAATTGTATTGCTTAAGAAAAAGATTAACGAATACCTTATATCCTAGACAGACTGTGGTTTAATAAATCCGATTTAGCTAAACTAGTTTAAGTTTCTATGCAAAAACAAAGGGATTAGCTAAATCGAGGTAGACACACTGCGGCTACTCTCGAAAAACTCCCTAAATGGGTTTTATTAAATTATAGTGTGTCTAGGGTATAAGTATTCTATGCAAAAACAAAGGGATTAGCTAAATCGAGGTAGACATACTGCGATCCTGTTATATTAAATCGCAATGTGTCTAGGGTGTTATACCCTAGGACACACTGCGACTTAATAAAACCGATTTAGTGAATTTTCGAGATTAGTCGCAGTGTGTCAACTTCGAATTTAGCTAATCCCTTTGTTTATCATAGAATACTTAAACTAGTTTAGCCAAATCGGATTTATTAAACCACAGCCTGTCTAGGGTATTAAACATATTTCAATTGATTTTATCTTTCAAATTACTATTTTTCAAAGTCCCAGTTAAATAAGAAAAAAAAAATGAAAAATACTTTTCGTTCCTTAGCAAACCCAAAATTATAATTATTCGCATTTTTTGTTAATTAATTGCGATTATTTAGTCTTAAAAAATAATCGCAATTAATTAAAAAAAGGGCGAAAAATGATACTTTTGGGTTTGCTAAGGAACAAAGAGTTTTTTCATTTTTCTCAAAATGGAATGTCATGGAGAAGAGTAACTTTCGCTTTTAACGGCAGAGAAAATCAAAATGCTAAAAATATTTTATTCCAAAATTTCTTCATAAAATAGGATAACCATTTTTGTCCATTGAGCTCGTCAAGAAAATGACAACTTGACGGAGTTAAAAACCGAGTTAAAAATAGGTTATCTCGCTGGACACAAAATTTCTTTTCAGCGAGATAACATATTTTTAACTCGGTTTTTAACTCCGTCAAGTTGTCATTTTCTTGACGAGCTCAATGGACAAATCTGGTGAATCAACCTTTATTCTCTAAAAAATAAGATAATGTGAAAAACGGGTAAACTTGTGAAAAGTAAACCTTACTTTTATGAGTTTGCATTTCTTGGTTTGACTTACTACTAGAATAATATCGAAAAATTCCAAACTCGTAAAAGAAAGCTTTGCTTTTCACAAGTTTACCCATTTACACATTAGTTGCTTACCAATTGACCAACCGCAAGCACCCGCTAGCAAACCGGTAGTAGAAAGGTTTTAATCCTTGCTATGGTCGATTGGAACGATTAAAATTGATATGTGAGTAAAAATACCCTATAAATCGTATATGTTTTGCAATTGCTTTCAAAACTTTGGTGCGGCGAACAATTAAAAATAAAAATGAAAGAATGAGAAGACAAAAAAAATGGACATTGGCCGAAACTAAGGCTTTGATTCATATTTATGGAAACAGGCAGGAATATTACTCACAATAGTAACCGTAAAACGTACAATACACAAGAGTTTAATTTCTCAAATATCCAGTAATATTAAATATTGACTTTCAATTAAATTTTTTTTTTGAACAACGACGTTCTAACGTATTGACAAATGCGATAGAAAAATTTTTATTTTTGACACAACAAAAATAAATATTAGTTGCTTTCGAATCGACCAACCGCAAGCACTCGCTAAAACTGCTCGCGTAACTGCTCTTGTTATTTTTCACGAGCAGTTAGAAGCAGTTACGCATAATTTCCCCGCTAGACGGTTGAGCGTAGAACCGCTTGATAAACCGCTTTTTTATGTCAAAAATATTTATTTTTGTTGTGTCAAAAATAAAAATTTTGCTATCGCATTTGTCAATACGTTAAAACGTCGTTGTTAAAAAAAATGTAATCGGAAGTAAATATGTAACTGGATATTTGATAAATTATACTCCTGTGTACTTTTCTATTGTACGTTTTACGTTAACTATTGTGTGTAATATTGCTGCCTGTTTCCATAAATATGAATTAAAGCCTTAGTTTAGGCGAATGTCCAATTTTTTTTTTTGTCTTATTGTCTTTAATTTTTATTTTTAATACTTCGTCGCACCAAAGTTTTGACAGCAATTACAAAACATATACGATTTATAGGGTATTTTTACTCGCGTCATTCATTTTAATCTTTCCAATCGACCATAGCAAGGATAAAAACCTTTCTACTAGCGGTTTGCTAGCGGGTGCTTGCGGTTGGGCGATTGGAAAGCAACTATTATCTTATTTTTTATAGAATCAGGGTGCTGGACAAATACAACTTGAAATATTGATAAAGAAAACCTAGTATGTTCTGAAGAACAAAAGAAGTATTGTTATTTCAGAATCTATAAGACGTAGGACAATTTAGATTAAAAAATCTGAAAGAGCGTGACCGACTATATAAGAATCCATTAATAAATCATTTTTGCGGACACTAAAGTACTCACGTGACGATGTGAAGACTTAATATTGAATAAAATATCTGTTCTTTTGAGAATGTGGTGTGTATTGCAAAAATAAACAGTAATTCAAGTTTCTTCCCATTTGCATAAAAAGTATAAAAATACTAGCATACCATTATAAAAAGTTTTTGTCACTGCTGCTACCGATTACACCCAATATAAATCTTTTATTGGTCCTTCCTTCTATTCTAAAAATAATTGCATCCAATTCCCAAGCTTGTTTGGAAAATTTAAAAGTCATATCTAGTTTTTGTAGGAATACTAGAAGAATGGAAGACAAGGACGACAAAAAAAGTTAAACGGATTCGGAACCTATAAAATGAAAGTTTTTATTTAAACAAGAAAAGCCTCTTGCAATTTGAACATCTGCCACGGTCTAGTTTTTAAAAGTAAGTGGTACTGAAATTTATTATGTCTGATCGATGACAATAAATTTGTGTCACATTGAAATCTGTTTTTGTGTGATGAATAAAATAAAATTGGTTTAATTATTGTAAATTGGAATTCCAAACGAAAGTAATGAAATGTTAACTAAAGAAGAATAAAAATGTAGTTAAGATCTTGAATACCATCATCACGGATGTTATAAGTAAAACCGAAAATAACTTGAAGACCGTTAATGATACAATAATTATTTAATGGACGTTGTACCAGACAATATAACCATTTTCAAAAGATTAAAACCTTAGGAAGATAAGCGAGTTCAATGATGATTCGATAAAATAATTTTTATACATACATACATATATACATATATACATATATAAATATAATAAACATACGTCCATTTCTTGGAATTTAACAAAAAATTCTGTTTACTAATATTTCCAACCGCATTATTATTGATGACTCAGACCTAAACTTAAATTAATCAATAATTATAAAACCAACTTTGCTATACATATACTATGACTAAAAAAAATGATTTCATGCGTTGCATTAAATCAAAATAACATGTACATGTTTGTTATGTTCCAATGGGTTTTGTAAAATTTGTTTGCTCGCGACTTACACAAACTTGAGGTTTTCAGATAAGAAAATTGTATTTAATAGTGTTGCTGTTATCAAACATATATACGATATTATAATAATCTGTATAAAAATTCTGCCGTCACCGCGCAAAACCGTTTCTAAATATTTATACATACAAACAAAAAATTTGAAGTACGCGTAAACGCGAAGCGAATGTCGTGAATGAAACCAAAAGTAAATAATAACATGTGTGTTTTTTGCATGCAAAAACTTCTTTGTTACAATATTTTGTTAAATCTCTTACCACATACTGTATCAACAAAAAAAAAAAAGTTATTTTTAAATCTCTTACCACATATTCAGTTTTTGCAATCCCCTCACTATTTACTGGACATTTTTTTAGCTTAACACCATTTTTGATTTCATCACAAAGTACTGAAAAATTATTATTATTGATATTGCCATTTGTCTGGAAATTTACTAATGGTGGTGGTGGTGGCGGTCCCACTTTATTATTATGGCCTTGTGAATTTGCACACATTGTAAACCTTCCAGTCGTCGCAACATTGAATTGAGGCAGCGGCGGTAGTGGTGGCGGTGGCGGTGGCGCACTCGTCATTAATTCAACGGGCATTTTTGTTGTTATTATGTTTTTTGGTTTATTAGAATTATGTTCACTAAATATTGTTGAAATACTACTATTCGTTCACTTAACCAAATAAAATAGTTCACTTTAATTTATTTATTTATTTTTATCAATTAAACATATCAAATATTTTATTTTATATCAAAAACTATTCACTATATAAAAATAACTATGTGTTGTGGAGGTCTGCTGTGAATGAATGACAAAACTTTAATAACATAAATTCGTTTCATTATTGTACATTTTTTTATCGTTTGCTTCTTTTTGTTTGTATTTTTTGTTGTTTGGATTTTCTGAAGAAAAAAGAATGACGACTTAAGTCGATGAAAGAGATAGCCTCTCCATAACAAAACAAGAAATATATACTGTGCATGATATATATGTACATATATAACTACACAATATATGGCTAGATTTAATATATATATATATATATATATATATATAAGTTAATAGAAAATTGTAATCGAATGAGTCATGCGTCGTCGTCTCATGGTTCATTACTAATTTTTAGGTATGTACAAAAATAATTCGACCAATTTTACGAAATGCTGTCTACAATAATCGACCGAATTTTGTTTTGTAGTTACCTGTAAAATAATTTTCATATTTGTAATACATAATAGATAAATAGTTTTAAATTATTAGACGGGTTACCTTGTCTTCAAATGAATGTAAGAGTTTAACGCCCGATTTTTTTTTTTTTTGGGGGAACAAACAAAAATATTTATGGTCTATTAAACGGTCGGATTAAGATCATAGGAAATGATATCACAAATATTTAGTTTTGATGGTTTTGGAAAATTTTGAATATTTAATTGTTCCGTTGAATACAAAAAGTATGCGCGCGCGTACAAATTAATTGACGCTCACAAAAATTTTATAAAAAAAAAAAAATAAATTCTGATTGATTTACAATTTAATTTCTGACATCTCAAGTATTTAGCTGTTAATTTTTTGACATGCATTTTGCATTAAAAGTAAAACTAATTGGAATGCATCACAATGTGTATGAAATTATATTGTAATTTCAATGGAGATCTATAAATTTTTTATTGAAATTGCAAAATTTCAGTAAGGGTAAATTTAAATAGCTAGAAAATTTTACAAAGAAACCGTATACATACTACAGTATGAAGTAATTGTGGAAGTAAGTGCGAATAAATTCCATTCTTATCAGACATATTTATTAGCTAAGGTAATATTTGCCAAATTATTATCATTTCAGTAGGGATCAAAATAGTTCGTTAAATATTTGCGCAGATAATCATTTACAGAGTAATTAAATTTTTTGTGCTTCTTGTTTTTATAATAAGAAAGAAACATCCATAAATATACTACGTGATCCAAAGCAAACTATTCTTAAATACAACGACAGGTCAAACATTTTAGCGGCCCTAGGAAATCCGTTTCATAGTAATTTCCATTATGAAATATTTGAATTTGTGTGATTATTGTATACAAAAAATCATTTCATTATAGCTGCACAACCCTTCTCAATGAAAATATAAAGCATTCACATGGTAGTCAAAACTTCCGTCTTTCCGTCAAACCGTATCTGAAACTCTTAACTCAATCGCAACGCAATCCTCAACCCAACCCTCAACTCAATCACGAATACAACCACGAATCAACCTTTAACTTAATTTCAAACTTGTGGTAACCAAAATCCGATAGTATTTTTGTCCCACAATTACTACGCCTCTACATATACCTAAATCAATAGGCAATAACCTAGTGCCATATGTTATAATAATTGTACCATTCGCTGCGAAAATCTGGAATTAAATCTGAAAAAGCGCTGGCTGGGACGACTGCAACGTCAGCACCTCTGTCAATCAAAAAATTAAATTTAGTTGTAAAACATTTAACAAATAAACGATGCCTGTGAAAACCGTGCTAATTAGTGCTCAGAGGAAAAAATTAGTGCTAGTCCAGGAACCGAGAAAACAGCAAACAAAAATTCAAGATTTCGCCTGAAAGACGATAAATAAATTCTAAAACTAAACCCGAGTTACAGCAAAAACCGGTAAACACCAATAAAAAAAACAGTAATATTTTCAAAAGGTAGATTAATTGAGGAAATTTGTGCTTGGTCTAGAAAAACTAAATTTTAATATTTTCATTCATAAAATAAAGAAAATCGAAATTACCCTAAATGATTTCAATATATGAAAAGAAAAGTATTTAGTGGTTCAATAATATTTTAATTGAACAATATTAAATAAGTAGAAGTTATTGAAAAATTCCCTTTCTATCACATAATCGATTCAACATATTTATAGACATATAAAAAATAGGGTGAATTTCTAATCCAGACTTGGCCCAGTTCAATTGAACATGACGAACGGTTGACTGAACTAATTTCTGACACAAAATGTTCTACAAACCAACAAACTTAGCAGTTCTAATAATATAATCCGATCGGAAATATTCATAACCATTCGAAAAATATGGAGGCTGAATTTGTGCTAATCCAGATTTGGCCCAATTCCATTGAACATTAAGAATGGGCGATTGAATGAATTTCTGACACAAAATGTTCTACAAACCAACGAACTTGGCAGTTCTAATGATATTCTCTGATCGGAAATAATCATAACCATCCGAAAAATATGGTGGCTGAATTTTTGCTAATCCAGATTTGGCCCAATTCTATTGAACATGAAGAATAGTTGATTGAACGAATTTCTGACACAAAATGTTTTACAAACCAACGAACTTGGTAGTTCTAATGATAATATCAGATCGGGAATATTCATAACCATCCGAAAAATATGGTGGCTGAATTTGTTCTAATCCAACAGATTGTTATTCTGTGAGGCATTTTTAGGATTTTTCATTCCAGCTCGCTGGATGCAATGTATTTACCACCTTGGATTAAGTACGGGCATATCACCAGAAAGATATTCCAAAGATGGCTATTATGCCACCTTTCGGCCTATTTGAGTGTAGGATGGCTTTTTCCAGCGATTAATGCACGCTGTATTATTCGGATTGCCATTCTGTTTTGTTTATTTGGACGACGTATTGATTACGTCTAGTTCCTGGGAATCATAGCTCGGTAGCGCAATCCATTCACCGTAACAGTTGCACCAGCCTCATTTTCGAAAAAGTAGGGTCCAATCACACCGTCAGCCCCAAAAACCGCACCAAACAGTAACACGTTAAGGATAGAGAGGCTTTTCAACAATAATTCTCGGATATTCTGACCCCCAAATGCGACAATTCTGCTTATTAACAAAGCCTCCGAGGTGAAAAAGGGCCTCATCACTGAAGATGATTTTTCGATGAAAATCCGGATCATTTTGATGCATTTGAAGGACCCAATCAGCGAAGATACGACGTTTATGGTGATCGACTGGCTTGAGTTCTTTTGTTAACTGAACTTTAAAAGCCTTAAGACTTAAGTCTTTATGCAAAATACGGTGTAATGTCGTTTGTGGAATGTCTAATTCCAAAGATCGACGAAGAATCGACAAACCTGGGTTTTCTTCAACACTACGGGCTACAGCAACAATATTCTCAGTGGTTCTTGCGCGACGCACACTGTTTCGTTTCTTCACACCACTAACTTGTCCCAACAGCTCATATTTTTACACCAATTTCACAATTGCCGGCCGAGAAGGTGCTTCATGACGACCAAAAAGTGCTTTAGTTTTGCGAACTGTGACTGCAAAATTTTCACCATTTTTGTAGTGAATTTTGATAATTTCAATGCGTTGTTGAAGCGTATATCGTCCCATTTTTAGTTATGGCGTAGTTTTTACTTGTCAAATCTGAAAAGATGACAGCTTCAAAATTGACAGCTGCCCAAATAGAAGGCTATTCAAAATGAAACCTTTTATTGGAAAACCATTTAGAACATTTTTTGTCAGAAATTCGTTAAATCAACTATTCTTCATGTTCAATGGAATTGGGTCAAATCTGGATTAGCACAAATTCAGCCACCATATTCCTCGGTTGGTTATGAATATTCTTGATCGGAGTATATCATTAGAACTGCCAAGTTCGTTGGTTTGTAGAACATTTTGTGTCAGCAATTCGTTCAATCAACCATTCTTAATGTTCAATGAAATTGGGCCAAATCTGGATTAGCATATACTCAGCCTCCATATTTTTCGGATGGTTATCAATATTCCCGATCAGAGAATATCATTAGAACTGCCAAGTTTGTTGGTTTGTAGAAGATTTTGTGTCAGCAATTCGTTCAATCAACCATTCTTCATGTTCAATGGAATTGGGTCAAATCTGGATTAGCACAAATTCAGCCACCATATTTTTCGGATGGTTATGAATATTCCCGATCGGAGTATGTCATTAGAACTACCAAGTTCGTTGGCGTGTAGAACATTTTGTGTCAGATATTAGTTCAATCAACTATTCTTCATGTTCAATGGAATTGGGCCAAATCTGGATTAGAAAAAATTCAGCCATCATATTTTTCGGATGGTTATGAATATTTCCGATCAGAGAATATCATTAGAACTGCCAAGTTCGTCGGTTTGTAGAACATTTTGTGTCAGAAATTAGTTCAATCAACCGTTCGTCATGTTCAATTTTCCTGTAATTTCAAAATTATTTGAAAAATTACTGCTCAAGAGACTCAAGCCAATAATAGAAGAGAGAAATTTGATTCCACCACACCAATTTGGATTTAGAGAAAATCACTCTACGATAGAACAAGTTCACAGAATAACGGATATAATCGAAGACTCACTTGAGAATAAGAAGATATGCTCCAGCATCTTCTTAGATGTAGCACAAGCTTTCGACAAAGTTTGGCACCAACGACTTGAATTTAAATTGCATCGAGATCTACCTAAGCAATTCTATCAAATTCTTAAATCTTATATCGCAGACCGACATTTCCGTGTAAAATATAACCAAGAGTTCTCTGAACTAAAGAGAATATCAGCAGGCATACCACAGGGTAGCGTACTGGGTCCTATATTGTACATCCTGTACACCAGAGATATGCCAAATACAGAAGGTGCCACCATAGCAACATTTGCAGACGATACAGCTATTCTGGCGACTGGAAAGTGTATATCAGAAGCAACGACCAAACTTCAAAAAGCAACCGACACAGTGAGTAGTTGGACAAAGAAATGGCGCATTAGCCTAAACGAAGCAAAGTCGGTTCACGTAAACTTCACGAACCAGAAAGTTAACTGGATTCCAGTGAAACTTAATTCAAGGCCGGTTCCAAATGCAAATACAGCCAAATACCTCGGCATGACTCTCGATTGCAAGCTTAGATGGAAAGAGCATGTTAAAAAGAAAAAAGAAGAATTGAACATTAAATATAGAAAAATGTATTGGCTATTAGGTAGAAACTCTGAGCTTACAATACATAACAAATTGCTATTATATCAGCAAATACTTAAACCAGTATGGACCTACGGTATTCAACTTTGGGGTTGTACCAAGAAGACAAATGTACAAATGATTAAATGTTTTCAAAACAAAGTGCTGCGTGGCATTGTAAACGCACCATGGTACATTAGAAATGATAACCTCCATAGGGACTTAAACATGGAATATGTAAGTGAAGAAATACAAAATTATGCGAAGAAACACATTCAGCGGATATCTCGGCACCAAAATGCAGACATACGAAGTTTGTTGGATACCACCAATGCAGTAAGAAGACTTCAAAGGCAGAAACCTTTGGAATTGGGCAGTTGTATTTAATTTAGATAGAGAAAAATAATTACTATGTAAATTCAAACGGGAGTAACCATTGGGCTACTGCCCGTCAAATGTGAATCTTCATTTAAGAAAGATAAATTACTAAATGATTTGTAAATCAGTTGTAATATTAAATAAAAGAAAAAAAAAATGTTCAATTGAACTGGGCCAAATCTGGATTAGAAATTAAGCCTATTTTTTATATGTCTATAAATATGTTGAATCGATTATGTGATAGAAAGGGAATTTTTCAATAATTTCTAAACATTTTTTTGGATATTTTTTATTATCTACTTATTTAATATTGTTCAATTAAAATATTATTGAAAAACTAAATACTTTTCTTTTCAATATAGTATCATTTAGGGTAATTTCGATTTTCTTTATTTTATGAATAAAAATATTGAAATTTAGTTTTTCTAGGCCAAGCACAAATTTCCTCAATTAATCTACCTTTTGAAAATATTACGGTTTTTTTTTATTGGTGTTTACCGGTTTTTGTTGTAACTCGGGTTTAGTTTTAGAATTTATTTATCGTCTTTCAGGCGAAATCTTGAATTTTTGTTTGCTGTTTTCTTGGTTCCTGGACTAGCACTAATTTTTTCCTCTGAGCACTAATTAGCACAAATTCGGCTCTATCGATGTGGGAGGGTTCATTTCAAAATTCGAAAGTTTCCCTGCTGCAGTTACCTACATGTATATATTTGAGGTATGCGGTGGTAACTTATTCGCCTAAATGCCATTTTCCGAGGTTATACTTTTAAATAATCATCTTCTAGGAGAAATCCTATATTCAATTTAATTTAAAAGACAACATTTAAGCAGTTTTTATTAGTTAAAATGACTAAAGCAAAAACGATTCATAACTTTATATTTTGATTTTATGTAAAATTAAATAAATACATACCGTCAGTTGCACCAAATTAAACGTCGAAATCCGTTCAACAAAAATCAAAAGATTGACATTCAAATGTAAAATATAAGATGTATGTAAAATGTATGTAAAATGTCACATGGTCGTTCCTAGGGGTCAGCGATATAAATAACAGGCAATATAATATATACGGCATGCTGCACCAAATTTCAAAGACCTACATATTTTATAGGCAACTTTTGGGATTTATACATATGTAACTTTTGTTGCCCAAAATATCGCCTGAATGAATACTATTTGTATATACACACACAAACACATTTTTTGTTATTTGGGAAGAATTTCACTTCGGTAATAAACGACGGTTTTGTATAGCTCCAGCGCACGTCACATTAACGCTGGACAAATCTAGTTTTCCGAATCATTATTCTTGTTTTTCGAAAGTGTGGTACTGGTAGATTGTTGCTTGATACCAAACTTTTTATGATACCAACAAAAATTATTGGACGAACGATATGAGGAATTACTTCTAGGACGATAGTAATTGTTATGGTTAAATCTATTTGCAGTATTAATTTCGTTAATGCTACTAAGTGAAACAGGTTCGGTACTCAATTCCCAAATTTTATCATAGGATCTCACATAAATCTAAAATGGCGTCCTTCTCTCGAACAGCACAGGTAGACCTAATATTAGTTGGCTTGCCCATTCATGTTACGCTTTCGTTAACTTCTCTGCTTTTGGGTGCCAAAGTATTGAGTCGATGATGTCGTATTAACTGTTAGACTGACAGTCTTATTCGATGGAAATTCAAGTGCAGAATTCAATTGAATTTCATGCGCGGAGTTCGATTGAATTTGGTCAGACGAAAGATTTGCACAGCCCATCAAACGATTTTTATGAATTTTCAAAACTGCTCTACTAAAAAAAGTATGGCTTGGTATTTGACGGCCACTGACATAGCATCTTAGAAATGTCTACGCTTAGTAGACCGTAAAATCCCATTTAATTTGCTAAGGAACCTAAAATCAGGTATGACAATAAGTTACGTTAAGAAAGCTTAGTTTAGTTAAGAAACCATCATTAAAATGCAGTTTGACGGGCCGGCCAACATTTTGTCTAACAAAACCGTTTGACGATTCGCCCAAATGTTTCGTCTGACCTAAAACATCCTCAAAGCTAAATACATATACGCAAAGCCATCTCTACGATTGCTTGTCAATAGCCGCGATACGCAAATGTACGCCTTTTTTTTAGTAGAGCAACTTTGAAAATTTCATAAAAACAGTTTGACGGGTCGCGCAAATATTTCGTTTGACCTAAAACATCCACAAAGGTAAATACAATATACACTCAGATATGCGTAGCCATCTCTACGATGGACTGTCAATGCCCGTCAAAAGTACACCTTCACCTTTTTTTTTAGTAGAACAGTTTTGAAAAATTCATAAAAACAGTTTGACGGGTTCCGCAAGTATTTCCTTTGACGCAAAACATTCCTAAAAGTATACACAATAGGATTTCATACTCAGATACGCAAATCCATCTCTAAGATTGCCTTTCAATGGTTGTCACATCTCCCTTATTTTCATTATGTGTTTAACCGAATTGTTTTAGGGTTTTTTTGTGTACAGTCACACATTTTATCAATTGTAATCAGCTTCACGTTAAAATGACGTTATTTTTCATAGTACAGTCCCAGAGCTGGCTACCATGCGTCCGTATATGTTTCAGAATTGGCCAATAAAAAATCAATTTATTGTGGATAGTTAGCTTTGAGTTTCACCCAATAAGCCAATAAATCTTTCTCAATCTAATGTAAAAGTTCGTCCCTTTTTTTTTGAAGTGTTGTTTCCACTTTATCTTAGCGTCAAGAGTCATACCTAAATATTTGGCTACATTGACATACTTTTATTGGAATCCAAATAAACTTTCGATTAGTGGAGTTGACGTGAACGGATTTCGTTTTGTTGAGCTGTATACGCTATGGTTTTCTCCAGGTTTACTAACCTCACAAGTAATTCTCTGTAGTTTGCTGGATGCCTATTCATCATTATCTCCAATTGCCATAAACGATTTATCATCAGCAAATGGTGCAATAGTTCATTCTGCTGATGTTGGTAGGCCCTGTGATCAATACATATCCTGGTGATTTTCTAGGATTTAGGTTAGATTTAATTCCTAATTTTAATTCATGTAGCTACACAGGTTGAATATTGGGCTTATCAACCTTAAGAGCCGGAAAAAGATAAGATTTTTCTATAGCACTACGGGTCCATATTCCGTCAGGTTTTGTTGTATTTCTGTCCGACAAGCTTATTATCAGAGACAGAAGCAAGATGTGAGGGTTATTTCGTTAATACCCATTCACGGAACTACGATGGTAGGTATGTCGTCAGACTGTTATTCAGAACAGATTCCGGAGAATTAAGACATTCGAAATCGGTAACAATTAATCGGTTGATTTCGATGAAGCGAAAGTTTAAACGGTTTCCAAACCTTCAGCAACAAACTAGCGATCTCATGAGTGAATATTTTACTCTGGGGCACATGAGATACCATCCACCGATCCACCATGCCAAGAAACCGAGTGCTTTTATTTATCGGACCACGCCGTTATTAAAAACGATAGTACTACAACAAATCTAGGTGTCGTTTTTGACCAGAGTCTCACAGAATGATCGATTGATTACTCGACTGACCATTCAGACGTAGAGAAAATGTACAGGGAGGTTGAAGTAAGCCAGCTGGATCAAAACCAGCAAAGAATTATTTGGAGAAATTTCCCATTTAATACAGTCTTTGAAATATCCAAGCGTGAAACATTATATCGAATCGCAGATGACTACAAGTTAGCGAATCCAGCAAGATCCCAGATTGCAAAATACGACTTTTTGCTGGACGCAAAATTCGTCTAATGTGATATTCAAGCGTGAGACTTTGCCTAAGATCTCTCGTATCTTTGATCCACTCGGTTGGGTTTCACCCGCTATAATTAGGTTTAAAATGGTTCTTCAGAAACTTTGACTGAAAAAACCAGAGAAACAAGTGTCACTTCCAAGACTGTAGCTTTGTAGAGTCGTTTTGTTAAGCAGACTTATCAACCATACCGAACGTCTTTCGCATGGATCGACTCAAAAATAGTACTATCATCGCGATCGCGATCGATCGCGAAAGGTTTATATATCAGGACATAGTGGACATCTTGAAGTAGGTTGAAAAACTGTGTCTGGTGTAGGCACAATCTAAAGAACTCCAAACGTCAAAACTGCAAATAAAAAAATTGGCTCAAGAAGTTACCTCCATTCATAGACAGCGAAGGTATTCTCAGACTCGGAGGACGATTACTGCCAGGACATCACATCTTGTGTGTAAAAATCATTAACAATACGCATATTCGGTATCTGCAGCCAGCACCAATCTACAAACCAGTACATTCGTCAGAAATTCTAGGTGATTGATTGCAGAAATAACGTAAGACAGTATATTCATAAATATAGAATACCGAAGACAAAGAGCTGTTACGTCTCAACAACTTATAGGTAACCTTACCTGTATCCAGAATCACACCAGGACGTCTCTTTATTCATACTGGTATAGACTACGCCGGACCGCTATATATTAAATCGAAAATGGGGCAAATTTGCTTTTTTGTCTGCTTTTCAAAAGGACGTCCATTTCTAGTTGTGCCACGACATGACAGCTGAACCATATATCGCTGCTCTACGCCGAGTAATATCCCGCAGCGATATTCCACTAGACATCATGTCCGACAAATTTCATTGAAGCTAAGAGAAAAATCAGCGAATTATGCTAGTTATATCAACTGAATAATGAAAGCCAACTAATTTCGAATTTTGTATCACAGAACGAAAATAAATTTATTCTCAAACCAGCCAATGGCCCATACTTTGGAGGTCTTTAAGAATCGGGGGTAAGATCGATCAAACATCATTTGAAGCGAGTGACCAAAAACACCATATGATGACGTTAATAAGACGTTATTAATCCAGATCGGGACAATTCTCAACTACAGACCTTTGTTCCCGATAAGCAACTGTGCAAGCCAGAAAGAATGGCGAATTCTGGGAAGAATGGCGAATCAATTACTTGCGCACATGGAATATCATCCAGGCTCAGCTGGCTTGGTTCGTATCGGAATTTTAATTCGGCCAATTGTCAAACTATGCCAATTGACTTCAGATGAAAAATGCAGTAATCTCAATACCAGTTTATATCCATTTGTCTATTAAAAACTCGAGTTTTAATAGTCCGCGAGTGTTTTGAAACAACCGAAGGGATAGAAAACAACGATAAGATAGTCAAAAGATACTGTATTGAACTGAAGCGTAAACGTAAAAAAGTTATTTCGATGGCGATGTCCTATTGCGATATTGCCCTTGATACGCTTCTGTACAATGATTTCTTGATAATTGAAAGGTATTACCAACAGCTTTGGAAATAATTTTTTCAATCATTGAAATAACTCTTTTTAATTTTACGTTTCAGTTCGAATTTACAGTGTATTTTTACTAGTGCAGTGTGATGCCGTGTACCTTATCATTGATTGCTATACGGTTCCCAGTCTATAACTAACTTTCCCCATCTATAACTTAAGTTGAACAAGCAACCAACTCGGAAGTTATCGGAATAATTTTCTAACTTTTTAAATTTTAAAAATTTTTAGAGTAAAACTTTCTCTGATGAAACTATCAAGTATGTTGCAATTATCGCATGTTGCATTGAGCGAGTTTGTTCTGTAATTCCCCTCTTAAATTGTATAGGTTGAATAAGTACAGGTAAATCACTAAACGTTGTGGCCCCTCATTTCTTACAAATTTATTGTAATGAAAATCATAAACGTGAAAATCAAAAGTTTTAGTCATTGTCAACTTTGTCGACATTGTCTACATACATTGTCAACAAGAGTTGACATTTGAAATGCTGCCTTTTTGTTCAAATAAACAGACTTTTATGGTTGTTCTCATTGAATAAATCCTGTTAAATGTATATTAGCATTATATAACTGCCGCAAGTGATGTAAATAGTTACAAAATTTTCGTTTACACAGCAAATTGCATACTTGGTTTTATTAACGGATTGTATTATTGCTTGTAAAACACATAAAGTAACAAAATTGGCACACGGATATGATCTTTGAAATTTTTTCGAAGGTAAACGTCAGTAAACGTACCTTTAAAAAGAATTTTAAAAAGCACCAGTTCGTTCATCTGTTTTGCTTTCACAGATAGTTTTAGACCTACGTCGAAGAACGTTCGCATAAATATTTAATTACAATTTCCGCTACCTAAATCTTGAAATTATATATTTGATTAAAGTGCACTGTTTTAAAAATTATTTAGCCGACACATATTTCGAGGCAGGTTTATGCAATAAAATGATCTAATTTTTGGTTGTAATGGTGATGTCATGAAGATTTAATATTATATATAGATACAATCTTATCATGGTTACTATTGCTACCACAAATTTTCTTAATCGCTCACTTTCATTTAAAAAGAAGCGAACAAAAAATTTGCATTTATGTGTTGACGCTTCTTTGTTTTCTCGTTAATAAGTCATCCCATAAAGCATCCTAAATCTTATTATAATAGTCATCCAATATTATTTTTCTTTGTAATGGTTTTAATTTGGCGTAATGTACCGAATATTTTTTATTTTTACTTTAGATTGTTGTTGAATTATTTATTACAGTACAGTAGTAACAGCTAATGTTCGTCTATTTTTACTAACTGTAATTATCAGACCAATTTCTCGGTAATTATTATAAAAATAATCTATTCGGAATTTCTAGCTTGTTCACAATTTAACAAACCAATCTAAATTTCAACAACCGAGTTGATAATTTCTATACGCGTTATGTCATATGTATATAGTTAAAGAGGTAGCGTCAAAAAGAGTGACAAATTGGTGTCAAGCTCAAAGTTTGTCAATCACTAGTCAAAGTAGTATCAGAGATTTTTTACCTTTGTGTTATTTTTTGCTATGGAACGTGTGAGTTTTCCAAGGTCGTTTGACTAATTGGTGTCAGACAAAGAATGGTAGTTTGCTTAAAATCCGAAAGCAAGACGATTTAAACCAGTAATCGGATCAATCTCACTCTGGTGACTTATAGGTGTCAGGTTAAATTTCTGTGTGATACGAAAATTCCAGTCATTTTCGACGCTCCAAGGCCGGAGGCAGAGGTATCGAACTGGAAGCGCGCTGAAAAATTTGGGTACACCAAGAGAACAGGATATAAATGGTTTTATTCGTATAGCTCAGCTTTAATAATAAAGATTTTTATTGTATAGGTTTATATCACACTAAAATAATATTCGTTTGAATATGAAAGAAGTTTGAAAATATTTATTCAATTCTAGATTTGCAGCCAATTTTAGTAACAATTTCTGAAAAATATCCCGTATGCATGTCTGTGTAAGTATGTCTATTTGTAGTCTAATGCAAAAAGCAACCCTCTAGAATAATAAAATTTTGGATTTAGATGTTATATTAATGTTTCGATCGGACAAGAGAATCTTATCGTTCCTAAACTAAATTTTTTTAAAGTGAAGTGGAAAATTTATGTTCTTGTATGTATAATAAAGTCGGTTGTTGATATCGGCCAAAACTGGAAACTTTACGCCACTTTCCCGGCAAAAGGATAGAATTCTTGTAAACTTAGCCCTCAATTCCATATCCTCTCTCATCGTTGCTTGATTGTTCCTTTCCTTTATTTTCTGAATTTTTTATAAAAATAATAATTTTTTTAACCAAAGATCTATCTCTGTGCTCTGGTGATTGTTAGGTTAGGCCGAAGTGGAAGGAGCCTTAATCAAGTTCACATATAGACACGTGGTTGAAGCCTCATAAATCTTATCAGCTACCGTTCCCGATTTACTAGATTAAGAAGTCAAAAAGATAGTAGCGACATAAGATAACCTACTCGTATACTAAGCCATAACTTCTTAATTAAACCTACGCCAAAAGTACCTCTTGGACCTGCTAGTTGATTGAAACGTCTGTAAATTTCAAATGGTTTTCTATCAGCCAACTTAGTGTTGCAAAGTAATTCCTTTACACGCGACGTATATCACGGACACTTTGCTTTTGATGATTTCATGCTCTTTATCTTTACTCTAACAAAAAACTAAATTTAAAACCTAAAGATTTGGGTATGTACTAACAAATCTTAAACGGTTAAGTCCATACCACATTAAAGCAATTATTGCTACTTTATTGAGTCGTAAGCTTAATGTTGAACACGAACCGTTGGGTCGGTTGCTGCAAATGGCCTCCTTTTTAGTGTCAATTGCATTTTGATGTTACATTAAAATGTCTGCCTGTCATATTTTTCTATCACATGTATATGAAAACATGCACACAAAACCACTTTACTCTGACACCAATTTGCCAGGACGCTTCCATTATCGTTCCAGTTTAACGTGTCTGCCTCCGGCAGATGTCTCCCAAATTAATTTTCGTACTTCACGGGTATTATGTGTACAAGAAATTTTAGCCTGACAACAATTAGTCGTCTGATTCATAACATTGCCGATTTGTTTCGTCTGTCTTTGGCCACGGATGTTGGAAAATGCCTACAGGTCGGATTTTAGAATTATATGGTTGTCAAACAACGCGACCAACAATTTTCAGTCTGATACCAATTAGTCAAATACCCTTCGAAAACTCAAATGTTTGTTAGTTACAAAAACAAAAAAAAAATCTGCCACCACTTTAATTATCAATTGAAACTTTTTCCTTGACACCAATTTGTCACCATATTTGACGCTACCTCGTTAACTAATATAACGATAACTATTTGCAAATAGATTTGTGTTTTTCTCGGTTTATTTGCTTTATAAGTCCGAATTATGTATTATAATTGCGGATATGTCCCGTTTTAATATAGTAATGGAAATATTTTTGTTTATTTTAAATTTATTACATATAATATCAAAATCCGAAAATGTTTGAGCCTGGGTGCAGTTATGAAGTGGTTTGACGGTTAAACCGATTTTCATCATTAACATTAATCGCCGGGAAAATACTAAAATATAAGCTGACGGCATTGTTGGATTATGTTTCAAGCTAAAGTAGCATTGATGATGATGGACTGTGGAAACTTAATGACTGGGCTCTCGTATCCTGTAATTCCAAAAGGCTGCAATTTTTTTCTAAATTAATATTTTTATGTTAAACCACCTTATTACACACTCTGTTATAAATGAGCATCGTGCTCAAAATAGTTTGTGTAAGTATGGGGTTGGTCCTTAAATCAAAATGTTTGTAAATAAATAAATAAATAAAAATAAAATAAATAACATTACTTTAGGATTTATGTGCTAACACAACACTACACAAATTTCGTGCCTCAGGTTAGGTTAGGTTAGGTTAAGTTGGCGGTCAACCAGGATCAGGCATAGACACAAAACTGGTCCGTAACCATACCACAATGGTCCGTAATCATACCACATTTCCAGCTGTCAACAAAACGCTGGATACTCCTGACGTCCATCCAGGTCATTAAAAAGGGATGCCCGAGATACTTCGGTCTGTTTCGTGCCAGGCGAGGACAAGTGCAAATAAGATGAAGTATTGTCTCCTCCTTCACTTCGTCCTTGCAACTATGACAGTATTCATGTGAGAAGAAACCGAGCATGCCTACCTATGAGACAGTGCCCTGTAATTACCCCAACAACCAAACTGATCTAACCCCGCTAAAGTGAGATCAGCTGTTTGGATCTCGCCAAGTCCAACTTTGGCCAGACCTGACGAGTTATTATGCATGAGGTACTATTTGGGGATCTGTTGTTCGTCAACTTACTAGCTTCTTTCTGAATTAGTATTTTGCATAGCGCAAGAGGCGTTTCAACATCTTTTCTGTTTTTGAAATGTGGCCCATTGTGCCACGTCGAGCCAATTCATCGGCTTTTATGTTCCCAGTACTATTCATATGCTCTGGCACCCATATAATATGGATGTTGAACTGATCCGTCATCTCGTTAAGAGATGAGAGACAGTTCTGGACTACTTTCGACGTGAAGAGGTGTGATTGAAACACTTTATTAGCAGCTTGACTGTCTGTATATATACGAATATCACAACCCGATATTACATTATATTTACTTCAACCAGGCTACGACTTCATTTATGGCATCCGCTTCAGCTTGAAAAATACTACATTAGTTGGGGAGATGGAAGGAGATGTTTGACAGAAGTTCCTCGCAGAACACTTCAGCCCCGAGTTTCCCGCCCCGTTTTGAACCATTAGAAGTTTATAACTCCTGGTTCCAAAACTGCATCATTTAGTTCTTCCTGGATGGCATCCTTGTCCGGAACTTTGTGCCAAAAAAAAGATAGTGACGGAACAGTATGTCGGTGGTCTTGGAAATTTGTTTGTTACACAACAAGGATTCACATTGAGGTGGATTTCAGTCATATGGTAGTACAATCTGCCAACTTTTTCCCCAACATATCTAAAGGAATCAAAAATAAAAGATACTCCAGTGCGTGAGTGGATGTGCTCTTTAGTGCACCAATAATCCATAGGCAGATTGTTCTCTGAACTTTCGTCAAGAGCTTTTGGTTGACAGTTTTGTCTATAGCAGCCACCAGACTGTTACCCGATAAAAAAGAGTGGGTCTGACTATCGCAGTATACAACCAATGTATGATGCGGGGCTCCAGCCCCATATTTTTCCAATGGCTTTTTTGCAAGAGAATAGCACTAGTGTAGCTTTCTTTAGATTTCCAATTTAATTTTCTATCCAAAACGAGGCCCAGAAACTTCGCTTCATCTGTAAAATTTAGGCTGAACCCATTAAAATTGAACGGATCAATATGAGAAATTTTCTATTTACTAGAGAAGAGAACCACTTCGAAAATCTAACAGAACATACATTCAAAAACCAAATAATTTTGATACCACTGCACTACCACTTTGACACTGATTTCACGCTGATTTCGTAAATCGAAACAAGTTTTGCCGTAGAAGCTTCGTTCACAAGTTAGCGCAGTATTTAGATTACAAATGTGAGTTTTAAATGCCTTTCGGCGTTATGATAAAAGGTTATGGGACCTTACTGCTTCAGAATCAACGGTCAAATATATCATAGAGCAGGTGCACTTCATCCAGATAATGATTGTCACATAAAATTTGCACAACTGTATATTCTTGACCATGATGACAATAACCCATTTGCGCCTTGTAAGATGTTATTTGAAGTTGAACAACAATGTGTTAGATATGCAGAATTGAATGATAACAATGGCAATAGCACAAGATCGTAATTTAGATCAAAGATGTTATAATGCTCCAAGAGTAAATGAAGTAGACTTGATTATCCACTGTAAAAGCACCGAATCAAATTCACGCCAAACAGAGAGAATCAGTGTTTTAGAGCGTGTTTGGAGCGTTGACCATCGGCTATCCTATAATCCTTTGGCAATTCATGTGTAACCCAATTTTCTATACGAAATAAATTTAATCAATATCTTTCAGCGATTAAATTTACAACTGTATTTTGCTGATGCGTACAGAAACAAAAACAGAATCAAAATAAGTCACGCGTTTAAAAATACACAGGTATGATGGATCATTTCCAAAACCAATCTTTGGAAGGTGGAGTTCTTCCTGGCAAAAGTATGATTTTGCCATCGTCATTTCGAGATAGTCCTAGGAATATGCAACAAAACTACCGAGGTACAATGGCGATAGTAAGAAATTATGGGAAGCCTGACTTTTTTATAACTATGACATGCAACCCTAATTGGCCAGAAATTGTTGAGAATCTCGAAAAAGGTCAATCTCCTGAGTCCAGATTTAAGGCTCGAGTTTTCAAAATTGAAACTTAAAGCATTAATGGATGATATAGGAAAAAACATGTTTTGAGTACACCAGTTGCGAAGATTCATTTTATTGAGTTTTAGAAGCGTGGACTACCTATTTTACTTATTCTTAAAACAGAGGATAAACCAAAGGATAATGAAGATATTGATAAATTTATTTGTGCGGAAATTCCAGATACTAAAATCAACCCGAGTGTATGGTCGTTGCGGGGTTGCCAAAATGAATTCACCATGTATGGTTGATGGTAAATGTTCATAAAGGACTTTCCGAAACCGTTTCAAGAGGAAACCATTGAAAGTTGCAATGGTTCAAGCTGAATCGTGACGAAAAACATAGGAAATGGAAACTGCGACAATGACGAGCAGAACAACAATTGGCAGAATGTATTCTGTTAGTTTAGGTGCCGATCCTGAATGATTTTGCTAAAGATTGTTATTGCTTCACATTAATGAGTAGTTCATATTACTTTTCCAGCAGCCGGTATGCAATGCGGTCTTATGAACAATGATGTTTCAGGGGATAATACTTTAGATGAAGCCATTCTTTGTGATACCCCGAAGCAACTTCGAAAACTCTTCGAATACATTTGTGCACATGGTATTTATCAAAAAATAAAGCTAAATCTATGTGAGGATTATGTTCGAAAAATCTTACATTATTGGATATTCAAAACATCCTTATACCATATTATCCGGCTATTGAGCAGCAAAAGGCGATAAATTTAATAGCAGGCCTGAATATTGAACAGAAAGCTGCTTTTGATGAAATTTCAAATGCTATGCAGAATGAAGATCTACCTGAAAGATGTTTTTTCTTGATGGCCTTAGTGGTTACGGGAAGACATATGTCTACAAAACTCTATTAAGTTCAGTGCGTGGTGCAGAGGAAAAAACAAAACAATAAATTAACAAGCTCCATCAGGAATGCCATTACATAAACTACGTTTAAAAATTGGTTGCTTAATAATGTTATTAATAAATCTTAATACTAAACGAGGATTTTGCAATGAAACTCGATTTAAAACCATATTTAATTATTGCAGAAATTTTGAATGAGGCGGTTGAAAATAAAATTGTATTTATTACTAAAATTAATTTAGCCCGATCGAACACATAACTTCCCTTTATTCTCAGAAGAAGACAGTTTCCAGTTAAACTGGCGTTTCCAATGACAATTAACAAATCACAAGGACAAACTTTAGATATGGTTGATATTTATTTGTATCATATGGACGGGCTTCCGACGTCAAAATCAAAATTCTTAACCGAATAGATCAAGGGTTTCACGAAAATCGTAACCTCCATCCAGCACTAAAATGTCATTTCAGTATTTACAGACTTATTTGGGAAACGAAGCAGGAAATTTGCTATTTCTGATGCCAGCTACACTGAAGCGGTAAAGATGTTGATGACATAAAGCTGTATACATAGAATCCAATCGTTTATCAAAAGTTTTGTTACCGACGAAGTTATTCGGGATTATAGGACCTCGGTCCCGAAGCTGAGGCTCGAGACCTTTGTATGGTTAATAGTTTTACTGGTTCAAAAATTAGACGAATACAGCAAAGAAAGGTGGGCTTCTGGAACTTCTGAGATCGAATTTCCAACTTGTCAAACTTTAGTAGGGTTCGTGATAAAGCGAGCTGATGCCTTAGATTCTACGAAAAGCTATTCCCAACAATCAGTGCCTCAAGTGAGAGCAGCTCAAAACCGTTTAGGTACGTCATGTGGAGTGTGACAAAATGATTACCATCCCTTATTCAAGTGCGCTAAATATAATGAATGTTCAGTGGAACAAAGAAGAGAATTTATGTATTTATACAGTTCATTATTACCGATTCAAGGGAAGATGACACATGTCCAAAAAATCTATAATTGCAAGGGGTCTTACGACATCAATGAACGTTCAACCACAGTTCACATCCTGTATTCATTATAGTCACTATTCAGTCACGCTGCCTACCGCAACAGTAATATTATAAAATAGAAGTGGCCAGCATCAATTGTATCAAGTTGAACCACAAGAGGCGTAGTCAAAATAACTATATCATCCCATTTTACATTCAATTTCCCATGTGAAATTTCGGCGTATTTGGTCACTGTCATCACCAAAGTTAAACCAATTGAACCAGCAAAGTTGTGTTAAATTTTCATTCCATTTCAACATTGCCGTTAGCTGATAGATCTCTCAATTTTATTTCAAAAATCGATTTATTCATTGTGGGATAAATTTTTCTAAATCTTTAAACCACAGCGACTGAAGGACTTTGAGGGCCAAATTGATGATCATAAAGATTCTGGGAGTGTGAAGAAGTATTTGGTAACGCACAATCATTGCCGAAAGATCAGATTTATGAGGAGCTGTTTACCAGATGATCATTTTATGGTAAAGCAGCCGTTCAGAATCGAACGAACACCATTGAGGAGTCATTAGGTATGGCATAAAGTTTGGCGAGGAGATTTACAAAAATCCAGAATTACATAACCATTACGTCGAATTTATGGAGGAGTACGGCAAGCTCCGACAAATTAAAGAAGTTGAGCTATCAAGACAACCTGCTTAAATGCAATGCTAATTTATATCCAGAAGTATTTGAAATACTGCTGAAGGACATGTGTACACCGACTTACTAGCTGGACACACTCCGGGTTTAATCTTTGAAAATAGTCATTCAATTCACCGGAACTCCTCACGAAATTGAAAGTTGTCATGCCTAATTCATTTATTGCAAAACCATTGTCCAAAGAAACGCATGAAGTTAAGGTGCTGGGATTGCAATGGCAACCAAGCACAGATATATTTATAAAACACTATTACCCGAAGTTAGTCGAATCTTCGATCCTTTATGGTTACTAGCTCTATTGGCCATTAAAATAAAGGGTGTGGGATGGCACAACGACGTACCAAAAAAACGTTCAACGGCAATGGATAAAATTTGGAGAAGAAATAGCAGATAGAACTATTACGGTTGCTTGGTGGTTTGGCGTCTATTGGAGGGGGGGATCAAAGTTGAGTAGATTAATCTACCAGCTCCGTAACCTTCCAGTAGGGTGCGCATCACGTGAGCTGTTCTGGTCTTGTCATTAGGCAGCTGCGTGATGGGTACAATTGTGGAAGGGGTAACCTGTTCACAATTCGCAAGTGTACGTACTGCCTCCTCGTGGCAACCACTGGTAACTAAGGCCATTTGGCACATTTTAGGCCATTTGGCACAGGCTAAAGTACGGCGCTAAAGGAGAAAACCTTGACAAAAAACCCTAATCTAAGGTGGAACAGCATATGCCGAAAGATGAATGGCTGATAGGTTAATCAGCCCAAAATATGCGGACTCTGGATACCAGGCACCCTCCAGTTTTATTTAGCCTTCCTGTAGTAAAGCTGGGTGACCTACAGGTGATTTGCAATTCCGAGCAACTCGTAAGAGTAAAATCAAACGGAATACGGGGCAGGAGTAGGAATATACGAGAGTGGGACAACCCTCTCGAGGTCCTTGAGCTCCAATGCTACCGTCTTTCTAGCGGAACTACATGCTGTAGTAAACATCTAGGAGGGAGAGCAATAAGCCCAGATAGTATGTATCACGTACCGGGAGGCAGTATCGTCAGGTTCCTTAAGAACCTGAATATTGACTGGACGGATAATTAAGCAGGGGCCAGCACAATAGATCTTTTAGGTCGCAGTGCGAAGTGGCTGATCGCCCGCATGGCCCCCCCAATAATAATAATAATAATTACGGTTGCTTTACTGAAGAGTATTCCATTCCTAGACAAATTAGGTTTATGGTGTAGCTTTAATACAAAACATTATCCGTAAAAAATGTTGGATTGTCTATGGTCGATATACTATTAAATTCGAAATCAAAAGGTGTGTACATTGCATTAAAGAATGATCGCTGCCGAACAATCGATTGATGGGTCACCTACTTAAAGAGAGAATTATTTATTTATTTATTAATTATTTATTTATAATGTAATAAAACAAGTAAATTAAAATTAAAATAATTAATTTTAACACTAAACTAAAACTAAAAGTTTTAGAGAAGAGCCTTTCGCCTCTCTCCTGATCACTCTCCAGTTGATCGCCTGCATGCCCTCATTTTGGCTTTTTATAAAACCAAAAAGCTTCTCTGTGGGCAATTCAGCACTATTTGGGAAGGTGCCGAACACAATCCTGGCTCGAGGCAGGTTTTCCGCCTCGGCCACGATCAGCTGCGCACCCTCCCATGGCTTGATACTGCCTATGGCCTCCCTGAGCCTCTGAATAGTGGCCCGGTCAGCACAGGTTAGTACCAGCCAACCAGGCCGAAGCTGACCGCCAAGGAACTTTGGTTTAAGCTTCTTGGCCTCTTGCTCTAGCACCTTATCTAGGATGCCCTCCTGGACAGCCTTAAGCTGCTCTTCAGTGAGGACAACCTCTGGAAAACCAGTGGGCTAGATCCCAACTATCTCCGACTCCGCAGCCTGCCTGAAGGTAAGTCCAGACCGGACCGCAGAACCCGAGACCGTCGGGACAGATTCTTCTCCCCTGACCTTCTTTTGTGCCGTAGGAGTACCCTCATCCGAGCGGATCCTCTTTGACGGTGGCGCCTCTGCGGGAGCACAAGACTCTTGTCTCGCTTCCGGGCGGTTTGCCCTCAGCAAGAAGCCTCCTGCTTCTTCGACAGTTCCTTTCGGGTCCTCCCCGACGACTTTACTCCCCCTGCTTTCACAGAGCCGATACCCCCACTTACGGGGTCCGAGTTCTCATCTCCTGAGTTGTCCATGTCGGAGTTGAGAATTAATTTTTTAATCCCCGAACGGAGCTCCCCATCCGATATACCACTCATCGAGAGTCCTACAGCGGAAAGAGGGCCGAGGTCCTCGAACACCACCGCGGAACTATCGCTGGTATATGACGCTTTAGGAGCGTCATCATCCTTATTATTTTTACTGTGCTTAGACATTTTGTTCCCACGAGTTGCTGGGAAAAGAAAGTCGCCTGTGGGACACCCAGCTTTACCACAGGAAGGCTAAATAAAACTGGAGGGCGCCTGGTATCCAGAGTCCGCATACTTTAGACTGATTAACCTATCAGCCATTCATCCATCGGCATATGCTGTTCCACCTTAGATTAGAGTTTTTTATCAAGGATTTCTCCTTTAGCGCCGTACTTTAGCCTGTGCCAAATGGTCAGAAGTACCAAAGGGCCGCAGTTACCAGTGATTGCCACGAGGAGGCAGTACGTACACTTGCGAATTGTGACCAGGTTGCCCCTTCCACAATTGTACCCATCACGCCAGCTGCCTAAAACATGACCAGAACAGCTCGCGTAATGTGCACCCTACCGGAAGGTTACGGAGCTGGTAGATTACTCTACTCAACTTTGATCCCCCCCTCTAGTAGACGCCAAATCACCCTTCAGTTACATTCTTATACAGCTCGATGGAGAGAAACAAGTGTGGAAGCCTATAGATAGCTTTGCAGCTTTTGTTTTGTAAAATTTGCAACCTTTTTATCTTTGATTTTCCAATATGACCAAAACAAGCAATCGCAAAATAGAATCTTGTGTGAATAAATAAAGAATAAATCATTTTTAGAATATGTTGTGGAACAAAGGAAGCAAGCTTCTTAATCAAATAAATAGACGGATTGACTTTTAATACCCCTCGATAATACCATTTGAAACTTGCAAGGGTTGGAAATCACAATGAGGGAGGAATGGGGATTAAAAGATAATAAATTTGGTTTTTTTGAGGTTTACAGATATTTTATTTACATTGAAATATTCTATAAGTACAGCAACGTCGTTTTCCATGTGTGTCATGGCTTGGGAGCAATCTTTGGAATTATAGAATATTGCGGTATCATCAGCAAACATTCTAATTTTCCCAGCCAGAGGTAGGTGTGATATATCATTTATGAAAATCAGAAATAGAATAGGGCCAAGTACACTACCCTGAGGGACGCCGCAATTAATAGTTAAAGTCCTACTAATTACACCATCTAAAGCCACAAATTGTTTACGATTTTGAAGATAACTCATTAAAAGATTATAAGCCAAGCCCCGAAAGCCATAGCAATACAACTTATTTAGAAGTAGACGATGATCAATGCAGTCAAACGCTTTATGCAGATCTAAAAATAGACCACATATTTACTCCTGATTATCGAAAGCTCGGTAAATCAGATCAGTAATCTCAATTAAAGCGGTATATGTGCCAGACCCCTGTCTAAAACCATATTGATGACAGTAAAAAAAATCTAAAGCGTTTAGATATTCAGTCAGGCGAGTTGAAATTAATTTTTCAAGTATTTTGTCAAACACAGACAAGACAGAAATTGGTCGGTAGTTACTAGCAGCTTTGCAGTCTCCTGATTTAAATATTGGTGTCACTTTTGCAATCTTCAAACAATCAGGATAAATACCAGTTTCAAACACTACATTGAATAAATCCATCAATATTTGAAAAAAGAATGCTGAGTTACGTTTTATAACAGTATTATGAATATTATCATACCCACCACCCTTATTATTGTCTAAATTATTAATTATATTATATGTCTCCGTAACGGAGATTGGGCGCAAAAAAAATGAATTCGGGCTGTTATTGTGCAGATTGTATAATTCAGTGTTACCATTACTTGTAGAAGAGAGGCTGTTGCCAACATTTACAAAATGGTTATTGAATATATTCACAATACTGGGAAGGTCTTTATATTCGACATCATTTTGTACAATGAAGGGGATATCCGCTTTAGTATTATGCTTTATGAATTGATTTATTTGATTCCATACTTCCTTATGATTTAAATTATTAAACAATTTTTTGAAATATAATTTTTTTGCATAGTATTTTTTAGATTTGATACTTCTATTGAGCAAATCTAGTCTGTCGTTTAACGCAGAGTTGTTTGTGCTTTGTTTAAACCTTTTGATTGTGCGATTTTTTTCTTTTATTAGATTCCAAAGATCTAGATTCATCCAGGGACAAATACTAGCATTTTTCATTTTCACCTGTACTTATTTAGACTTCGACCAACCAACTCATTATATTTTCCAATGATTAATTTTAGGGTTGAATCAGGGTTGTGAATGTCAAATGAGGTTGAAAATAAAAATTCATCGAAGTATTGATTCACTTTGTCATAATTTACCGTTTTCTTTTCTAATTCCTTATTTATGTATTTCGGTTTAAACACGAATTTTGAAAAAATAAAACTATGATTACTGATATCAGATTAAATTGTTGAGTTAAAAACTCGTTCTATATTAAGAAAACTGCAAATAGCATGATCCAAGATATTACCACTTACTGGTCTGGTAGCAAATGTGTTAGTAACAATCATACCATGACTTAATAAGGTGGAATTGTACTCAGAAATTAGTTTTAATTTTTTATTAATCGGTATATTCAAATCTCCTACAATAATAAAGACAGAATTGGAATTGTTGCTACATAGAAGTTGTTCCAAGATTTCTAAAAAATAAGTAGTATCAGAGCCAGGTGGCCTATAGATCCCACAAACATTAATTGGATTAAACCCCGAGAGTTGAATACAAATAAACTGGAACGGCAAGGTCCCATCGTCAGTGTTTAGGATATTATAGCGAATATCTTCCCTGATGAACATCGCAATTCCTCCTCCCCCCCAGACCTGTCATCTCTACAAGAGAAGACGTTTGAGAAATTTTTAATATTAAAGGAGAATATATTTGAGCTTTTAATAAATGTTTCGGTTATAACTATCAAATGAATCTCAGTATGTAAATGTAAACTATCAATGAAATTTAATAAATCGTCAAACTTACTTAGTTCATTCATACCCCAAATATTAAATTGAAGTACACACAGGCTTTTGGAAGAAAGATTCATATCAGCATGATCCAATGAGAAATCATCAATATTTGAAAAATAATTGTTCAAACATTTTGCTTTTAAAGATTTAAAAGTCATTCAATAAAAACTGATTAGAAAATCTAAAGCGATATATAAGAAAGAAAACTTGAAAAGTATGTAAAAAAAAAATTTGAATACAAAAATATGAAAAGCTGAACGTGGATATAATATAAAGTGTGGAAAAAAAAATCCATGCATTAAAACTAAAAATATCGATAAAAGACTGAAGGACAGAAACAATGAATCACGATTGTGTAATATTACCTTTAAATAACAATACAACTAAACCGGTCATTCTTAAAAATTGTGTTGGATATTGTTGGTCCCATAAAAACATATTTAAGGCATGGACGGGGAAGACAAGTAAGGAAATCCTGTTTAGGTTTATTAGTCTGCTTAAGCACTAAGGCATTACAGTTAGAACTCGTATAGGAGATATGATAACCAAATCCTTCCTGGCAGCCCTTAATCGGTTTTTCCCCCAAAGGTATGTCTGTTCCGATATGCATTTTCGTACAATGGAACGAATTTTCAAGCGGCATGCAATAAATTCATTGAATTGAATACTTTTATAAAAAATAATATTGAACTAATATCCAATTCTATTTTAAGGCAAGCGTCAAATGGTCGAGTTGGATCTAATGTGCTTACACTATTAGAGCTACATTCCTTATTATTGCAAATTGAAGGTCTGCTTAATTCTTTATGGGCACCCTATACTACCTTACCATAACCAGTTAAATATCACCCATGTTCCGTATAATAGAATGTCACACTGGAATGCCATCCAAAGAATGACCCAACTTTTTGAAAGTGGTGGCATTTGTTGTATCTCAATGCAAATTCGTACCAAACGGCACACGACAAAAGACATTTTGTAGCGATGACATAGTACTTGTTAAAGAAGAAAATCCATTAGTCAATCAATGGAAAATGGACAAGGTTCCACCGTTTTTTTTGGCGAAATATGAAGCAAACCTGTATTTGTTAGACCAACTAGAAATTATTACCTAATTATGTCCTGTCCAAGTTAAGGTAGTGTCCATATTTACGGGTTTCATTTTAATTTAAATAAGTACGCTTTCTTCTTGGCAACCAATTAGGGTTATATTAATCTCCGTGATTCTAGGAAAATATAAAATAGACTAGTTTCAAAAATTTTAGAGGTTATGAGTAAAAAAAATAGGTCGAAGATGAGTGGAAGCTCCTCTCAGCTGAGAAACCGATATTCACCGAGGTCTCACTAAGCCTATAACACTGCCGAAGTCCAATCCTGTTAAATTAAAAAAAAAAAAAAAAACCTAAGAGATTTTTTTCATTGGAAAATATGTTTTGACGAACACAACAACTACTTTTAAAATAATTCCAGTATGGAAGGATATCATTGCGGAATAGTGGGTAAAATAAATAACTAAAATTTAAGGGTTAAAATCCTTTAATTTAGTTTTGTATTTCGTTTATATGTTCACCAGCCCATTTCATCTAGTTTCTATAAAGCGCCGAATTAAACGAGCGCACCCTTTATTTGTCATGAATTTTATTCGAATACAAAAAAATACTGAGATTCCGATACAAATCACATATGCTAACTGAATATTCTTAGTACACAGCATACATACACGTAAAAAACCTAATATGATAAAGTTATCATTTGAAAAGACTTACACACAAAAAAAAAAGGATTAATTCGGAATGATTAATTATCTCCCATACATAAATATAGTACCAGTGCTATTGTCTCTCTGTGTACACACCAACTAAATTGAAAGCACAGTGTAGACGGCAAAAAAATTAAATTCTGAAGGAAAACAAAAATTCCAGATTTTTATTTTCATCCGTACATTTTCAAGGATAAATTAATATTTCATAAATGTAGATACGAATTTTTTTTTCTTTTTATAGACGAATACTTTTTCCCTCCACACTCTATCGAGAATTTTTATTTTTAACGTCTCCCACATTTTTATTATGCTATATGTTTATTAAGCAACTCAATAAGGAAATGGATTAGGAAATTATTTTTGAATACAATTTTTTTAATTTTTGTTGATTTTTCTATAAAAAAAAAAAAAAAAAAAATCGTTTTCTCTATACTCTGCTGCTTCAACATTGATATTTAAATAAAAAATATTTATAAAAAAATTGGAAAAGATTGAAAATTGAAGGGATGCTGTGTTTTTTGTGAATGTGCGCGCGTAGGAGTTTGGGGAAGGCTGGTTGACTATATTTTTTCAACTACTTTGATGTATGTGTATAGAACACTCTATACGTTATAGTTAAGAATATTTGATAAAAATTGAGGGAAGAATAAAACGGAATTTTTGTTGTTGTCAAGAGGGTGGAAATAGAAAAAAATATGAATGTAAAATTATTATTTTAGAAGAGAATCTGATAAAAAGAAAAATTAAAGAAAGAGTTTGAGGTGGTGCGAAATATGTACAAAGTACATATAAAAAAAAAAAAATCGTCATAATCTACATAAAATGTACATACTCGTATATTACATACATACATACATACATACACACAGTACAAGTTTTATAATTAATCTAAATTTGATTTTGGGTTTGGAGCTGATTTGAATAAAATATAGAAAGTTATTGTATCACAATTTTCGTACGAACATACACTTCAATGCTTCATTACGCATCGAGCAAAAAAAAAATAAAAATTTAATGTAACGTGTTGGAATTATCACGTTACATTTTCATAAGATTTTTCAGCTTTAGAATATTTTAGTGTATACGTAATATTACGGTACCTAAATTACAACGTACAAAATACAATTGTTGTTGTTATTTTTGGGAGAAATAATCCTGTTATTGAGAATGACTTGGTTGTGCGTAAGTAATTTTCCGCGTATCTAAGGTACCTACCGAATATTAGTTAACCTAGCAGGTTTTATCAGAAGTTACATAGATGGTGAAAGTGAAACGAGCCTTTAATATTTTCTCTTAGTTTCATTAAGCTAGGTTGATTTTGAGGTAAAATCATTGGGCATTACCATACGCAGCACCGTGTAATACAAAACACACCATATATACACCTCGTGGAAAATTTGATGTTTTACGCCATTTTGATTTCTATACGCCACAATTATCATTAAAAACCATAAGTACTATTCCTATCTAGCATTTTTTCCATTACTAAATATTACCTCCTCAAATTATTTTCTAACCATTAAATATTAAATATTTTGGTTAATTTTGCATTTTTTCTTCAAACCATTTACCGTTTCGATTTCCTTAAAGTGAATCGAACTTAAAATTATTAGAACTGAAAAAACAACTGAGTCCCTCATCAGGCATCGAACCGAAGACCTTTTGTGTTCTGAGCTAGTGCGCTAACCGCCGAGCTGTAATACACATTGTTAAATTGAAGGCTATCAGTGAATTTGAGAAGTGAATTTGTGTTTAAACCAATAAGTGTACCTAGTATAATATAAAGTGAATTAGTGAAGAAAGGCCTAGTGAAAATGCCACCTAAATTAGATCAGTTCCTCCGACGTCGTGGAACCACGTTAATGCAAATAAAAGAAATTCTTAGTTATGTCGAAAATATCGAGGAAACAACGACATCATGATCATCAAGTTGCAGTTGGACAAGCTTCAATCATTATTGACTTCGTTTTCGGATGCCGAGAATGAATTGTTTGCGCGAGACGGAGAATTTCAGTCTGACGTACTAGAATGCGATTAAGTGACTCAGCCGCTGCAAAACTAAACATGAGGATTAATGAGATCGAGATTCAACAAATGACACCACTTCACGATGTTTCTGTAACCATGAATGATCTAAATGCTTCGGGAACCGGTAATAATCTTCGTAATGACTTTTGATGGAAATTACCTAAAATGGCAGTCATTTCATGATATGTTCATGTCGACAGTTCATGACAACCCAAGCTTAACCGGCATACAAAAGCTTCAATACCTCAAAGGCGCATTAAGAGGAGAAGCTAGCTCATCCCTAAGACATTTGGCTATAACGGGAAACAACTATATAAGCTTACCAAAAGCTAGTTAAAAGGTATAGAAAGAAAAAATTTATATTAAGCTCATTTATTAAGACATTTGTTAACCAACAAACCATCACCAACGCGTCAGCCAAGCACCTTCGTCAAATATGCGACACTTCAGATGAAGTAATTCGTGGAATGAAGGCATTAGGTAATAATGTAGAAGGTCGCGATCCCTGGCGCATTTTTTTGGTTCTAAATAAATTAGATGAAGACACACACCAGCGTTGGTCGGGTGAATCTAACAATATCGAATACCCTACCTGGCAATCATTCCTTGATTTTATAAATAACAGAGCCGATTCTTTAGAAAATTGCGCATCAACAGTAAATAAAACCGCATCCATGCCCTGCCATGACCCGCAGTTTGACCGTAGCTACTAAAAATTGCCCATTATATGATTCAGTCCACAATCTCTATGAATGTTCAAAATTTAAGACAATGAATGTGAGTGAAAGACGAGAATTTATGCAAAAGGCCAATCGTCGAAAAAATGATGTTTGAAGTGCAAAAAACGTCAGAATATCCTACTTCATTTACCATCTAATCAAAACACCTTTTCAAGGCAGAATATTCAGAATAACCTTGTAAAAACAACAACCGATGATACCGCAACAACGTCAATGCATCTAAATTCATCTACAATCCAAACATTCCAATCGAAATCATACAAAAATAGCATGGGACTATTACAAACAGCGCTCGTAGATGTAAAAGGAGTAGATAATGTGTTATATTGTTGCAGGGCATTACTAGATTCTGGAAGTCTAGCGTCATTCATAACTGAATCGTGCGCTCAGAAGTTGGGGTTGCCTCGAAGAAACCACCGAACCATAGTGGAAGGCTTATCGTCATCAAAGGTGGGAATATCCAAGGGAAGAGTGAGCATGGAGGTATTTTCTCGTGCGCGACCAACCACATCACCGCGAAGCAACCACAGATGAACATAGCTGAATACCATTGGGAAGAATTCGGAACCTTAGAGTTAGCAGACCCGAATTTCTATGAGCTTGACATCATAGATATTTTAATCGGATGTGACCACTACCTATCATTAATCTTACCAGGTCATATTCAGAGCATCAAAAACAACTTAACAGATGCTTATGACAGCAGACCTGGAGAAAATGTTCAGGCAAATATTAATCGCTCAACCGCATGCAGATTTTCAGGGAATATTATGGAGGGATGAACCAATTGATGCCATACAGGAATATCGTTTGCTCACCGTCACCTATGGAACCGCATCAGCACCATTTTTGTCAACCAGTGTCCTGAAACAGATTGTTGATGAGAATAAACAATCATTTCCGAAAACAGCAACGATTATCGGTAGAGATTTCTCCGTAGATGACCTTATGACTGGTGCAGATAAAATGGAACAACTCATTACTCTTAAAAATGAAATCTCATTAATAATGAACGCATCAGGATTTAATATCCATAAGTGGCTAGCCAATTGCCCACTTAACGATATAGTTTCAACGGACACCACAAAACCAATTGAAAATGATCCCGAAGCACAAAACTCAAAGGTTTTAGGTAGGTATGTACTGGAACACTAAATCTGAGTATTTTACTTACAAGGTATCGCTAAGTGAGAAACCTGCTCTACCCAACCGAGGCATGCTTTCAGAAGCGTCTAAACTTTTTGACCCTCAAGGTTGGCTAGCTCCAATAACCATTTGTGTTAAAATGATCTTCCAGAGAACATGGGTAAAATGTTTAGATTGGGATGACCCACTACCAAAGAATATTTCTGACGATTGGTCGGAAAGAACTAAATTTAATTGAGTCTGTTACCGTACCAAGATGGCTCAATTTTACCTCTAATCCAATAACGTTACACGGTTTTTCAGCGTCCCAGAATGCTTATGCGACCGTCATATATGCTGTTTTACCAATGAAACTGGGGCAATAGAAGTAAGAATCGTATCATCAAAAACCAAGGTCGCACCAGCACAGAAACAGATTACCATACCAAAGCTTGAACTTTGTGCCGCCTTACTATTCTCAACTTTAATGAATACCGTGCAAGAATTATTGATTGATCGAAAACCGAAGGTTAATATGTGGAGTGATTCAACAATCGTTCTATCATGGTTAGAATCAATACCTCGCTCACTTGACGTTTTTGTGGGAAATCGCATATCCCAAATCGTTGCCAATTATCCCAGAAAATATTGGCAACACATAACCACCAAACACGACCCAGCCGATCGTGCCTCTAGGAGTATACTTTCATCTGAATTGATTAATCACAAGCTTTGGTGAACAGGACCAGAATGGCTAAAACAACCTTTAACCAAATGGCCAGTGAAATTCCAGTCAGTAGTTATCTGTAACCTAACGTCGTATCCATCGCCAATTCAGTTGATTATATCAAAATACACAAATATCAATAAAATTATTCGTGTATTAGCGTATTGTAAACGTTATGTCAACAATTGTAAGTTAAAACCTGAAGAAAGACCAAAAGCATTCCTTAAATGTACAGAGCTAAGTGAACCTAAGGAAATGTTAATAAAATATGTGCAAGAAAACCACGTTCATACCGGAATAAAGACACTAAAGAACAATTGTCAATTACCAAAAACCGATAAATTAATTAACCTTAATCCTTTCCTAGATAATAATGGTGTACTTAGAGTTGGCGGGCGTATAGGACGAGCAACACTGTACCGTTTGATGTGAAACACCCAATAATATTACCGACCGAAGGTGACATCACTGAAATTCTGGTTTGCACAACTCATGAAGCAGTACTTTGCGGGAATCATACGCTATTGTTTACAACCTTGAAACAAAACTATTGGATCATAAATTGTAAAATAGTTATACGACGCGTTATTAAACGATGTACGAAATGCTTCAGATACGCAACAAAACCTGTTCCACCAATCATGGCCAGCTTACCATCCAACCGGGTAACCTTTGTCCGACCTTTCTTATCTACAGGGGTCGACTATGCTGGACCAATTTACGTTCGACCGTCAAGGCGCAGAGGAATAATACTAGATAAGGCCTACATTGCAGTTTTTATATGTCTGAGCACCAAGGCAATTCATCTAGAATTAGCCGGCGATTTATCAACCGATTCGTTTATCGCAGTCTTTCGACGATTTATTTCGCGCCGTGGTCTTTGTCGTGAAATTATAAGCGACAATGGATCAAATTTCATTGGGGCCAAAAATAACCTCAATGAACTATTCAACATTGTCAAAGATAGTAAAATTTCCAATTTTCTTTCGCAGAACCAAATTATATGGAAGTTTAATCCACCAACTGGCTCTCACTTTGGGGGACTTTATGAAGCAGCCGTAAAATCAACAAAGTATCATCTGAAGAGAACACTTTCGGAGGCTTCACTTACCTATGAAGAAATGTCAACCCTTTTGGCACAGATTGAGGCGATCCTGAACTCACGACCACTTTGTGTCAACTCAGACGATGGCATAAATCAATTAACACCGTCACATTTCTTAATTGGACACCCTTATACATTTCTACCTGATCCAGATATCAGTAATATTAAATTGAGTCACCTTTCCAGATGGCAATACCTACAGAAATTACGAAGGGAAAAGGACAAAGTGGCAAACCAATTCATCAGCAATCGATGATTGTCATGATACGAGATGATAACTCACCTCCGAATAAATGGCACCTAGGACGAGTAGTCGCACTCCATCCCGGAGAAGACAATATTGTGCGAGTAGTCACCTTAAAGACAGCAACTGGCATATTGAAGCGGCCTGTTGTTAAATTATCCATATAACCAATAGACGAATAAGTCCTGCATTTGGCCGAGGCCGGAGGATGTCTATTTTCATCATCAAGACAGTTTATATTTATGTTTGTACTATTAATGGCCTCTATATATTAGTACACTTGAATTTGTGAATAATTATAGTAAATATTGTAAATATGCCTTAAGCAAATTGTAAATAAGTACAAAATTAATACCTTCATCGACCATAGATGTCGTATTAGTCGTAATGACTTTACAAATTGTTGTATAAAAGACGAAGAAAAAGTTATTTACGAGGAGTCGAGTCGTGTATATAAAATTAAGCGGTCAACCATTTTTATCAATAAAATTTTTTTACAAGTGCGAAATTAAAGTATGTACCAGTTTATTAATTTGTTAAAATAAAAATGTTAATTCCAACCTAGTATCTTTTGGCTTGTGTTTATTTATTATTGGAATTCTTCGCCAACCACCAACAATGGGAAATGGTAAAATGTATCCCCCTTAAATTAAGCTTCTTTTAAAATTGGTCTGATACTAACGGCTTGTATATTTAGGAATGCTTTGATTTAAACTGTCAAACGCGAAATTTATCTCTAATTTTATTTTATTTATACGCGTATGAAAACAAAAATGGGTCGAAATAAAAATTCGAATTTTGAGGAGCTGCAATTCCAACTAGTGAAAAATTCTGATAAACATAAATGGAGCGCATATTGTTACATTTAAAAAAAAAAGCTTTGACAAATACTGCAGCTTCGAGATTGGAAGCCCACAGGTAATTCTAAATCACATATTTTAGAATAAAATGAATTTTAATTAACCAAATAAAATAGTTTTAGAGCAATTTGTAAATCGAAATTGAGGCCTTCGGAAACAAGAATAACCCTCACAAATACTGGAAGCTACACCCAAAAGGAAGTTAACAAAATATGTCAATTAGTGCCGTAAGTTGTGAATAATTTTTTTGAAAGAAAATTTATGAATATGGATTTCTGGTTAAAGATTTCAGATTTGTCTTCAGAATCCAAAGATTCATCTTGCGTCGAGCCACATGATGAAACGCTAACCGAAGTTGTAATTAATCCAATAAATGATGGATGTGATACAGATTTGATTACTATCCAAGACAACGAAATATTTCCGATATATACCGTAATAGCTTCTTGCTCTTAATTTAGTTCAACATCTACCTCGCGACCTTCATCATCTGCCTCTTACATTCCATCTACGTCAACAGGTTTTATTTCAGAATATCAAAGAGACCAAAGTCCAAGTTGTCAACGTTCTTTGATACAGTTAGTGATGTTGAGGTTTCTAACATCAACTCAAAATTGGCAAAATTGGCGGCGTTTGTTTTTTCGGATATAACATTCACCGAAATGGCCAGGATGAAAGGCACTTTCCACAACAGTATTAAAAACAATGGAAAATTATTCCGTTCTAATGATAGATGGATGAAAAAATACATCCAACAACAGCAAGCTAGTTGTGTCAATGATACACAGTATTGGAAAATCTAAAGGTTTTTTAGATGCTTGGGATGTAACTTCTGAGTCGGAAACCGCAGAAAAATTGACAACCATTGTGAATGAATTAGTTCTTCTGGCAAAAAGTCAATATAATACAAACAGCTGTCGTGTCAGATAACACAGCTTATATGGTAAAAATGGGTAAAGATGTGGACATTTGGCATAGTAATTGTAGCAGGCATACTGGGAATTTCTCGCGAAATACTATGTAATGAATGCAACAAGTTGTATCGGTATTTAAAGTATTCAAACATTCGAATTTCGGAAAGGCATTCGTGGATTTTGGAGGTTCTTGAATGCACTTATAGGGATTCATACGAATGTCTTTTAAAAAAATGTACAACATATGAAAACATTAACCGTCACCGATGATCGTCTAAAAAAAATACAGAGCAACGTTAAACTACTTATATTTGACGACGAATTCTTAGATGTCGTAAGAGAAAATATTGCTTTATTTAATCCGATTTGTAACTTAATTGACATTTGCCAAAAGCCTGAAACTGCCATTGCTGAATCTATCCATTTGTGGATGACGAGAAATGGCATGCAATTTGTATGCCAAATGTGCATATTATCTGCATCCGAAATTTCATGACGAAGCTAAACAGAGATTAGAACAAATGCAGTTGGAATATGTTTCGGAATTTTTAATAAATGAATTTGATTCCGAAGGACTAATGATGTTAATGTTATGTGACCTAAGCCCTTTCCTACCACATGTTTTATAAGGTAACTGAATTTCACAACTAAATCTTTTCTATTTTGTATTACTTTCATCATCGTAATCTGTTCAATTACCGCAATGAACATCTGTTTGGAAGTCAACCAATTAAAGGGATTTTCGTCAAATATAGGGATTTCTACAGTTGGCGGCTTGATTGTCATTGGTTCGAGATTCATGCTTGGCTGAGCCATCGATGAATAAGATTCTATCCTATTTTGTCCGTTCCTATTTAGATAGGGTGGCATTTGATCATTCAATGGTGGCGGTGCAGATGGTTGATATGTCAGGTTAGACTTACACTGTTCCCTATAATTGTTATGGTTTTGAATTATTAAATCTGGATTTGATTTATGAAATATAAGGAGACTGGAACCTTGTAAATAAAAACCATTCGTTTTAATCTGTGTATTATAAGTTTGAACGGTTTGCCATTCAAAAACAGCATCTGGTGAACTAACTGTTGAGGTCGTCAATAATGCTACATATGCTTTAACCGGTGCTGTTCCTCTGGTACATTTTATGGTGATTTGGAATGGACTAGCATAATCAACTCCAACCTTTCCAAAACAATGTGTTTGGATGGCCCGTACGGTAGGTATATTATTCATTATTTGTGGTACTTGTTGGGATTTCCATTTGAAAAACAGTTTACAAGAGTTTGTGATTCTTTTCGATAACACTTTGCCACCACTAATCCAGTATTTTTGCAGTAATAAATGAAATAATGTTGATGCCGTTGGGTGCAGGTACGCCTTGTGAGATTTTGGCAATATTACTGGTTGCTTTGCATTTCCATTACAATTTGCTTTATTGAGACGACCACCCACCTACACGTAGAATATGTTGATCATTGAGAAATGGTGATAGTGACAAGATATTACCAATCTTAATTGGCCTACCTACGTTCAATACTTTAGTTTCTCGTTCAAATATAGATAACTGGGCCAACCTCCATATATATTGTTCTGCCGCTTGTAGTTCTTTACACGTAAGCGATGATTGAAGCGAAAAGTCCAAGTATACGTTTGATAGTTCTGCAGTCGGAAATTTTGTCGAACAGTGCGTCTATTATGCTAATTTCTAGGACGGCTTCATGAGTGTGGATTGTTGGTTTATCCAGTGCTTCTTTGATATTACTAAGACGATTCCATCTTTGCGTTGGCCATGCTATTTTATCGTGATGCAACCATTCTGATTCCTCCCACCAAAGTGAATGATTTATTAACTCTGAACATGGGTTCGATTTTGTATCTACGTGTTACCATATCGTGTGAGGTAGCCATTCGTGAATTTGGTACCGACCTATTTGCAAGAAATGTTGGCAATGTGGCGGGTTGTTAAGTTAACCAATGTAGCACTATTTCGGAATCTGTCCAAGAGTATGAAGGTACGTTTTTGATTTTTAGGCTCTTGAGAACGAATTTAGATAGTTTAGCCAGTAAATGTGCTGCTAATAATTCCAGTCAGGGAATTTCTCCAGTCAGCTTGAATGTGCGTATGTAAAATGCAGCTACGAGTACATAAGCGGTTTCGCTGGCATCACAAAATCCGCTGAATTCTATATATCGTGGTATTCTGATCTGCTCAATTTGCTTTATCTTGCGCTGATACGGTTCCAACTAACGACAATTTCGTTTGGTAAAGCATCGTCCCATCCAATCGACAGGAGCCACAGTTGTTGGAAAAGAAATTTTACGGTAATAATCATCGGTGATAACCATCCAATTGGGTCAAACAAATGGGATGCATCCGACAGAAGTTTTCACTTTGTTAGGGTCGATTTATCACTCCATGAGGTCATGTTGACCTTAAACATGAAATGGTCGTCATCACAATTCCAATGCGGTCCTAATACCTTATGTCTATTGTCTTTCATCACTCTTATTGAACCGATTTTATTGTTGACGTTGCTGTTGGCCAGGAATTCTTTGGAATTGGATGCCCATTTGTGCAGGTTACGTAGAAATCGTTTTTAATGATTGAAGCAATGTTAGGCATGGTTATCTCGACGTCCGTTGCCAGTTGTGTTAGTGATCGGGTAGCAAAATAAGCAGCTGACATGGTGCCATATGTAACTGTCGTGAGTTTGAAATACTTCAGAGGTTCGGTGAGACATTTTCGTCAAATTATTTGCTGAAAGTTGCTATGATCAGGATGAATTCGTATCTGCCGCTTGTGAGATCTGACTGCACCGTAGGACCGACCATAAGAGTTTCAGAGATATCAAAGAACTGGTATTTGCCGAGCCATCAAACACAACCCGCACCTTTGTAGTGGCACTTGTCGCTTTTACTACGGTATGATGAGGCAGGTAGAAATGTTGTGTCGATGGGATTGCGAAATCGTTGACAGTTCCTCCATGTGATTTTGATCGAGGTACTCATCCATGAATTTGATGTACTCCTTTCTGAGTTGCGGATTTAACTGTAGTTTTCTTTCCAGACTAAAAAAGCGTGATCTTGTTGAGATAGGGATTCTCCGAGTCCGGGTGAGTTCGGTATGAAGGGTAGCCTTACTACGAATCGACCTTGGTTATCGCGGTATGTGGTTTCTTGAAACAACTCTTCATATTTTGCTCCTGTATATTCACCGCCTATGATCTATCAGCTTCTCCAACTTGATGATTGTTGCTGGGGTATAAGTGCTTCATCACAACTAATTATCTACCCGAATGTAGTGTTTTTACTGGTACGTACCTTCCATTTGACCGTCAGATAATATTTTCAGGAAATGACTGACACCCATGATAACGTCGATTTCGGTGTTTTGATTATCTATCGGATCAGCTAACGTGTTGCTTTCTAGATTTGCCCATGCTGTTGTATTTCTGAATTGGCTCTCGGCAGACCGACTGATAACTCCTTCATAATGTACACTTTCATTTTTATTTTAAGTTCTGGCTGAAAATGTGGTGACTGGATATTTCGCATTTATTCGAGGCAGATTAAGTCGATGGACGCATGCCTCGCTTATCATGGAACCATTGGATCCGGGGTTTAATAACATTCGGCCAATACAACTTACTCCGTCTTCGTTACGAATGATATCTCGTGCGGTAGGTAGTTGTGGACATGGGAACAGCGAAACATATAAATAAAGGTCTGCAGCGTCGCTGTGGTAATTTTGGAATTTTTTAACTTGTGTGTCTTTTGATCGGGTTATAGAACCGTCGGACATTATCTCGCCACAGGTTGAATAGCTTGCTTAGCAGCATTCGCTTCTGTTTGTGATGTGAATGAATCTTCAGGTGAATGGAACATGGTACGATGTTTCTTGCGGCATAATTGGCAACTTCTATAGGATCGACATACCGCATTACGAACTCCTTACGATTTGTTACGATTCTTGAAACCGGTGATTATTCGCACATTTGCACCACTTCCTTTGAGTGCTGGTTGATTTGTTGTGACGCTCGAATTTGAAGTTACTGCGTGATGCGAGTTAATACCATAACTAGGTTTTGTAATTATTATTGGACGTCTATTCGTAAACTCACAATTTTCAAAGGCTGCACATCGCTTTTCGAGGAAATCAATTAGTGATTCGACTGTTTTTGCTAACCATGCTTTTCGCGAATCTTCATCCAGTTTGCTTGTCAATATATAGTTGATCCAAATTACCGCCTTAAGACCTGCGATTACTTCTGTATAGGTATCGAGCATTTTTCGAAGGGATTGGAGGTTGGTATTCGAGATTGCTGGTTCTTCTAAAAATCTATTAATGATCGATCGTATAACTATAGAATCGGCTGATTATAACGTTTGCAGACGTTTTCCCATGTATACCTTTGTAGTTGGCATTTTTAACAGCGATATAACGCACGAAGGTCTAGGCATCGCCCTTCAACAAACCATTGAGATAACTGAGTTTTTGGCAGTTAGATATTACCTGATTTTTGTCAACTATTGTTTCGAATAGATCCTTAAACGATTGGAATTTTTCCGCCCTTTTTTCAAAAAATGGAGGAATATAGGAGGCAATATTATGCTTTCTTTTAGTAATGCAGCCATGCCTGTTCCTCGAATGGTGTTCACGAATTTCTTTTGATGTGAGTTGAATGACGTCATCAACGAAATCACGATAGCTTTTCAGAGATTTGCTTTTTAAGATTTTAAGTTTCGGGATTTTAAATGTCTTGATTTTAATTTTTCTGAATTTTATTTTCCTGATTTTCTGTTTTAAGTTTTTCTAGATGAAGTAGCCAACCACAAAGCAATTGTATCGCTCATATTGAATGTACCGATAGACGGTACTGATAGAGGTTCTACAATTCAGGTTCTTATTCTGAATTTTAATTTTTCTGGATTTTTTTTTCCGGCAAATGTTAACTTCAATTTCCTCGAAATCGACGACCAAAAATGAATAATTCAGTTGGTTTGTCCCATCACCATTGTGTAAAAACGTAAATAATCCGGAAAGATCCGATCGGCGGATTATTATTATTTTTATTTATTTTTTTTCATTTAAAATTTTAAAGCATTTGTAACTTCACAATTTTTCATGTAAAATATACTTTCTGCAATAAAAAAATTTGGTTTTAATCAAAACCGAAATTAATAAATTGTAACATAGGAATTACGACTTTGGAAAAAATTTCCGAGTCTCGGAATTCCAAGATTCCGGATCCCAATATTGCAATCACTAGCATTCACCGTAAAAAGTATGTCAACATTACAAAAATTTCCCAGCCTCATTTGATAAATATTTATTTTCACATATACCTACTCGTCTTCCTTCAAAAAAAAAAAACTTCTTAGAAATCTAAACCTATGAAAATGATACAAATAATATTATTTACAGAACCAGAAACAGATCTTTTCAAAATTCGGCAAATAAATACAACTCTTTCAATATCGTTTGAACATAACATTATCATAAAAAATGTATATGAGTTTATCTCCACTAGCAACATACTTAAATTGTGTATTGACATGTTAATTTGTAATTACATTTAAATATAAATGTAATTCAACGTGACATTAAATAATTTTCACGTGTAATTGGCACAATTATGTATCGGGAAAAATGTTATGATGAGGTAAAGCGCGTGTGAATCTCAAATAAAATCTAATTTTCTATCTATAATTAAATCTATAATTATCTATAATATAGCAACAAGCACAATATTTTTGAAAACCTTATTGAGCCCAATTGTTGAACTGGATAAATGTACTTAAGTTATTTCGGGCGATCGATCAAGCTGAATAATTGATCTCAGTTAATTCATTTTTAAATCAAAAACAATTCTTTTTATTAAGCTAAATTACATTATTGGAAGACACTTGGAGATACAAATAAATCCATTGTATCCATTCCGCATTTTCTATGCGGAAGTAAGTTTAGAATAAATTGTAATAAAAGCTCACTAAAAGTATAGATTTGTACAATGGATTTATTTGTATCTCCAAGTGTCTTCCAATAATGTAATTTAGCTTAATAAAAAGAATTGGTTTTTGATTTAAATATGAATGGGATTTGTTCAATCTTTATGTTCCGGGTCGAAGGACCATGTAATTTACTGGACTGTTTACTGCAACTTCCTGTCCAGAACCAACGACGTCTTCTCAATGGATTATCAAGTCAAAAATAAAAAATGATTCTGGTTTGATTTTTTTCCGCGACTTTGAATCACCCGATTCAATTGGAATTTTGCATAATGCATGTATTGCCCAACGGTATACGCCGTTCTTAGTCTACACAGACGTTACCCTGACCAATCCGTCGCTTCCAGCAAAAACTTCAATTATTTGGCCAAGTCACATTTCATTTGACCGTCAAATCGACCGGACGTGTTTTAAATATTTTTTGGTCGCTATAAATTCGTATGTAAATGAGTTTTAATTAATGTAATAATGTGGTGATAAAAATAAATTAATAAGTAGTTAACATATTTCATTTAAGTAAATAAATCGTTATAATATAGTTTACATAAATCAATTAAAAGTATTATAGTTTCATAATAAAAGAGGTTGTTAATTTCGTATGACATAATGTCTTCGTGTACTAGCTGTGGTCAAGTTATAAAAAATGGCGATCAGTGTTGTGATTGTAAAAAATGCAACAAAAAATATCATCTCACAAAATTGTGTTGCAAATTGGATGATGAAAAAATTATTAAAATTCTTAGTGAACCTAATAAAAATCAGGATTGGTTTTGTGCTCAATGTGTGATAAATACGCGAAGTGCCAGGAAAAAAATATAATAATCCAAGTGATAGCACCACTTCGTCAATAACTATTGAAACTATTTACAGTAAATTGCTAGATATTGAAGACGAGAATAAACAATTACGTGCTACCCTTGATAAAAACAACCAGCTAATTAGTTCTGTCCTACAACGAGTTGAAATACTGAAAGAAAACATTAGAATTTTGAAAGAAGATAATGAAAAAAAACTTAAAGAGTTGACAAATCTGCAAGGTCAATTTGACAAATTATCATCGGTTACCGCAATAGATATTGATATTAAACACCAATACATCGATAACTTAGAACAACAGCTACGTCGAAATGTAATTACAATTTCTGGTTTGCCGATTATTGAGAAAGTTAACAGCTGTAAAGTTGCATTAAAAATCATAAATCAAGTTTTTAAAGTTAATGTGATTGAAACGGATATTGATTGCTGTAAATTGTTTACGACGATGAACGGAAAACCCGATAAACGTACATCTCTAATTACATTGAAGTTTATTTCTTTTAATTTGAAACAAAAAACCATGGATATTAAATATAATTCGAAACCAAAAATTCTATGCAAAAATTTCTTCCCTAGAAGTAGTGGATCCATTTATGTCAATGACAGCCTAACCAAATATAGACGAGAAATACATACTGTTAAAGTTAGCCGAAAGTTGCCAGCCGAAAGTGAAAAGTCGATAATGCAGATTGTGTTAGTCCAGCCGAAAGTTAAAAAAATGGTAATGCAGATCGTCTAATCCCAGCCGAAAGTACAAAGTCGATAATGCAGATTATGATATTAACATTCCAGCCGAAAATAAAACATTTAGTAGTTATCAGCCGAAAGTAAATAGGATACATAGATTTAAATAAAAAATTTTGTAAATAAAATTACGTGTAAAACTTTGCCTCGTAGAAAATATCGGAAAATCAGAAGAATATACAAAATTGGAATAAAATCAGCCTCTAGAGTATATATCTGAAGTTTACTAGCTTTTATGTGATTTGTCAATAGCTATCGAATGAAAAAATTCTGTTTAAGTTTCCCGTGGGAAATCTCGGAAAATTCGATTTTCCAAAAATTATTAGAAAATTTGTATAAAATCAGCCTCTAGAGTGTTATGTCTGGAGATGGATTGCATTGATGTGACTTGTCAATATCTATCGCAGAAAAAAAAATCAGTTCAAGTTTCCCGTGGGAAATCTCGGAAAATTCAAAAACGTTTCAAGCCAAAATTAAGAAATGGATAAAAAAAATCAGCCTCTAGAGTGTTATGTCTGGAGATGGATTGCATTGATGTGACTTGTCAATAGCTATCGCAGGAAAAAAATTCAGTTCGAGTTTCCCGTGGGAAATCTCGGAAAATTCGATTTTCCAAAAATTATTAGAAAATTTATATAAAATCAGCCTCTAGAGTGTTATGTCTGGAGATGGATTGCATTGATGTGACTTGTCAATAGCTATCGCAGGAAAAAAAATCAGTTCAAGTTTCCCGTAAGAAATCTAGGAAAATTCGATTTTCCAAAAATTATTAGAAAATTTGTATAAAAACAGCCTCTAGAGTGTTATGTCTGGAGATGGACTGCATTGAACTAATTTGTCAATAGCTATCGTAGGAAAAAAATTCAGTTCAAGTTTCCCGTGGGAAATCTCGGAAAATTCGATTTTCCAAAAATTATTAGAAAATTTGTATAAAATCAGCCTCTAGAGTGTTATGTCTGGAGATGGACTGCATTAATCTAATTTGACAATAGCTATAACAGGAAAAAAATTCAGTTTAAGTTTCCTGTGGGAAATCTCGGAAAATTCGATTTTCCAAAAATTATTAGAAAATTTGTATAAAATCAGCCTCTAGAGTGTTATGTCTGGAGATGGATTGCATTGATGTGACTTTTTGGAATTTTTGGAAAATCGAATTTTCCGAGATTTCCCACGGGAGACTTGAACTGAATTTTTTTCCTGCGATAGCTTATGACACGTCACATCAATGCAATTGATCTCCAGACATAACACTCTAGAGGCTGATTTTATTCATCCATTTCTTACTTTCGGCTGGAAACTTTTTTGAATTTTCCGAGATTTCCCACAGGAAACTTGAACTGATTTTTTTTTCTGCGATAGCTATTGACAAGTCACATCAATGCAATCCATCTCCAGACATAACACTCTAGGGCCTGATTTTTTTCATCCATTTCTTACTTTCGGCTTGAAACTTTTTTGAATTTTCCGAGATTTCCCACGGGAAACTTGAACTGATTTTTTTTCCTGCGATAGCTATTGACAATTCACATCAATGCAATGCATCTCCAGACATAACACTCTAGTGGTTGATTTCAAACAAATTTTCTAATAATTTTTGGAAAATCGAATTTTTCGAGATTTCCCAGGTGAAACTTGAACTGATTTTTTTTCCTGCGATAGCTATTGACAAGTCACATTAATGCAGTCCATCTCCAGACATAACACTCTAGAGGCTGATTTTATACAAATTTTCTAATAATTTTTGGAAAATCGAATTTTCCGAGATTTCCCACGGGAGACTTGAACTGAATTTTTTTCCTACGATAGCTATTGACAAATTAGTTCAATGCAGTCCATCTCCAGACATAACACTCTAGAGGCTGATTTTATACAAATTTTCTAATAATTTTTGGAAAATCGAATTTTCCGAGATTTCCCACGGGAAACTTAAACTGAATTTTTTTCCTGCAATAGCTAATGACATGTCACATCAAGGCAATCCATCTTTAGACATAACACTCTAGAGGCTGATTTTATTCATCCATTTCTTACTTTCGGCTGGAAACTTTTTTGAATTTTCCGAGATTTCCCACGGGAAACTTGAACTGATTTTTTTTTCTGCGATAGCTATTGACAAGTCACATCAATGCAATCCATCTCCAGACATAACACTCTAGGGGCTGATTTTTTTTATCCATTTCTTACTTTCGGCTGGAAACGTTTTTGAATTTTCCGAGATTTCCCACGGGAAACTTGAACTGATTTTTTTTCTGCGATAGCTATTGACAAGTCACATCAAACAATCCATCTCCAGACATAACACTCTAGAGGCTGATTTTTTTTATCCATTTCTTACTTTCGGCTGGAAACGTTTTTGAATTTTCCGAGATTTCCCACGGGAAACTTGAACTGATTTTTTTCCTGCGATAGCTATTGACAAGTCACATCAATGCAATCCATCTCCAGACATAACACTCTTGAGGCTGATTTTTTTTATCCATTTCTTACTTTCGGCGTGAAACGTTTTTGAATTTTCCGAGATTTCCCACGGGAAACTTGAACTGATTTTTTTTCCTGCGATAGCTATTGACAAGTCACATCAATGCAATCCATCTCCAGACATAACACTCTAGAGGCTGATTTTTTTATCCATTTCTTACTTTCGGCTTGAAACGTTTTTGAATTTTCCGAGATTTCCCACGGGAAACTTGAACTGAATTTTTTTCCTGTAATATTTATTGACAAATTAGATTAATGCAGTCCATCTCCAGACATAACACTCTAGAGGCTGATTTTATACAAATTTTCTAAAAATTTTTGGAAAATCGAATTTTCCGAGATTTCCCACGGGAAACTTGAACTGAATTTTTTTCCTGCAATAGCTAATGACATGTCTCATCAATGCAATCCATTTTTAGACATAACACTCTTGCGGCTGATTTTATTAATCCATTTCTTGCTTTCGGCTGGAAACTTTTTTGAATTTTCCGAGATTTCCCACTTGAAACTTGAACTGATTTTTTTTCCTGCGATAGCTATTGACAAATCTGATCAATGCAATCCATCTTCAGACATAACACTCTAGAGGCTGATTTTATACAAATTTTCTAATAATTTTTGGAAAATCGACTTTTCCAAGATTTCCCACGGGAAACTTGAACTGAATTTTTTTTTCTACGATAGCTATTGACAAATCAGATTAATGCAGTCCATCTCCAGACATAACACTCTAGAGGCTGATTTTATACAAATTTTTTAATAATTTTTGGAAAATCGAATTTTCCGAGATTTCCCACGGGAAACTTGAACTGCATTTTTTTCCTGTTATAGCTATTGACAAGTCACATCAATGCAATCCATTTCCAAACCTAACACTCTAGAGGCTGATTTATTTTCGGCTGGAATGTCAATAACATAATCTGCATTATCGACTTTTCACTTTCGCCTGGAAACTTTCGGCTAACTTTAACAGAGTGAGAAATACTACAAAATGCAAAAAAATTTAAGGACAAATATAATTTTAAATATCTGTGGTGTCGTGATGGGAAGGTAATGCTACGTAGGGAACAAAACGGAAAATTTTTTTATATACATATATTGAGCGATCTTAACGAAATCATAAATAATCTAAAAAAATATGAATAGTGTTAATAATATCCCTAATAGCATTACTATTTCCCACTAAAACATTCGAAGTATCCGGAAAAATTTTGATTTGTACTTAACTAATATTTCTTCTTTTTTAGTGAAGCCCGATGTGATTGTATTGACCGAGACTCACATATACGACTATGAAGTCAATAGTTATAGCATACAAAACTACAACCATTGGCCTAATTGTAATAACAACTATAAATGTAGAGGGGTTTCAGTTTTTGTTGAAAACAGTATCAAAAGTGATTTGTTATGCCTGAATACAAATAATGCTGATATTTCAATTACTAATATTGTTGTAATGGATACAAAAATCGCCATAGTAAGTATTTATAGACTACATTCGGGTTCCATTATCGGATTTGTTGAGGATTTATCTCACACTTTATTAAATATAAAAAAGAGCGGAATCAAAAATACCATTATCCTAGGTGACACTAATATAAACATTTTAGACTACCCCTCAGAATGTCTTGACTACGTGACTCTATTATCTTCGCTTGGGTTTGAATGTGGAGTATATGAAACTACGCGGAAATTATCTGGTTCGTCTATTGATCACGTTTTTTATAATTTTGGAGCAGATTTTGAAATTAATTGCAATATATATGATTATAGCATTACTGATCACTCCATGATCATCTGCACTATTGTTTTTCCGGATAAATCATTCCAACGAAAGTCGTATAATGGTTGCAACTTCAATTTCCGAACCATTGATTATAATAAATTAAATTCATACCTAAATTCCGAAAATTGGAGATTGGCTTTATCGACTAATGATCCAAATCTTGCATTTAGCAAATTTTGACAAAACTTTAAAGAATACCTTAATTTAGCAAGTAGTGATCGCAAACAATATATAAAAAAAGAGGCACTAAGACCATGGATGAATCAACAAATTTTGCATAAAGTAAATACCAAAAATAAATTAGCTGCGCTTACTAAAAAACATCCTAATAATGAAAAGTTGAGTGAGCGGCTTAAAAAAATATCAAATTCCTTAAAGGTTGACATAGAAAATCGTAAACGTGATTACTTTCAATCCAAATTCCAATATGTTCAAGGTGATAGTAAGAAGCAATGGGCTCTTGTAAATGATATTATTGGAAGTAAATATAAAAATAATATTATTTCCAGTATCTGTGAGTCTAATAGCGTAGAAGTTACTAATCCTGCTCAAATATCTGAAGCTTTCAATAACTATTTTGCAAATCTAGCCACAAGTCTAATCGAATCATATTTTGAACCACAGGACCAAACAACTATTCAAAATACTGATCTTAATTTCACATGTTGTTCATCAATGTTCCTTGAACCCATTTTACCAGATGAAGTGGTAACCGCTAATAAAACCCTTAAGAATAAATACACCTCTAGCTCAATCGATGGTGTCAGTAACTATACTCTTAAAATGACTAGAACTAACATATGCCATATTTTGGCTCATATTTTTAACCTTAGTTTGCAAAGTGGAATTTTTCCAAATCACTTCACGGTATAGTTCACGGTATAGTTATTCCAATCTTTAAGAAAGGTAGGAAAACTGAACTAAATAATTATAGACCGATTTGTCTTCTTTCATCTTTTTCTAAAATCTTTGAGAAGATAGTTAAAGTCAAAATTCTAAAGTTCTTAAACAAAACCAATTTCTTCTCCGATAATCAGTTTGGGTTTAGGGAATCATTAAGCAAAATAAATAGTAAAAATTATGTTATGGCCCTGTTTATAGACCTAATGAAAGCATTTGACACAGTCAATTACTCAATTTTGCTCAGAATTTTAAATAATCTAGGCTTTCGTGGTGTGGTGCTGGACTGGTTCACTTCTTATATATCGAATAGACTTTGCCAAACTAAGATTGGAGACGCTCTCAGTAGTCTTCAGGTGTATAGTACAGGTGTCCCCCAAGGATCGGTCTTAGGCCCCACTCTATTTCTAATTTATCTGAATTCTATTTTCAGTTTAAATTTCAAAGGGGAATTAACAGCATTCGCAGATGACCTAGCTTTCTTATATTTTGATGAAAGTTATCAGAATGTCTATGAGAAAATCAATTGTGACTTGAGCACCTTGCGATCATGGTTGAATAGTAATCAAATGATTGTCAGTAGTAAATCTAAAGTAATGGAGTTTAAACTGAAAGGTTCTTCTCGTGTGAATTTTGACTATGAAATCAGATTCTATTCTAGTGCCTGCAATAATCAGAGTTGTTCAGTTAAATGCTTTTGTATTGAAAGAGTATAAAGTTACAAATATTTAGGATTAGTAACCACGAATCCTATTGCTAAATTACAAAAACAAATACTTAGGATAATGGAATTTGAAAAACCAAATCATTCATCCATGGCCCATTTTTGTTGCTAAGCGTATTTTACCATTACAACACTTATTTGTCTTTAGAGTTCTGAGACTGTTTTTTGAAATGAGTGGTAATAGGTCAACTCGAGTATTGACGAGCTACAATCTTCGCAAGAATAATTTGTTCACCTCTGAAATGCCTCGTACCTCCCATTTTAAAAAATATTTTCTAGTAATTGCTCCTATTTTGTTTAATAATTTACCACAAAATTTAAGAACTGAAACTCGTCCTAAACTATTCCATAAAAATTTAAATATCTATTTAATGAACTTTAAAGATATTACGTTTTTGTTCAATATTTTCCATCAGGCTTCAACTAAGTAATTGTATAAGACTATACGTAATTTTTTTAAATTAGTAATAATCCTTATTATTCAGATTTGCTTGTTTTATTATTATTATTATTTTTATTGTTATAACTTAGATATTAATAGCATATATGTATGTTTATTGTTCACTACACCACCACAAAAAAATTAATTTAAAAAATTGTTTCTTAACTTATGTCAAAGGAGTAACAGCCACTGGTTTTGACCATATGTTACTGCTACTATCAATCTTTTAACTTTAATTATAATGTTTAGAAATATGTAAGAATGATAGAATTAAATAAATAAATAAATAAAAAAAAAAGTAACCATTTTGTTGGTGGAATATTTATGTCAATAAGTAAAACAATATCTTCGACACTTACATTAGGTTTGGATGAAATCCATTTGACTCGTGATTGCATTGTTGTTAGGTACTTAATATGTCACCTTTGCCAAATATGTTGTCTTATGCGCTGCAACATTTCCCATCGATTTAACCGCGATAATTTTATAATTCGTATATTTACTTTGGGAACCAGGACTAATGGATGGCCTACGATGAAATGACCTGGTGTCAATATATCGATTTCCGTATCAGCTCAAAGGGGTCGTGGACTTAGTATGGCTTCTATTTCCATAAGAAACGTTTGCAATTCTTCGACTGTTAGAATCGTCCCTCCAATAACTCTCTTTAGATGGTGTTTCAATAAACAGCAACTTCTCGACACCAATAAAATTCGATCCGCAATCATTGTAGATATCCATACAGAGGCTGCGTCTAGAGACGAACCATTTTAAAGCAGCCAAAAATGCGTTAGTTATTAGGTCTGTCGTTAGTTTGATGTGGACCGCACGAGTACTAGTACAAACAAATAGGCAAATGTAAGCTTTAAATGGTTTTTGCCCTCTACCTCTTTTATGGAAAGCGAGTATTGGTCCAGCGAAATCGACGCCCACTTGCAAAAATGCTCGAATATGTTGTACTCTGCAAACTGGTAGGTTTCCCATTTCCTGTGTTAATGGAATGGGTTTTATTCTAGAACAGTTCAAACACCGCCTGATCACCTTCCGTATCTCTTGTTTTGCATTTAATATCCAAAATTTCTGTCTCAGCATATCTATCATCAACTGGGGGCCAGCATGGTAGTAATGAGTGTGATAATCTTCAATAATCAAGGTTTTTAATTTGGACTTCCCCCACCTTACAACTTAGTTGAACTTTTCTACAACATAGTCTGACCGCTTCTTCTATTTCTGTAACTGTTATTGGTCTCTTGTATTTTGATGCCTCTCTCCGTACACTGCTGACGTTGTTTATTAAACGGTGAGCGATGGCAACAGTTCTAATAAGTTTCGTAAATGAGGAAAGTTTCTCGAAGTCTAAAGGAAACGAGACATTTTGACAGTATGCTATTCATTATGTGCTGAATCGTGATCGTTCTTGGCCACCTATCGACATTACCCATTACTGGCCACCTATCGACATTACCCCGTAACCACCTAGGAGACGTCCACCACGATTCATGGATTAATAGTTCCGATGGTAGTATTCCATGTGAAGCACAATCAGCTGGATTGTCCTTGGTAGGGACATGACGCCATTTGTCTCTTGCAACAACTTCCAAGATTTGGGATGTTCTGTTTCTAACAAATGTCTCCCATCGTACTGGAACATCAGACAGCCAATCTAAAACAATCGTTGAGTCGGTACAACAAACTATGTTTGACACTGCTACAATTAGCTATTTTCAACCATCGTGGAATTTGAATTTCTCCTACACGGTATAATTCATCTCTTATAGTTGACCATTTCTGTTAGATTGTCTGCGGCAATTCCTCATCCCAATCTATAGCGGTTAACCAAAGAGTCTGAAATAAGATTTTAATTTTAACCATTACAAGAGACAAGCACCCCAATGGATCAACAATTTGGCTGCTTTTGGTATATACTGGAGACCCAAGCTAACACGATATGAAAATATATCCAATATATCCATTTTCCAACACCTTTACTGTTATGCCATCCTGTGAAAAATCCTTAATAGTTGTTACTCTATCCTCCACTAGTACCATCTTCAGGAATGTATCTGAATTAGAAACCCATTTCCGCAATTTTATTCCGGCTGCTTCTTCGTTTGCTGCGCCTGCCATTATGTAGTCTACATACGTACATTTTCTAAGCTCATCCGCAGCCAAAGGTCATCTCTCATAGCATGTAGCTGTAAGTTCGTTCAAAACTCGTATTGCTAGCTATGGAGCCGCTGCACTGCCATATGTCAAAATTTTTAATCTGTAATAGTTCATGGGCTTTTTGTCATTTGTTCTCCAGACTATTGCTTGGTACTTCCTATCATCTTCCCAAACCAGTACCTGCCGGTACAAATTCTCCACGTCGGCACTAATCCGTAATAGCGTAGGTCCCACCATTAGCAAATCGTCACCAGTAATAGCGTAGGTCCCACCATTAGCAAATCGTTTAGTGACATCCCATTTGATGTTTTGTTGGAGGCATCAAACACAACTCTGAACTTTCATGCTTTTAAGATGGCGTGGTGGGGTAGGTAGTTTAGATTCTCCACGTCCTTATCTTTAACCTCTACCGTAGTTTACTTTTGATTGCTTGATCTTTCAAAAATTTTGGTTCCATCGCTCTCTGTCGACTTAGTGCTGCACTTAGTGAGCTTCCCAATTGCTCTTTGTCTTGCTTCATCGGTAGTTGCACTACAAATCTCCCATCTGAATTTTGATAAATTGTTCTAACGAACAATTCTTCACACTTTTCCTCTTCCTCTGTTAATCTCGGTATGTCTGGAATGGATTCAATTTCCCAAAATTATTTCAAGATTTGTTCTATTTGATTTTGCTCAGTGTTAACTACTTGACCAACATTGCTTGACGTTTCACCTAACATTTGTGGTTCTAGCTAACCGCACAGTATCCAACCAAATATTGTCTCGACTGCGATTATATTTTGTTCGTGTTTGATTCTTCCACTCAAGAGTATGTTGAACACATATTGTATTCATTAAATTCAGGATCGGCAAGAAATACATCCATATTGCACATATTCGGCTTAAACGACTGGGTAGGTAACTTTGAACACAGCCTGCTCAATACCAATTCCTTTACTTCAATATATTTTTGAATATTAGTCCGTAACCACCGAGTGAGTGTAACAATTCCTTTCGTAAATTGGTTTCCGGAACCGCTGATACCAATATTATCGACTATCCGCACTTTACCTGTTGCATTCGTCGTTGTTGCTTGCTCTGATAGTGACGTGCTAGCTTGTTCCTTGGAGTCGTCTAAATGTAGTAGCGTGTGATGTTTCCTATTACCGTAAACTGCTTGGATTACTCACACTCTTGTAACGAATGCTGCTAGATGTTACACACACGACACCGGGTTGTTTCAGTTTTTACATACATCTTGGACAAACATGGGTTTGAAGGGCGTTTGGATAGTACCGCTCTCAGTGATTCAACCGCATCCGAACGATTATAAATACATAACAAATTTGAAAAAAGTTTCTAAGCTCGGTAGGTCATCTTTACAAGAGGTTTGTGCCCTTAATGCTCGAGTTTCGGTATCTAATTTATCTTACAAAATGCTAATTAACCACACATCTCGCGACTCGGCATCTTTTCCAAATGCCTTCAGACCTCTGATTATCTCATCCGATGAATCTAGGAGCTTTCGAATGTTGGTTACTCCATGAAGTTTCTAATAAAAACCTTGATTGTGTGCTTTTTTCTGTCGTCCTCATTTACCTTCTGAAACTGTACGAATTCACTTCTTATCCTAAACCAGGTTTTTGCTATGTCGTCAGGGACACAGTCATCCCAGCTTAAGTTTTGAAGCCATAGACTTTGGAACAGTGTTTTCAGCAGTATTGTTGTTGGTGACAACCACCCTAATGGATCAAAGATCCTGGACGATTCCGATAGTAGGACTCGTTTACTGATGATGGTTTGGTTTGAATGAGGAACAGCATTAAATGAAAATATGTCTTCAGCGGGTGTCTATTGTACTCCAAGAATTTTTTGGACTCGTCGAATTCAAACCTTAGGTTGCCTTCATTTAGGTTTTGTGAATTCAGTTCGCTGATGTTTGATCGCCACTTCTTCAAGTTGAACCCAGCTGATAAAAGAATGGTTTTGAAGTCAGACTTGATTCTTGCTGCTTCGTGTATCGTTTGAGCTCCTGTCAGGAGGTCATCAACGTAAAAATCACCCTTGATTATTTTGCTTAAAGGGGGTTCAGTGTCTTCGCATTCTATCGCCAACTGATGTAATGCTCTTGTAGCTAGAAATGGTGCAGCCGCGATTCCATATATCACTGTAAGCATTTGATAATGTTGGATTGGCAACTTAGGATGCTCACGCCAGACTATTCTTTGATAGTTTGTATCCTGATTGGCAATCCATATTTGGCGATACATTTTTTCTATATCACCACAGCTGACCACAGGATGGATACGGAATCTCAGTAGTATGTTGTATAATGTTGGCTGAATTGTTGCACCTACTAACATTTTGTTATTCAAAGATACGCCGGTGTTTGTTTTAACCGAACCATCAAACACTACTCTTACCTTTGTCGTTATACTGGAGGTTTTAATAACCGCATGATGAGGCAAGTAGTATATCTTATTTTGGCTTGGTTGTTGATCTTCGGGCGAAATAGTTTTCATGTTGCCAAGCTGCACGTATTCCCTCATGAATTTAATGTATTCTTCTTTTAGCTCCTTGTTCTTGAATAATCTCGCCTCGATTGACAGAAATCTGTGCAGTGCTGATCTACGAGAATCTCCAAGCTCCAGTAGAGGATCATCTTTAAATGGCAGCTGTACTATGTATTTTCCATCTGAGCATCGTGATACGGTTTTCTGGAACAGTTTCCCGCGTTTTACTTCTTCTGGAGTATTGGGTATTTTATCTGGAATATCTTCGATTTCGCAAAAGGCTCACAGGCTCTGATCAATATCAACTGTTAGATGCATATTTAAGGTGCTAGAACTGGCTGTTTCATACTGATTTGACTTATTTTTAGATTCTAATTTAGCTGCCACCATTCATCCAAATATTGTGTTGATTGCAGTAAGATGTTCTGTTCCGATTTTGATTCTTTCTCCAACAACTATGTCAACACATTTATCAGCACCTATGGTGATGTCTATATCGTTTAGTTGGTTGAATGATGCAACTGCTAGCTTAACTCCTTGAATCTCTTCCCACCCGGTTGTTGGTAACTTGCATGATGGAAATGCTGAAGGCAGTTTGTCCAAAATTAAGGCATCAAGTTCGATTCGACTGCTCCCATGACTTGTTGATTGCAGAATACATTTTGTTGCGCCTTTCGTGTGTACATTAGTCGTAGCCAGTTCAGATAGCAGGAATCTTGCGGCTTTCTTGGTGTTTATATTTTCTTCCAATAGGCCTCAGTGATAAAAGATGCTTGTGAACCAGAGTCCAACAAGATCCGAGCAGTATGTTTTGTATTCCATTTATCCTTGATGTGTACTACGGCAGTTGGTAAAATTGTTTCCAATATGTAGGTTGACAACCATTGGCTCATCTGCTGTTGTGTTACATTCGACATTACTTTCGATGGTAATCTGAATATCTTGATGGAACATTATATGATGGCGTCGTCGGCAAATAAAGTATAGTCCTTTCGCCTTGTAATTGGCTGCTTTGTGTGATTTGCCTAAACAATTGAAGCATAACGTTTTGCTTGACACAAATAATCTGCGGTCTGGCGTTGATAAGTTGTCGAATTGATCACATTTCATCAGCGGATGATCCCTTCAGCAAAGGGCGCACGAATTGGGAAGTGGTTCAAAAGTGGCTACGTTTACTATTCTGTTTGCACCAAGCCCTTTTGTCATTTGACATGCTTCCAAGGTGTTGTACTCAGTGTTCAAAAACGACAAAAATTGCTCAATCGTTAGAGCTTCCAAAACGTTTGAATATTTGGCCCATGCGTGCTGGGATTCACTATCCAGCCTTTGGAATAAAATATATATTACCCTCGGGTCACGCTTAACATCATTTTCGCCTAGTCCGTTAAGAGCTCTGATGACTTCATCGATCGAATCATGCATGTCTCTCAGGCTATTTGCATTTCAATGACTAATCAATGGTTGGTATGTGACCCTTTTGATGATATCGTTCACAATCAGCTTCTGCTTATTATATCTTTCAAAAACCCTTTTCCAGGTTTCGGAATAGTATGTGCTTAATTAATCGTCGGTAAAAGCTATGTGCTTAATTAATGCTCCGGCGTCTCGTTGCAGTAAGCCTTTCAGGTACTGTAGTTTCTGCGCATCGGTCACGGTATTGTTATCATGCTTGGTTGCCTCAAGTATGTGCTTTCCTAAAAACGACGGTATGTTGAATCGAGGTAATTTATTTCCCTCTGGTTTCGTGAAGCTGCGATCCGATAACTCTTGCAGAAAGGATCGTTGTCCTTCAACTAATTTTCTTATTGCATCTGTTAGTAGCACACGTGCGGATGACTCTCTGCGACCAACATGTGCACGGAGTTGTGACTTTGCCAGGAGGTACCGATCTTCAAAGTCATCTATGTCAGAGGTTTGGTTCTCTTAGCACAATAATTTTGCCTCTATTTCTCGGAATTCGATGTATGTACGTTCGAGCATTTCAATTCGAACATTACAGTCTTCAGACGTCTCTGGATCTGGATCGTCATTCAGCCATTTTTCCACCCGAGTAACCATCGCTTAACACTGGCCTCGCTTTCGCACTAATTCTTTTTCGTCGTTAGACATCCTCTCGTTATATAACTTGTATTCGGAAAATGGTTTTTTTTTTATTGCTTATAGCCTAGAATATTCGACTTCGTCTGTTTTCTCAATGTAAAATTTCGCCAATTTTACAAACACACTTCACTATTATCCTTGATGATATTTTACTTGATTGCTATTACTTTCTCACTCAACGTTAATTTCTTCACCTATATGTGATGAATTGTTCACTCGCGTAAGACCTTTCACGTTACTAACTGTTTGCGTACAGTGTGAATTACTTTCGCTTTCTACTTATAGTTACAGCATTACATGTACAACAGTAGTTAATTAAATTTGCAGGTATCCGGTATCCGAAGGAGCATGAATAACCTCGTGAAACGAGATTATGATCAAAACTTGAAACTAGGACGTTTTATCTTCGCCGTGGATAATTTCGTCTAATAATGCTTGAGATCCGGCTCTACAGATCGTAAATAATTGCGTCACTTAATCAATTGAGGTAATCTACTTACAATTTACCATGAATGTTTGGCTCGTTTGTAAATTTTTGTACTGCTCAAAATACGCGGTGTGTTAACCTCAATTCCAAATAAGTAGTAAAATGGTTCTCTTATTCGTGTTAATTTCCAAGGTTCAATAGATTTCGGTGGTTGGTTTAATCGTGTCCAGGTACAGTGTGCGTAGTAAAAATATTTGTGGCGGTATGCGGATGTCCAGGTATGCTCAGGTAAGTAAAAATCACGTTTCTTTCAATATTAATTTTATTCGCATTTCTTTTTTCTTTCGATGTTTTCAAGTTGACTACAATTCACATTGAATATATTATTTTTCAGGTAGAGATTTGATGCGCTCCGGTGTATCAGCCGTTCAGATAAGTGCAATTTGCTTTGCTGTTTTAGGCTTCGTCGCTGAGCTTTTTTATTTGAGGCCTCGTCGCTGAACACAGTTATTGAAATATGTCGTAACAAGTTGTAAGCATCTACTTTCAAAAACCCTTTCAAGTATTGAAATTTCTGTGCTGGTGACAGATTGGTATTTTCGTGAATCGTTTTCACATAGAGGTCATAAAATGATTGCAACGTTGTATATTGACTAGAAAAGGGCTCAATATTAATCTTTGGAAGTCGAAAATCGACTGGATGTGTCATGGTAAGATTCATGCTGGTGTTAACTGCGTTCTGTGATTCATCTGGGTGAGGTAATCAGAGGCCTGAAGGCATTGGGAAAAGATGCCGAGTCGCGATTATGTTCGTTGTGAATTTTTATATATTATAACTTTGGATTTGTCCCAGCTTTATGACTCAGCTTTTAGACATAAGGGTGTATAAATTAACATGTAACGGCTGCTCTAAATATTACATAGGCCAAACCGGAAGATCGTTCGCACAACGATTTACAGAGCATATTATTAAAGAAATTGACAAAACACACATAATATCAAATTTTGCTCAACACTTGACTGATACAAAACAAACATACACTGACTTGCACAACAATTTAAAAGTGTTATACAGATCAAAAAAAGGAGCGTCCATGGATCATACTGAATGACAAAATTAATACAAAAACTAATCGCATATACGATTTAATTTTAAATAGAAATTTTAGATATTAACACTACTGTCTTAACTGGTACATTTGTGTTTAAATACAATTTTTTTTAACGTGTTAAGAAATTTTTTATTCGTCTTTTAAATTAAAATTTTTGTAGATTAAAACAAAAAAAAATTTATTTTGTTTGCGAAAGAACAACACACGACATTTTTGAGTTGATGATTAAACTTTACCAAAATAAAATTATCAAGATCTGTGACATGATAATAAACACAACCTAAATAATTTCGATTTCTGTTAAGTGATTCACCAATAAACAATAATAAGTAGATTACAATATAATATTCATTGTCGAGACTTATTATCAAACAATTTTAAGAGGTTTGTTTTATGAATTTTGTTTCTGCTGTATTTAGGGGTTGGTAAAAAATCTGATTAATACAAAGGTGTTTTAACGTCTGTCAATGCAAGTTGCTCAGGGCAGCAGCTTGGTAAGTAACTTCCCTAATCGCCACTCTACATTCGATGACCGGATAAATTCCTGTAGAATTTTTGTGTATACATACATATGTGCAATTTTAATTTAAATATAACAAAATTGTAAATTTTTCTAGTTTTTTGTTCAAGTAATTAATTTTAATCACAAACATTTCTTGCGGTTTGCGGTATTTTATTATTCACTATAAAAATAGAAACCAAAATGTCTTAATGTTATATGCAAATGCAATAACTGCTTATTTGGTTTTTAATTGCCTTTGGATCATTTTGTTGGATACATTTTTCGTTAAATATCTCAATTTAACAAACTTCTCGGGTTGCGCACGTCCATTTGAAAAATACTCTTTGGAAATATCTTCAATAAACCAAAGGTTTTATGTAAGAATATGAAGCTTAATGTGTTTAATATAGTATAGTACTTAAACAATATATTTAATGCATATTAAATAAAGTGTTTTAATAATCTCTGAAATTATTATTAATTACTCGTATTTATGTTTTTTGTAATATACAGCTCACCAACTAAATATAGACAAATTACTGTACACTGTACATTTTTTTTCGAAAATAAAAACAAACCATTGCTCGATTATCAAACAAGCCCTAAAACTACTTAAAAAATAAAATTAAAATTACGTGCAGTATTGTACAGAAACTAAAGCAACTTAGACTATACGAATACATATAAAGCCGTAGTCCAAGAAACGAAGCTTTTATAAGGGAATTAAAAACGAGGAAAAAACCAAACTTACATAGTAAAATACACAAAACGTATGGGAAATCACTTTTTTTGTCCTAAGACAAATTTTTAAATGAAAACGTTACAAAATGTTAATTATGGTTTCTGAACTGCTTTCATAAATGTTTGAATTACAACAGATATGAATGTAGTTTAAGTAAATCGTTTTCATTTTCTTGTAATAATTGATTTACTTAAACCAACATTTAATAAAAATTTCAAACAAGAGCATTCTGGTCATATTGAAATAAAAGCATACTACAATTCGTTTGGTCATTAAGTCAATATAAATCACATAGATGGCAGTGATGGCAGTAAAAATTTGGTAAAATCGTACCAAAAATTACCACCTGGGGAATTTCAAGTTCAAAAATTGTAGGAAAAGCAAAACAAAGTCACAAAATGAGACGTGTGATAATTTTTTGCTTAATAATTTTTTTTCGTATTTTTATGTAAACATCTTGGACATCTGACGTACACTAGTAAAACTAAAGATAAATTTAGCAAGTATTATAGTATTATCATTTTTACTATGGATTCCTATGGAAATCAATGAAAAGTTTTATCACTAAAAAAGCTTCCAAGAAATACGTCATGATGATTATAGCTCTATACTTTAGAAGGCTCTGCATAAACTCGAAAAACTACGCAAACCTTAAACATTCTCAAACTGTTCAAGCCATATTTAAAGAAAACACAAAGTGAAAATTCCCTCACACAATATCCCAATGTTTAAAATCTTAATGCAACTTTGATATGTACATTTGATTTTTAGCTAAAAACATTTTCGCACAAAGGCTGCATATCTTTTGTTCTGTATGGCTAACTGCAGCAGGGAAACTGTCGAATTTAAGAATGAAACTTCTCATACCGTTAGAACCGAATTGAAAAAAATTGGTGCTACTTAGTCCAGGAGCCGAAAAAATTGAAATAATTTTCATATTTCGCTTGAACAACTATAAAAAATGCAAAAATGAAACCTGATTTTTAAGAGAAACCAGACAATTAAGCGGCTCTTGTACTAGAACTAATTTTCCCCAATGAGCACTAATTAGCACAAATTAGGTTATTACCATTTTGTATTTCGATTTATTTGCAAAGAGTACCGTGCTTTCCTGTTCGTGCCAAAAGATTTCTTACTTGAAGTGGATAATTCTTATTACTTAGCCTTTCTACTTCCTCTTCGACGTGTATGGCGTTTTTTATTGATACTTGAAGATCGATGTTTTGCTCTGACAGTTCGCGGAAAAGGTTCCAGGAACTTGTATTTTAGAGAGTCTTGCAGGAATTCCTTTTTTAATTCTAGTTTCACTGATTGTCATAATAACAGGAGAGTAGATCAGATATACCTTTTGTATATGAAGATGCGATGGCTGCGGTAAATGATCCAGCTAAATTTGCCTAGTAGAATTTATCCTTTGATGTATTTGAATCCATTGATGAATAAAAAAAAACCAACTCAAGCAAAGTTAAATACAACTTTTATTTTTTTTTTTACTTGCTTTATTTTAAGGTTAATATAAAATACAGATACAATGTAATTTTTCGAGTTTTAGATATAAACTTTGCTACGGAATGAAGAAAAATAATACATAAATAGATTTAGACTAAAGTCATATCGTGAGTCAATTACAAGAAACTCGCAAAGAATGTACCTTAATTCTAACTTAATTCTATCTTATAATTAACTAAATATATACAACACATAATGCAACAATTGCAACAAATTGCCCATCAGGGTGTTCGCGTTCTACCAAGATCATTTATTCAATTATTATTTATAAGTAAAAGTTTATTTTTATATTTCATGTAATATTGAAATGATAGATCTTTAATTAAGTTGGTTTTAGTTCGTGAATGCAATCTTGTAGTTCGGTATCTCCTCGGGACATTTAATATTAATTTTAAAAATTTGTTTTGTAAGATTTGAATTTTTTGTTTGTGGATGTTAGCCGCATTCCGCCATAGAGGAGATCCATACAAGATTACAGCCAGTACAACTGTCTTATAAGCTAACATTTTGTTTTCAAACGATAGGTAACTTTTTTTATTTAATAAAGGATATAGCACATAAAAAAGTTTATTAACTTTACTTATTATAAAATTTAAGTGATTTTTGTATGTCACTTTTGGATCCAGGAGAATGCCAAGTTATTTGATCTGTTTTTCCCAGGTTAATTGTTGTCCGTTTATAAGCAGATTTGTTTGAGGTAGTTTAGTTGTCATCCTACACCGCGAAAAATATATAGCCTATGATTTGTTAGAGTTTAGTTTAAGACCCTAATTTTTAAAGTAAGCTACCAATATGTTGATATAATCAGTGAGTCTGTTTACTATGACTTGTGAGTAGATGTCGGAGGTGTAGATTGATGTATCATCAGCAAATAGTGCAATTTCGCATTCACCTTTAATGGATATGTCATTTAGAAAAATACAAAATAAAATAGGGCTTATTACAGATCCTTGAGGAACCCCCGAGTTGATATTCATTAGACTGTAATTGGAGTTCCGGATCTGAACAAAATATTTTCGATTTTCGAAGTACGACTTCAATAGTTTGATTATGTGCATCGGGAAGCAATATCTATGAAGTTTATGCAAAAGACCATTTATCCAGACTGAATCAAATGCCTTTTCTTGGTCAAGAAGGACCATGCCAGTGGATTTTTTCAAGTTCCTTTGGATTTTAACATGCTGGGTTATGCGATAGACTTGGTGGATGGTAGAATGTTGGTAACGTAAACCGAACTGTTGCGGTATTAACAAATTGTTTTCTTCAATAAAGTCATTTAGTCTATTTTTGATGATACACTCGAATACTTTTTTAACCGAGCTAAGCAAGCTTATCGGTCGATAGCTGTCTACATCACATGGGTTACTGCCTTGCTTCATTATTGCAACCACCTTAACTATTTCCCAACAGGAGGGAAAATACGATTGTCTAATACAATGCAACAATAAATTTGTTAGAACTTTAAGTCCAGATTCTGGAAGATGTTTCAAGAAAATATTAAAGAGTAAATCTTGGCCAGGTGCTTTGAGGGGACGGCTGTTATTTATAAACCCTCTTACCTCTTCTATTGATAAATGGAACAACGAAGCGTCGGTTACCACATAGTTATTTATAAGTTCCATACTGTTTTTAATCTCGTCTGATTCTAGAATGGTGACTGCTGTTCCGAAAGCTTTATGGAAATGTTGAGCAAGTGCTTGACAATTTTCATTTGAATCAATAATTTTACTACTGCCATCGGGATGGTGTAATGGTGGAATGCAAGTGTATTTTTTTGTTAGTAATCTCACCGTGTGCCAGTATGGTTTAGATCCTTTGTCCAAAGCTTGTTACTTATCCTGCCATTTAGCGTTAACAATATCATAGATTTTTTGTCTAATTACAGCATTAAGCAAATTAACAATATTTCTAAGATAGGGATCTCGACTCCTTATCCATTGTCTACGCCTCACATTACGGAGCTTGATAAAATTTAGGATTTCGTCAGATAGATTTACATAACTTATATCTACTCGAAGGAACAATATTAGGCACAGAGAACTCTGCTGCTTCCTTAATAGTTTCGGCAAGCTGTTTTGTCATCAAGTCAATTTGGCTAGTATCTGTGATAATTTGGTTGCTAGCGTATGACTTCAGTTTGTTATCAATAAAATTGTGAAATGAGAACCAGTCGGCTTTTTTAAAATTGAAAGATTGAATTGTTTGATTTAAGCGACAGGTTTGTAAGCGGATAGAACACAAAACTGGAAAGTGGTCTGAGTTAAGTTCATTTTTGGATCCAATATAGTTTACAGGAACTTCGTTACTTGCTAAATAAAAATCAAGAGTACTATTAGTTCTATTAGTATGATGGTAGGTAGGCGTGTCTGGAGAGTGCAAGACAACATTCGCACGGCTGTTAAGTAAGTCAAATATGGTACGTCCACCTTTGTTGGATTTACTACAGTTCCAAAATGAATGGCGGCAATTGAAATCCCCACCAAGAACAAATGGGCTATTTGAATTGAATAAGCGGTTAAGATCCCCTCTAAAATTGCAATGGCTAGATTTGGGCACGTAACATGAAGTTATTTTTAACTAGGAATCAGGCAGTTCCAATTGAATAGAGATATTTTCAATACTTTGAAGAATTAAAGTGGGAAGTAGAGTATGTGGAATGGAATTTTTGATGATGATAGCTACACCTCCGCCAGATTGGTTGTCGCGATCATTTCTATAGATCAGGTAAAGTGGGATGTGGAAAACTGTGTCTGGTTTAAGGTATGTTTCTGAAATAAGCATAATGTCAACGTTATATTTATCAAGGAAATAAATTACCTCATGTTTCTTATTTTTTACGCTGTGAGCATTCCAGATGCAGACATTCAAATAGTTATTTACAGACATATTGAATAGCTGTTGCCAGAATGACCTAACCTGTTCTGCTGGCGTACGGCATCTCCTGAGTCCATCCATGATGTTTTCCAATGTCAATAATAATTCACTGGAAGAGTACAATTTAGAACTATTTGGAATTTCGGATTGTTGCACTATAGGAGCTGTATTTGTTTTAAATAAATTTGACCAATTAACTTGTGAAGTTGAGGCTTCTATGTTAGTTGGTTGACTGAATTGCTGATCTTTAGAATTCAACAAGCTGGGAAATGCTGATGCCCCCCAATTGAAAGATTGCGTAGACTTAGATTGGTTACGTTTGTTGATCTGTTCCCGAATACGTAAAAACTCATTTCGTTTTGGACAAATCATTGAGTTGGCAATGTGGTTTCCTCCGCAGTTGGCACATACATGATTTGTTTCAACTCTTTTAAACGGGCATTCTTAATCATCTATATGAGCCTGGGCACAATATCCACAACGAGGCTTCATATAACAGTTGCCCGAAGTGTGACCGAGCCTGAAGCACTTCAAGCATTGTGTGAGTCGTTCCGGTTTTCTATGGGGAATATTCCAAGTACAAGCAATGTGTCCAATAAATCGATGGCTTTTCAACTGGTTTAGAGTCGTTGTTTTTGGAAACGAGACAAAATACATTGCGTTTGGATTGACGGGTTGATTTGGGTACAGGGTTCTGCATGGTTTGTCGCAGTTGGTCGATAACTATGTCGGTAGTTGGGAGTGGTGAAGAAGGATTTTCGATGAACAACTCACCGGGTAGCTTGATTGTTTGGCCGTAAACCAGTTCAGCTGGTGAGCACTTCAGATCTTCCTTCACTGTTGCTCGGATTCCATGTAGAACGATTGGAATTTCCGAACTGCAATTAATTGTATTGCTTCGGACCATTAGTGCGGCTTTCAGTTGCCGATCGAAGCGTAAACCGTTGTTCGTGTCCGATCTGGGCCAATGAGTTTTGTAAACTCGGTGAAAAGCTTAGACCAATGGTGGCAATGCTTTCAGCTGATATTTGAGTCATGTAGTATGCTTCGAGTCAACAAGTGAAGCGATCGACACTGTTGAGTAAGTATGAATATCCATTAGACGGAGGAAGTGGTCCTACGATGTCTATACGGATATGCTCAAATCGATCAGGCGGAATCTTGAAATGTCCATGAGGAGCCCAATGGTTTACGTCTTTGTTTATACTGGGTCAAAAGTAGCGAGCAGTAACCAATTTACGAGTGGTAAAGACACTAGGATGTGAAATGTTGTGTAGTGTGTTGAAGATGGTTCGACGTAGTGATTCTGCGTTGTACGGGCGGATGTACCCGGTAGATGTTTCGCAGATGATTTCGAGACCAGGTAGTCCCAAACAGTTCTAGTTTCATTGATGAACTAGTGTGCCATTCGGAACTAGAAAATAAATTCTGAAGTTTTAGTTCGGCTTTTTGTGTGTCTGCTTGTTGGGATTTTTGAGTAAAGTTGCCCGGTGGCTGTGAATTGGTGCGAGTGTTTCAGCGAGTTTTGGTATAAATTCGTGGTAGTAACTTACCACACCGACAAATCGCTGCATACTTTTAATTTAAGTAGGGGTTGGAAAATGCCTAATGGCATTAATTCGTTCTTCGGACGGCAGAATAACATTAGGTGTTATCTTGTGGCTGAGGAAGTCAAGAGTGGGCATGCCAAAGACGTATTTTGAACTCTTGATATGAACATCAAACTGTGTTAGCTTATGGAAGAGTTGTTTGAAGTGAAGTTTGTGTTGTTCCTCATAGTGTGATGCCACAAGAATGTCGTCAATATAGACGAAAACGAAGCCCAAGTCACGTACGACTTCGTTCATATGAAACGCTGAAACGTTTGAGCGGCATTGCGTAAGCCGAATTTTCTAAACGGTGTTGTGATCGCCGTTTTGTGAACGTCTTCAGGTGCGACGGGAATTAAATGATAAGCTCTAACCAAATCAACCTTGGAGAAGATTTTGCCGTTGCCGTTGTCGATCGTGAAATGGATTGGTGTCAGTGTGTTGAGCTTAGTCACTGAATCAACCAGCCGTTTGTGTTGGAGGTCAACAAATAGTCCAAATTTTGATAAATGCGTGCGTGAAGGTTCGCTTAAGTCCGAGATTCATTTTAAGCAATTTTGTGCCGTATGTGTGGATTATTGTGCTATTGGCGGCCGATAAGATTAGATCAGGATTTCGTTGCAATAATGAAAATGATTGCTTGTAATTTTATGCTGGAATGACCGAAAGGTCAGCGACATTGGTTTGATTGTTTTTTGAATGAGTATCAACAACCATGGATTTTGAGGATGTCGATTGAACCTATGAACAGGGTCTCGTGCATTTTTGAGCCATTTGACAAAATTTGTTGTGGCACCAGCAAACGCCCTGTTTGTAGTTGGTGCTGGGGCTACGAGATTTTGAACCACTGCGACTTATCTGTGACGAAGATCGTCGATCTCTTGATCGGCTGCAGGTGTTAATTTTCGCTTCGAGCGGAGAGAGTCTATCTTATATCATGTTTCTTGACTTTTGACGATTTTCGTCGCGACTGTGGTTAGTGTGCCCCGTGTAACTGCCTGGCCTATTGTATGCTGCTATGCTTTGCACATTTTGTGTTGTACTGCTTGCTGGTTCAATAAGCGCGTTCTTTTATTTTTTTGTTAAGTTCGCGTGCGAACTGACTTCTAGCGATGAGTGAATGTAAAAACATGTGAATAAATGTTTGAATGTAATGTTTATGAGCAAATAAATGAGTAATAAGTATTTGGCGAATATTTATTGTGAGTGAGTCGCTACAATGTTTCTTGTCCAATCGCCAAAATAAGCAGAGATTGATTTATTAAAGGAAATTTGTATGGCAACATTCAAAATTTGCGCAATTATGTTTTTGCCACTAAATTTGCATCGATCGCACTCTTCTTACTATCAACCTATCACAAATAAAAATTGCGATTGACATTCTTGTTTTGAGTTGACATTAATAGTGTTGTTTACATAATTTGGAGTAATTAATTTAATTTAAACCTTAATATGTTCCATTTGTAAGTAACAGATTCGTAAGTATGAGCTATTTGTAGATTCAAAATTGATTTTGTTTATTTTTAGCTGTGCGGTTCTACAGACAGTGACGGGGAAGCAGCAAATAATTATGAATACAAAGTGTTGAGTTTTATTTGCCTTTGCCAAACATACTCCCACGCCTTACTGGACGCTGTAATAATGTTACGACCCGGACAATACTCTCACTTATAGGATAAACGTCTTTGATTCTGCTCATCATCCATTGGCTGCCGTATAAATTATCCTCTCATATAAGGACGACTATAAATGAATAGAATCTTGCTTTCGGTATGGACGTCTGCTGTACTGAAGTGAAATTCAGGCGATGACGTCGTCCCACATACCTTTGCAGTCGCTGCTGGATGGTTGGCCAATATGATACCTGGTTTAATGCCACTTCTGTTAACTTGGGCTCAGGAATCGTAATTATTGATTTTCTGACATTAAAATGAGCAGGTGTTGCTGCTTCCAAATTGATTTGATCAATTGTAGGCCGACGTAATTTTACGAGGATCGTGGGTAAATTGGTCAGGATAATTGGACCTATTTGTAACACATTTTTCAATTTGTTTTACACGAGGCGTATTCAGACTTTAAGTTTAGTGGTAGTCCTACTGGTTCTGGCACTACTGGCTTTGGCGACCCCATGATGTAGAAGGTAATATTTATCATCATCTCGATCTAGAATCTTGTGTAACGGTAAGTATGTAATGAGGATTGATACACTATAATCGGTCTTGACGGAACTGCCTAGTGGTGACTTCGACTCTTCAAAAGGTAAATTGACAAAAAATCGAGCATCAGGATTCCTTATCGTTGTCTACTAGCTCTTGAATTTCTCAAATCTTTTTCAGCGGTTTATGAATTTCTTTACTAATTGTTTTAATGGTCGGTTTAATGATGTTAATGATAGCATGTAAATTAGAAATTTTCCTGTAATTACCCAGCATAGTTTTGAAATTGCAACGTTGGTAAAATACATCTGCTCCTAGAAGTAGATCTACCTTATTTGTGAGAAAAAATTGTGGATCTGCCAGTTCAAATCGCGCTGTTGGTTGTTTGTTGTATTTATGGTTGTAATGTTGTTGATTAAATGACATGATGTGTTGAAAGTGGAACGCTTGCCTACACCTGAGTGAATTGTCATGTCAATTGTCTCCTTGGCTATTCCAGCTGAAGTGGATACTAGACCGTAGATTGTTGTGGAAGTTTGACTTTGCTTTAGGTCTAGGCGTTGTACGTGATATTCCGTCACTAAAGATGATTGTAAGTCAGAATCCAAAAAGCGCTCGGTATCGAATATCTATGAGCTTGCTTCTTGGTCGATCCATCGGCTCATCCATGTCAGCTAAACATATTGCGTGTCTACCAACAAATCCCGATCAAGCTAAACGATATACCGAAATGGCCATAATTACACCTTTCGGATTATACGAATATGTTAACATGACTTTTGGGTTATGTAATGCGGGCCAGACGTTTCAAAGGGTTATTCATGAAGTTTTACGAGGACTGAAGTTCGTTTTCTCGTAGCTGGACGATATGTTTATTGCTTCGAAAACACCCGCGGAGCATAGATGTCACGTCAAGATGGTACTTCAGCGATTATCAGAACACGGCTTATGCATCAATACAGCGAAATGTCAATGGGGTAAATAGAGGTGTAGTTCATAGCACATCTGGTGATATCTAACGACATTAAGCCATTACCAGAAAAAGTACAAGCCATTGACAACTTCCCGAAACCGAAGACAGCGCAACAACTGAAAAGATTCTTGCCCATGATAAATTTTTATAGAATATTTATACCACACGCCGTTGAGAATGAGATGACACTGCAGAAACTGATAGTTGGCAACAAAAAGAATGACAAGACCGAGATTCCATGGACAGACGAATCAACAACCGCATTTCAGAATTGCAAAAGCGATCTACGAAACGCAACATTGCTTGCACATCCGAAACCGAATTCCAAATTATCACTTTACGTCGACGCATCAGATGTGGCAGCAGGCGCTGTCCTTCATCGCCAAGATGAAGCAGGAGTTATCCAACCGTTGGGTTTCTACTCAAAAAAGTTAACAGAGTGTCAGCAGAGATATTGTACGTACGATCGTGAACTTCTAGCGACGTATCAAGCAGTAAAACACTTTAAACACATGGTTGTAGGACAAGATTTCTGCATTTATATGGACCATAAACCATTGGTTTTCATGTTTCGTCAGAAACTAGAGAAGGCGTCACCGCGACAGGTCCGTCATATCGACTACATCAGGCAGTTCTACTGTCGGATCTATTGCCACGAATCGAGATGATTGATAATAACGATATTATCGATTTCAACGCAACAGCAGAGGAGCAAAAAGAGGATCCCGAATTTAAAACCTTATTGGCAGGTAATAATTCTAATCTTGCTCTAAAGTATTTTGCCATTCCAGGATCTAAAGAAACACTGTGCTGTGATGCAATCCACCAGTTAATCAGACCATTTGTACCCAAAAGGTTCAGGACTCTGATACTAACCCGACTTCACGGTTTAGCACATGCAGGCATTAGAGCAACGAACAAATTGTTACGACAAATGTTCTTTTGGCCTAGCATGAACAAGGATTGCAACGGATTTGTAAGAGCTTGTCTAGCGTGTCAGCGAGCTAAAGTTCATTGACACAACAAAACGCTAGTGTCCGTCAATATGGATATCGTCGGCCCATTACCGATTAGTTCAGACAAGCGTTACATTTTGACATGTATATCGACCGTTATAAGCGATGGCCAGATGCTTATCCGATATCTGACATGACAGCTGAGACAATGTTAGTATCAAACTGGGTATCACGATTTGGTACTCCATCGCGAATCACCACTGATTTTGGTCGACAATTTGAGTCCGAAATCATCAGAGAGTTAACGAGACGTTTGGGAATTAACCATCTTAAGACGACGCCTTACCATCCTCAGACGAATGGGATGATCGAGAGATGGCATCGAACGCTAAAAAGCGTATTCAAAGGTTACCAAACTAACGACTGGATCAATGCATTACCTAAAATACTACTAGGGTTGAGATCAACGTTCAAAGAAGACATCAAAGCGACGTCATCAGAATTGCCATATGGGATGCCACTGCAGCTACCCGGCGAATTCTTTCGAATTCCAGGCGGTAATTTGATGAGACTCCAAGTTTTTTTTTCTACCAACGATGCAATTTCTTCCTGCATGACACTCTCCCACTTTGAAGTATCATCAAGTGCTGGAGCTTCTTGCACAAAAATAGCTTACATAATCATTCAATTCTCGAGGTTTTGGTTCACGCGTAGATCTTCTCAATACGATTCCAGGTGTCGCAACATTTCCATCAGGTAACTTCAGTTTTAAACGACGAATCTTCAGTCTTCTCATAATCTCTCACTTCAACTGGAATCACATTGTCATCAGCTGATAACTTCACCATCGAATCACAATTTTTCGCATGAAAAACAACATTCCAACTTATTACCAGTTGTTTCGTTTTTGGATCAATGCTTTTGTATTGCTGTCATGTCACACGAATAGCAGGTTTCGCAACTTCGAGTCGAACTTCTTCCTCTTTTCTTTAGGAACATGTACCCTAACAGTGGATCCAAAAATTGTCATATAAGATACATTCATCATACGGGCATCAACCGTCCATACCTCTTCGGGCGTTTTGATCACTAAAATTGATGAAATTGTTCTGTTGATAATTTAGGCTGATAATGTAATCATACACCTTGAACGTTCCACAATTGTTCGGTTCATTCTCTCTGCGAGACCATTTTGTTGAGGAGTGTACACATTTGTAAATTGATGCTGTGCACCTTGTTGTCTAAGGAAACCTTCAAACTCTTTGGAACAATATTAAGTGCCATTGTCGTTTCTGAATATCTTTATTTTGCGACCAGTCTGATTTTCTACGTATGATTTGAAATTAACAAATGATTCAAAACTTAAAATTTGGACGACAAAAAATAGATAAATAGTTTCCTTGAACAATCATCGATGAATGATAAAAAGTATTTTGCGCCACCAATTGAATTGGTTTCCATGGGACCACAAACATCTGAGAGGATTAAATGAAGCACATTATGTGAACGCTTACCACTAAGCTTGAAAGGAAGGCGCGATTGCTTGCCCATTGCACAAACTTCACATTTTATGATTTCATTAATTTCGAACATCATTCCATCTACTACATTACGCATGTCACAAAGTGTTTTGTAATTTACGTGACCGAAATGTCTGAGCCATATTAATGCACTAGGCGACTGGCATTTTGTAAACAAATCATCATTTTTGTCGTAAATTTTACCACCATCACTGTCAAACAGAATTTCGTTTCCTTTTTCGACAATTTTACTGACCGATAAAAGTTTAGTAGACAGATCAGGAACAAGTAAGACCTCTTCCACTGGTATTGTTTCATTTTGTATTAATAGAACAGTTTCACCAACACACTTGTATCTTCATATCATTTGTTGCTACTATTTCAACCGTTTCAGTTGGTCTTTGATTTTTCAATAATGTGACTCGTGTATGTGACTCGACGCACTCGACGTCCACAAACCAGTCGGATGATTTTGATTGTGAGAATAAAGATACACCAAATGCTCTTTTAGCCGATTCACTTTTATTGACTTTTATGACTTCTGCTTCGCTTTGATCTTATTGCATTCAAAACTCTTGCGATTTTGACCACCACATTCATAACAAATTATACTTCCAGTATGTCGATTTTTAAATTTTAATGAATTAATTACATTGTATTTACTGAAAAACGCATTGCTTTCGTTTGACTTTGATACGTACTGTGTGTCAAGTAATTTCATTTTAATGTGATCTGCATTGATGGGCATTAAATATAAAAATTAAATATTTTGTGAATTGTCATTGTCAGAAGACAGATACCAGAAAAAGTCAGGTTTCTAATGACTCTGTTTGCTTTAGCTTCAACCTCCGGGATTTTTTTTGTTTTTACATATCCATATGGGTGTTTTGTGCGTCTCAATAGAATAGGGGTTGACCGTTTATGACCATGTATCTCGTGGTCTATATTCCAACGCGGCAACTATGTAGAAACCACCAAATGTGTCTAGTATACCACCACGTGGTAACAACCGGGCAACGATGTGAAGCATCGGCAAAATACTAGAGGCGAGTACAGTACACTATAAATGAGCAATGAGCGAAACAAATATGGAAACTAATACCCCAGGTTGCTCAGGTAAATCCACCCTATTCGGAGGTCGGTCTCATGGATTCTGGGGGAGACCAGCCATTGCTATAGTAAAAATAATTTAACCAATCCCAAGACATGTTGGCGAATAAACAAGCTCAATTGAGTGAAACAGAAAAGGATAATTCACATCCCTTTCAGAGGAGCAACAAAGTTTCCTATTCTCCGATAAGAGGCGGTAGTCCCTCCATTGGGGCCAGCAGCCACAACACTCGTTCTACAAACGAATAAAAGTTTTACAATGAATTGTGTAAAGCTAATAATGCATTAGTTGAAGCCAACAATATAAACAAGCAACTGAATGTTACAATTGCATGGATGCAGGAGCGTATGAAGACGCTTGAAAACGAAGTTAAAGCTCTTAAGTCAAAGGAGGACATCGGTTCTACTCCTAACCAGAATACAATTCCACAAGAGTATCATATGGATGAAGAAGAACTTACTCGAGAAACTGAGTGGATTAGAGTTAAAGGTGGGAGAAAAAAAAGGAGACGGAATAATACGCCCTTCTCACCTCAATTAAAGGATGATATTCCAAATATTATCCAGAACAACCAAAAAAATTACCACCACCACCACCACCAATAGTAATAGATGAAGTCAAAGACTACGATGTACTCTATGAGAAAATAAAAACCATAACTGCTACTGATAAGTTTAATGCAAAGGTGATGAATGGAAACCTCATCAAAATAAACTTAGAAGTTACTGAAACATACAGAAAAATGACAAAAATGTTAAAGAAGAAAAACGTGCTTGGTACACGTTTGAAGACAAACAAACCAGACCAATTAGGGTAAAAACTTACCTATGGCTAAAAACTTATACTCTACGTGTAAACCAAAAAAAAAAAAATAATTGATGACCTGAAAGCAAACGGATTTAAGGCAACTGAAGCATCGATTAAGCTAAAACGGAGAGGCAAATTACTTCTCAACATGTTTATGTTGACCTTCGATACTAATGATGATATCGAAAAAGTTTATCAAATTAAGTACATCTTCGGATGCAAAGTGGTTATTCAGCCTCTAAGAAGATCAAAGCTTATACCAAAATGTAAACCTATTGACATACCCAAAAATATTGCAACAGGGAACCCAGGTGTGTCAAATGTGTAGGTAAACATCATACCAAAGATTGTGTAAAAGCCCAAAATGTTCAACCTAAATGCGTTCACTGTGGAGAAAACCATCCGGCTAACTACAGAGAATGCAGCATTGCTATTGAACTGCAAAACATCAAAAATAAGAACGAGATTGCTAAAAATTCAAGTTTATTCAGGAAGCAAGCGGTTAAGATGAACCGACCCGAAGTAAATCGTAGAGTGTCGGGAACTACTCAAGGACAATTTGGTAAAATGACTTATGCTCAATTAATGATGAGCAATGGAAATCCAGGAAAAACTGTTCAAAATGACGATATAAGTCAAACACTTAAATTAATTTTAAGCAGACTAAATACATTTGATGAGCGATTACAGAAACTAGAGCACAGCACCATCTCTAAACAGAAAAATGGCCAATGATCTTTGAATGTTATGTTGGAATGCCAATGGACTAATGCAACATCAACAAGAACTGCAAGTGGTCCTGGACACAGAAAAAATCGATGTATGTCTCATCATGGAAACACGCTTCACTAGACAATCAATAATTAAATTTAAAAATTATCAAATATATCACACTATTCACCCTGTAAACACTGCTAAAGGAGGTAGTGCAGTTATAATTAGAAACAGTATCCATCACTATGAGAAGTTAAAATATGAAACGGAAGAAATACAAGCAACTGCTGTTATTGTCAAATCCAGAAGTAGTTCTATTTGTATTGCTAGTATTTACTGTCCACCGAAGCACTCAATGAAAGAAAAAGATTATCTCGAGTTCCTCAGTAAATTAGGAAAACGATTTGTACTTGGAGGAGACTTTAATGCAAAAAATGTCCACTGGGGATCCAGATTAACAACAACTAAGGGTAAAGAACTCCTAAAAGCTATCAGAAAATGCAGTTGTGAAGCCCTCTCAACTGGAAAACCAACCTACTGGCCAACTGATCCAAACAAAGTACCAGATCTGATTGATTTCTTTATAATAAAGAACATATCTGTAAATTATGTACAAGTAGATGAAAGCCACGACTTAAACTCTGATCATTCACCAATACTTCTAACGTTAAGTGAAAAAATCATTCAGAAAGAAAGAAACCCTTTCCTAGTAAATAATCACACTAATTGGGCATGCTTTAGACTATCGCTAGAAGAAAAAATTTACTTAATGGTTCCATTAAGGACTGAAGAACAATTAGACAAAGAAGTTCACAAATTTGTAAACGATATACAGCAATCAGCTTGGGAAAATACTCCTGAAATTAAAACGAAAATCAAGGGAAACAACTACCCTATAGAAATTAGGGAACTCCTCGCAGAAAAAAGAAGAGCGAGAAGAGTATGGCAACAAACAAGGGCCCCCCAAGATAAAACTCATTTGAACAACCTCACTCAACAATTAAGAAGAGAGATCAAAGAATTGAAAGATGAATCAATCAGCAACTATTTAAGCAAATTAACTAATGATAACAGTACTGATTATTCTCTTTGGAAAGCAACCAAAAGAATCAAAAGACCAATAATGCAGATTCCCCCAATAAAAATAGCAGGTGAGAAATGGGCTAGGAATAATGAAGACAAAGCTCGAGAATTTGCCGAACACCTCGAAAAAATATTCCAGCCACATGAAGACCAAACGTTGGAAGCCGAGATAATAACTGAACAAGCTGTGCAAGAAAGTAAAGAAATCCTACCCACAACACCAAAAGAAGTCATGCGTGAGATAACAGCTAATATGAATACGAAAAAAGCTCCTAAGTACGATCTTATTACTGCAGAAATCTTAAAAGAACTGCCAAGGAAAGCTCTGGTGAAACTCACCAATCTTATAAATGCAGCATTTAGAATCAAATGTGTACCAAGCTTATGGAAAATTACAGAAGTATTTTGATCCAAAACCTGGGAAACCACCACACATAACATCGTCTTATAGGCCAATTTCGCTATTGCCAGTCATGTCCAAACTCTTTGAGAAGCTTCTGGTAAAAAGATTAAATCCGATAATCGAGAGTAAAATCTTGATCCCAAATCATCAGTTCGGTTTTCGCAACCAACACTCAACAATTGATCAAAAGTACACAGAATAACCAGTATAATTGAGAAAGCATTAGAGGAGAAAAAAGTCTGTTCAACAGTATTTCTAGACGTTGCACAAGCGTTTGATAGAGTATGGCTTGAAGGACTTAACCACAAGTTAAGAAATCTTCTACCAATGCAATTTGCTAAGATACTAGAATCTTACTTGAAAGATAGGTTCTTCAGGATTAAGTTAGATGATACATTTTCTGAATTGAAAGAAATCAATGCAGTAGTTCCACAGGGCAGGGTACTAGAGCCGGTTTTATACCTGCTATACACTTATGATCTTCCTACATTAGCAAACAAACAGTGGCAACTTTTGCAGATGATACGGCGATCTTAGCTTTTGGAAAAAGGAACGAAGAATCAACACAGAAGTTACAATCAGCTATAACTCAAATATATAAATGGACAAATAGATGGAGAATAAAACTAAATGAAGCTAAATCAGTTCACATCAACTTTACAAACAGACGATTCGAACATATTCCGATTACCATAAATCGGGAAATAATACCGCATCCGAACACAGATAAGTATCTGGCATGCTATTCTAAACTACGATGGAAAGCACACGTCAAGAAGAAAAGTGAAGAAATAATACTTAAATACAGAAAAATGTATTGGCTGATGGGAAGGAACTCTTATTTATCAACATACAACAAGCTTCTACTTTATAAGCAAATATTGAAACCAATTTGGACTTATAGTATTCAGCTTTGGGGTTGTACCAAAGAGAGCAACATAAATATCATCCAAAAATGTCAGAATATGGTTTTATGGAACATCGTTGATGCACCTTGGTATGTCAGGACAATGACGTTCATAGGGACCTTAAAATGAACCTTATCTTAAACGAAATCCAGGAAAAAGCACGGAGACATGAAGAAAGGCTCCGCCAACATGTCAACATTGAGGCAACGCAGCTAATAAGCATCACGATTTAGTACGCAGACTTAAAAGAACCAACTTAAAAGATCTAAAATTCACTACAAAGATGTGGTTTACTACAATTTACCAAACACTATGGAACGCCAATGGGAAGAAGCCATAGATTAATAGTAAATTAAGTCAGAAACAAATAGCTCATTAGTACAGGAGACTAGATTGTAATTACATAAAGTAAATAAATAAACTTTATTTTAAATAAAAAATAAAAATAAAAACATATTGTTACGTTTTTGCCTTGTCACTCAAGGTTCGTATCCCTGGATTGTGAATAATACAAAATCAATTTAATTTATCTCCAACGAATTTATTTATTTCACAAAATTTATTACAACACAGTTTATCAATAAAAATTCACAAAATCTCTTTATATAAATTATTCTCAAATTTTACTGTACACTTATAATTTTTATTTTGCACAAAATCACTTTTTAAATCACTTTTTAATCTTCACACTGTCGCTTTCCAAATACTACTAATCCAATTCAACCAAACTTCTCGAAAGCTTATGATTTTTCTAGTTAGAATAGTGTAGAAACATTACGTAACAATTTTTATCTTGGAAAATTCCATTTTAGTACAGTTAAACATTGAGCTATTAATTTAACTTCTTCTATTACACACTAGGTGTTACCGTCACAATATCCATATTGTAACGGTGACACCTAGTGTGTAATAGAATAAGTTAAAATTAATAGCTCAATGATTAACTGTACTAAAATGGAATTTTCCATGATAAAATTGCTCTAAATGTTTCTATGCTATTCTAACTGGAAAAGTTATGACCTTTCTAGAAGTTTGGTTTGTGTATATAAAAAGGCGAGCGAAGTTGTATTGGATTATTAGTATTTGGAAAGCGATAGAGTATAGATTAAAAAGTGATTTTGTGCGAAATAAAATTATAAATGTACAGTAAAATTTGAGAATAATTTATATAAAGTGATTTTTAGAATTTTTATTAATAAACTGTGTTTTAATAATTCTTGTATTAACTAAATAAATTTGTTGATGATAAATTAAATTGATTTTGTATTATTCACAATCTAGTGATACGAACCTTAATTGACAAGGCGAAAACGTAACAATATAAAAACTACTTTCAATCTCAAAAGGAACTGTTTGTGAACATTAAAGTCAATAAAACAGACTCTTATTGATCTGTCAAGATATTTGCAACCAGAGAAGGATACATAATGGGGCCTTTCTGGCCTTACATCGCAATGTTACCACTAATGTTATGAGTCAATTGGTTTGGACTGAACATGTACGGTGAAAAAAATGGAAGAAATTTTAGGTTTCGGATGTATACTAGTGCTGGGATGTTCTAACATCACTATTTTCGATATTCGATACGCTTTATGTCTCTTTTTTCAAGAACAAAATCGCATTATCTTTCACTTATTTAATGACGTTTTTCCTATTATTGTCTAAGTATTTTCGATTCAGCCTGCTATTTCTTCATCACTTTATCACTACAAAAATTTTTTGTGATACTTTCCCTGTGTTTTTTTATTACATCGGAGAGATCAGACAGAACAAAAACAAAAAATACAAACGCAGTATTCTTTTTTTTTTTGTTCTGTCTGATCTCTCTGATGTAATAAAAAAACACAGGGATAGTCGATTATGTTGAAAAAGGACAGTAAAAAAATTTATTCTAATAGGCTGAGATCACAATAGATGAGCGTAATTGAGGAAGCGAAATAATGGGGAACTTTGTTCATGAAAAAAGAGACATAAAGCGTATCGAATATTGAAAATAGTGATGTTAGAACATCCCAGCACAGCTAATATTTCGTTCATTCTAGTTGAAATACTTTGGTCACAGTATAGTCTTCCCCTTTTTCCTGTGTCAAGGTCGGCGTAATTCGTATATGTTTGAGCGCCAGAAGCACTTTCAATTTGTATTCCCGAGCCACGAGAGCAACATTTTGTGCGTCACACTAGTCCTCACTAAAAGAGGCATCTTTAAATATTGTGGTGCATCTCAAAACTAAACAAACGGAACGACTACGTTTATACGTTAGGTTCATCCGCTTATTGTTCTGAAACGTGATGGAACGTAATTAGATGAGCTGCTTTTTTGAAATAGATGAGTCACCTGCAGAGGTAATCATGTAAGACTATAATATAACAACACGTACAATAAATTATTTCGATATTGAATAGTTGCTAATTTAGCAAAATCATTATTCGAAACAATTTATAACCAATAATATAAAAATCCTTATCAGAATGACAATATTTATACGTAAATCTCACGCGCCAGCATAATCAAAAAATCGACCAAGCAGATTCTACTAATTGAATATGTTTACATTTCTCTCCCAGTGAGTTAAAAGCATCTTCTCATACATAACAATACATAACGAAGTTCTGTCTCAAATATTTATCAAGCATTAAAAGTTATAATAACCAAAGAAGAGAAATTTTTATAGAAAAGGGGTAGTAAAGAATTCAATGACCTTAATGTTAAGTACATTGGAAAGGCATAAATTCAAATAAAATAAAATTTTGGCAGCTCGTACATTTATTGATTACCGCAGCAGCACACATACACATAACATTACGCATTAAACCAATATAACATAATGTTCGTGCAAACCAACGACCCCCATCCTAATCCGATATGTAACCGCATACATACGCAAATACACATTCAGCCATCAAAATTTGTACGAAACCGAAATTATGAAAATTTAGGTCATAAAAAAGAAAGAAAATTGATGATGGTTTTTTGTTTTTGTTGCTGGATATATTCACAGCCTCTGATGACGATGATGTTGATGATGAAAATGATTATTTAAAGATAAAAAGTAAATCAATCAATCAAAATGAAAATTGTTGGTGTTGTTGGATTTTCCTTATCACTGTGTGTATTGTTGTTTCTCGTATTTTTTTTTTTAATTTTATTATTGAATTTTCCATTTTTAGATGAGGAAATGTGTGAGGGTGTGTGTATAGGAAAATCATTTTGATATTTTCCTCCCAATTTATATATTACGGTATTACCTAATTTTTTTTTTTTGCGTTCTTGTTCGCATAGATTTATGGTTTTAGATGATTTTATGTGCGGTTGAATGCGCATAATGGTGATGGATCAATGACCTTCATTAATAAATTTATGTACACATTTTGTGTATTCGAATCGAGTGTATAGGTAGCGGTTTGGTACTGTTGTTAAATTAGTTACGCTAGATTAAACGCTCGCGGTATATAGTTTTGTGTAGTGATATAAATAGAAAATGATTTTCTGAATTTTTAATTTTTCTGCAATAAATATGTTACATTAAAACCCCTTGTAACAAATCGGGAGATGAACGTTGCTAGATCTGCAATAATCCGCCACGGTCTTAAGCGTGCGATGATTTCAGACACAACACCAACACCCGATTGTTAACAGAAATTTATTCATCTAGAGGCTTTCAGGCGGTTTTCTATGGTCGGCTAGGACTCAGGGTACGGCTTGGGGTTTCTAAAAGCTTAGATGAATCTGGTTGAACCGCGTAAAATGATAAAGGGGAAAAACGAATGCAAGCACGAAATACTCACCAGATTATCTCGAAGCGCGACGACCTACTCACCTCATCCTCTGCAGCTTTTCAAACTATCTCATTTCTGAAATGCGATCAAAAGCGACTTGATTGTTCGTTAAAATTACAAGATTGGAAACAATAAACAAACTATTAACTGAAGCTGTACACTATTATACTAATTATTATCATTCTTGATTCCAATAATTAAACTTATGTATTCCATCATAAAATAATGAATCCATAAACTTATGTATATAATTCCATCCCCAAAACCAAGTAAAATTATTAAAATTAAATGATAATACTTAGCATAACCATAGTACCTATGTAACTAAAACTATTTACAGAAACCAAATGTTTATTAATATAATTAGTAAACTTAATTAAAAAGAAATATATGTATTAAGGAAAACTAAGTATTTAGTATAATAATGACTTAAAATGAAATACGTATATAAAAAAAATTCGTAATAAAAAAAAAATCATAATAATAAAAATTACGAATAAAATAAATTCTTAAATATAATTTGAACAAAAAAACTTACCTTAATTGCCCAATGATGTGACGTCACTTTGTTGAAATACCGTGCCTTGGTACCAATGGTTTTCCATACATTTAAATATGAATATTGATCAATACAAGCTGATTGATCAAAATGTATGTACTTATTTGTATCGATACCTATATCGGTACTTTAAATATCGTTGCACAAACATCAATTTTCTGACGATAACTGTGTAGTTTTTTTTTTCAGCTTGGATCGAATGTTCCAGATAAATCACTGTTAGATAGAGGATTTATCTGGCTTTTAACACTTGTAGGTTGTGTATTTTCCAGCAATTTTATCTGGCTCAACCACACCCTTTTTTTATTTTTTTTTGTTTTTATTTGATTTGTAAAATCACATTTGTTCACACAACCAATTTTAGTAACACATTACTTTTTGTCCAAAGCTCAATTTAAGCTTGATCACACCGGGTTTATTTAAAAATTTTGTTAGGTGAAACACCGGTTAATATTTCCAATAAGAAATACAGGCACAACACATAATTGTTTTATTGTGTTGTTAAAAAAATTCTATTTATTACCTCTTTGATACAATAGCAAACATTTCCCCTTAATGCCAAACCAAAATAACAACACCTTGTAAACCGGGTTTTAATTTATTTATCTTTATTATATTCCCAAGAAATTTTAACCCTCAATTGGAACGATGTCATCGTTACAAAGCGTGGGGACGACTCACACCCAGGAGATGTCTCAAAGCCGGGCTGATTAAATGCTAACAAATCCAAAGCGAGACGAGAATAATTTATATCTTAATATCCTTAAAATGATAGGTTCCCATTGATTTGCCTAGGACATCCGCAACCTCACACATCACATTACCAATCAACCTAACAATAACCCCCGGAGTATACCTAGCTGCTAATTTCGCAGCGTATTTGTCTGCTGCTTTACTTTGAGTGAAATTTCTTACATAAATGGATTGGCCTAGTTTTAATTGAGGAAGCCGACTACGAAGATTATAGGCTTGATTATTCTTAGCAGTAGCCTCAATTAGATGACTACGAACGGAAGAATATAGGTTGTTTAAGGTATCTGGCTTACCTTCAAAACATGAATTGCTACCGGTAAATTCAAGTATGTCTTTCAACATTTTATACACTGAGCCATGTAAAATAGGATGTTGGCCAAAAGCAACATAATGAGGAGAAAATTTTGTACTGTCATGAACAGTATTACGCAATGCATGAGTGATGGAACTTAAATTTTCATCCCATAATCTTTGATCATTCTTAATGTAAGAGCGAATTGCCGCTAGAAGAGTACGATTAACTCGTTCGGACGCGTTGGCTTGGGGTGAATATTTTGCCGTAAACATGTGAATGACGCCATATTTCTTGCATAAGCTTTGAAGCTGTTTCGATTCAAATTGACGACCATTGTCTGTCACCATTGTTTCAGGTACTCCAAACATAAGAAATATCTTCTCTTCTAAAAATTGTACTACCTCAAGTGCTTGCCGTACGGGATGAGTTAGAACAAATTTTGAAAAATGATCTACTACGATCAAAATGGAAGTGTTTCCCCCTTGGGTACGAGGATAGGGACCCAAAAAATCAATGCATATTCTGTGCCAAGGTCGAAAGATTGGGGATAGTGTCCTTAAAGGTGGTCGATTACAATAATTAATCGCTTTGTTGGTTTTGCAACTGCCGCATTTGTTTACAAATGTTTTAACATCGTCAACAAGAGAAGGCCAAAAATAATATCGTTTTAAGACTTCGCAGGTCTTTTGGATTCCAAGGTGTGCAGCAGATGGCGGACAATGGGCCGACTCAATTAAATAACCTCGCATAGTCTGAGGAATAATTAATTTTCAATCAGGAATATCACTAGACAATATACAATCACGAGGGCCCAGATTAATATAAACGTTCCCCAAAGAATTCTTTAAATTAACTTTACACGATCCATTCTCCAATTTTTTTTATGAATGCTAAATACTCAGAAGATCCGAATGCTGGCGAATCAAGGTCGAGGTTCATTGGGGACAAATCTAACGAATCCATGTTAACTCGCGACAAGGCATCCGGAATAACATTTTGTGTGCCCTTTCGGTATTCGATTTGGAAGTCGAAACTCTGTAGTTGGAGGCTCCAACGAGCAAGTCTACCTGATAAATCTTTCAGTGACATTAACCATGTCAAACTGGCATGGTCAGTTATTACTGTAAATGGAAGGCATTCGACATAAGAACGGAATTTTTTTATAGCTGTCACAGCTGCTAAGCACTCTAGCTTAGTAACGCTGTAATTCCTTTGAGCTGCATTTAATTTTTGAGAAACATAAGAAATGGGTCGATCACATCCATTTTTGTCCTTTTGAAATAGCACTGCCCGATACCAGTAGAGCTCGCATCACACTGAATGTAGAATCTTCTACCAAAGTCTGGCGTTGCTAATACACGAGAAGAGATTAGGGCTCCCTTAAGATCATCAAAAGATTTTTGCGCGAGACTAGACCAAACAAATTTCCTACCTTTCTTCAACAACTCTGTTAAAGGTGCTGACAAAACAGAATAACCGCTGATAAACCGCCGATACCATCCCGAAACACCCAAAAACCGTCATACTTGCCTAATATTCTTTGGAATTGGAAACTCTACAATGGCTCTTACCTTGCCCGGATTAGGTCTTAATCCTCCCTCACCAACAACATAACCGAGATATTCGATTTCTTTCAACAAAAACTTGCACTTGTCCACATTGATGGTTTATCCAGCTTTCGCTAGACGCTCTGAAACATGTGCTAATAAAGACAAATGTTCCTCGAATGTGGCAGTATTTATTAACAAATCATCAAGATAAACGAACACTCGGTCATGGAGATGATGGGGAATCACCTTATTCATTAATCGGCACAAGGTTTGAGGCGCATTGCAGAGTCCAAAGGGCATCACTTTAAATTGGTATAAGGGACGCTCCGGACGGTAAACGCAGTTTTCTCTCGTGATTTCGGATCTAGCGGAATTTGCCAAAAGGTATCTTTTAAATCCAGGCTTGAAACATATCTAGTTTGCTCTAACCTGCTCAATAACCCTTGGATCAAAGGGAGTGGATGAGCATCTTTTCTGGTGACGCTGTTTAATTTTCTAGCATCCAGGCAAAGGCGAATTTTCCCGTTCTCTTTTGGCACATTAGCCATGGGGGAGCTCCAGGCACTATGACTTTCTTCTATAACATCGAGATCCAGCATCCGATCAAGTTCGGCATATATTTTCAACTGAAGAGCAGGGGACACAGGGTCGCTGTTTGATCGGAGCTGCATCCCCAACGTCTATAGAATGGGACAATAAGGAAGTTCTGCCTAATCCGTCTGTTACATAGTTAGGAAAAGTGTTTATTTTTTTTTGCAGTTGGATCCTTTGCTCGTTAGATAAATTATATTGATTTTGATTCAGCTGTGGTGGTTGCAAAGATGAAGTGGAGATTTCCGAAATAAGTGTTAATACCAAAAGCCTCCCAAAAATCGTATCCAAGATAAAGTTCTTGTTGCAAGGAAGGAACTACGAATATCCGCATTTTGATCGTTTGGCCATTATATGTTATGTTTCCGTTAACATAACCCAATACACGTTGAGCAGAACCATTGGCAAGGATACGTTCTTGAGGATTTAGTTTGGGTCAAACCTGCACAGGATTCCGGAAATGGGTGGACCCGGTTCTCATTTCCGCAAATTTGTTTCCCAATTTACTATGCCAGTAGTTACAATGGGGCTTCAAAAAATCACTTGCACCACACCCAAAACAGAAAATTTTCCGCAATGGAATGTCGCAGTCCACAAAAAGGTGTCCCGCCATTTGACAATTTCAGCAAATGACTGGGGTAACTGGCCTAGAAGCAGTGCTACCCTGCATCTCTAAAGAGGTGTGATTCATTTTGTAAGCATCAATATAATTTCTGATATGGGTATCATTATTTTCCCAACCACAATTTGGGTAATCATGCGCGAGGCTAAAAACTTCATGAATGTGACCTGGTCGATGATTCATATTAAGTTCGGGGGTATGTCCTACGCTTCTCCAGGCATCTTCGGTAGCAATACAAATACTGACTAAATCAGGCACCGATGAAATATTACGTCCTGTGAGATGAATACGTAACCTGGCCCGCATATTCTCTTTTAAAATTTCAAACAACTCTATTTCAGAAAAAGGCACTTTTAATGGATGAGCGAGATTCAAAATATCATAATAAAAATCCATGAAAGATTCTTTTGGTTTTTGCTTTCTGTCTCTGATAATCTCTTTTATGTCCACATCTGTTCGTCTATCCTGAAAACGGTGAAGAAAAGAATTACGAAGATCTCTCCAAGTTAAATTGGAATTTTGTCTAATTGTAAGCCAATAATGTTCGCTGGCCTGCTTAGCTAAAATAGAATGTAGGTCATTCAACAATTGTTCTGGAGTGATACTATTTGCTTGTGCTAAATATTCAACCCTGAATAAAAAGTGTTCCACTGGCATTCCAAATGGAGACCCATCGAATTGAACGTTCCATTTATGCACGGAAGTGTATCTTACTCTATTAACTTGCATTGAGGAATGAGGGTGACTGCTTTGTAAAAAGCTCTCGGGTGGTGGAAAATTAGCTCTAGCTGCAGAACCTGGATATCGAGATGACGTAGTTTGATGAGGTGGTCGTGTTACATTCGAATTAAAAATATTTCTCCCATAGTATTGAGAATTTATTTTAGAAGTACCGGGGAGCTGAAAAGTAACATTTTGTGTACGATTGGAAAATTGTTCGTCAGTATACACGCTATTCAATTCCATACCAGTGTAATTTTTAGCTTGTGAGTATATGTTATGGTTATTAGATATAATGGATAAGTTTTCTACAGAATGATCGGAACTAGGTAATTTATGACTAATATTCGGATGGCGAGATTAGAATATGCGGCATGTTTGTTGACAAATACTCTGAAGAATCCGTTTGTGTTGGCAATTTAAATGTCACTCGCGAACCAGTTTCAGGCAGAGCGCCTGACGTAGATGACTGAACGTTTTGAGTCGATGAAAGAATTGTTGGACTGATAGGAGAAGAAGAATCCTGCGGAGCGCTTGTTTCTTTAGAACTTAGATCTACTGTGGCCATAACATCCTCTATAAATGCATCTGTATCGATTTGTATAGCACTGACATTAATCACTGACTCATTAGCGTTTGCAGTATCCGATAGAGTCTTTTGGCACTCCTCAAGCAGAGTTTCACATGTCCCCTCTAATCTAACGGCAGCTATTTGGATTTGTTTTATGCATGACAATCTATTTACACGTCCCTTGAAATGGATCAATTTTGATATAATCACCTCTAAATTTTCGAAATCAATCGTCGAACTTTGTAGTAAATTTACTAATTTGAGCTGTATGGCTTGTATCTTAAATGCACATATGGTAATCTCGCTATACGGATATTTCAAAGCTTGGCTGTGGAGACGCTTGGGCATTATTTCTGGGTTTTCTTTCTCTTCTGCAAAACGAATACCTAACAATTGAATTTGTTGCATTTCAGAGCACTCGATCCTACGAATTTCACATTCAATTGGAAACTCATCATTTCCCAAATGTTCGGGTTTTATCACTAGAGAAGCCATTTTGAATTGTAGGATTCCGATTTTGGTTATTTAAATTCAAATATATCAAATTAAAGTCCGATTTATATATTGATAGTGAATTAATTAGATTAATAGTGAAATATTCAAAACTATCGTTCAAAAATTAAAAAAAAAAAAGAAATAAAAATGATTGATTGATTGCGATGTACGATCAAGCATTAAGCAAGTCTCCCGTATTATAAATGCGAATACCAACACCACTATACCCATGTTACACAACACGACACCATTCTTCATGAAGCCAAACCCCGTAAAGAAAGGCGTCACATCGATAACTACATAAGTCTAATAGTTGTGATATCCGCCCCTGGCCAGGCCGCCGTCGTACATCTTTTTACATATAACAAGATCGAGGGATGGGAAAGGAATGTTAGCAACAAAGACTCAACCCGGTTCCAGACACCTAAGTAGTTGATAGTTAGTAAATTTGTTAGTAATATATTTTTTAGTAATTTATTTAGCACAAGACAATACAATTTTAAAGTTCATCTACTGCTCCAACCTGTAAGAAGACACAATCACAACACAAATTTCCTGGTACCGCAAACTCTTTTTCTGAAAAGCCGTAAACAACTATTATTATTCCCCTCCACCATTTTTTCCATCGGCGGTTGTGAGAGGGGGGGGGGGCGAGATTTCGTTCCATCATCATGTTCCCATGCGGTCACCCAAATTTGTACTAACTGTAGGTAGTGTTGCTTGACGTTGTTGTTGAAATCGTTGCGTCTCTGCTGTCCCTGCTACTCGCCCCCTCGAAAAAAAAAAAAAAAAAAAAAAAAAATAAAAATGCTTGTATATGTATTGTCCAAGGTTAGCCCGACAAATAATAATTATGTTATGAAAGGTCAATAATATGTTATAATATAAACAAAAATATTTAATTGGAAAAAAATTTTTGGCAGATGAGGATGAGGTGCGAGAGCTTAAGACCGTGGCGGATTATTGCAGATCTAGCAACGTTCATCTCCCGATTCGTTACACCCTAAACCCCCACATTAAATGTTTGGACCAAAAACTGACATCAGCCAAAAATTTTACTTGTTACAAGTTTACAGTAGAATTCGTCTGTAAACACAGAACCACATTTAAAACAACACAATGCTTTTTAGACATTTTTGATGAAAGTGAAAAATGTCCTAAGAATTACATTTGGTGCAAAAATATACGATTTAACCGAACATCGATCAGCTAAAGCAAACACTTTTTCTTACAAGAATGGTTACAAAATATTTGTTAAATTTATTGACTTATTTCAAAATTTTGGAGCGTTTGATATAAACGAATTCTACTGTTAATCGGAGATTTTTTACAAACAGACCTAAATGTCTTCTCTAAGAAACCAAAAACTTAAAATTGACATTATTTATAATTTTTTAAGGGTACAACAGAACAACCAAATTTTTAGCGAAAAGTGGAAAAAATATTATGTTTAACAAATTTAGTTGTAGACTTTCGAAAGCAAACTTAAACATAAATTGGAACTATAAGGTTCGGGATCGTAGGATGAGAGAACAGTGATGGGTAGCACATAGCCTCTCCCGTTCCATGACCGTTTTAAATGGTGATGAACACTCTACCGGTCTAATGGATGCAAAATAAAACGGATCTAGAGACAATCGTCAAAATAATCCATAATCGAAGCTAAAACTCGTGCGCCAAGGATATTTATTAAGGGAAAGAGAAGTTTTACTGTATATTAAAGAGGCTTTATATAGACAAAATATATTTCGATTGGTTAATCAGAAAAAAATAATGAAGAGGCCAATCATTTATAATATAGCTACCAAAAAAGTAGAAATATCAATCCCCCCCGTACATTATTTTTAATATATTTTGTCTATAAAAAGCCAAAAGAATCTTATTGATTTGATACACAGACAAACGTCTCTTTCTCTTAATTTTTTGTGTGAGCATAAGACACACAGAAATGAGGGTTTTCCTTGAGTTTTTTGATTTAGTGAATATAATTCGCTAAATCAGTACGATTGTATTTGACACTATTTGTGTTAAGTAGGAATTGAATTTTTGTAGTTTAAACGTAGCTACCTGATGAGTAGACCAAATTTTTCAGTAAGAAACCAAACTACCAACACAATGAGCTCAAGAAAAGTTCCATTTTTTGTTCGGTGTTATACACTTTGTATAAATCTTGGGGTAAAATACGAAGGGGGAGGGAATATATATTTATTCTTTTTTTGGGTACATATATTATGAATAATTGGCCTCTTAATTTTTTACTAATTAACCAATCGAAAAATGTTGTGAATGCTATTATTGTTAATATATTTAGTCTATAAAAAGCCGAAAGGATATTTATGTGACGACCTCCAGTTTAATTAGCCGTGTCACAGCAATAGCGTCTGCTATGGTGGACCATATTTTCCTCAAATTAAGTTTGTATTATGCTGATATATAAGTTACAAAAACAACAACAAGGGTGGTGATCCTAACGCACAAACCTCAGGAGACCAGTAGTACCAAGTCGGACCTACAAGAGTAATGGCTACTAAAGCATGGATATAATGTACAACTATGAGGCGCTGAAGATGTTTGGCCAATGCCTCCACACCGGAGACTGTTCTCTCAAGGCCGTGAACCTTCACTTCACGTGACAATCTGCTCTTCCAAAAAAATACAAAAATCCTACGACTTATGTATGATGGATAATATGGACATTACAAATAGAGGGAAAACCTAATTTCAGAAATACGATTAGACAAGTGGTTCTAGATTTGACGCTTGCCAATTCGCATTTGAGTGATTTAATAAATAATTGGCATATATCTGATGAGGCCTCCTTATCCGATCACATATCATTTAGACGCATATTTTGAGAACTCTAGAGTGACAGAATATCAGGAAGGTTCCTACGATGATGAAAGTAAGGTAATTTACTCGCCACGCAACAAAGTCTGGAGTCTTTTTGGAAGGAGTTTTACTCCCAATAAAGTGAGATAGGCAATTGACTTTTTCAAACCGTTCATAAAGTGACCGTTAAAATAAACCGTTCAAACCGTTTAGTTCCATCATAATTGGCCATATTTCAGAGCCTTATCAAAAAAAATCATTTTAGAATCCCATTTCTATCGCACATGGCAAATGTCGTCATACTCGGTTAAGCAATAGCCACGTTCCATCCTCCTTGGCCATATTCCAGCACTTCGTCTAAAAATCATTTTAGAATCCCATTTCATGGGACACCTCACTACAACGGACAGCTATTTTGGTCCCTCCGATTTCCGTTGTAGTGAGGTTTCCCCGTATATACATAGATTGTTCAACTGCTCACTAAATCCTAATGCAACCCCAACTAAACCGCAACTCAACCCTAATTCAACTCGCAAGCGGAACCCAACTTAACCCTCAACTCAACCGCAAACTCAACACCAAACTCAATCCTCAAACCATCATGTATTAAAAATTGGTCAACAACTCACTATATCCTATCCAACCCCAATTCAACTCCAACTCAACTTCAACTCAACCCGCAAATTGACCTGTAAACTAACCTTCAAATCAACCCCAAATTCAATGCCCAATTCAATAATCAAACCAGCATACATAAAAAATTCGTAAATATTTTTACCATATAACCAATTGTTTTAATTCGTATGGCAGGTACCTCACGCTCTTGACGTACAGTTTCTAAAAGCTTTTCAAATCTTCGCTTTGACTATAGAAACAGATTGGCGAAAAAAATTCCAAATCGGACAAGCCGTTCTCGAGATACCATGGATACAGACATCTAGACATCCAGACATCCAAACATCCAGACATCCAGACATCCAGACATCCGGACATCCAGATATCCAGAAATCCAGACATCCATACATCGAGATATCCAGACAGACGGACGGACATTTTTTTTTTTTGCTTTTTCAGACAAGGGGCTTTCAAAACGACGAGAAAAATGGTTTTGGACTAACCAAATTTTTCGTCATTTTTGACAGGATTTCAATACTTTGGTCTTTTTAGACCGAAGTAATTTCTAAGCATTAAGTGTGTAAAAGAAACGGTCGACTGCAACGAGAAGTGAGGAAAGGATTAATTTTAGTGTTTTTAAAGTTTTTGTATTTAGAGATTGAGTCAAAAAAGCAAAGAGAGAATCTCGGGCAAAGTTAATCGAGAGTCTGGCTTGTTGATATCGGCCGTGCAGTCAACCATTTATATATGTCTTTTAAGAGATTTAAGTTCGGTGTGGGACGGTTGGATTGAATGCCTCATTTCTCTCTTTAAGTTTTATTTACTGGATGTCTTGGGTCTGCTTTTCATTCATAAACTTTAACTTACGAATGGGACAACGTAAAACTGTAGAATGATAGAGAACTTAAATAGGGAAACTATCCGAAAGGTTTCATTTTTTGGAAATGTGTGCTTTAAGTCTAGTTCTTAATTGCGATTTATTAAATTGATGAAAGAGATATGCAAGAATCTCTTCCCTAATTAATATATTCGATTAGCATATTCGAATCATGTCGCGACATTGCTTTGACTGCAATATGGATTGGTTTCAGGGCATTCAGAATTGATTTGGCTTTTATTTAGATTTCCTCGATTCATCCTAAGAATTCTGAAGCATTACAACCAAGACATTCTGCTGTACAACAAATGGTAATTCTGTGACAATTTTACGAACACCATCAAATTTAGTCAGTGCCTCTACTGTGATTTTCGACGGCCGTCGAGAAGGCAACGAATAAACATGAACTACGAAATATTTACTTTGCATTTCCTTTCATTTTCTTCCTTTGCTTTCTACAGATTGGCGAACCATATAGCCGCCGAAAATTAACGTCACAAGTCATACTAATCAGTTATTTTTATCCATACAGAAAAATTATATGGGATTCGTAAAATTACCAACATTACTCTGTTATTGATTATTCTAAAGAATTTTTTCTCGATTCCGACAAATTGACAATGACAATAAATTGTTACTAAGTGTATGTTCTAAAGTAGCGCCACTTCCTTATGGATATTATAATGCGACAAGCAAAATTGAGCATTTTACTTGCAAGTGAGTGATACGAATAATTTGTGAAGAGGCTTCGGAGAATTCATTCAATTGCTCAAAAAATTTCCTAGGATTTCTGAAAGCATACGAATATTCCTCCTTGAATATTGAAATCGAACACACTGAAAATTTCATAATATAAAATTAACAAATATAAAATTCCACAGCATAATCATAAAATCATAACACATAAAAAAAAAATGTGTATGTATATTTTTTATTGATTTTGATGTGTTGTTGTTTTATATAATACATAAAACATACACGCACAAAACATACATAATATGTATGCTGTGGCAGTGAAGGTGGTGAATTGGGGCGGTAAAATGGAAAAAAAATTATCATTAATTTTTTTTTTATAATAATAAAATTACAAAACAAAAAAAAAATGTATAATCTACTTTGTTAATAGTGGGGGTATTATGCAAAATCATAAAAAAAATGTGAGCATTTTTTTTGGTTTAAAATTAAAAATAAACATTTATTTATTTTTATTTTGTTTTATTATTATTATTATTATTATTATTACTATTATTCTTCCTTTTTTTAAATTTTAATTTTATGGGTTGCAAAATTATTTTAAAATTTGCACATTATAAAGCTTTTTTGTTAGATATTTGTGTTGTGTGTTCGCTTGCCAAAATGAAACTGTCTAGGTTTTTTGTTTGTTTAAGCTTGAGCGTCAAATACACAAACATGTCCATTTTATCATGATGGAGGGTTATTCTAGCTCAAAATGTTGTTTTGCGGAAGGAACTTGGTACTTACATTTACAGTAAATGAAAGACATGATTGATGGGAGTTACATTTTTATACTAAACGAGCGTTTATATTTACACGTTTATATTTCCTATCAATTTTGAAACCAGAAACCCGAATTTTCAAACACCTAAAGACCCTGCGGGATATTAGTGTCAAAAAAATGTCAACTGATGCAGTGAAAGATACCAGTAAAAACATTTATCATTTAACGGTAAACTTTAAAATCTTCCATTTACCGTAAGTTTTTACCGGGAACTTAAAATTAATCAACGAACCAATCACTGATGTCACCCTACTACAATTGTAATAGATCTACTTCATTTTTTATGCCTTACAATTTCAGTTCGCACTTTTTGATTTTTACTGCAATTTTGATTTTTTTTTGTTGTCAGTGCAATTTTTTTCATGGTTAAAAAATTCTATAGAAAAGCAAAAGCAAACCAAGTAAAGTAAATTGCTTACTAAGACTTTTGTATTAAATTTTACAAAATATGTTTTCTGGGAGCTGTTTTTCCCTATGTCCTGTCCTGTCAAATAGATAGTCAATTTGTTAACGGTTTCCCTCATTTCGATTTCGTTTGTGCTCCTGCCTTCTGCTTGTGCATCCAAAAGGCATTATGGTAACATTTTAAGGCTTTGAATGTCAAAAATGCGTGTATATAAAATAAAAAAGTAAAACTCTCACTGAATACGTATGAATCGGACCTGCGCAATCCACTCAAACGGAAGATTTCTCATGGCTTGATTAAGTCCCTTTGCCTCGTGTTTTGTGCATTTAACGCAGCTGTGGACGACCTTTCTGATTAAATTTCGGCAGCCAATAATCCAATATTTATGTCGAGGAGTGGCTATCATTAATCCAAATGGCCCAGCATGTAGATATTTTTGCTGATGTTCCCTTATGATGGTTTCTACTTGTTTGTTCTCTGCTGTGAGTATTAATTGATGTTTGATGTAATATGTTATGGATACATTTCGTGTTCTTCCGGCAACTCGCAGTAGTCCGTGGTCGTCGATAGTTGGATTTAGGTATTTTAGGCTACTTGAAGGCGGTAATGGTTTATTGGATGTAATAGATTTAATTTCGAGCTGGAATTGTTTGTGTTGTAAATGATGGAAAATGAGAAATTTAATTATTTGTATTCTGAGGTGAGAAGATTGGTCATAAAGGAATTTTTTGGTACTCGCTTTGAACTCATATTTACAAATCGCCGTACATACGCCAAGATTTGCACTGTTTTACTGAAGCTAGATGACTTCTCAATCAGATCATCTATTATGTTTGGTGGTTGAATTTGGACGTGTGTTGATTGGGTTCTTATTTCCTGAATTGTGGTAGATTCGTTGTCTATATTTTTTGGCAAATTTTTTGAGTTTGCTAACTAGGTTGGACCATTCCACCACAAGCTAATATTTCGTAATATTTCTAGGTCGCCGGGTTATCCTTTGAACTTACATGTCTCTATTGAAATTTGCTCATATTTGTGTGTATCCCATCCAGAGCACCCTGTATTTTATAGAGCCATAATCAAAAAATCTGAGCTTTTATAAGGGAATTAGAAACGAGGAAAAAACGAAACTTTTCATAGTAAAACACACAAATCATATGGGAAATCACTTTTTTTCCTAAGATAAATTTTAAAATGAAAACGTAACAAATTCTTAATTATGATTTCTGAAATACTTTCATAAATGTTTGAATTTCAACATATATGAATATCGTTTAAGTAAATCGTTTTCATTTTCTTGTAATAATTGATATATTTAAACCAAAATATTAAAAAAAATTCATAACAACAGCATTCTGGTCAAATTGAAATAAAAGCTTACTACGATTCGTTTGGTTATTAAGTCAATATACGTTACATAGATGCCAGTGATGGCCGTAAAAATTTGGAAAAATCGTACCAAAAATTACCAGCTGGGGAAATTTCAAGTTCAAAAATTGTAGGAAAAGCAAAACAAATTCACAAAATATAGGAACGTGTGATAATTTTGCGATTAAATAATTTTTTTTCGTATTTTTCTGTAACCATTTTAGACATCTTTCGTACACTAGTAAAACTAAAGATAAATTTAGCAAGTATTATTTTAATTTGTCAGAGCCAACTTTGATGTATTTTTCAAAATGAAAGTTCGAAAAAATATATTTTAGAAATAATTTAATTTTAATATTTCTGCAATTAATATTTATTTAATACCAATATGGCCTTCTTGTATATTGTTCTTAAAGATATGTAGAAAACTTTTATATAAACATTTTATAATATTTTTGCTTTTTTCATTTGAAAACTTGAAGCTAAAAAACACCATTTTTACTATGGATTCCTATGGAAATCAGTGAAAAGTTATACCACTATAAAAGCTTCTAAAAAATACGTCATTAGGATTATGGCTCTATACTCTAGAAGGCTCTGATCCCATCAGTCTGATTACCGCTTTCCGTGTGGAAAGCCAATCCAAAGCTACAATCGAATCAGTCCATGCGTCGTTTATCTCTTAATATTGGTATTCAAAGCTTGTTTGATGGCGACAAATAGTTTGCTTAACAGCAATGCCCCATATAGTTCTAGACGTGGAATGGTTATTTGCTTCACGGGTGCCACTTTTGTTTTTGATGTTAGAAGCTTTATGTGCAATCTTCCATTTGGTTTGGTGGTCTGGATATCTATAACTGCTGCATAACTTTGTTTGGATGCATCTTAAAATGCATATTGCGATATGTTGTTGCTTTTAGTTGTGCCTATGTATCTATCCAGAGATATAAGCCCTACTTACATCAGATTTTCACGAATTTTCAACCATTTTGCTTTTGAGTCATCTGATAATTGGTCACCCCATCCTGAATTTTTGAGCCATAACGTCTGAAAGAATATTTTTACTCTGACTGTTACTGGGGGTCAAAGAGCCGACTTGCTTCTGACAGGATTTCCCTCTCTGTTGTGGTCGGTTTTTGGTTTAGATTTACCTTGAATTGAAAACAGTCTATTTTTGGATTCCAATGCATGCCTAGCACTTTGACTGAGTTCGACTCCTCGATTTCTAATATGTTCGTTTGGTTGCTAGGTTGGGTAGCGCAGTTCAGCAACCTTTCACCATCGGCAAAAAATTTCCGGAGGTAGAAACCAGAACTGGATAATATGAAATCTATTTCATGCTTCAGTTTTATGGCGTCTTCCGTTGAGTCGGCTCTTGACATCAAATTATCTAAATAAATATTGCTTCTTGTGTGCTTTACTGCTTGAGGAAATTTAGTTTTGTATATTTCTGTGGTTTCATTTAGCGCGCGGGTGGCTAGATAAGTTGCAATTGCTGTCCATAGGTCACCGTTTGCATTTCATAGTACCTTGTGTCTTCTGCGGTAACATGAACCTGCGCCTGAACATTTTTTCGATCTCAGCTGTGAAGGAAATTTTAAATTTTCTAAAGCGGATTGAAATATCAAATAATTTCGATACGGTACGGTTGGCCCGACCACAAGAAAATCATTTAAGAATATTCCCGACGTCGATTGGGCATAGAACGATCAAATACTACTCTTAACTTCGTTGTACTGCTGGAGTTTTTAATGACGCCGTACTGTGGTAGGTAATATCCTTCAAGTCTTGCTGCGGCATCGCTTATCGCTCTCATATGTCCCAGCGACAAGTTTTCTGACATGAAATTCTTGTATCTTGATGCGTATTCTTTATCATTCAGGAATCTTCTTTCTACTGAGTACATCCTTTGTACTGCCTTTGGAAATAAATGTTCCAATATGGGTGGGGATAACTTAAACGGCAGGCGTACTCTAAATCGACCGGTGCTTTCTATCATTGTGCTGCTTTTAAAGTGACTTCCACAAAATTCCTCTTCTTTAGATAAATTGAGGTTCGTTTCGTCTACTGCTTCAATTTCCAGAATTTCTTTAATAATTGATCCAAGCTTTGCCCTGGTTGGTTGATGTTAGCGGTAATTGCATGTTGTGATTGTGCTCTGGTGCATTATCCTGCAACTACCCACCCCAATAGGGTTTTTTGCATGTGTATCTTCTGCGCAGATAATTTCCCTTCCGAAAGGATTTCGAATGATTTTCGATGTCTGATCCATTATAAAAATATGGATCTTCTAAGTCGAATTGTTTGATGTAGTTTGTATCTATATATTCCGAAACTGGCGACTATTTAGCTGTTAGTTTTGGAAAAATAAAAGCTTGGATTTGTATGCGTGGTTTATCTCTATTTCACTGCGTTAGAACTAGCGATATTAAACCCTTTGTGAAACCATTTGTTGTTGCTCCTATTCCGAATATTGCAATTTTCGCTTTAGATCTTTTTAATTGGAGCCTCTGTACACATCTCTCAGATATAAAGAAATTTTGTGACCCTGAATCAAGAACTACCCTACATGAATGGTTTTGTTCAGATTTATCTATTTATTTAGTGTATTGAACATTGTTGGTTTGATTATGAAATGAAGAAGTATTTTCAACCTGTTGAAAGAAACCGGTGAAATTTTGAGATAAAGTAAACAATTTATTTTAAATTCGAGGTAACAATATTGTGTCGTTCTAATTTATTTTACAAATCCAGTACCAACCACCTCTCGAACGATAAATCCGGAAGAAGATCTAGGCTACATTTCTGACAACGCAGCTGTAGCTGTAAAGCCAAAGCAGAAAAAATATGTTCAAAAATATAAAAGCCAGTGGGAAAATAAGTATCCTTGGCTGACAAAACATAATGGTGGCTTGGTGAGGTATACTGTCGATGACATGAGAATTCATACATAAGGTAAAAGTAGAACTTTCCAATGAAGTTCAAAAATTTGATGTGCCTTTCCAAAATCGAAATGTCTTAAAAAAACATCAGGTGGAAATGATGAGTGTGATTTATTGCGAGCAACATGAAATGCCATTTACTATTATGAATTCCTTGCCAAAATTAATTATACCCGCTCACCAATTAAAATGCTGTCGCACTAACACAACATCAACGAAATTATCGGTCGATTTGCCGCAGACAAAATATTAAAATTCTTCAATATTAAAAGCAAAACTCCAAGAGCAGTAAACTTTTTTTTGGCTTTACATGCTATTTGAAAGCTCTTTGCCTTAACAGAAATATTTATAATCACTTTTCACACAGCCCTGGTTGCACGATTTTTTCCTTTTTCAAACAGATTTCAATTCATAAAATCTTAAAATTGTGTACAATGGCTGTCTCTTGAAAAGCAATTTACTTTATTCTATATTGTGCTGTACTCGAAAATTAAAAGACAGTTTCAACTAGATGATCTAAAATTGTGTTTGTTGAAATTTTGTAATGCTGATGAAGTTGTTGCTACTATTTTTCCGTTGTTAACTAATTTTCCTTTCCAAAATTAGCTGGTGAAGAGTAAAACACTAAACGATCAATGGCGCAGCCTAATTGGTAACAAAGAGCTTTTGGTCGAAATTGATTCGTCTGATGCTTTTAAAAATTGGATTCAAATTTGGATGAGTGTAATTAAGGCAATTTTCGATTTGGCCGAATATATGTTGGTCTTATATTCATTGCCACATAGCTGGGCTGCCGCAAAAAAACTTTCTCCCACTTAAATCTTATCAAACATAAAAAAACCAATAGACTTGAAAACAAATCCATTCCCGCGTAATAATCTCCATATAACCAAAATTATCTGGATATTAAGGAATAATTTCAAACTGACTTACCAGTTATGTGTCGAAAATCGCGCATGCTTAATCTCCAATAATTTCGAAAATATTTAGAAAGTGATCTAAAGGTGAATTCCGGGACAAGGTGATATGAACGAGAATTTCCAAAATTAGGAGAATTCCGCCGAAAACAAACAAAAAAAAAATACCGTCACTAGTCGCAAAATTAATTTTAAATTCACATTTTGCTTATATTTAAAATATTTTCTCAAAATTAACCGGTTTACCAGTAAATTAAATTTGTATTTTCCGTTTACCGGTAATCAAAAAGATCCGGAAAATAAGAAACTATAGATTTTATATAGATTCTTTTCTAAAGACAAAGATGCTTCTAAGAAATTTTTGTAGGAGCGGTTAGGTATTTTCTAGGAAAAATGTTTCAACAATTTTTCCTTGATTTTTATGAACATCACAATGGTATACGTATACGCTTTCTTTACAAATTAGCTCCCTTTTAAGAGTCAGATTCATCCTTTTTCAAATCAAATTTTACCTTTTCTAATTGAAACTTGATTTGCAAAATGCTGAATTTGCTGAAGGTGGTTAAGTTTGAAGTACAAAAGTATGAAGTATATTCATACAATAAATCAGCTCAGCAAACACTAAAATCGTTGTTGTTTGATGACGAAAGCTTTGATTTCGATCGAGTTTAGCGAATTTTCTGACGTGTAATTAATTGACCTGACGTGTAATTAATTGATTAATTGATTACCTTGACATTCACTCTCATAATATTTGAACGCTTGATAAATCTTGTTGGTCCCAATAACCGTGGGCCCCCGCGGCTGCACATACTGCGGGTACCTAGTTACACCACTGATAAACACACAAGAAGTGTTCTTTGGGTTTTTGTTGCATAATCAGATTAAGCAGTTAATTTCAATATTGATTTCAAGGCCATACACATTTATATCTGCAATTGATTTAAAAGATGCCTTTTGGCAGATACCACTCGACCCACAATCCTGCGATAAGACAGCGTTTACGGTACCTGGGCGGCCTTTGTATCAGTTCACCGTAATGCCCTTTGGGTTATGCAACGCTCCACAGACTCTTTGCCGCCTCATGCACCGAGTAATTCCTCACCGATTGCACGATAAGGTCTTTGTGTACCTTGATGACCTCTTAGTCACATCCGCCACTCTGGATGAGCATTACCTCCTTTTAAAAGAAGTCGCTTGCTTATTAAAGTCCGCTGGTTTAACCATCAATCTAGATAAGAGCCAATTTGTCCTTAAAGAAGTTAATTATTTGGGTTATGTGGTTGGACACGGTTGCCTTCGCACAAACCCAGAAAAGTGTAAAGCGATTGCAGAGTTTCCTGTGCCAAAAACCACCAAACAAATACGACGCTTTCTGGGAATGTGTGGGTGGTACCGTCGGTTCATACCTAACTTTGCTACCTTGGCTGCTCCATTGACTGATCTTACAGGCAAATCTGGTAAATGTTCATGGTCCTCTGCTGCGGAATCCTCCTTTGTTGCATTGAAAACTGCTTTGACCTCTGCTCCCGTGTTAGCTAACCCCGATTACAGTAAGCCCTTCTACATACAGTGCGATGCCAGTGCTGTCGGCGTAGGTAGCGTCTTGTTTCAAACCGATCCTGATGGGGCAGAGCATCCCATTGAGTTTATCTCGCATAAACTTAATGCGGCCCAGCGAAACTATTCAGTGACCGAGTTGGAGTGCTACGCTGCGGTACTCAGTGTGCAGAAGTTCCGGCCTTATGTAGAGGGGTATCGTTTTGTGATTTATACAGACCACGCTAGTCTACGCTGGCTGATGTCACAAAAGGATCTGTCGGGGCGCTTAGCCCGGTGGAGCCTCAAATTGCAAGCTTTTGATTTTCAGATTGGGTATAGAAAAGGGTCGGTAAATATAGTGCCTGACACTTTATCTCGAGCTTTTCCTGAAGAAACTTCTCCTGAGGAAGACGTTCGCCTAAATAAAAACATTGCGTCTTTTAATGCTCAATTTGAAAATTGTCGGCCTCATCCTGCTTCTTACATAGAACTTGCGGACATCAATAGTTTATCAAAGCCTAAGTCTGTTCCTGTCTTACATCTTGATTTGAATTCTCCTGCTTTTAGCGATCCTGCTTATGTGGCACACATAAACCAAGTTCGTAAATTAAAAGACGGTGAACACAATTTCCATATTCAAGACAACAAACTGTTAATTGATCCTTCGTATGGTGCGCGATATTTGGACACTGATCTTCCCGTCTATCGTCTGGTAGTACCATCTCCTATTGTCGAAAATCTGATTAAGCAAGCTCATAGTCCGCCCACCTCTGCACATCTTGGTGGTAGTAAAACTCTTGAGCGGTTGCAAAGGCAATTTTTCTGGCCTCAAATGTCTCGTCAGGTTAAAGATTAAGTTGCAAAATGTCAAGAATGCAAAAAGAATAAGGGCGTTAACTTTTCCACCCGTCCAGCTATGGGAGCTGCAGTAGTGTCCACACGTCCTTTTCAAAAATTATACGTAGACTTTTTAGGACCTTATCCGAGATCGAAGCGTGGCAATACTGGTATATTGCTTGTTTTGGATCATTTCTCCAAGTATGTATTTATCAAGCCTCTGCGAGAAGCTTCCGCTGCTTTGATGTGTACGTATTTGGAAAATGAGGTTTTCCTGACATTTTCTGTTCCTGAAGTTATTACCTCAGATAATGGCAAACAGTTTATTTCACAGCTCTTTAAAAATTTGCTAGCTAAATATGGAGTTTCGCACATCCGCACACCTGTTTACTCTCCGCAGAGCAACGATTCGGAGCGGGTGAATCGCACACTATTGGCTGCCATTAGGTCATATATTGATGATCACGAACATAATGAGTGGGACAAGCATTTGCAAGAGATCGCAGCTGCCTTGCGCAACTCGATTCATGATACGCTGCATTATTCCCCCCATTATTTAGTATTCGGTCAGCATATGTCTTTTCATGGTTCAGATTATGAATTACGGGCATTGCTCTGCGGAAAGGATTCCAGTGACGTCCACGGATGGTCCAAACCTGATCGGATGAATTTAGTACGAGATCCAATTCTTCATTACTTAAAAGTGGCGCATGACAAGGGAGCTCGACACTATAACCTGCGAAGCTCAAACCGTACCTTTCATGTAGGACAACCTGTATTCATACGATCCTTCGCTTTGAGTGACGCAGTTAACAAATTCTCCGCCAAATTGTCAGCAAAATTCAAACCAGCAGTAATTAGTTCGAAAGCTGGTTCGGTATCTTATAATGTGGAAGACTTAGCGGGTAAATCATTGGGGTTGTACCATGTTAAAGATATCCGAGCTTAATTTTATGTCTTCCATCTTGTGCCTGGCTTGAGACCTTTTCTCGGGTGTGGGTCGTCCCCACGTTTGTTACGACTGGCATACGTCTCCACTTCATACAGAGGAAAAAGAAATTTTTTTGCGAAAATTCCAAACGCTCAAATAATTTGAATTTTTTTTATCGTTATAAAATACCATGACCACCATGGTGTTTATACCTATGCTCGCTTTTATGATTTCCGAATTTAAATCCAATATTCCCTTCGACTGCTATGTAAACATATTTTAAATTTTTTTGCATTTACTTGTTTTCTATATTGTCATGTACAAACATATTATATATCTCTTGCGAATTGGTGTGTGTACATGTATTATGTAGTATGAGATGGAATATTTGCGTTATTAAAATGTTCAATCTGGAATATTCTATTTTTCTTTCTGGTATCATTGGCTTAAATTAACGCGTGATATTTTCTCTGAGTGGGGATAGAAGCGATCGGTGTATTAGACATGAATCCGATATGTACATGTGTTCGTCGTCGTTGTTCGTCTTATTCGTTGTATTTGTGTACATAAAAAAACATACATGTCACAAAACCAACAAAAATGTTTATACAAGCCAAACAGTACAAACACGTAAGATATAAAAAAGTACGTTAAGGCGTAGTATTAGTGATGCATATAAATAAATCAGAAAGTATATATACACAAAACATATAAGTATAGGTGATAAATTCATAGTAAATATTGTGTACGTTTTTTGATAGGATCTGTGTAAGGAGCGAACGAGACGGCTTGTATAAACATTTTTGTTGGTTTTGCATGTCAATAAAGATTTTACAATAATAAAAAAAAAAATAAATAAATGATGAACGATGTGCACAAATACAACGAGTGGGACGAACAGCGATGCGAAGTAGAAAATAGGAGGGGGAAATTTTCTGATTTTTTTGGATGTTAATATATTTTTTTTTTGATTGAATAGTCTAATTTTGATTTTGAATAAGATCAGTTTAGTGTTGATTTTTCTAAAAGACAGTCTAGTGTTGATTTTTCTTCTAAAATAAAGTTAAGTTTGGATTGTAAAAAAAAAAAAAATAATAATTAGTCTAGTTTTTTTTGACACTTATTAAGTGAGTCAAGTTTTTGAGTTTCTTTATGAAAAGTCTCGTGTTGATTTTGAAAAAAAAAAATATTTTTGTTTAAGTTGTAAAACTAATGTGCGCGGTTGGAAAAATTTTCCTTTGTGCTCGACCGCGTACCATTAAAATTAGTTTTTTATTTTTATCTTAGTTTTGGTGATAAAAGTATAAAAGATAAAAACACTATTGGAATTTAAAAATTTGTTGCCGTGTGGCATAGTAGTTTTAATAATAATCTGATTAATTTTGTATTGAACAAAAGACAATGTAAAAATAAACCCCGTTAGGTTAAACGGGAAAACGATTAAAGATAAAATAAAAAAAAACGTAAAAAGTAAAATTAATTGAACAAATAATAAAGTTAATACAAAAAAAAAAAATTCGGCATTATCAATCAGTTTCCTTTTGATGTGTTAAATTGAATAAAAGCCATATGGTTAAGTCCATTGTACCAGCTTGTGATTTTTCGGTTGTCGGCTTAAAGCTGTTGTGATCAAAGTTATGGTGGTCAATTGAGGACTGTTAAACCGTGATAAAAAGACAGTGTTCCGGTCAGTGGGGGCAGTGCAGCCATTTTTTTGAGAGGGGGATCCTGCGCCGGCGCTGGTTGCGGTTGGTCGGACGAGCCTTTAAAACAACAAGGTAAAACAATTAAGGGATAAACAATCTGGCTAAGTAAATTTTAGTTGCTTAAGTTTGTAACAGGTTGTTTCTCCTTTCTATTTTCATTATATTGTACATATATTACTATTTTTACCGTTTGTTTTCGGCATTTCGTGGTGGTGCACCGATTTGGTGAAAACCCCACTCAGAGCAATTATTGTCCGGTTATATTTCTTTTCCGTCATTTTGATTGATTGCGTTTGGAATTTCCGTTCTTTTTCTCTTCGCTTCTGCTCGGTTGTCCGTTTTTGGGTGTGGTTCGACCCCATAACGGTTCATTTCTTTCAGGTATTTTTGTGTTTTCCTTAATTTTCTTAAAACAGTGATAGTGAAAGTGAAACTTAACATTAACGTAGAATCAGTTTTAACGTAATTTATCTTGTTTAATTTTAAATTTTTTCTCTTTACCATAACCTAAAATTTTTTCTTTGAATTTCTTACTGTAGTGTGCTACGACGCACCATGCGCGTGTAAAGAAATAATTGATTGGATGATGTGGGGTGTGGTCATGTGAAGGGTCGGCCCTTTTCCACCCTTTTCCGTGCGTGCCGTTCGTTCCTCCAGGACAGGCTGTGCTGGAGGGCGGCACGCCATATGAGTTGATCGCGTCGGGGTGACAGTCTCCGTTCCGAGGGATTGTCGCTGGGATTGTCATGCGGGCGTCCTTCCCTAATAAATGGCATCGGTAGCCGTCGCGACTGGAAACAGCATCCCAGTAGGCGGGCCGATGAGGCGAGGCCCGTGTGGCAGTCACGGCGGTGATCGCCTGGGATTGAGACGGTCACTCCGGATCGATCACTCCCAGCTTATCATTTTCTTTTGCCGCTGAGGCCGTGGCAACTTAATTTTAATTTCCTTTGTCCCTCCAATTTTATTGTTATGCGGTTATTCAAGCATGAGTTTATGTCTGAAAACCCCACGCCGCACTGTGAGCTGTAGCCAGCTACTATACCGCATCAGACCGCTATTCTCATGTCTGTTAACGTAATCCGTTGGGGGATTCCGTTACAAGATTAAAAAGGAATTAAGATGTGATTTAAAAAGTGTTGTAGTGCGAAATAAAATTTATAAGTGTACAGTAAATTTGTGTGAAAATTATTTAAAGTGATTTTGTGAATTTTTATTAATAAACTGTAATGTAATAATTTTGTGTGACATAAATAAATTCGTTGGTGATAAATTGAATTGATTTTGTTTTACACAATCCAGTGATACGAACCTTGAGTGACAAGGCAGAAACGTAACATTATTCTGTGAACAGCTATAGACATCTGACGTACACTAGTAGAACTAAAGACAAATTTAGCTACATATTGTGACGGTGACACCAAGTGTGTAATAGAATAAGTTAAATTAATAGCTCAATGTCTAACTGTACTAAAATGAATTTTTCCATGATAAAAATTGTTCTAAATGTTTCTACGCTATTCTAACTGGAAAAGTTATGAGCTTTTTAGAATTTTGGTTTGTGTATATAAAAAGGCGAACGAGATTGAATTGGATTAGTAATATTTGGTAAGCGATAGTGTAAAGATTAAACGGAATTAAAAAAAAAGTGATTTAAAAAGTGTTTTAGTGTAAAATAAAAAGTAAAAGTGATCAGTAAAATTTGAGAATAATTTATATATAGTGATTTTGTGAATTTTTATTGTTGTAATAATTTTTGTGTGAAATAAATATATTCGTTGGTGATAAATTAAATTGATTTTGTATTATTCACAATCCAGTGATACGAAACTTGATTGACAAGGCAAAAACGTAACAATATCTTAGTTCTTCAGACCCGACTTTGATGTATTTTTCAAAATGATAGTTCGAAAAACATATTTGAGGCATAATTTAATTTCAATATTTCAATATTTATTTAAAACCAAAAAAATCAGCCTTTAAGACTTATCACATAAAATCATCATTGTGGCTATAATCGCAAAAAATTACGATAGTAAATGAATTAAAACTTTCTAATTACATCTTTAATTTTTTTCAATTCAAGTTAAATTTTTTTTTTACGAACGCTAATTGTCCCTTGCACCCATTATGCCCTTTAGATTAATTTAATTCTCTTTCTAAAATGTCATGGATTTTTTTTTGGTAATCGCTCGTTCTCTCAATTGTTTTGTTCCTTTTTTAAACTTATATTATCCTCTGCATCCACTTTTGATCATCAATCTGCATTTGAAGCATACCTCCCACCTTATGAAGGAGACAAACACGGACTATATGACTTTATACAGAACGTCGAAGATTTTCTAGAAATCTGTAGACCCGTTTATTATAATAATATTTCCTATACATTAATGATAATCAGGGCGATCAGGAATAAAATGATCAAAGATGCAAATAAAATCCGCTCATATATGATACCACAAATGCTCGAGACCATAGATGCTCGAGACCAGATCTCACAATAGGTCTGTTTCCCTTATGTGTTTCGTGTTGATGAACAGAATTCTTGTCTCACGCGCCATCTTCATCCTGCAAAAGGAGAAAGAAGGAAATTTGCAAGCCTCTTAGTGATGGATAGCTAGTCGCTTAAATCAAAGACGCTATAACACTCAACTCACAATGATGGTGACTTTAGAAAATATATGGATAATAAAGATTAAAATTCACCCAGCAATTCATTGATATTAACAATAAAATGAATGCAGTCTAAGCAAGCATCCAGCAATGGATAGTAGATTGATTATTGCAAGTTGAGGCAAATAATTTGAATTTCATTCGATTCTGCCACCGACATGCGAAGATTCACCTAGAACATGATAGAAAGGTGCAATGTTACAATGTCAACCTTTAGATAATTCGGCTCGATTGTTCTTTTCGTTAATGTTATATCAAATTTGTAATGGCTTGAAATTGTTAAGAACCTCCAAAAAGAGAAATCACATTAGATCGTCGAGATTTAGAGTGGTTTTGGAGTCCTTAGAAAGTGCATGGCATATGTATACTCGACTGACTTCTAAAAGCGAGAAATTTTACACGCCCACCTATCAATTATTGCAAGCCATTGATCGTAACATCCTGCCGAAGTTCCACATATTTACACCGAGCCAAGAGTGCATGAGATTGCCTCCCATGCGGTCCCGACAATCCACATGCTCCATGCGTGCATAATAATTAATGCAAGAAAACCTTCCTTTGTATCGGCGTCAACATAGACCGACAGTACCAATATAACAGGTACTTACTACTGAAATATAATTGTCACAACAACGTTGAGATTTGTACATCGTTGAAGGCAGTTAAAAATATTTACAGGAGATTTTATTGCACCAAGGTTGATATCTTGAATGAAGAACCACAACGCTAAAGTTATGATGAAATTGTCAATTACATCAATTGTAGATATGTGAGTGGACCAGAAGCAATATGATGTTTGCTAGAGACACCAATGTAATAATAGGACTGTGAGTTCATACTCCATAATAGTGGAATTGAAGCGGCATGTAATTTAATGTGCTGCGTAAACATGGTTCTGAGTTTGCTAAATTTGGTTTCCCTCATCCAATGGGAAAAAGAAATATTCAGGGAGGATCCAGTAAGATAAACCTTTAACACAAACGGTAATACACCGCACAAACGGTAATACAATTCGCCACAACAGGAATAGCACCAACTTTGACATAAAGTGGCCGTACAGTTCACAGCGCCTTAGATTACCATTACCGTTAACATGAACCAAACAATCTGCAATTAAAATCATTCGTGACATTTTATAAAATATTATACAATAGAGATCCCAGAAAACATAGTCGAATATCAATCTTTTGATTTTTGTTGAACAGATTTAGTCGTTGAAATTTGATGCAACATGCCGTATATACATTGCCTGTTATTTATATCGCCAATCCCTAGAATTGACCATGTGATATTTTACATAAAAGGCCTGTACAATAGAGATCCCAGAAACTATAGTCGAATATCAATCTTTTGATTTTTGTTGAACAGATTTAGTCGTTGAAATTTGATGCAACATGCCGTATATATTGCCTGTTATTTATATCGCTGACCCCTAGGATCGACCAAGTGACGTTTTACGTTCAAGTCACAAATCAACTTTTTGATTTTTGTTGAACAGATTTTGTCGCGAAAATTGATACAACATGCCGTACATACATTGCCCGCTATTTATTTCGCCAACCCCTAGAATTGACCATGTGATATTTTACGTGAAAGGCCTATGTGATAGAAATCCCAGAAACCATAGTCGAATATCAATCTTTCGATTTTGGTTGAACAGATTTCGTCGTTACAATTTGATGCAACATACCGTATATTGCCTGTTATTTATATCACTGACCAGTAGGATCGTCCAAGTGACATTTTATGTTTAAGGCCTATACAATAGAGATCCCAGAAACTATAGTCGCATATCAATCTTTTGATTTTTGTTGAACAGATTTCGTCGTTGAAATTTGATGCAACATGCCGTACATACATTGCCTGCTATTTATTTCGCCAACCCCTAGAATTGACCATGTAATATTTTACGTATTAGGCCTATGTGATAGAGACCCCAGAAACCATAGTAGAATATCAATCTTTTGAACAGATTTCGTCGTTGAAATTTTATGCAACATGCTGTACATACATTGCCTGCTATTTATTTCGCCAACCCCTAGAATTGACCATGTGATATTTCACGTAAAAGGCATCTGTGATAGAGATCCCAGAAACCATAGTCGAATATCAATCTTTTGATTTTTGTTGAACAGATTTAGTCGTTGAAATTTGATGCAACATGCCGTACATTGCCTGTTATTTATATCGCTGACACCTAGGATCGTCCAAATCACGTTTTACGTTCAAGGCCCATGCAATAGAGTACCCAGAATCCATAGTCGAATATCAATCATTTAAATTTAGTTGAACAGATTTCGTCGTTGCAATTTGATGCAACATGCCGTATATATATTGCCTGTTATTTATATCGCTGACATATGTATAGGATCGACCATGTGATATTTTACATACATCTCATTTTACATTCCATTGTCAATCTTTTGATTTTTGTTGAACGGATTTCGACGTTGAGTTTGGAGAACTGACGGTATGTAATATGTTCCAATGTGCCTGTTATTTATTTCATTTTACATAAAATCAAAATGTTAATCCAATGAACTGTTTTTGCTTTAGTATTTTGACTTATAAAAACTGATTAAATGTTGTCTTTTGAATTAAATTGAATATTGGATTTCTCCTAAAAGATGATTATTTGAAAAATCTTATCTCTGAAAATGGCATTTAGACAAATAAGTTACCACATACATAAAATATATGCGTCTACGGAAAGTTTGGGATTTTATTTTTGAAAGTATTTCACAGGTGAATGAATATGCTTCCATCTAACAGAAATCATTTAAAGGATCAGAAATATAATAAATCAACTAATCCTGTAAAGAAATAAAATATCACAGCAAAATTTTATATTCTCTTTTATTCCCGTTAAAAACTTGTAATTCTATGGCACATCAATGTAAAATGTAAACCCTTCAAACATTGTAAAATTCACAGAACTTGTTTCATTGTTTGTTGAGTAGAATGTTATTCTCATTAACAAATCCATCCGTTTAGAAACCAAAAATTAACATCAAATAACATTTAAATCGTATCTATAATGATCAAATAAAAAAACAGAAAATTACAAATAAATTAGATTCAGATTAGGATACAATAATCTTATTACCACATTCGTGCAAATTAATTACAAAAACAACAAACTCCTGATACATCTAACATCTAATTAATTTTCGTATATATACTTACATATAGCAAACAAAAACAAAATACATAATTGACATGGAACAAATAAATGAGAAAAAAGAACCCCCGCATACCCCACCCACTTCCATAATATACACCACCACCTATATAATTTGTAATAATTTTAATATAAAAGATAAAGAGTTAAATCTAAGAAGAAAACACCAGAGTTTTTATTTTTTCAAAAAAAAAATCACATTTTGTTGTTGCTATATACATAATGGAAAATTCAACAGGTTCCCAAATATAGAAAAAAAAGAAAAAAGGAAATTTTTTGGATACACTCATCTTAATTTTTTTTGTAAATTTAAATTTTTTATTTTACAAAAATAAATTCTGAGGAAAATTTTCTTTTTGCTTTCATTTATCCTTCTTTTTGTTGTTATTCTTGTTTCAGGGGTGTGTATATGTATTTTTGGTTTTTGGGGGGAGTGCAAGGAGCATTTTAAGGGTGAGAGTAAAAAAAACTGAAAGTGATGCTTTTTTTTTTATTTTTTGGAATTGGTTTTTGTGATATTCCATTTGGTTTGACTTTGAGAAATGGGATTAATGTAAATTAAGAGTTGCATTAGATACCAAATGAAATGAAAAATTATAATTATGAATAAATTAATGAGGGAAACGAAAATAATGTGTTGCATTTCAAATTAATTAGCTAGGATTTGAGTATTATACAGGCAATCAGTATCGAACTTTATTCCTAAAACACGCGCGACTATAAAAGGAATGGGAATTCTAAATTGCTATAATAGTGTTCAATTGAAAATATGTTTTTTGATAAAGGATAATAAAAGTATTGATTTATGTCAGACAAGTAACATTTTTTTTTTTTTTTTAAATTCGATACCCACATTAAATTCTCAAGAAAATGAAATAGCAAAAAGCCTTGTAGGCTATTTGAAGAATAAAAAGTTGTTTGTCTGGTAAAATGTCTAGAACCGTTTTTTTTTTACTTTCCAATCCGACAATAAGGAAAGTATTGTAATCAAGCTGTAAAATGATTCTCTATTGGTCGCGTCACATGCGAGTTCAAATTTTACAGTAATACAGGATACAGGATATTTATAATATTCGTGCGAAATTTTGAAAATTATTTGCCTTAAGTTTGGTAATGAGAGTAAAAGTAAAGTCGTGTGTTGTGGCCAAATCAAATTTTATTGCCATTAGGTTTATTTGACCAAACTCACATGTCTATAATAAATTTTAAGAAAAATACATGCACCTTATTAGGATGTGTACCTACCGTTTAGCTTCAATTTATTTTTGTTATGTTGTTTAGACCAAAACTCAAATTTCAAAGCATCTGTTAAAGATCATATTTAGAAATACCCATCATTCCTAGATTTAGTCTCTAGTTTATTACCGATGTATACATATTTATGTATATGCACTCCAATTGAATATATGGATAAGAAAAATGCTTAATGGTACGCACGAGAATCTAACTGTGCCACAAATACTTAGGTCCCCTTTTTCCAATCTCGATATTTCGATTCTGAAAAATCTCAAAACCGGTAGTCGATACTAAATCTTTAGGTAGGTGTAACAGTAAGGAAAAATTAGAACCAAATACGTTTTTCACCACTAGTGGTGGGAGTGGTTCGGTGCGAAATTGGTTAACGAAATATTTTGAATTTGTTTCATTTGTTTCTAAACTAGAACCGTCGTTTCTTGAAACGACGCCGAGACGGCGGTACGAGAAATAACTTATGTACTGGTATTGAGTACGTGATTTCGATACAAGACCATGTCGAATCGTGTTTCGAGGCAGAGGCTTGACTGAGGTTAGCTCTAGGTCTATGATCGAAATGAACAGTCGACTCATTCAAAGAGAATCGCAAAATCCACCATTCTGCGTTTGAAGTATTTAAGTTGTAGCTATGGCTCACTGTTATAGATATAGCTCTAGAATGGGTGCCTAAAAATTATTAGTGTAACTAGAGATGGATATGTGTTTTCCACCCTAGTCAATGAGTATTTATGTTGCAGCCCCATCCTCCAACACATTTGTAGGATTACAGTTAAAAATCTGAATAGATTTTAATTGAATAACATCTGAGTGCCCTGCGTGAGATTTGTTGAACCGCTCCTTTTATTAATTTATTCCAAAGAAAGAAATATTGAAATTGGCTGCAATTTGGCAAAACGGGTCTACTGAATTTTTCTTGTTTAATCACAATTTTGTCAACCTCAGTTACAGTTAAATACCGATTATCGGGGTACTCGGTTATTTTGGTCGTTTTTCGAATACTCGACTACATGGCTAATTAGATCAATTACCCGGGTAATATGATTCGGGGGCACGAATTAACTCCGCGAGAACTTATTCCACCGAAAATGTTTGTATGGTATGAATTAAATCCGCAACATCTAATTTTTGTTAGCCAAATGTCATGAATTTGATTATGATTGAAAAAAAATTAAATTGACGCGGAATAAATTCAAATTTATCTGCGAATTAATTTCATTTTTCGAATGAATTTAATTCCGCTAGAAGGTTGAAATACAATTATTGATATCTGCAAATGAAACTGAATAGTTTTACATACTTTAGACCTTTAGTTCACCGGATTTAATTCAGTTTTTTAAAAATTGATGTCGCGGAATTAATTCATAATAAAAAATTATTTAATTCCCGCAGACTTAATTATGATTCCATTTTTTTTTAAACACCTTTATTGATATGGCTACTACAATCTTAAACATTATTAATTCACTAGTAAGGTTGACATTAGTACTTATGTGATAAGCATAAACTTGTGTGGGTCTGCTAGACCAGTATCCAGTTCCCTTAAGATATAATATTCATACGGTTAGCTCATATGGTTTGATTCGTTTGAGCCGCCTTACTTCGTTTGTACTGTCCAGTAGTTGTACGGCCTCAATGTTGGTGTGGTTAAGAAGCCTCTTTTCATGTTTAATGGCACATTCGCGGATGACGTCGTCTATCAATTGTATTTTTAGATCATTGTGTATTTCCCTGTTAGTCACATATCGGTAAGCGTTGGTGACCATTCGAAGAAATTTATTTTGGCTACGTTGTATAATGTCTCTATTGGATTTATGAGTACAACCCCATAGCTGCGCACCATACATCCATATTGGTTTGAAGATAGTCTGGTAGACTAGTCTTTTGCAATATAGGTTCATTTTGGAATGATTGGACCCAATTAACCAGTACATTTGACGTTGTTTTAATCGTATCTGTTCAGCTTTTTGTCTCACATGATGTTTCCAGTTGAGCCTTGAATCTAAATGCAGATCAAGGTATTTAGCCGATTCAGCCTGCGACAGTCTATTGACTTGATCTATTGTGGAGTGGTTATTCCTGAATTCAAATTGAAAATCAGGAACGTTTACCATTGGCTTTACACGTTTTAGTAGTAGTTTTTCAAACAGCTTTGATAAGGTCGGAAGCAGTGAAATTGGTCTGTATGATGTTACATCTTCGTCTGGTTTACCTGGTTTCTTCAACATAATTATTTGGGCCGTTTTGAAGCATTTGGGTACATACTTCAATCTCATACAGGCATTAAATAAGTATGTGATCATGATGATTGCTTTGCGTGGAAGTTCCTTGAATAGACCCGGTGATATTTCATCAATTCCTGGTGCCTTTTTTTGACTAAGACTTTTGTCGATTTCTTCAGCAATTTCCATTGGCGTGCCCCTTTTAAAATCCTGATTTGGTTGATAGACAGGTGTTACGTCAATGTTGGATTGAATGTCATGGGGTTGAAACACTGTTGCTAGGTGTTGAGCAAAGAGTTCCGCTTTTTCTTTGTCATGTCGAACCCAATTGCCTTGAGCATTACTTATAGGTGGTACTCGAACTACAGGTCGTTTAAATTTTCTGGTTGCTTTCCATAACGAGTAGTCCTTATCCATTTCTGGACCTAGCCCGCTTAAGTAGTTGTCGAAGCAATCCTGTTTGAAGCTTTTGATTAGCCTATTGACTTTGTTACTTATTCGATTGAAGGTGGTTTTGTCAGCGGGATTTCTGGTGAGATGCCATATTCTCCTTGCCTTTCTCCTTTCCTTGATTTGTTCCCTGATTTTAGCCGGGTATTTGACTTCAATCTCCGCTTTGTCCTTTAATTCTGGAGCAGCTAGACTGGCGGCCATACGAGTGTATTCAATGAAATTGTTTGTTTGTTGTTCCAATTCTTCATTACTTTTAATACTAACTTTTAATTCAACTAGCACTTCCAGTTTTTCTTTGAACAGTACCCAATCCGTGAATCTATTAGTAAGGTTTTGCTTTTTATTTTTCTTGATGACTATAACGCTTACTGATAACAGTACAGGAATGTGATCAGATGTTAAGTCGTTAATTCCTTCGACTCTAGTGTAACTGGATGAAATACCTTTTATGATGAAGAAATCAAGCAGACCTGGTATTTTTCCTGCATCCGTTGGCCAATACGTTGGCCCCCTTGGAGACAGATATTCACATTTGTTTTCATGAATGTCATTGAACAAAGCATTTCCTTTCCCAGGAGAAATTAGCCTGGAACCCCAAGCTGTATGTTTTATATTATAGTCCCTTCCAATAATAAATCTTGGACCGAGCTTATTAAAGACGTTATTAAATTGTAACTTCGTTGGTGTATGCCGTGGAGGACAGTATGCTGCCGCAATATTTAGATCTGCGCCATTATATTGGATTGAGATAACCGTTGCTTGCATGTAGCTTTCTGGAATATCCTCTTGTTGATTATGTTTGATATTATTTTTAATTAGTACAGCTGAACCACCTCTGGCTCTTTCACTAGGATGGGTTGTCCAGTAGGAATTAAATCCCTTTATTCTGAAAAAGCTTTTGTTGGAGAAGTGCGTTTCTGAAATAAGTGCAATATCTATGTTGTTTGTATGGAGAAATATTTTCAGTTCTTGGGCTCGTTGGTTGAGCCCATTAGCGTTCCAAGTTACAATGCGTAGGAACGAGTTAATCATTTGTGTGTATGCTGACTTTTTTTGCTAGACGGATAGAAATTAATTTCTAGTTTTGCCACCCTTTCTGTTAAGTGACCAAGTGTCTGTTGAATTTGACTAAGCTTTTTAATAATTTGAAAGTTATTTGACTCGTTATTAACTTCTATGTGTTTGTTGTTTTGGTTTGATTCACCAGCAGATAATTTGGTGATTTGCGCATAGGATAATCCAACTGTGGATGGTGTGATTGTTGTTTGTGGTTTAGCAGCTTTGGTTTGTAATCGCTGTACTACTCTTGTTATATTATTCTGTTGACTTTTAATTTTGTTCTGATATACACAGCATTCTTTATAATTTGCAGTATGTCCTTGTTGTTGACAAAGAGCATATGATGGCGCGATATCTGGTTGTTTTTTGCATTTGTTCGTGTGATGCTCTCCAGCACATTTAACGCATTTGGTTTGACGATAGCAAAAACTCTTGGTATGTCCAAGTTGTTGACAATTTGTACATTGTGGAATGTCCCTTGTTAGGTGGCTCAATTTTAACTATACAGTACGCAAGTTTCTTGATGTTGTATACTTCTTTATTGTTGTCTTTTTGTTTTAAGTCGATGTAAAACAATGGAAAGTGTTTCCTGCCTTTTACACCATTAGTTGTGACCATTTTGTATATGTTAGTAATACCTGCGACTTCATGTCCCATTTTTTCTAAGTCTTCTTTAATTACATCGTGACTAATGGAAGATGGTAAGCCTCTGATAACCACTCTATAAGGCTTTTCGCTCTTCAGCTGGTAGGTGTGATATTCTATATTTTCTGATTGGTTGCTGGGTTCTTTTTTTAATTCTTCCAGTAATTTTTTGACATTTCTGTAATCATTTTGATTTTGAAAGGTAATTTTAATGTCACTATTTGAAATCGCCTTAAAGTTAGTTGATTCACTAGTGGTTTTTATTACTTTTTGTCGAAAAAGTTCGAAATTTTTGATATTGCTCACGTTAATGGGTGGAAGCAGGGGTATTTTTAGGTTTTTCTGTTCAGTGTTATTGATCACAATTTGTGTAGTATTTTTTGGAGGAGTTTTCGTTTTTGTGCGCCTGCGTTTCCTAGCATTTTTGTTATCAGCACCGGAAACTTCTTTTTCCAGTTCTTCCTCATCTGTGCAATAATCCTCTTGACTTAGAGCAACCAATTCCAACCAGTTGGAATTATTTGAATGTTCATGTTGACTGGATGATGGCTGAATATGGTTGGAAGAAAGATTGTTAACTCGTGCTGAATCCTTAGCTATGCTATTTTTAACCTTTTCTTTCAGTGTAGAGTTTTCTCTCTTAAGTTCAGCAACTTCATTGCTCAGCTGTGCGATTAGTTTCTCCATTTTTTGAAATTTATTTAACAGCTCCTCGCTGTTTATAATATTTGTTGATGCACTCGGCATTTGTTCTGATAATGAAGTTACTTTTTCAGTGGAGACTGCGTTGTTTGCAAATATTTTTTGTATTAGTGATCTGATTGTAATGGAGCCCCTTCGGAATGAAAGTTCTTTCTCGTTACCCTTTTGAGCGTTGACATCGCTTAGCTTATTTTTGGTATCATTAGAATTTTGTAGCAATGTTTGGTCCCGCCTAGAATCCATGGGACCGACCTCCGGAGAGAGTGGATTTTCCTGAACATCAGGTCTGCCACCTAGGGTATTAATTTCCTTGTTTATTTTATCCATTGCGTTTTGTTTTTTATAGTGTTATTACACTCGCCTCTAGAAGTTCAGCCGTTGTGATACATTAAAAATGCATAACAAACGTTGCCCAGGTGCTACCGCGTGGAGGTAAACTAGAGACAGTTGATGATTTCTACATAATTGCAACGTTGGAGTATAAACCCATTTATATTTGGCTATAAACGGTCAACGCCTACCCTATTGAAACACACCTAGCACCCATGATTCCAATGAAACATCTGGAAAAATTAAGAAAAGTAATTTTGAGAAAAAAGTATTTCCCGTCTTGCGATTTGCTAGATTATCGAATATTTGCCCATTATCAAAAAATATAGACCAACTTTCGTGGAACTCTACAGTTTACCAACCTGAAGAAAGTATCTCAAGTTTATTATAGAATTTATATTTATTGGAGCATATTTTGAAGCGCGTGGTGAATTCTTACCTAGGTAATCGAAGCGAACTTCTGAGAATAAAATTGTCGAACTGTGGAAAAGTTTAAATAAAGTGTGTAATTCAACAAGCAGCACCAATATTTGAAATTCTCTAAAAGTCTAAGTATTTATTCCGTGGCTGCTACAAAGGCCGTTTGCAAATTAAAGTCAGTTTTGCAGGTCATGATTTGATTGAAATAGTTTAAAACTGTCCAGTGTATCAGACCGAAATTAGTTTTAAATAAACATTTTATCAAATAATATTCATAGGACACCTAATTTTAAAGCGAAGATATATTAGTTGGCCACCAGATATGCGTTGTTATTATGTCTTTCGTCCTCATGAAAATAAGCCCGAATTATATAGAAAACTGGAAAGTCGAGCTCGTGAAAAAAGCACGAATAACATTTCATTCAATTTTGTTAAAAGTAAAACAGGAGTAATATTGTTAATTACAAAGGGGCCCAAATCTATACTGTTATTCGGGCTCCTTCATACCTCCAAATGCTCCTGCAGGTACCTGATCGTTTTTAGCCTAACTCGTTTTGCCAAAACGCAATATTTCGAGAGTATTAGGTCCGACAATTTATTATTACTATTTTTGAAAATACATTCTGAATCTGGCATTCTGAATCTGGCCCATTGGTGGGTAATAAATTGGCTAGCAATTTATTTGCTTTTTGTTCAAAACTGAAGATTCTCGAATACATATTCGGTTGGGTTGATAAGAAACTTATTTTTTAAATTTTAAAATCGATTGATTTAAAATTAATTTGACCGCAATGCACAGAGAGAAGGTTAAACACCACATTTCGGTCGACTTATCGGTTAATCGAATATTATCGAAATTTTAAATCCTTAACTTCATATTGAACACTACAATTTTAAATTGTATAGTATAGCTTGGTACATAGATTGGCAATGTTGGTTCGATTCCGACTTTTTGAAAGCAACAGCCTTTAATCTCTTAGTGTATTTAGGCCTTTTTATTTTAGGTCAATTGACATGACCAGTTAACCTTCCGTGATCAAAGGCTAAATCAACAAATTTTAAAGACAATTATTATTCTACATATGCCACCAGGTGGCTGACATTTACTTAGTGAAGAAAACTAATTAAGTTTATATTGCTACCTATTTCCAGTATTTTATTTAATTTAATAAAGGAAAGCCTGGTTAAGACTTCTTAAGGTCTTAGGGTTTAGTGGTTTGTCCTTAATTTTGAATCACTGCCTGACAATTTCTTGACCCATCATAGTTGTTACCTATTTTTGGTTTCCTGCTGGCCACATATATCTTAAGGTTCTACGAAAAATGCTTAATTGTATGTTTAAGCTCAGATTGTCTTGCATGAAGACACATCTCACAGCTATTGGAGGATACCATTCCCTTAGAGGGGTTGGTTCATAATCATGTGTCCAATATAAAAGCGCGAAATTCCGAAAGGCCCTAAAGAACCGAATTTCACTATTTTTGAAATACTGTGGGCAAAATGCTTTGTTTTTTAGCCAACGCACTTACTATTTATTATCGGAAGCAAATAAGTTATTTTTTGTTCCAACACTCCACAATATGTTTTCAATAAGAGACGATCAAGTATTTTAAGCTTAGTATCGCGCATATTCTGCGATTCTTCTTCTTCTCCCTTTAAAGCATTTCCGACGAAATGATTCGAAAGTCCCACAACCGCAGCAATTTTGCCAGCATTATTAAAAAAATATTTATAAAAATGTTTATTTAGTTTCGCCATAAAATGTTGACAAACTTTTATTGGTAAAGGAATTGGGGCTTAACAAGTGGCCGTAAGTATTTTTACTTTTCAAAGTGGGGGTTCCGAGGCAAAGCCGAAGGCAACAATTCTATCAAAAAATGCGAAAAAGCAATGCAGCAATCGACCATTTCACCGAAATTAGAAACTTCTTCGAATTTATTCGTGGACGGTTCGTCTTATCGAACATATCGCGAAACAATCTTCGAAATCGAAATTCTTTCAAGAATTTATTAATTTTAATATAAATTGAATTTTAAAAAACCAACATATAGCTAAAGATAAAGCAAACAATCGGTCAAGTCGTCAGAAATCCCTTTGGATTTATCCCATCTTCAAAAATTAATCACTAGTAAAGATAAAGCAATAATCGGTCTGTTTTTTTAGAAATCTCTAGATCACCTTTTAATATTTTTTATCCGTCTTGATCAATTTGAACCAAAGAAAGACAAATCTCGTTGAATTTATCCATCGTGATATATTCAATTGAATATGAATCAACGATGGGGCACTTCCTCAGAAATCTCCTTGAATTTATTCGTGCTAGTAAGTTCATTTGAATATAAAGTACTAAGCGGCAATATTGTCAAAAAATATGTTGAATTTTAAATAATAATATAATAATATGAACTGAATTGAAAATAAAGCAAAGAATTGTCCCCATCTTGATACATTTTTTGAATTTAGACATATCTCTCCTGGTAACTTTAATAGAAGTACCGGTAATAAAAAATCGCTCATTTCATCGAAATCCAAAACCGCGTTATCCGTTTTGATAAATTTAATTGAAAATTTGGCCAAAACCAAGAGATAACACATTCACCGAGCTCCATTTTAATAAATCGATGGATTGACAAGCTGCAACCATATCTCGGCCAAGGACAATTCTTTCAATTTATTCCACAAAACACCAGTGAGCATATATCGGTAGTGGTTTCCATTAATCGAAACGGATTGTTTATTTTAGCCCATTCCCGGGCAATGGTTTCCGTGGAGGACATTTAAATAATATTGTGCTCCACAATTAATGCTATCTATTGAACTTTTTTATAAAATAAAAATCAGCTCAATATATACCCAACTTTCTTTATTAAAAAGAAAAATGCGTCGCCCTTAATGAAAAACCGTTGACACACATTTGTGTATGTTCAAATGGCATACCGATACTTGCCGGAAAAGAAACATCTCCTTCGTTCCAGGGACAAGTCTCTTCCATTGGTATGAAATTTCGGTACTATTCTAACTTAAATAATTAAAGCGCCAATCTCAACATCCAAGTAATCTTGATACGATTAATAGAGTTAGATAAAACGCAATACCAAATCAAGTGGCATACCGATAGTTTTCAGAAAAGAAACATCCCCAAATCGCTTCCATTTGTATGAAATTTCGGTGTTATGCTAACTTAAATCATTTTAGCATCAATCTCAATATGCAAATCATCTTGATATGATTAATGGAGTTAGATAACGCAATAACAAATCAAATGGTATACCGATAGTTTCCGGAAAAGAGACATCCCGGTCATCCAAGCCAAATCGCTTCCATTTTTATGAAATTTCAGTATTATATCTGAACATGCAAATCATCTTGATATAATTAATGGAGTTAGATAAACCCGGTTAAAGTTAGCCGAAAGTAAAAAGTCGATAATGCAGATTACGTTATTAACATTCCAGCCCAAAATACAAAATTTAGTGGTTATCAGCCGAAAGTAAACAGGATACATGGATTGCAATAAAAACTTTCGTGATAGTCTTACGTAGAAAACTTTGCTCCATCTAATTGTGGTAAATGTCGGATAATCAGAAGAATCCCCAAGAGAGAGAGAGAGAGAGAGAAAGTGCATATTTGAAGATAAATAGTTGTTATCTGAATTGATAATGGATGTCGCTGGAAAATTATCAATTCAAGTTTCCCGTGGAAATCTGGGAAAAATTCGATATTCGAAAAATCAATAGAAAAATTATCATGCCATAAAACATAACACTCTATAGGCTGGTTTTATACAAATTTTGGAATCGCATTTTCCGAGATTTGCCACGGGAAATTTGAACTGAAGCTTTTTCCTGAATCAGCTATTGACAATTCACACCAATGCAATCTATCTCCAGACATAACACTCTAGAGGCTGATTTTATACAAATTTCTAATTATTTTTGGAAAATCGAATTTACCAGATTCCCTACGAAAAATGTATACTGAAATTTTTTCTTGCAATAGAGAGACCGAGCAAACGGAGCAATGGTTCAAGCTGCGGCGTTTCGATCGGAAGGTACCGGGTTCGAATCCCGATAGGGGCAGGATGCAAAAGGGATTTTTCGTCATCTGATTACGATTGGTGACGACGATCAACACAACTATGACCCTGTAGCGACTGACTCATTAACTCAATTCAATCATACGATTCAATTATTCATAATTTAATTCAATCATTCTGAATTATTCATAACTTGTTCATCGCCACATTCACGCGTACCAACATGACGCGCATTTCATATTCAAGCGGATTTATATGAACTCGGCACATTGTCCGCACCAACGCAACACACTTCATTATATTCAAATTTGCGTCTGTCATTTTTCCCCTCTTTATTTTTGTTTCCTCAGATATATATTTTCGGCGCACACGGAATGATATACATTATATACATACTTATTATTTCCTAACGCTGTCATTTTGGATATAAAAATTTACTTTATAATACGGTGGTGAAAAGTAACTAATATATAGTGTATCTTTTGTGGAGTCAATTATAATTAATAAACTATATCAAAAATTGTGAATTACAAATTAAAATAATAATAGCGTTTTAATTAAAGAAAAAGACAATTAAGTGCAACGGTATAACCCCCTGTTGAGAGTATAGAATCCATGGGCCCGACTGATGGAATCGACTGATTATGAGTTAATTTTTTATTTTCGATTGGGATAACACAATCTGCATTACCGAGTTTCACTTTCCGCTGGCTACTTTCGTCTAACTTTAACAGTATTTTACATAAAGTAATGCCAAACCAAACTGATAGCTTCCGGAAAAGCAATATCCCGGTCAAATCTTGGTAGTATTCTTGAGTAATGCATGACTTTAATTTTTGCAATTTTCTGTAATAAAATATTTTATAAAATAAAATAAAATAAAAATTCTGTACTAGAGTAAATTGTATCATATGAAATAATGCTGAGCTGGGATAACGTTGTAATTTTAGTGTTGCATGATGAAATTATTTTTTGTTTCCTGGGATAAAAGTCTGGGCTAATTTCACATCGGTAAAGATTATCATACATTACCACAATTTGAATACTCTGTTAAAGTTAGCCAGAAGTTTCCAGCCAAAAATAAACAATTTGGTGGTTATCAGCCGAAAGTAAATAGGTTAACTGGATAAAATCTATTATATTACTAATAGGCGATTTCATGTGTATCTGTGTTGAATAGGCGCGTAAACCGCTGAACCGATAGTCATGAAAATTTTACCATGTATGAATTTCATCTCAGATTGAATTTTATCGTACGATTTTTTTTTAATTTCATTTTCTTCGGGTACCTCCCGAACAAAAGTTCGGTAAATTTTCGGGTTTTTCATAATAACTTGGACAAATTTTAACCGATTTGTATCATATTTAACCCAGGTTAGTTTAATATTACTACCAATAAATTTGGATATAATTAACATGAATCATCGGAAGCCTTCGGGTGCCTCCCGTAAAAAAGTTCGTTAAATTTTTGGGTTTTTCATAATAACTTGGACAAATTTTAGCCGAATTATATCGCAAATATGGAGAAACGGGAAACGTGCTGCAAATAAAACATAATATACATTATACAACAATGAAAGTAAAACATTTACCATGTATTTCAGTCCATGTCAATACAATTACATTTTTTAAATTTCCATCTTCTACAAGAAATATCTTTTCATACAAAATATTGTACGCGTAAAGATGAGTTAGATTTAATTTTTATTTTTTTTTTCGCATTGTTATGTTTGAATATATTTAATAGTGAAATGACATTGTTTCAAAGTGGACATATTTTGTGATTTTTCTGTGAAAATACGCAAATAAATTGAAAATTAATTGAAATTTTTAATCAGTAGCTATAATATAGTTTAAGTTAAATAGAATTTTTGTGATTAGAAATAACAAAATAATTGTTGGTGAATATTTGACAAGTGAAATATTGATGCAAGTTCACATACATTCTTATTAAATCTTATTAAATTTGTGTCTGCAGTTTATAAATGTGTCAATCTGTTGTTAACTTTTTGTTTGTAGAAATAATTTTATTTTGACTAAAAATGCCACCGAAAAAAAGATCTATTGGAAATGTTACGGCGAGATCGAAGAAGATGAAAGCAACAAGAGCGGTTGAAACACCTGAACAGCATGACATACGACTTGAAAATGATCGAAGCAGAACTTCTTCTTCAAGAGCGGTTGAAACACCTGAACAGCATGACATACGGCTTGGAAACGCTCGAAACAGAACTTCTTCTTCAAGAGCGGTTGAAACCCTTGAACAGCATAACATACGACTTCAAAACTATTGCTTACGATATCTTGAAACTAAATCAATCGCCGTAGAAGAACAAACGACGGCTACCCAAAGGTTTCGAGAGCTGGCAGAAAGTGCATTCAGTAATGAAGCAGCAATTTCGGAACATTTTTTGGGATTAATGAACATCGTGTGCAAACATTGCATTTCGCTTAACTTCGCAGAAGAAAAAACTGGAAATAGTACTAATGAGTTTTCTCGATGTTGCCAGAAGGACCAAGTTAAATTATCTCCACTTGATAACTATCTCGAGTATTTAGAAAATCTTATGACCAATGTTCTGCCACAAAGCAAGCAATTTATGGAATGCATACGATCGTATAATAGTTCATTTGCGTTTGACTCGACTGGAGCTAACATTAAGCCACCTCAAGAAAAAGGACCAAATTGCTTTCGCGTATGCGGACAAATAGTTCATCGGATTGAAATAGTGCATCCTGAAGGAAATGAAGCCAGAAAATTTGCCCAGATATACGTGTTGGAACCTGATGATGCAATCTACCAACGAATGAACCTTTCAGAGAACAAGCAGTGCTCAGAAATAGAAAATCAGCTGATATAATTAACAAACATCCACCTATTGAAACTACCGAAGCAGATGTCGTTAATCCAACGGTGGCATTAGCACTAATTTATGATGGAGACAATGACCAAAGGCGGTATAATGCTCCAACGGTTAACGAAGTGGCCATAGTGTTTTAAAGTAAAGATGGAGAACCACCGTTTCATCGGGATATTATTATGTATTTACGTGCTAATCAGCCTGACCAACCAATTTTTAAACGGATTGACATTTGTTATCCTCATTTAGATACCGTAACGTACCCGATTTTATTTCCGACGGGTCAGGAAGGATGGAGCACACAAATTGGTCGCTGTAAAAAGAACGAGACAGATAAGCGATTCAGACTATCAATGGAGGGATATTTTCTTATCGTTTGTCAGTTAGAGAGATGTTTTCCCAGTTACCGAACGCAGGACGTTTAACCCAGCAGCATGTGGTTGACGCTTATATTCGCGCAGAGTCAAACGATCTTCAATGGATCCGAAACAATAATCTTGCTTTAAGAGGAGATAGCTATAAAGCTTTAAGGGAATACTTAAATCGTGACGCAGATTTGGAAAACAAGCAGGTTGGAAAATCTGTAATATTGCCATCTAGCTTTCAGAGTAGCCCTCGCAATATGCAACAGCATTACCAGGATGCTATGGCAATTGTTAGAAGGTATAGTAAGCCGGATCTTTCTGTCACCATGACCTGCAATCCGAAATGGAAAGAAATCGTAGAAAATTTTGAGCCCTTGCAAAAAGTGGAACATTGGCCAGACTTGGTAGCTAGAGTTTCTCGGCTAAAGTTAAATAGTTTAGTAACGGACATTATGAAAAAGTCTCATTTTGGAACTGTGAAAGCAATCGTTCATGTAATATAATTCAAAAGCGAGGATTGCCACTTGGTCACATTTTAATCATTCTCGGTGACGATTCAAAATTACGAACTGAAGAAGATATCGACAAAATTGTTATTGCTGAAGTTCCTGACCAAGAATTATCGCCTCATCTTTTTGAAATCATTGTTAGAAATATGATCCATACACCATGTGGCAACCGTAATCCAAACAGTCCATGCATGGTGCAAGGGAAATGTTCCAGAGGTTTTCCAAAAGAATTTCAAGTTATTACATTGGGAAATGTGAACGGATACCCCAAGTACAAAAGAAGAGAGGCAAACGAAATAGAAGTTTTTCCCGGTCGTCGCATTGATAACAGTTGGGTGGTCTCATACAATCAATATCTTTGTCTAAAATATAACTGCCATATCAACGTTGAAATATGTGCCACAGTAAAGAGTATGAAATATTTGTTTAAATATGTGTATAAAGGACATGATTGTGCTATTGTTTCGGTATCCGAAAAAAATAATCACGATGAATCTTAATGTAGGTGGATTCGCGTTATGTCAGTGCACCAGAAGCCATTTGGAGAATTTTTTGTTTCCCAATGCATGATCAAAGCCAAATACCGATTGCCAGTTCATTTACATGAAGAGCAGAGCGTTTGCTTTCTCGTAGGGAATATACTGCATGCAGCAGACAGTGCCACTTCAAGAGATACAAAGCTTACTGCTTGGTTTAAACTCAACCAAAATCCAGATGATCCAGATGCAAGCCAGTGGAAATATTGGGAAATCCCCGATCACTATGTTTGGGACGGGAAAAACACTCCCTGGAAAAAGCGACAACGTGGTGGAAATAAAGTGATTGGTCGGATGTATACTGTTAGTATCAAGGATTCTGAAAGATTTTATCGTAAACTCTTGCATCAACATGAGACGGGAGCTAAATCATTTGAAGACGTTAGAACGATTCCAGTTAGCGGCGGGGTCAAATGTTGTGAAACATACCAGGAAGCAGCAAAGGAAAAAGGATTTCTTTTAGATGATTCAATTTGGCAAAAAACTCTGGAAGACGCTAAATCGTATATGCTATGCCTGCCCAAATGAGACAGATTTTTGAATATTTTTGTGCGTTTTCCTCGCCATCTGACCCTTTGTTGCTTTGGAATAAAAATAAGGAAGACATGACTAAAGATATATGCCGCAAACTCCACGGTTGGGATGAGCATTGCACCAGTTGCGAATCATGTGCTATAAAGAATATTCAATCCGCATTAAGAATACTAGGATTTACTCTACAGTCTTTCAACCTACCCAATGTTACAAGCGGATTACTTAATATTGACTACGCTCCATTCAATTTTGAAGAAGAGAAGGAGATTGCCGAAAATATGATCTCCTCTTTTAACCCCATGCAGTACTGTGTATTTCACAAAATTGTTGGTGCAACTCAAGATAAAACCAGAAGTCCAAAATGTTATTTTCTTGATCGTCTTGGAGGTAGCGGGAAAACTTATTTGTATGAAACACTGATTCCTCATTTTCGCACAAGAAAGCACTTAGTTTTGGCTACGGCAACAACTAGAGTAGCTGCTAATTTATTAATAAATGCTATTCACTTTTTAAACTGCCTGTACGAATCGGAGAAACATCCATCTCAGGATTGAGAATGGAAAGTGATACAGAAGATATTCGTCGTGCAAAATTGATTATTATAGATGAGTGCACTATGGCATCCAGTCATGTACTGAATACAATTGACAAGTTGCTGCAAAAAGTTATGCAAACAAACGTCCCGTTTGGTGGAAAGGTCATGTTAATTGGAGGGGGTTACCGGCAATGTTTAGCTATTGTTCCACATGCAATGCGGTCTGCTGCGGTTCAATCAAGCTTAAAGTATTCACAAAACTGGCACAATTTGGAGAAGCTGAGTTTAGTAGAGAACATGAGTTGCGTTGATCAAGACTATAATAATTGGTTGTTACAACTTGGAGCTGGAACACTTGATTGTGGGAACAACTTACTACCTGACACTATTGAAATTCCCGAAAATTTTATTTGTGGCGATGATTTCGTGACAGAAACTTTTGGAAAAGCAATTTCTTTAAATGACATCCCTTCCTTATCGAGAAAAGAAATTTTACGCCCAAAGAACGTTGATGTGGACAGAATCAACAATAAAATTATTGGCTTGCTTTCTGAACAAATTCGAGTGTATTTAAGTACAGATGAAGTCGATACAGAAGATGAAATTGAGCGTCTTAACTTTCCACTAGATTATTTGAATTCTATCAATCCGGCTGGGGTACCTCAACATACTCTGAATCTTAAAGTTGGAACTATAGCCATGCTACTTCGGAATCTCAACACTAAACAAGGATTATGCAACGGTACACGATTAGTTGTGAAAAACATGAAAGATAACGTTATTGAGGCAGAAGTGCTCACTGGATCTCATATGGGTAACATTGTTTTAATTCCAAGGATAGATCTTTCAAGTTCCGACCTGGAGTTACCTTTTAAACTTAAACGACGACAATTTCCTATTAAGGCAGCATTTGCTATGACCATAAACAATTCTCAAGGTCAAACAATGGATAAAGTTGGGATATACCTGTCGGAACCTGTATTTGGACACTGACATCTTTATGTTGCATTCTCAAGGGTTCGTCATTCCTATGACGTCAAAGTTAAGATTAGCATTGATGTGACCTGTCAATAGCTATTGCAGGGAAAACGATCAGTTCAAATTTTCCGGAGGAAATCTCGGAAAATTCGATTTTCCACAAATTATTAGAAAATTTGTATAACATCAGCTTCTATATTGTTATATTTGGAGATGTATTTTGCTATTGTGACTTGTCAATAGTTATCGCAGGAAAAAAATTCAGTTCAAGTTTCCCGTGGGAAATCTCGGAAAATTCGATTTTCCAAAAACCATTTGAAAATTTGTGTAAAATTAGCCTCTAGAGTGTTATGTCTCGAGTTAGATTACATTGATGTGACTTGTCAATAGAGCTGTCGCAGGACCAAATTAATTCAAGTTTCTCCTGAGAAATCTCGGAAAATTCAATTTTCCAAAAAGAATTAGAAAGTTGGTATAAAATCAGCCTCTAGAGTGTTATATCTGGAGATGTATTTTGCTGATGTATTTTGTCAATAGCTATCGCAGGAAAAAAATTCAGTTCAAGATTCCTGTGGGATATCTCGGAAAATTCGATTTTCCAAAAAATATTAGAAAATTTGTGTAATATCTGTCTCTAGAGTTTATTGTCTGGAGATGTATTTTATTGATGTGATTTATCGATAGATTTCGCAGAAAAAAATTCAGTTCAAGTTTCCCGTGGAAAATCTCGGAAAATTTGATATAGTTTCCATCGGAAAGTAAGAAATGTTTAAAATCAGCCTCTAGAGTGTTATATCTAGAGATGGATTGCAGTTTCCCATGGGAAGCATGAACTGAATTGTTTTCCTGTCTTGGCTATTGACAAGTCACATCAATCAAATACATGTCCAGACATAACACTCGAGACGATGATTTAATACAAATTTTCTTATTATTTTTGGAAATTCGAGTTTTCCGAGATTTCCCACGGGGAACTTAGACTGATATTTTTCCTGCGATAACTGTTCACAAGTCAGATCAATAAAATATATCTCCAGACATAACATTCTAGAGGCTAATTTCACGGAAATTTTCAAATGATTTTTAAAAAATCGAATTTTCCGAAATTTCCCACGGGAAACTTGAACTGAATTTTTTTCTGTGATAGCTATTGACAAATCACATCAATAAAATACATCTCCAGACATAACACTCTAGATGCTGATTTTTTATAAATTTTCTAATTATTTTTGGGAAAATCGAATTTTCCGAGATTTCCTAGGGGAAACTTGAACTGAATTGTTTTCCTGTGATAGCTGTTAATAAGTCACACCAATAAAATACATCTCCAGAGAGAACACTCTAGAGGCTGATTTTATACAAATTTTGTAATTATTTTTGGAAAATCGAATTTTCCGAGATTTCCCACGAGTAAAATAAATTGAAGTTTTTTCCTGCGATAGCTATTGTAACTTACAAGTCACATCAATAACATACATTTTCAACTTTCGGCTAACTTTAACAGGTTCCGATTGATAACGACTACATTTTTTATTTTCGGCTGGAATAACACAATCTGCATTACCGATTTCTTTTTACTGTCGGCTGGGATCGCACAGTCTACAACACCATTTTTTACTTTCGGCTGGACTAACACAATCTGCATTATCAGCGTTTTACTTTCGGCTGCCAACTTTCGGTTGCCAACTCTCGGCTAACTTTAACAGTATAATTTAAATCACATTAGAACCACAAGCAATTAAACTGATTGTCACTCTCGGGAAATATCACCACAACTAATCGTCGAGTAAAGCCTTATAGGAGGGTCCCAATTGTTTGGTATTATCACCTGGTTCAAGGACAAATAGCATCGCGAGGGTAAGTTGGTGATTGTGGTAATGGAACGGAAAACGCCGTTATACTTGCAAAATAAACATGGGAATTTGACTTTCAAGTTGTAAATAGGTCTTAAAGCTTATAGTAAAAATGACTCAAATTGTAATGTAGTTAAATGTAAATTTGGTGCTTTTTACAACGTCATAACCTCCAATGAACAACAAAGTAGTAGAGAGCTTGGGTGAGAACTGTATCGAATGGTAAACCGTATCTTTCTCAACACCACATTTTGAAGGATTATGGGATCCTGGTGTTACATTTTTCTAAGTTCATGTTAGAAAAGTCATCGGATATTGAGCTCCTACATTTGAAAAATACAGCTTCTGTGTAAAATCAAAGAAATAATAAACTCTCATTCTGAGAAACTGTAAAATATGAATCAAGAATTTTCGATCAAATGGCACGAACGATCGAAGTGAAGTGGCAGCACCAATAGCAAAACATTAAAATTCGTGAATTGGTTTTGATCAAGGAACCGAAACAATCACCGTTGTCGTGGCCTAAAGAGCGAATAATAATAGTTCATCCCAGAACAGACAATTTAGTCCGAGTAGTTACATACTCCAAAACGAATAAGGCCAATTATTAAGTTGTTCAAACTAGAGAAAGCAAGAAGAAAGAGAAAAGGAATTCTTTGTCACTAAAAATTAATAATTAGACAGGGTTATATCCCTGTATAAGCATAATTTAATTTAACATTGTTAATAGGTACACTTCAGGGAAAACATTCAGGTGAAATAATAAATAAATTTGAAACTTACGCCAAAAGTTTTATTACCGCCTAGTGTATTATGTGAATATTAAATTTTACCACCTGGAATTTCATCAAAACATACCACATTTAATTCTTTGAACCAAAAGGAATCGCATTCCGCCAAATAACTTGAGTAGGTCAGGTACATACATTGTATTAATTCCCAAATATGGGTCAACGAATCAACACCTACCGCGTTGCAAAATAACAGGAAAAAAAGGAAAACAGAAAAATGTGCGAAAAAAATGAATTTTCAGACGTTTCAATGCAATTTAATAATCAAAAAAAAAAAAATTGTATAATAAAACGATCAAAATGGTTTCTAAAATTGAAATTATAAAATATAAAATCAGTAAAAAAAAAATCGGGCGTGGCATTTTTTTTTGTATAAAAAAAATATATAATCCCATTTTTGCCACCACCATCCCAAACCCTAAACTACTCTATATTGTGTGCTGTTAGCTGAAAAGTACCCTGAATTTACAAAAAAAAATAAAAATAAAAAAAAAAAATCATAGAACCTCTTCCTCATCATCGCTAATTTTTATTTAATTTTTTTTCTCTATTTCATACATTCCAGCCCATCACCTTCATCCTCATCACCAGGATTCAATGTGTTTTATTATTTTTTTTTTTCATCCTATTTCAATTTTTTATAACAACAATAAAAAAACTACACCATTATAAGGACTCATTCCCTAAAAACGTAAAATTAAAATGTGAAACGAAAAAGCTCTGAAGAGGCAGAAAGAACTTTTTATTATTCTCTTGTTCATCCGAAATATAAAAAAAAAAAAAACGATGCCGAGAAAAAAACTCACAACAACAATTACACAAGTAACTAAAATTACTACTTATATTTTTCTATACAACTAATACTAATACAACACCATATTTTGCCACCCAATGCCACCCTTTGCTCGTATTCGCGAACCCCTTTTTTATTTTATTTTATTTTATTTTATTTTCGTCATCATCGTCATCATCATCATCATCATCAACAACATCATCCGAATGATTATGTTTTGAGAAGAGCTTTTTATTTAACATTTTTTATGAGCTTTTTTTTCGGTGTATTTTTTCGGTGGGTGATTTTTTCAGTGGGATTGATTGAATAAAATTTAGAAGAATGTTTTATATAGATTTTTTTTTTTTAAGGCCACCGTCGCGAAAAGTAGAGATCATGATGAATATGATTGTAATAGTGTAGTGTAAGTGAATGTGTGTTTATCGAGAAATTCATATTGTTACTACAAGGGAAATTTATATATTAAGCCACCTTGAACGGTTTTTCTTTTCATATTTCTTCTTTCGTGTATAAATGTGGATATGGGGTGAAAATTTAGTTTTCCATCCAATTTTTTATTATTTTTATTTTATTTTATATTATTTTTGTGTGTGTATCGTTAAAACATTTTTTTTTTCATTATTCCTTTTTTTTTGTATTTTTAAATAAATATAAAAAATAAGGATTGGTAAGGAGGCGTTCGAGGAGCAGAGAAGATTTTAAAAAAAAAAAAATGTATGTAGTTTTCCGTTATTTTCTTTCTATTATTATTGCGAAATGAAAATAATATTTATAGAAACGTGAAGTGAAACGGGATCTCATCGTAATTCGAGCGGGATAGGGAAAGGTGATTAAATTTTTCCTAGATTTGTGTACACAGACCACACTACGAATACCAAAATATAAATACATAGAACTAAAAAAAAAATCGTTATTGTTGAGATTTGATATTTTGTTGGTTTGCTGTGTTGTTTATAATACATACTTTTCAAGAGGAAATAGAATTGAAAATGAGCACACCATAAAGGAAACACAAAAAAAAAAAAAATTCCTACGAACGACGAAAGAAAAATGTTTGCCTCATTTTTATTTTTTGGGTGGTTTAATTTTGCTTAAAATAAATTTATGTGATCATAAAAATTTTTACTGGTGGATTTTTTATTATCATCAAAAACGAGCAAAAGCGCAAAAAAAAAAAATCAGCATCGATTCTAAAATACAATAATAAAAATAAAATTTATATATTTTGCGGATAGATTTATTTAATGTAATGGTAATGTATAATTTTCTCACAATCCCGAGCACATACATTCAACGTGTTCCACCATGAACATTCTTACATTGGGTTTAATATTTAGCCCTACTGATATTCTATAATATGCTCTTTGCAAAGAAACATAATTAATTATCCATGAAGATGAATCAGGAATATAATTTTCGTATACAATATGGTTATTACGTCAGAAACATACTCTCCTCGCATATTCATTTCGATCGGTTTGGTTTTTTTTTTTTTTTGAATAGAATACATTAAAATACTAATGTTTGTCTAGACAGGAAGATCATTAATACTGGAATCATTTTTGATAAGGGTAAACAAATATTTATTTTATTGTTCATACAAATTTCCCATTTTTTTTTAATCTTATCGTTTTGCGAAAATACAAATTTTTTTTTTTTAAATTGCTTGGAAGCTTTGATTTTGACGAAGGGATTGAAAGATTAGAAGGTGTGGTATACACACCTTACGTATATGTGAATCCTTCATGTATTGGGTATACCAATATTATTGTATTGTAAACTTTGACAGAAGCGATGATGTTTCTATCGAAATTGAATTTTGATTGTCAGGAGTCAGTAGAATAAATATTTGATTAATATTTAAGCCGATGTCTGCATTAACCGTTAAAATCTTAGAAAATCTGAATTATCACCAAGTTTTGTGCATCGTAAAGTGAAGTAACAGCCCTTTGTACAAATATTCATTGAATCCTTATTAGTAAATCATGTAGTATGGAAGGGCTTAAAAAATGAAGATCGACCCTTAAAGGTGAAATGACCAAAATATTAACGTTTGCTGAAGATATTACGGCTATCACAAAAGATGACATATTCCTTGACATACCTTTTCAATAACACCGTATGTTTTGTCCGGATAATTGTTATTCGACACTCCAAGAAATAATTAGAATTATTTCAGCTCCTTATTTCTGTTTGTTGTTGTCGCTCCTTATCCACTTAGATGATCTTTTTTAATAGATATTTTAATGATAACACTTGATGCTTTCACGTTAATTTCTGAATTTATTCTACCTTTTATTTTTTTTCTTATTTACAAAATTTTCTGTATTTTTAGAAAACTGGTTATAAACCGCCAATAATTATAAATTTGCCTATGGAGACATCTATTATAATTATTTTACATTATATAATTTTTTTTAAATGATAAAATAATACTGCCATCTCTTATCGACTAGTAAAACTAATTTTATAAAGTTCCATGTACACTACATAAATTGAGCTAATTTTAATTCATTTTTACATTACTAACGAGCTGTCAAATTTTTAATGTAAATAAACAAAATGTTGTGTGCATTGTGATTATGAGTGCAGACAATTAAATATAAGATAAGTAAAAGTTTATAGTTTACAATAGTATAAATGTTCTTAAATCTAAATGTTGATATCCTTTTAGGTCATCTTGAGGATTTGGATGATGCATATGTCCAGCGTTAACATTTCGCCCCCCCATGAATCGGTTGATTCATAAGATTGTATTGGAAGTTTGCACAATTTGTGAATAGCACGCTGAATTATTTTATTAGTGTTGGCTAAACGTAGGCTTACAATACGTACCCTTCCGTCCTTTGATTTATGTGCTTCAACAACTCTTGCTAATCCCCAACATGTTGATGGTAAGTTTGCTTCCGATACTAATACGACATCTCCAGTTGCTATATTGTCATGTTCTTTAGCCCATTTTGTTCTTTTTTGTAGGATGGTGAGGTAATCTCTGTGCCAGCGGTTCCAAAAATGCTGTTGCATTTTTTTTACTAATTTCCATTTGGCCAATGGTGAAATATGTTGATGCTGTAGATCATCATCTGCCATATCAGTAAATGTACGCCCGATTAAAAAATGAGCCGGCGTTAAGCAATCGATGTCTTCTGATTGGATCACCGCTAATGGCCTTGAATTCATGATAGCCTCGATCTTGGTAATTAAAGTTGTAAATTCCTCTAGAGTAAGTATTGTATCACCAACAACCCTCCCTAGATGAATTTTAGCCTGCTTGACCGCCGCCTCCCATATTCCACCCATATGAGGTGAACCAGGTGGGATAAATTTCCACTCAATTTTATGTTTCAATAGTGCCGCAGCGATGTCCGACGTCTTAGATTTCAAAAGTTGAAATAACTCCCGCAAATGGTTGTTTGCTCCGACAAAGTTTGTACCGTTGTCGGAATACAATGTATGACAACTTCCTCTTCTGGATATAAATCGACTTAGTGCTCCTAGGAAGCTATCGGTTGTGAGATTACACGCAGTCTCTATATGTACAGCCTTCGTACTCAAGCAAACAAATATGCATATGTACACTTTCATGGGTACCTGACCTCTCCTTCTGGTTGGCTGCACCTTGAACGGTCCACAGTAGTCTACACCCACCTTATAGAATGGATGTACATATTGAACTCTTTCCTTCGGTAGGTTCCCCATTAATTGATTTTCTGTTATAGGGCTTTGTTTGATACAGTTGATGCAATTGTGGACTATCGATCTGGATAATATTTTGCCCTTGACTATCCAAAATCTTCGACGAATTATACTAGTGAGAAGACTTACTCCCGGATGATTATACAATATATGCGCGTCTCTCACCAAGCCTTTCACTGCATGATGGTTCATTGGCAGGATGATAGGATGTCTTGCATTAAATGGCACACAAGAATTTTGGATTCGTCCTCCTACCCGAAGAATACTCTGGTCGTCTATAAAGGGATGTAAACTTATTAGATTGCCTCTTTTTGGTAGCGTTCCGTGGTTTTGTAATTCAATCATTTCTGCCGAATACTGAGCTCGTTGAATCTCTCTTATCAGGATGTGTTCCGCTTGTTCGATTTCTTTGCGGATCGTATCTCTCTCCCTTTGCCGGTTTTTAAGGTTGCCGATATATCTTCGTATGAGCGCTAATATCTTGGTCATTTTGCTGAAGCTGGAGTATCTGCTAAGGAAATTTTGCATAAAATCGTTCGACGTTACTACAAAATTGTCCGTCTTTGAAGGGCGAAGTTCTTCAGTGGTCATAATTTGTGCTCGTGTGTTCCTTGTTTGTATGACTTTAGTCTGTTCAACGTCGACTAACCATTGAGGTCCAAACCACCACAGCTTACTCTGGGTTAGTTCTATAGCATTTGTACCGCGGGATGCAATATCAGCCGGATTATCCTTGGATGAAACATGCCACCAGCACTCTCGTTTATATAACTGGATTATTTCACTTGATCTGTTCGCAACAAAAGTTGTCCATCGTCTTGGATGTTCGGCTAACCAATCTAATACAATTTGTGAATCTGTGAATAGGGAAACATTAGTGATTTTCACAGTTAAGGACTCCTCCACCGATTTCATGAGCTTTGTTAATAACAAAGCACCCATCAATTCCAATCGAGGTAAGCTAATCTGCTTCACCGGTGCTACCCTTGATTTAGATGCAATTATGTTAGAAACTACGCCTTGGCCTGTAACCACTACAGCGTAAACAACGGCAGCATACGCGTTTTCGCTTGCGTCGCAAAAACCAATCAATTTGACTTGGCTGCCTGATTGTATCCATCTTGGAATGCGAATAACGTGGGCCTCGCATAAATCATCTTTGATATCCATCCATGCCTTTAGAATGTGTGGGGGAAGCTCATTATCCCAATTCACGCTTTGCATCCAGAGCTTCTGGAACAGAATTTTCGCCTTTATTATTATCGGAGACAACCAGCCAAGTGGGTCATAAATGCGACTCGCGTCTGATAATAATGTGCGCTTCGTGTGTAGATTGCGATTTGGAATGTCAACCTTGAACTGGAATACGTCTTCATATGGATTCCATTGAAGACCTAATACCTTTGATGAATCCGTGTGTTCTCCGATCTCTTTTACATCTTTCTCCTTGACATCTTTTTCCGTTGTGTTATGAATGAATAATCGGAGTTCGTTGTTGTTTGTGAGAAACTTTCTTAGTTTGAAACCATGCACTCCTAGAGCGTTTGTTACTTGCTCTATTAATTTTTTAGCACAAGGTATTGAACTTGCTCCCGTCATTATATCGTCCACATACATGTCATGAAGTATGGCTTCTGCTGCTTCTGGCTGAGTTGGCTGTAGTTGTATACCGATGGCTGTTAGAGTCCGGGTTGCTAAAAAGGCTGCAGGCGCGGTGCCATAAGTTAACGTTTTCAGTTCATATGTATCTGGCTGATGATTTGGACTTATTCGCCATAAAATATTTTGATATTTTCGATCCTCTGGCGACACCCACACTTGTCGGTACATTTTCTCCACGTCCCCACATATCACAAACTCATGTTGTCGAAACTTAACAAGAATATTGATAAGCGGGGTTTGTACATTGGGGCCAACCATTAGAATATCATTCAACGACAGCCCTGTAGATGACTTGGTGGAAGCATCAAATACCACACGAAGCTTCGTGGTTAAACTGCTTGCTTTCAGTACTCCGTGGTGTGGTAGATAATATTTATTTTGTTTTTCGAACTTTTGTATTCGTACCATGTGGCCTAACTCCTCATACTCTTCCATGAATGTCTTATACATTTTGCCGAATTCCTCGTCTCGTTCAAACTTTCGTTCCATGGCTTTTAGACGGTTTAAAGCAGCATTGTACGTTGTCCCAAGCATGCTAGCTGATTGTTTGAATGGTAACTTTACTTCGAATCTATTGTCTTGCACTTGCTTGGTCGTTGTTAGGAACACATCTTCGCATTTTTGCTCTTCTGGGGTTTGTTTTATGCATTTGGGAACTTCTTCTATTTCCCAAAACCTGCGAAGTGATTTATCGATATCTAACAATATATTAAAATTCTTTACCTCGCTATTGGATTGATATTGCGCTGATTCCGTTTTCCCAGCTACTATCCAACCGAAAATGGTCCGTAACGCTCGTAGACCGCTTGGTAGTTGTAGGTTTTCCTTTTGTATTGCCTTAAAAAATATATCTACCCCTAGTAGTATATCAATGTGGCCGCGTTTGTTATATGTTGGATCAGCCAAAAGTAATCCATTCAGCATTCGCAGATCTTCCTCTGCTAATGTGAAATCGCTGAATGTGCCCGATACCTTAGGTATGATGAACGCTTGAGTCGTCAATGTGGTTGTACTATCGTTGGCTGCTATTACTAGATCAACTGATCCCTTAGTTGTTCCCACTCCAGTTTCGCCTAACCCTTTCACCAAAATTCTGGCATTTTTACGCGTGATGTTTAGATTCTGCATACACGCCTCTGTGATGAACGACTCTTGCGATGCCGAGTCGAGTAATGCTCGATAAGTCTGCCATTCGCCATTACCATCTTTAATTTTTACCAGTGCAGTTGGTAGTATTCCTCCTCGAGTTGCATGGATTGTAGCGTACGTCATTTTAACTTCGGCTTCACTACGTTTTTCTGTTGTTTCCTGAATTGTGGGTGAGGCAATATTAACGTTTGCACTTACCATGCTACTCTCGACAGAAGTGCTTCCATCTCGTGATGACCCGTGGAGTGATGTATGATGCTTCCTTTGACAATGTTGGCACCTAGCTTTCGATCTGCAATCTTGCACCCTATGACCGCCATATAAACAATTGTAGCATCTATTGCTCCCTTTTATTGCCTCCGATTTTTCAGTTGACGTCATGCTTTTGTACCTGTCACAATCATGGATTCTATGACCGTTTTGTTTGCAAATCGGACATAGTATAGTTGGAGACATTGCAACAGGATAAGCTCTAGTAGTTGATGGTCGAATCGGAGCAATCTTCTTTGCATAGTCTTTGGTTGATTCTAACATGTCTATACGTCTTCCAAGAAATACCAACAAGTCGTCGATCGTCGGAAAATCTTTCTCTGCGATGTCCCTTGCCCAAAGAGACCTGGTTTCATTGTCAAGTTTGTTTATTGCAATGTGCACTAACCAAGGATCCCTTTTCTCAGCACTTGGCCCTAATGCCTTAAGTCCTCTAAGCGATTCGTCGAGTGTATCGGTTAACTTCCTGATATTAATCGCATTCGGTTGTGTAATGTTTGGCTGATCTAAGTACGTTTTAATGAACGCGTTTACTGTATGGCGCTTCCTGTCATACCGCTTAATAAACTTTTGAAACGCCTCGTGGTAATTGGCATCGGTGACAGCAAGGTGGCGAATTAGGGCTGCTGCTTCTCCCTTCAACAGACCTCTAAGGTATTGTAATTTCTGAGCTCCAGTCAGATTATCCCTGTCGTGAATGGTAGAGCTATGAATATCAAAAAACGATTGCCACTCCATGTAATCGCCATCGAATGTCGGAATATTAATTTTTGGCAATCGTACCTCGATTGTTGAATGCTCGGAACCATTCGTGGCGCTGTCGTTTTGCTTTATAGTCGAAAGGCTATGCTTCCTCATGGACGCGTTCAGTCCCGCAAGCACTATATAGTAGCTGTCCTCGAAATCGGAATGGTCTGATTCCACTTTCTCATCTTGATCAAACATCTGGCGTTCAATAGCCATGAATTCGGTTAATAGTTTCTGTGCTCTATCTAGCTTTACGTTTATCTCATCTGTGCTAGCGTTATCTAAATTACCTCGCACAAAGTTAACTAGCTTAGTCATGGAACCCTTAATAACCGCTCGCTGTCTTTTCAACCCCTGCATTTTGCACTATTTAGGTATTCACTAATTAATTTTATATCTTTTTTTTTTTTTAGAAAACGTTTACAACTGCTTATTACATACACAACTCTGAATGTTAACTTGCACTATAAGTAATAAGACGCGTAAATAAACTGTCTTATAATTAATTTTATTAACACTCGTTATGATTTAACTGTTTATTGAATTACGGAACTTTCGGATCTGGCGGCTTTACTATTACAAGCCAACAGCTATTCAACGACACCGATTGAAATTAATTTGGGATCACTTATTTGTAATTTTATTTAATTGTGAATAAATAATGAAGAGTTTTACTTGCCACTATATTAAGGCGTCTATATTATAGTTTCCTTTCTCAAGATGTAACCAAGCGCTATTTGCTGGCTTCGCTTAGCGATGTTCTATATCTCCGTTATTATTTACCGTTGGATTTTAGCTCCTATGATGTGTGGACTGATGATTTAGTCCCTGTTTCAGCGCCAATGTTTTGTCCGGATAATTGTTATTCGACACTCCAAGAAATAATTAGAATTATTTCAGCTCCTTATTTCTGCTTGTTGTTGTCGCTCCTTATCCACTTAGATGATCTTTTTTAATAGATATTTTAATGATAACACTTGATGCTTTCACGATAATTTCTGAATTTATTCTACCTTTTATTTTTTTTCTTCTTTACAAAATTTTCTGTATTTTTAGAAAACTGGTTATAAACCGCCAATAATTATAAATTTGCCTATGGAGACATCTATTATAATTATTTTACATTATATAATTTTTTTTAAATGATAAAATAATACTGCCATCTCTTATCGACTAGTAAAACTAATTTTATAAAGTTCCATGTACACTACATAAATTGAGCTAATTTTAATTCATTTTTACATTACTAACGAGCTGTCAAATTTTTAATGTAAATAAACAAAATGTTGTGTGCATTGTGATTATGAGTGCAGACACTTAAATATAAGATAAGTAAAAGTTTATAGTTTACAATAGTATAAATGTTCTTAAATCTAAATGTTGATTTCCTTTTAGGTCATCTTGAGGATTTGGATGATGCATATGTCCAGCGTTAACACCGTACATGAAAAGGTATCACTTGCGGCTACTCAAAGGCTGCAATATTTAAAAGGCTTATTGAAGGGTGAACCGCTCGGTTTAGTTAAACATTTGTCAATTACCGACGCTATAATTACATTAAGGCATACCAAATCCTTTGTAAGCGATATGATAAAAATAAGGCGACCATCAACTGTTGTATCGAAACATTCGTGAAACAACCAGTTATTTCACGTGTTAATTGCTCTAAGATTCGAAAATTGGCTGATACCACCGAGGATATTATAGGAGGGCTCAAAGCTGTTAGACTGCCAGGGAAAATGAGAGATTCTTGGCTAATCTATATATTCGCCGAAAAGCTAGATGATGGTAGCAGACAGTGCTAGCAACATGAATCGTCAAAACGAGCACCCTACCCTTATAATTTAATTGATTGTTTCCATACCAGAGAAGTCAATACTGGTAAAACTCGAAATTGCTCGTTGTGCCACCTAGAGCATATGTTGTATTTATGTCCTACATTTGAAGTCTGGACTCAGGATCACAGGCATCATTCGTTACCGAAGCCTGTGTCCAACAACTATCCTTACCGCGGCGAGAAACAAATATTTCCATTATCGCTGTGGGAGATGTCACAAAGCCAGCACCGCACGTTCATCAGCAGCTCTCGAGATTTCATCGAGATATCAACCAAATAACTAAATCCAATTTCATGTAGTAATACTACCCAAAATTACCACAGTATTGCCGCTAGCAAACCTCAACCCAAAGTTTATGGATTAGCTAAAGTCGCTTCAGTTAGCCGATCCAGTGTTTGATGAGTCAAATACGCTAAATATTCTACTGGGAGTAGATCACTTTTTAATATTTTGATACAAGGGAAAGTCTATCATAGTCGCAAAATACACCTATAGCACAAAATAGTATTTTCGGTTGGATGATTGTCGGCACTGCTCAATCCATTTAAAATCAAAGTTCATTTAGTGTCAGTTTTAGCACAGAATTAAAAATAGAGATGGAAGAAATTCCACCAAGTAAACACTTAACCGAGGTAGTTAAATTGGGCGAAACTCGTTTTGAAACCTCTCATCAACGAACCAACCACGGCAGATTTCTAGTTCACTTACCATTTAAACAACCCAAGAAAGAATTGGGAAATTCAAGGCACATGGCAATCCGGCGGTTGTATGCTATCGAAAATAAATTTCGAAACCATAAGAACCTAAAATCGGAATATGTGGAGTTTATGCGAGAATACATCATGCTGGGCCACATGGAACGCATATCTTCCACCAACTTGAACGTCAAACCAAAATCTTCATTGTATATGCCTCAACTTGAGGAAATGGACTTCAAATTGCGTTTCATTGCTCAAAAATATACCTCCAACCAACCAAGAACTGTTGCCGATTTAAATAATTTATGGAACATGCTCAGTAAAATTACTAGGACTGGAATGATGTCCAATAAATGTTTCGATTAACCAAGAAGTTACCAACACCAAACGAAAATTGTTGTCAGAAGCTTTAAAAATTTTCGACCCGCTCGGTTGGCTGTCTCCATGACTATTATGATCAAAACATTGTTTCAATCGTTATGGCTGTTAAATTTATAATGGGATGACCCCTTACCCACACACATAGCAAAGAGATGGAAAGAATTTAGATACGAATTGCTCGACATAGATACTATAACATAAATAACTGCACGCTTTAACTGCACGGATTCTTGGAATTATCAGAATATGCTTATTCTACAGTCGTTTATACCAGAACAGAAGCAGAGGTGGCACTTTCCGTACCAATATAGGTAGTTTGCGCAAAAACTACGGTTGCTCCAATCAAACACATATTCATTCCCCGTTTCGAACTATGTGATGCGCTCCTTCTAACTAGATTATTGAAAACCATGGTAGAATCACTTAAATCTGAAGAGAGTGCTGATGTTTATACTTGAAGAGACTCAATGAATGTATTGTGGTGGCTGTCGTCGCATTCACGATCTTTTAAAATTATTCTCGCTAATCGCACTGCAGAGATTTTGGAATCTACATCTAGAAAAAATTGGGGGTATGTACCTACTAAAGAAAACCTGCCCGATTGCGCTGCACGTGGGGTACTACCATCCAAGTTGCTGAATTTTTACCTTTGGTGGAATGAACCAACATGGCTCGAAAAAGATCCAAAATTCCATCCAAATCAAACTCAACTCATGCAGGAGACCATTTCAAATTCATTCCTGGACGAATTATCACAAAGGTACTCCAAATTTTCAGAGTTCGTGAGACTAATTGCTTTATTGTTGCAATTTCATAACAACCTAAAAATGTCTGTGAATAAAGTACCAAAATCCATATTGTTATCATCAGGCCTTTATAACCAAGCTACCAATATAATTTTCAAATGGGTCCAGACTAATTGTTTTACAACGGAAATTGCGTGCTTTAAAAAGCAAGTAAAAATCACTTTCGAAACACAGTGAATTGGTCACATTAAACCCAAGTTTTAGACAACCATGGCATATTGCGAGTTGGAAGTAGAATCCAACAAGCAAACGTCAAATATGATTAAAAATGTCCAATCATACTACCCGCAAAGCACCTAATTACCGAGCTGATCGTAGACGAGATACACGTGAAATATCTACACACAGCATATCTACACAAATATTGGATCATAAATTGCAAAAATATTGTACATCCTGTATAACCGATATCGACCTCAAAAAATTATTCAACTAATTGGAGATTTACCACCCGCCCAAGCAAGCCATCCTGAAATATGTGGTCAGCGAGACAGGGGCGGATTTTGCTGGTCCTATTTTTCTACGTTCGATGGTAGGAAGACAAAACAAACCTCACAAAGGATATACAGCGATTTTTGTCTATATGAGCACCAAGGCTGTTCATTAAGCATTGGTCAGCGACCTATCTACATGCGCTTTTCTGGTTGCCTTAAAACGTTTTATGTCAAGAAGAGGAGTTTGTTCGGGCATCTTTAGCGACAATGGCATCAACTTCGCTGGCGCTAGAAATCGCCTTCAAGAAATCTACAAACTAAACAAGTCTATAAAACGTAATAACTTAGTTTAAAATTTTTTATTAGATTACCAAACAAAATGGTATTTTTGACCACCGTCTGGTCCAAATCATGGTGGTTTGTGTGATGCAAATATCACTTAAGAAGAGTTTTGGGTAATACATTCATTACTCAATTTGGAAGAGATGACGACATTACTGTGCTATATTCACTGTCATCGGATGACGTCGATGTGGTACCACCGGCACACTTCATTATTGGACATCCGCTTACTTTACCACTCCATTCAGATTTAACCAACGTTAAACAAAATGCATTTACACGATGGCATCTTATTCAACAAATGGTGCAACACTTTTAGAATCGCTTTTCTGCCGAATATTTGACAACATTTCACAACCGTTAGAAATGGCAGCATATAAACGTAAACATCAAAATCAATGATATTGTATTAATACGCAATGACAACATACAACCAGCACAATGGCCATTATAGGCAAAGTTGTTGAAACGCATCCCGGTCGAGATGGGTTTGTACGAGTCGTTTCGATAAAATCAAAAAATGGAATATTCAAACGACCAATATCCAAGATAGTACTGCTACCCGTATCTTGAACTTAATAGTTCAACGTCGGCGGTATGTTTAAAATTAAAATCAAAGTTAATTCCGATAAGCTATTGTACTCATTACCTACCTAAATGTAATTTATCATATATGTGTATGTACAACAAATGATCTGAAATTAATGAAAATCAAATTATTAATTTATTAAGTAATTAATCAAATTTATACTTATCTTGTAAGCTGTTGTCAACATTATTTTGTTTATATTTTTGATTGTTTGACATTTTGTAAGCTGTTATGTAAAGTACTAAGATTATATTTAAAATAATTTAAATGCTACCAACCACCTAGTTTTAAACCTTTATAAAATTTAAATTATACAAATTAAGTTTAAATTACCCGCTGTATAAGCCAAATGAATTAACCAATGAAAAATTTCTACCATGACCGCCAATCGTTATATTATATTTTTTTATGGTCCACCAACTTGCGTGGACCCTTTTTTTTGATATTAAGTCAGTTTTTTTGTGATCAGTAGTTCAATTTGGTATTTTGGCGAACTGACATCAAAGTAATTGAATATAAATTGTGAAAAAACCAGAATATACATAAAATATTATATAAACCCTTATATCTGTCTACATATATAAAAACGTTTACTGTCAGTGTTTCTATTAAGTGATGACTGGTCAAAGATGTTTTTTGTTAATGCGTGAAGATACGTTGTAATACGGATACTGGAGAAAGTTGTTGGACGAAAATACAACAGCCATCCACCAGTACCATACAGTCCACCGTCGCTCAGCCGAAGGCAATATTGTTATGCTGGCTTAAAGGGCTTTTTAATTTATCTTGAAATACGGGTTATAAAGCAAATATTTTTAAAGTAACTGGAACTCACAGTTGGGCGAATAATTTACATAGTTTTTTACCCGTAAAAAGTGTGCAATTTACATACATAAGGACATTTTTTTCATTACATAATTACTCGTATGTAGAAAAATTAAAAAAAGCAAAACCTAATATTTTAACAACACTTCAAATTTATTTACTTTTCTATCGGCACGATGATAGTTTTACAAGTTACTGTTGATACACCCATAAATTACTTCTTGAAAATGAAATATCGTGTTTCACTGAGAATTTTCATGAATATGTAGCTTCAACATTTAGATTTTAAAATGGTTGTGATATACGATCCGTTACTATTTAGATCGAATTACTATCGAATTACTATTTAGATCGAAAAAGCGATTTTGATGCAAGTTTTACATCAAACAGAATTGCGCACTATCGATTTTATTATGGTGCAATTGCATCAAATTAAGTCACTTTGACCTGACGGACCTCTGTAGGATGGACGTCAGGAGTATCCAGCGCTTTGTTAATAGCTCAAAATAGTTCCAATGAGTTGGAGGAAATAATTACTGTGGTATGGCTACGGACCATTTTTTTGTGTCTATGCCTGGTCCTAGTGGACCGCCACCCAAACCTAACCTAACCTAAGTCACTTTGTAAGAATCACAAATTCTTTAATTGAAAATAAAAATGTTGATGTATCATTTAAGAAAAATTTGTTTCTTTCTTATAGATACACATATTTGAAATAACATAAACTACTAATGGTCGATCATAAACTCCTATAGAAAATCTTTCAGCAATATATAGTTTATGTTTAATTTTTGCTCCCTTTCCTTTCCTTATATAAGGATTGACGGTAATATTCTTCTTGGTACCATGTGAAAATGCATTACCAGATGTTGCGACTTCTTCTAGGAAAACTCTGGTCTCCGGCAAAATCGCCGAAATAATCAATTTCATTAGTTGATGTGCCACGAAGGATTGCAGCTAAGTTTGCGTTATATCATTTATAGGCTACAGTGATAATACTCAGCATATACAAACATGTTTAAAAAAAAATACAAAAAGGAACAAAAGATAGATAGAAAACGCCGACTATTTAGTTTCGGTTACATCAAAGCCAACTTAATAAATAAAGCCTCCATGTTGACGATATTTTTTTAAATGCTTTTTTTAAGGTATCAAAAAATCCAAAATAAAATGTTTATTCCATAGTTTTTATATGGAGAGATATGACTTCAGTTTATTCAAAATATATTAATGAAAATTGACTCGATATTAATTTTATTTTGATTCAATTGAAACTATTAACTTTATTTTCCACCTGACTTGGACGATTTTTTCGTGAGCTTTTCCAATTTACGGTAATATTGATAACAAAATAAGATATTTTATATCTGAAAAAGCTTAAAAATAGAGTACATGCATGTAAAAAAGGGATATAAATATAAAGGAAAAGGCGCGACGTTTACAATAATAAACATGACAAACAATAAAGAAACAAGGTAAACATAAGAGAAATGAAGCAAATACATAATATGAAGCATATTATCAGATGACAGCAAATAAAAAGCAAAGCCTACTTAATAAATAATTTTTTTTTTAAGAATTTAATTTGTCTGCCTGTAATCAGCTGATTTTTCGGCATTTTTTATAGACAAATATATTAATTGTTCTTGGCAATAACAATATTTTCGATTTGGTAAATCAGAAAAATACAGAGGCCAATCGCTCATAATATATCTACTGAAAAAAAGTAGAAATATCTTCGCCCCTCACCGTAATTTTGGCTGAAGGCCCAAAGAGTTATACCAATGTACCACTCTGCAAAAATGAGAACCCTTCCAGTAGATATATTATGAGCGATTGGCCTCTGTATTTTTCTGATTTACCAAATCGAAAATATTGGGATTGCCATGAACAATTAATATATTTGTCTATAAAAAATGCCGAAAAATCAACTGATTACAGACAGACAAATTAAATTCTTAAAAAAAAAATTATTTATTAAGTAGGCTTTGCTTTTTATTTGCTGTCATCTGATAATATGCTTCATATTATGTATTTGCTTCATTTCTCTTATGTTTACCTTGTTTGTATATTGTTTGTCATGTTTATTATTGTAAACGTCGCGCCTTTTCCTTTATATTTATATCTCTTTTTTACATGCATGTACTCTATTTTTAAGCTTTTTCAGATATAAAATATCTTATTTTGTTATCAATATTACCGTAAATTGGAAAAGCTCATGAAAAAATCGTCCAAGTCAGGTGGAAAATGAAGTTTATAGTTTCAATTGAATCAAAATAAAATTAATATCGAGTCAATTTTCATTAATATATTTTGAATAATCTGAGGTAATATCTCTCCATATAAAAACTATGGAATAAAAATTTTTTTTTGGATTTTTTGATACCTTAAAAAAAGCTTGTTTTCAACATGGAGGCTTTATTTATTAAGTAGGCTTTGGTTACATACATAAAAATGTAAACAAAGCTTTCTTAAACGATTCTCTGGACATATTGAAATTAAAAACACCATACCCTGACTTAAACTCTTGCGATGCTCTCAAAAGTGGTACCGAAAAACCGTAATTTGTTGACACCTCAGCTCGGTGCAATCGACTCGAGAACTGAAATATTGCAAATGAACAATGCCGATGCTACAACACGTCGACAATCTAATCGGTGAAGGTTCAAAAGGTTACAGCGATCTTGGTGGGGTGAAAGAACATATTCAACAGACCGTGCAGACGATAGACATCGCAGTGCGTATAAAACAGACTGCTTCTGAACACTCTCTATTGTATCCGAATGACAGTGATAAGAAGGTGACCACACAAAACGACGAATATTCCAAAATAAAATGAACAAAACCACCTTACAGTGATGTTAGAGTAATCGGCTCGATAAAGTCAGTACAGTTCCGCGTAATAAAGCGCAACATAATGTATGTCTTATAGGTATAATGGTGTTAAAATGTCTGGTAAAGATCAGCTGAAAAAATTATACAGAGATCGGATATAAACTCCACTCTGTCAACTTCCTCATTATACAGACGTTATTGATGAAACGGAGGTGATCGGATACGATAAAATGAAATAGTCTTACACTTAATTACGTTGAGACCCAGTCTATTGCTCACAGACCAACTATAAAATCTGTCCAAATCATCTTGCAGCTTCACGCAATCGGACACGCTGTAGACCCGGGCGAAAATTTTCATATCATCGGCAAACAGGAGGCATCTGGCAAACTCAAAGCAGTCAACAATATCATCGATAAACAATAAAGGGCCAATACAACTTTCTTGAGGTATACTAGAATCAAAAATCCTAACGGATTACCAGAGTTCGGAAAGGTAAGAACGCAGCCATTCAATTGGGGTGCTCTGACAATTTAAGTTCTTTAATTTCTTATCGGTCGGTTATCGAAAGCTTACGCAAAATCAGTACAAATAACGCTGCTAAATAATTTGCCAGAAAAAGAAACCAGATTTAAAAATTTAAAATTTTCCAAGGCTCGGGAAAAAACCTACTACGTAAACATATATTAAACATGAAGGTAATTGGGCGGGACAAACTCTTTTTAACATCAAGATTAAGCAAGCAATCACGAAATTCCTGCTCAGTAAATTTAAAATAATTTTTTACGTGGTATGGCGCAGCCTTCAGTCTCAAAGTATACCCAACAGTCGAGAGGATTTAAATCTAGCACCAATTCGAACTTCTCCGGGAGGTCTTTTTGAATGAATACGATCATTTTGACAATTACATCATTGTTCAATTGGAACAATTGGATTCTCATTGGTAAAAATAAGTTTTTTTGATTTTGTGCCCACAAACCTGTAATCTCTTGGATGATATTCAAAATTGTAATTTTTTGCGAATAGTAAAATGTAAAAAATAATCCGTGTTAATTACCCATTCTACAAAAAAATAAAAAAAAATTCTGTCATTCGCAGATAATGATTGTAAATGCGAAGATATTTAATCAATTAAAATCTCTAGCCTGGCGTGTTTATAACGATTATTACCTGCGTTAAATGTATTCGTTTGTGATACTGATAACCATCGACAATTTTTGCGTAACAATATTAAAATAAAAAAATCAATTACAACGATTCTGTGATCGAAACATTTCAAATTTGGAGCAAAAAACCTTTTATTCGTTATAATGCACTGTTGTTTAATTTTATCTTTAATATCTCGTGAATACGGTTCCTTGGTAAAACCAGTACCCTTAGATTAGGTTAGGTTTGGGTGGCGGTCCACTAGGACCAGGCATAGACACAAAAATGGTCCGTAGCCATACCACGAATAATTGTTTCCTCTAACTCATTGGAACCATTTTGAACTGTTAACAAAGCGCTGGATACTCCTGACGTCCATCCTACAGAGGTCCGTCAGGTCCTTGAAGAGCGGTGCCCCTAGAAACTTTAGTGTGTTTCGTGCCATACGAGGGCAGGTGCAAAGAAGATGAAGTACTGTCTGTTCCTTCTCTTCGTCCTCGCAACTACAACAGTAGTCATGTGAGAAGACACCAAGTCTACCCGCATGCCTCCCTATGAGACAGTGCCCCGTAACCATTTCAACACACACACTGATCTAACTTCGCTGAAGTGAGATCAGCTGTTTGAATCTCGTCAAGTCCACCTTTGACCTGCCGAGTCATTACGCAAGAAGTAATACTTGACCATCTGTCATTCGTCAGCTTGCTAGCTTCTTCCTGAAGCAGCAGTTTGCAAACCGCAAGAGGCATTTCAATATCCTTTCTGCTGTCTGAGAAGTGGTCCGTTGTACCACGTCGAGCCAGTTCATCGGCATTTATATTCCGTGTACTTATGAAATGTCCTGGCACCCATAAAATGTGGATGTTGAACTGATCTGCCATCTCGTTAAGAGATGAGAGACAGTTCTGGACTACTTTCGACGTGAGGAGGTGTGATTGAAGCGCTTTAATGGCGGTCTGACTGTCCGTATATATGCGAATATCATAAACTGATTTTACATTATACCTCAACTAGTCTACGACTTCCTTTATGGCAGTTACTTCAGCTTGAAAAATGCTACAGTAGTCGGGGAGACGGAAGGAAAGATTTAACAGAAGTTCCTCGCAGAACACTCCAGCCCCGACTTTACGGTCCCGTTTTGAATCATCACTGAACAAGTTTATAACTCCTGGTTCTAAAACTGCACTCATCGTCCAGTCCTCCCTGGATGGGATCCTAGTCCGGAACTTGGTGTCAAAAGATAGTGACGGGACAGTATAGTCGGTGGTCTTGGGAATTTGTTTGTTGCACAGAAAAGATGAGTGCCCTGTATTGTTGCAGGTCCACATTAAGATGGATTTTAGCCGTATGGCAGTACTAGCTGTCATCTGTTTCCCCAAGATATCTAGAGGAGTCAAAAATAGCAGAGTCTCTAATGCCTGAGTGGATGTGCTCCTCAGTGCACCACTGATCCATCGAATGATTGTTTTCTCAACTTTTGTCATCAGCTTTTAGTTGACAGTTCTGTTCAGAGCAGGCCACCAGAATATTACCCCATACAAGAGTATGGGTCTGACTACTGCAGTATAAAGACAAGGTACGATGCGGGGCGCCAGCCCCCATCTTTTCCTAAGAGGCAGTTAGCATCTGATCTATCCAGTCCTTGAGTGGTTCATCTACTTCCAGATCTGTAAGTGCCCGAGTTATAGCCCCTGGAAGCACATTGTTAAAGGCCCCCTCAATATCCAAGAAGGTTACTATTGCGTAGTCTCTATATTCGAACGATTTTTCAATGAAAAATACAAGAGAATGAAGAGCATTCTCTATAGATCTCCCCTTGCAATAGGCATGTTGAGATTTAGACAGCTTTTCCGACACAATCGTGCCTCTAATATGAGCATCTATTTGTCTTTCCAGTGTTTTCCAAAGGAAGGAAGACAAGCTAATCGGTCTAAGGTGTTTGGGATTGCAGTGTGAGCGTTTTTCCGCCTTAGGTATGAAAACAACCTTCACTTCTGTCCATTTACTAGGAATGTGACATAGTTCTAGGCTGCCTTTGAAAACTACCTCTAACCAGGAAATTGTTAGATCCGTAGTTTGTTGAATATCCGAAGGGATAATACCATCGAGTCCAGGCGACTTATATGGTTTAAAACTGTTTATTGCCCATAGGACCTTTTTTCTGTTAATAACTAGGCCTATGAGGCTACTTGCCCTTTTACCTACCTATGTGCTAGGTACAGATTCGGAACAACAAGGAAAATGAGGTTCCATCAGAAGTTCCAGCGATTCCGCACTATTAGTAGTTCATATCCCACCTGGCCGTTGAAGATAACTTGGGATGGAAGGAGCAGTTGCTAGTACTTTGCGTAGCCTAGATATCTCCGAAGACTCCTGAATTTTGCCACATTACAGTTTCAAAGAGCTATTCTTGGCACTTCTCAATTGATATTTGTAAATTTTGAGGAGTTCCTTGTAGCAGTCCCAGTCTACAGCAAATTTTGTTTTCCGTGCTATTTTGAAGAGTCTTTTGCATTTACGACGTGTTTGTTGAATCTCTTTCGACTACCAGGGTGGCCGAGATTTACCCCTAGGCAAGCTAAGTGGACTAGAGCCCACTATTGCTTACCGGAACTGGTAGTGAATTACCCAGAATAGTTCTAAAGGTATCCCATTTGGTTTTCCTTCTGTTTCTGTAGATCGGACTTTTTGGAGAAGTCAATTCCATTTCAAATTGAAGATAACAATGATCAGAAAAGGAGTGGTCCTCCGACACTCTCCAGTTTAATAAACTAGTCGCCAGAAAGATTGAGCCAAGAGTAATATCTAATACTTCCTGTCTATGACTAGTTATAAAGGTCGGCTTGTTGCCTATGTTACATATATATAGGTTAGTACTTAAAATGTAATCAAGGAGAAACTCATTTCGTTCATTTGTGTCCGTACTTTCCCAGATCGTGTGATGAGCATTTGCATCACTCCCAAAGATAACTCCAACCTTGCGCCTCTGAGCCTCCAAATTAGCTCACCTAGAATGATTGGTGGAGTATCCACTTCATCATAAGCTAGCTAAGCTTCTACTAGCCAGAGATTTCGTTTATCGACCTCAATGCTGACCGCTGCTACATCTCCGTTACTGAAATTTGATAACAGAAAACAACTTATGTTAAGTGCATTAATCTATAATAGGGAGTCTTGAGCCCAAGTACCCGCTCTTCAGTGATCCTAGATTCCTGGATCAAGATGACATCTGTCGCTTCTTTCCCAATTTTTAAAATTAAAGCAGCTGATGCTGCCTTAGAGTGGTGAAGGTTTGCTTGAAGAAATGTCAGTGTCATCTCTACAGCTTCTTCTCCACCACAGTAACATCAGAGTCATCCCCTGATGAGAAGTCCGTGTCCGTGGAGAGTATTTCCGCTTGGCTGGCTACCTCCGCGCACGCAGATGAGCTATCAAGCACCGCGGTATTTTCTAAAGATGACTTCGGAGCCTCCGGCTTATCCGCGCCCTTCTTGTACACCTTGAGTTTGACTGCACTGAACCCATAGTTGATTAAGATGATAACAGCTGACCTATAGTTAGCCTTTGTCTCCTCGAGCTTAGCAACTTTTCAGTAGTGCGTTGGCAACTCCGGGTTGCCAACCTACAACAACTGGAGTATCACCTTCGGATCACCAGGCTCCGAAGGGATGTACACCCTAGCTCTTGGTCTGCAGGGGATCTCCTCCCTATCAAGCCAGTACCCTTACATACATTAAAAATTCCTCATTTGGCATTTTAAAACTTCCAAAATCGGTATTATCGTTAAAAATTTTAAAAAAAGGTAGCCACTCAGATGGTGTGGAAATTTTTGCGTCTTGTTTAGTTTTGTAAGGACAACTACTAAAGAGTAGTTGTCTTTCAGAAAGCGCAAAATCTGAGGTGTTGCTAAATGAATCAACTTCGTCTAATTCTTGTCTGGTGCTGAAATCGGATAGAATGGCCTGTCAATCAATTAGTATGTTATTAAAGGTGGCTTTACAATTAGTATATTTCGAACTATAGATTAATTTCACCGACATAATTCGTTTTACTTCCGAAATTCTTTAACTGATGGTTTAAAAAAACCAACGTTTTTATGGTTGGGTTTTTGAAACGTTTTATCATTTATATGACAAGAAGTAAGTAATTTAGCAAAAAAATTTATATTTTATATTATTAAAACGAAAAGAATTTGGTTGCCGTAAAGTTCTAGAATTTAATAATTAAATTATTCCGATGATTTGAACTAAGTAAAAGAATAATGTTAATGTCTTATTACCAAATAATTTATTTTAGTTTTTCTAGTAGATTTCGTGTAGAAAATGTACAGCAAATCTGAGCACGGTTTGGCCAATCCGGCCTTGTTGTTATTACCATAATAATACATTGTTATTAACCTAATGAAATCATCACTGTAAATTGTGTAATTTAAAATCAATAAAATTTTGTGTTCGGCCAGAATCCAGTGTCGCCGTTGGTTTGCTTAAAGGTACATATTATTTCTGTTATATTTACAAACAGACTTGTATACTATTAAAATTGTTGTCAAATGGCATAATTTGATAGAACATTTTTTCTGTTTTCCAGTTTTCTATATTTTTTCGATGTTCGTGAACGTTTTTTTTATCGGAATAGCAATTTGACAAAAAAGAAACGTTCACGTTAAGGAATATCGTTACCCATCACGTTTTTTTACTTTTTTTCAGAATACATTTGCTGGTTAAAATTGTTTGTACAAATATATTTTCAAGCATTTAAATCTTTAAATAAATTGTTGGGATAATTCCTTCCACCTTTGGTTGTTTAAATTAAACCATTGATACAACTAATGTGTACTTGCCGATTTTATGTTAAGAATTTCAAACCACTTAGGTATAACATGTATTGTTCCAATTTGCGATTGTCCGTATTTTGCAGTGCTCCAGTCTTTGATATTTTGCTGTATAAAGTTCTGCTGTTTAGCATGTCAAAAATTTCATTTATTTTACTTAAAAAATCAGCTGTATCATTTGCCATTTTTGACGTATCTGGTGTAAATAATTTTTATTGTTCCATGGTACGTATCCGAACAAAAGTACTGAAGCTAAATATCTGCACCGCATATGCAACTTTCAACTTCTGAAAAATATTAGGCTAAATGTGCATTGGTATATGAGTTTGTATGATCCGTATGCTGATCCGTAGTAATGCCTAAACTTTTGTAAAGGAATTGATTCGTTTTTCCCTGGTCACATACCAAACCTCTAACAAACAGGCCAATCGCAAAGCATTCAATAATTTGCTCATTTAATATTGTATTTAATTCTTGCTTGTTTAGCAGCAACGTCAAATCCTACAACTTGCTTCCAATTGTCCCTTATACATCATATCATAAATGTGCAAACTACTTTTCCAGATTGTCATTTTTCGAGCCAGGAACAATTTCTTGCGGAGGAAACCATTTGTAAATTGATGCAAGTGATGGTAGCTTAAAATTTAAATTGTCTTGTAAGAATAAATAAGCTGCTGCTGATTTAAAGAAAAGGGCTAATGCCAAATCATTTCATCATCCTTATATTTTGTTTTACTATCAATAATCATTTTAGCAAACGTTTTGGAATGCTGGTGTGCTAACGATTTATCAATTTATTGGGAAACAGTTTTGTTTTTAAATTTAAGTATCTGTAATTGTGTGGTACGGCTGTAATTGTTTAGGCGTTTGTTTTCTTTAGGTTAAATGTCATTGCGCATTTTAAATTTTTCCATTTCACTTCTGTACAACGAACAATTTTGCTCGCTGGTGAGCCATTATAGGTAATCAATTTTGTCCGGAGAAAATGGTTCTCGATGGGACACAACATTTTCAATTTGGTTTTCATCAGGAGTCACAATTCCATAAATTTAATGTAGGTACTGCCCCAGAATATAATTTTTTTTACCTTTGTAAATATTTTTAAAGTGTTTGTCGCTTATCAAAGGATTTTACACACAACAAAGTTCGTTGTGAATGTTCAATCCAGCAAAACTAAATTTTAAATTGAATAGCAGCAGCAGCTATTCAGAAAAATATAAAAAAATCTACGGAAAATACAAAAATAAAATGTGTTATGTGTAGACTGTTTAGTAGTTTAATTTTTTTACTATAGATAGCGTATTGTTACGTTTTTGCCTTGTCAATCAAGTTTCGAATCACTGGATTGTGAATAAAACAAAACAATTCAATTTATTACCAACGAATTTATTTATTTCACACAAAAAATATTCGAACACAATTTTACTGATCACTTTTACTTTTTATTTCGCACTAAAACACTTTTTAAATCACTTTTTAATTATTTATTAATCTTCACACTACCGCTTACCAAATATTAATAATCCAATTCCACTTCGTTCGCCTTTTTAAATACACAAGCTAAACTTCTAGAAATTTCATGACTTTTCCAGTAAGAATATTATAAAAACATAAGAACAGTTTTATCATGGAATATTCCATTTTAGTACAGTAAAATATTGGGCGATTAATTTAACTTATTCTATTACACCCTAGGTGTCACCGTAGCAGTATAAATCTATTATGATTTTCTATGACGAAACAAAGCAACACATTACCGTACTGATACTCAGTTTATCCCACCATGATTCGTGTACCAAGTTTGCCATTTATTTTGGAACCTGCCCCTTTGGTACAACGTTTTACTATAGTTTTAATTTAATAGATTTAGTTAATAGTATACATAACAATTTTTATTGCACCAAAACATATTAAATAAAATACAAACTCGCTGAGGTTAATTCCCATTAGTTACAATTACCTTAGTGTAAATATAGCGATTACACCAATTAGCATATAATCGAAAATAAAGATTATTTTTACACACTAAACGATACAAATTAATATTTCTTAATCCTAGACCGGTATTAGCTTCATGATTTTGTATATTTTTAGATGATAATTTTAATTAGCGTTTTATTTAAAAAAATGTTTTTCCGCTCTGTGCAAGTTTCCAATAAAATATAATATAGAAAATTATTAATTTTTAATCGAAATATATTATATATGTAGAGGTACAGTAAAATTTATATTTTTAATGAACTTTTTTACAAAAAATAAAATTAAATCAAAATATATAAAATCCGTTTCACTGCCTCCTGTTTCTATTTAATTCAAAGGATACCAGTATGGATGACGGATTTTTATAGCTTCCTTTTATTTTTATTTTATTATAGAGAATATTTTTTTCCTCTCGCGTTGATGTTAAAGGAAAAACCTTTTTTTTTACGTACCCTAAAAACATTTTTTTTTTTGTTAGTGTTTTTGATTGAGATGATGTGGTGAAAAAGGGGTAGTTTTTGTTGGTGTCGTTGGTGCTCGTATTTTTGGTTTTCATTTTATAGAACTTAAAAATTAAATATAATAAATTTTAGAGGTCATATTGGTGGTAAATTTTTCCGGGTTGTGTATATGTTTATATAGGTGTAACATAAAAGTAAATATATGAATGGCGGGGATTGGATTTTATAGGCATTTTGGGGTTTGCTTTTACTTTTTTAGTGAGAATTTGAAATATTGAAATTACTTTATAATTTTTACGTTCTCCAGAAAAGTACCCACCTTTTTCAGAATTAAGGGTAACCGAACCAAGTATAACACTGTTAATAATGTATATTATATAAATATTTGTATTGAAACCACAATATGTCCGAGAGCCTAGAGGAAGGCAAAAATTAAAAGATAATATTTTGTTCTGTATTTTTATATCCCATTATTACATGTAGCGCAGAAAAGATAGAATAAATAATATCTGGTATGACTGTATGTATATATACTCGTATACCTAGATTCAAATCCCAAGATTAACATAAAAAATTCATAAACAAATATTAGATCACATCCAACAAAATTCGTATTAATGTTTCCTGCTTATAAAAATAGTAAGAAGCACACCGAAAATAAAATCCAACAAAAAGTATCTATCCTCAGCAACATTCCCTCGGAAATTTTTAATTTTTTTTTTTCTATTTTACAGGGGAAAAAATTTGTTTTATTGTACGAGTACATAATGAAAGGGGGGTACGCCCGTACGCGATAATAATAATAATATTATATGCATACATATATACCAACCATTTTTTAATACATAGTCCCAACATTTTTATTTAATAAAACATAAATACATAAAATAAAAAAAGTTGTTTTATACAAAAATATATAAAATATATGAAACAACTGTAATAATGAGAATAATTGGGATTGCGGGTAGAAGTGGTAGGTAGTACTGTTCAACTAAAATTTTTTTTTTTTTGATATATCAAATAAATTACAACAAGAACAAACTTTTAAATAACAATGGTATTAAATTTTATTCATAATGGATGTAAGCTTAGTTTAGAGAGGAGCTTTTGATTTCCATGAAAACTCGAGCTGGTTTTATTATAGAAATGGAATTGGAAGAAATAAATATTATCGATATTTTTATAAAAACGAAATAAAAGATTTCAGAAAACTATCAAGTAAATTTAAGTATTTCGAATATTAGCAGAGCCTTCTAGAGTATAGAGCCATAATCATAATGACGAATTTTTTAGAAGCTTTTTTAGTGAAATGTGGTTTTTTACCTGCAAATTTTTCAATGAAAAAAGCAAAAAATATTATAAAATGTTTATGTAAAAGTTTTCTACATATGTTTAACAACAATTAACAAGAAGCCAAAGAAGAAGTGTTTATAGAAACCCGCAATTTCTATTACTTACCGCATCACGCAGTGTTCAAGCAAAGCAGTATTACGAAGAATGTTGATGGATCTTGCAAATCAAGTACAGGACTATCATTAGGCGACGTATTAAAAACAGGTCCAACCATTCAAGAGGATCTGTTTACCATTTTAACAAGGTCTCGTAAGCACAAAATAGCAGGCATCGCTGACATTGAGAAGATGTATCGCCAGGTAATAGTTTATTCGAAGCATTAAAATTTCCAGAAAGTCATATAGCAGCACTTCAAATTAAATACTATGACATATGTTTTGACCTGTTCAGCATACCTTGCTATCAGATCGTTACATCAAGCAGCTGCAGACAGCAGGGATATTTCTTTAAAGCTAATAAATACCATTACTTCTGATTTTTATGTAGATGATAATCCCGTGGAAGAGGCTAATAAAACATTTAAAGGAATATCAACCATTTTATCACAAGCAGTTTTTTCATTAATGCAATTGGGTTCCAATAGCAAGGAATTATTAAGCTGCGTACCCAAACACAAACAAGGATGAGATTCTGTAGCGGTTCACCCTATAATTCAAAATCACTCAATGAACCACTACAAACACAAGCTCGCCGCATATTGGGTGCTACCTGTACAGCACATTGGGCAATAGGTCACTAACAAATCAATGACCGGCTTGTCCAAACACGAACAAAAACACAACACAATACACAAAACAAAATAAAATAATTTAGTCTGGTCTCGATCGTCAATACGGTGACATGTCGCCCAAATCGCGCGGTGTTAATGGTGGTGAAATACAAATTATTTTGTTTATGAATTATATTAATTAAATAAACAAATCTTTATAAAATTAATTTAAAATAAAATAAATTAAATAAATTAAACCAAACATAAAATTTATTATATTAAAACCAATTAAATTGTGCACAATTATTTATTGTTTTCTAAAGTTCCATTTTATTTGAAGACCCTGAGGTTTATGTAAAGACGCTGGGAATCTGTTGGTTGACAAACGAAGACGCATCACCTTCAGTGTGCCGGAATTTAGTGCCAACCAATTGACTAAAAGAGGTTTACTATCGGAATGTGGCAAAATATTTAATCCACTTGGATGACTTTCACCGACGACCATCTTATTTAAAATATTGCTGCAAGCACTCTAGTTAGGCCAACATAGAATGGAATGATCCATTATCCGATGAAATGTTTCGAACTTGGTCCGCCGCCAGAAATAAGCGTACATGTCTAACGGCTATACACATCCCACGATTCCTACACATGCAGCCGATTCATAGTGCCCAATATCACGGATTTTGTGATGCATTTGAGAAGGCGTATTCAGCCGTCGTTTACTCGAGATCCACCAATGTTAACGGGGATACCTTTGTACATTTAGTAGCTGCACAAACCAAGGTTTAACTAAATTGCTTCACAAGGTTGCTGGTATCTTTAAAGCACCCGTACACACGTTATACGGTTGGATTGTCTCCAATATCGTTTTAGCATGGCTCTCTGATGTCCCGAGAAAGTGGAATTGCTTTGTAGCCAACAGAACCATCTTTATCATCGACAAGTTGCCAGGTAATCATTGGCAACACGTGCCAACTAAGTTTAACCCAGCTGAATGTGCAAGTCGTGGGTTAGCACCGAAAGAATTTTTACAACAACCAGCATCATCCTGGCCGATTCACAATGGCACTTCGGTTGAGCCTACCAATATTGAAAGAAGAACATCTGCTTTATTTACAACAAACAACCAATATTGCCGATGGAATATGTTGTGGAAAAATGTTCAAACTACATGTCCATTCTCCGAGTTCTAAGCAATTGTTTTCGATTTGCTGAAAATTACCGAAACAAGAAGATACATTTTATAACCAGTGGACATCTTAAGAAAAGCGAAGATCAACAAATTACGATCGCTTCACCCATTTGTTGACGAAGGCGACATATTACGAGTAGGTGGCCGTCTTCAGAATTCGACAGTTGCGTATACCATCAAACAACCAGTCATCCTACCCAAGCAACACCAGTTAATCGTCAAACTGGTAAATTATCTACATTTAAAACATGTACACCCGAATCCATCAACACTGCTCTTCATTACGCGGACAAAGTATTGGATCATTGGGGCGAGAGATTTTATTAAAAAAGTTTCCAATCGGTGTATCCATTGCATCAAAACGCGTCCAAAATTTAGTGAACAGATCATGGGGAATCTACCGAAGCCGAGAGTAATATTTACACGTCTATCTGCAAATGTCGGTGTTGACTATGCGGGTCCAATTGCCATAAGTTTTAAAAAAGGCAGGGGATCCAAATTATTTAAAGCGTACCTATGTTTATTTGTTTGCATGGCCACCAAAGTAATCCACATCGAAGTTGCTAGTGAATTATCAACTGATGCATTCATTGCCTTACTAAAACGCTTCACTGGAAGAAGAGGCCTACCAAACCCTATTTACAGTGTCAACGCTTCGAATTTTGTCGGTGCTCGTAGACGATTCGATTCGTTCTTTAGTATCATCTCATCAAAGAACCACGATGAAAAGGTGTCCGCATATCTATACACGCATCAAATAGAATGGCATACGATTCCTACTTCCGCTCCACATTTTGGCGGTCTATGGGAGGCTGGTCAGGTTGGTAAATCTCATCTCCGCCGAGAACTGGGAAATTCAGCACCAACATTTGAAGAACTGCAAACACTTTTAATTCAAATAAATGCTATTTTGAATTCAAGACCACTAGCACCGATTAATAATCATATAGATGATTTAAATATTCTAACACCCGGGCACTTCCTGATTGGTTCTGCAATACTCGAAGTAACTAATCAAAATAAAGATAACGTTACGTTGAAATTAACTGGAAGATGGGAGCTGCTGCAAAATATGGAAAAGGTGGCATCTAGAATATCTCTCGATCGAGGCGAGCTCGTGCTGATCAAAGATGAAAATGCATCATCACTGACGTGGGCGAGAGGCCGTGTTATAAAAGTTCATGGTAGCGTACGGGTTGTCACTTTGAAAAATTGCACGGGAGAATTAAAACGTCCAGTCACAAAGCTGTGCAAATTGATGATCGAGTAGTTAAACAAATAACTGCTTAACCGGGGGAGTATTTGGCAATATAACAATTCGCAGCGATATATTCTTGAGATGGTTTTCATTTATGCTGTAATTGCAGAAGAGTGCTCGTCATCCAAATATTTTATTTACACCTGCAAAGCAAAACAAAACATCAGCCAAAACATTAATCACAACAAATACAATTTTGATACTTATCCTTGAACTTGAACTTGATTATTATATTTTGATGCTTGGAATAAATTATTACCTGGAGATACATCTTCTCAATGTCAGCGCTAATTGTTATTTGCAAATAGCAATTAGCACTGACGTATAGTAGAGGACTATCGTCGTTTGACGATAGTCCTCTACTTGATTTGCAAGATCCATCAACATTCTTTGTAACACTGCGTTGCTTGAACACTGCGTGATGCGGTAAGTAATAGAAATTGCGGGTTTCTATAAACATTTCTTTTTTGGGGGAATACGCGACATACATATGACCAAGTTCTTGATATTTCCTCATAAATTGAATGTATTGCAGTTTGAGGTTTTTGTCTTTGGTAAACTTTCGTTCCATTGCCATCATTCTGGATCTCGCTTGATGCAAAGTGCTCCCTAACTGCTTTAAATTTTCCCTGAAGGGCAATTCAACTATGTAACGACCATTTATATACTGATGTGTTCTAGAGAAGTGTTCTTTACATTCATCCTCTTTGACAATCACTTCAAGTGCATTTTCTTCGACTTCCCAAAATCGCCGTAAAAGTTGACATACATCCTCCGAACTCGTCCGGATCGTGTGACACTGCGTTTCGTATTTGATAATTGAATCTGCATATCCCGCAACCACCCAACCAAATAAACTATCTAGTAAATAGAGATTGGGTTTTATCGGTATTCGTCTCTCCTTTACTATATCGTAAAACACATCGATACCAAGAATCATTTCTATGGGATTTGGATCATGAAAAGAAGGGTCAGCAAGGCAGAATTCGTTAAATAGATTGCATGTGATGGTAAATATGCCGTTAGGCTGTTTAGTATCAATGCATTGACCGACACAAAAAGTTTATGGTCGTATCTGGAAGATAATTTAATATTTATTAGTCCTCTGGTCTTACCTACAGAAATTGAAGCCAGCCCATTAACAGCTATATAAGCATGCTTGCGTTTTAACCCTAACTTTTTTGTAAGAGCTTCGGTTATAAAGGTGAATTTCTGATGGTACTCATCCCACCAGGAGGTTAATTTGAGAGATCTAGCTTCAAGCTCTTCAATTGTTGTTCGTGGATTAATGTTCTCGACAAATGTACTAGCCTTGGTGAGCGAAACAAGAATGCGCCCACGTTTTTGAACAAGCGCGTTAGCAGCCCTTTTGAAATCGAAAATTATAGCGAATCACAATTTTAATGAGAAAAAAAAACACTTTATAATGTTCACGATTAATAAAAATGTTCACTAATTGTTAATTTAATTGTTCACTGTTGCAATCACTTATAATGCTTATGAAAAAATTGGTAAACTTACAGTAACTGTCCAAAAAAAATTTTATTGTATAGTTGAATGATGGCGTGGTATAGAAATTTGTTGCTAATCACTTGTTCCTCCTGATTGAATTCCCTGAAGAAAAGTGTTTTGAAGCGTTCCTGAATCTATAGTGCTAGTCTCATCCTGCTCGAAGGACCATGTAAAATTGCAAGTAAACGTTGTTGATAAATTATCGTACCGAAAGAAATCCAAATTGGAACGGCAAATAAATGTCCAGAATTTTGTATCGCAATTTTCTATTTCGTAAGGATAAAACGTAATTTTTGATTAAAAGAATTTCTTGAATTTTTAACAATTTCTATTTTTTATTTATTTATTGATAAATGTGGTCGCTTCGACGGTTCAAGAAAAAGAGAATTTTATTTTTATTTTAGCTTTAAGGACTAGTTTTACAATAGTTTTTAATTAAATCTCTTTAACCCTTTCACTCCTGATTTATAAATCCTCCAAAAAAAAAATATTTTGTGGTGATTTTGAGTTATTTGGACCTCAATTGTGCCATTTTATGACAAATTGGCTCGCCTCATCCCATAGGTCCTGGAATCTAGAATGTACATTAAAATGTACATTTTTGGTGAACGATACTAAAGTATTACCATTGATGTTTGGAGCATATTACAATACATATAATATAAAATCTTTTAAATTATGTTTTTTGTAAAAGAATAAATCGCATTATTGTTTTTATTTCAAAAATCTATCTATCTACGAGTATCTAGATAAAAAGGAACATAAAATTATCATAAAATTCAATACATAAATAATAAAATAATAAAATAAATTCTTAAATGAACAGGTACGTATGTTGCAGGTTTTCATTAACTTAGGTTCTTAATGCACGAGGATTGGTATGAAATTTCACGTAGCAATTGCGACTATTAACCAAACATAAATGAACGTTACACTTTTTACAAAAAATATGCGTTCGCCCTCTGCACCCAAGAAGCTTGCATCTCGTAGCTTCCTTATTTTTATCCGCTTCTGGCAAGTGACCAATATTATCATACTGAATATCCTGGATTGGACGAACTTCAGATCGATGTCTGTTACTGGGTTCAGTATATGGTACAATGGTTGAAGGACGTCCACGTTTTCTGGCGTTTCCGCTACACTTAATAAATAGTAAGAAATTTCCGTTCGAAATTCTAAGAGGTCTTTTATTTTATTTTGTGGTTGCCCTTGTAGCGGCATTTCTTTTCTATACTCCATCCAACTTGAAGAAACTGCGAAATCTAGAAAATGTGTTACAATACGTAAGTTCCATTTTCTAGATTTTATGAATGTGCGATAGTACGATAATGTTTGATCCAGTATATCAACTCCGCCCATGCCGTTGTTGTATAAGCTAACTACTTCAGGTTGCGGAATTTCTATATGACGCTTGGCGGTATTGTCCCATCTCGTAGCCGAACAAATATCTCCTTTCCCAACAAAATTTGAAGCAATGTGGATCGGTTTGTTGTCTAACCATTTCAAAACCACAACATTTTGGTCGCGATCAGTCAGCTCTTCAAATGAACCGCGCGGAAGTTTTTTAAATTCCTTGTCCTCTTGGAAAGGTGGTTTGCAGAATCGATTAATTCTTGCTGTTCCCGCAGCATTAATTTTTTTATTTTTTAAAATCTCAAGAAGCGTGAAGGAAGTAAAATAATTGTCGAAGAAAAGCGTATGGCCTGGTTTATCGATCCTTTGTACTAAATGAAGGACTACAGCTGCTCCAAATCCAAATGATTTTTTATTGTATTCTGACAACTCGGAGTAGGACCCTTGATATAAAAAAAGTCATATGGTTGGCCACTGCTCCAACACAAAGCAAATAATTTAATGCCCCATTTGTTCGGTTTGTTCTTAATATATTGTTTGGCACACACCGCAATCACCGCTGTCGAACCGCATTTATAACTGGTCTTACCTAAAATTTTAATAAAACATAAAGTTATTCCCAATAAAATATATTATTTAATATAATTACTTTTACAAATACATGTGTGTTGTTTTGTGGAATTTCCATGTTATTAATGCAATGTAAGTTTGACCGTAATTGATACAATCGGTCTCTCGACATTGCGTTCATTACATGTTACATGGCTGATACCAAGAAGCTTACTCCAATACATATTTGTTCGTGGGAATCTGGTGCTTCCTAAGAACAAATGTACACCAAAAACTTTTTTAATTTCGTTGATGTTGGTTGGTGAAAATGAGATTCCCTGTTGTAAAGCGTAAATATTCGTATTTTCAGCCATCAATTCGAATAATTCATCATTAAAATATTTAAAAAAAAAAACGTCGGTGATATAATTTCATCGGTTTCATTTGGGTGTATCGCAACTTCGTCATACAGGATTTCCGATCTGACGTATTCCGGTCGCCGTCTCCATTGTATTTCTTTTTTCTCAGTTAATTTCATATTGAAATCACCCCGAGTTTCATCAAAAATTTGTATTTTAATAATGTCTTCTAGAACATAATCTGTGTTGCCGTCTGATATGAAACATGCATTTTCCAAATTAAGTTCGTTTCCTACCTCCAGATTCTCGTCGTCTTTAGTAATTTCATTTTCTTCCTGCTCCTTTCTATCCGACTTTTTCTTGAAGCTGATTTTGGGATGGATACGCTATCGCGATCATCTTGAACATCGAAATTAAAAAAATTAGTGTTGCTCGGCTGAAACTCGTCGTCATTCAATTCTGAATCTTCGTCACTTTCCATGAGAATAGCGAGCACCTCTTGTTCTGTTAATTTTCACGACAATATGTGAAACTGTTGATAAAAGGATATGGTAGAATCAAACCAATTGATATATTGTGTAAATATTTGGATAATTTCTTGTTCTAAGCTAGACGGTAAATTATCCGAAATATTAGAACAACTTTCAAAGGAAATCCGTTAACGAAAGTATAGTAAAATAATTTTTTATTGGTTTGACTTCCTATGATTTGTACATTACAATGGACAAAACCCATTATGTACATTCTAATGTACAAATGCCTGAATCGAATTTGTACATTTAAATGTACTAGGATTTATTTCGCATTTTTTGCGGAACGAAAATTTAAATTTTAATCATAAATGCACATATATACAAAGAATAACCACTCTATTACTGATTACATACAGATTTTTAATTATTTAATAAGTACTTACCGTTAGTTTTTTTGTTTTTGTTAAGCGCTCTTCTGTCACAGATAAAAAACCACTAGCAACTAACACAAAATCTAAAACATTTACCGTATTTTTTAAAAAATTAGCACTTTTTTTAAGTTTAGACGCAAACAAACACATGAGACAACACTAAATTGATCATTTTAATAGCATAACCTTTAGGCGTTTAAATATATAAAGGTTTAAAAATGATGTACATTATAATGTACACCAGTAGCGAAAGGGTTAATCAAAATAAACATAAAACATACTCATTATTTTAATTGAGCTACAAAACGACTACGATCACCTTTACACATTTCAATTCAATTAATTGTCAAATGTTATTTGTTTACAATTACGTGATACAATTGAAAATGGTAACAAATTTTCTAAATTAACTTTTAACATAAATTAATTAATTAATTATTCCAGGTTGGATTTATTTACAAGTTCAAGTCCAACGATAAGTATCAAAATTGTTTGTTGTGATTAATGTTTTGGCTGATGTTTGGTTTTGTTTTGCAGGAGTAAATAAAATATTTGGATAACGCGCGTTCTTCTGCAATTACAGCATAAATGACAAACAGCTCAGGAATATAAACAGCTATATCGGTATTAAGTAATTATTAGTTGCAGAAATATTCAAATTAAATTATTTCTAAGATATATTTTTTGAACTTTCATTTTGAAAAATACATCAAAGTTGGCTCTGACGAGTTAAAATAATACTTGCTAAATTTATCTTTAGTTTTACTAGCGTACGTAAGATGCCTTAAATGTTTACAGGAAAATACGAAAAAAATTATTTATGCTGTGTGCCTCAGAAGTCTTTTCAAACTAAACCTTTCTAATTTTGAAGCTTTCGCTATTTAAACATAGATGCTTGGTGAAAAGGCAGTTTACGAGGTTACTTTTCGACGACTTTTCAATTTGTATGACATACAGTTTAAAATACTTAGTCAGTAAAGCCTGGTACACATTGAGAAAGAGTAACGAGAACGATATTCGCTTTTTTACCAAATTATGTAACATAATTATTAAAATAGTTGAAACTGTATGATTTTAATGAACGATAGTTAAAATATCGTGCATTTACTAAAAATAAAATTAAAAATTTTAACAGTTTTAATACAAACTTTCAATTTATCATCGTAAATTAAAACGATAAAACGAAATTTTGTATTAAAACTGTTACAATTTTAAATTTTATTTTTAGTAAATGCACGATATTTTAACTATTGTTAATTAATATCATACAGTTTTAACAATTTTAAACATTTTCTTACATAATTCAGTTTATAAGCAATCGGTTTCTCATCGGTCAGCTCAATATGCATTTTTATGTTTGGACTTGGCGTTCTTTTCTCTGGATTTTAGTTTACTACCAATAATCGAATTCTATCCGCCACTTCACGATCATTCATATGGTTTACGTTCAGCGGAAGTTCTACTCCATGCTCAATCACCATTGAAACGTTTTCCGGAATGAATTTTCTCATAGTAATGCCAGTCGGCGTTTGATTTATCAAATCTCTACCCAAATCTCTACCCAATAGAAAGTCAACTGGCAATATTCCATCAAGAACTATGTGAATTATGGTCTCATATACTTCATCTTCTATTTTTAGCTTTGCATTAAACCTATCTACGGTTGATACATCTCTGGACCCCGCACCATGGAATATTGTGCACTCCTCGCTAAATTCGCAAATGCCCGTTCCAATGAATTTTTTATGTGACATTAACTAATGTCGCTTCCGGTATCAAGTAATGCGCAAAATTCCTTTCCATTGAACATTACATTTTTGACAGCTTTAGATGAACAATCATCGTAATTCTCTATGGCTACACAAGATTTAGAAGTTTGAACCATCAGATTTTTTCGCGTAATCTTTTCCTAGATGCCCGGTTCCACCACAGTTGTACATCTTGGCATTCTTCCGAATCTATTTGACTTTTTGTTCTCAATTGGATTTGTTGTTACGCTCTCGACTGGTGCTTTTATCTTAATTTTTTGTTTGATTTCTTCATAAATTACGAGTTTACTTTTGAAATCATTCATAGAGGTTGATCCATATAAAATCGCCTTATTATGTTCATAAGCGGTTATTCCACTTATACAGTAATCGATTATCAAAGCATCTTCCAAGTTGCCGGTTTGACCTAGTTCACACATAGCGATTAAATAATTTTTGAAAGATTCATCTTTCTTTTTCTTCCTCTCTGCCATGCGCCACAGCAGAATTCACTTTCTTTTTGAATTCGTTGACTAAATGTGTGGTTTGATTTTCCCAGGTATCAGTAACCACCAAACGTAAACTGTCTTTTGCTGTTCCAGTTAGCAGTCTTTTTGAATAAATAACTTTCTGTTCAGCATTCCATTTCATATATACAGCAGCATCTTCGACATCCTGAATCAATTTCTCGACGGGATAATCATCCTCCCCGCTAAACTTCGAAAGCGATTCTTCGACATCTCTAAAACTTAAGCAAGCTCCAGCAGTAGGCACGATAGTAGATTTCATTCTGATTTCTTTATCTTTCAACGCCATCTCCCGTGTTCGTAACTCTTCTAACTGGATATTATCTTCCTGTTGGTTGCCGTTAAGTTCGTTAGCATTAGTCTCCCTACTTCTATTTGTCATATCTCCGCTGTCACCACCCTCCATCATAATGCTGCTTTTTGGTTGGTTCAATAGCACTGTATTATTTGAATTTACCAACTCATCATTCGCGACTCTTTTAAACATTCCATCATCTTACGCAAAAAAGCGTCCTCAATTTCAGGTGAATTATGTAGATTATTTTTTTTCGGCCCATCTCAGTTAAAATTTCTTAATAATTTGTTATATAATAGCAAACCTCACTTTCAGCCCCAAAATCAAAACAACTTTACTTCATATATAAACACAATAAATTATAAGAACCGTTCTAGTTTTATCTTTTATCATCATTAAATTAAAACTCTATCCAACAATACTTGTTTTTAAATTTCACGCAAACGTCCTTGGTACACAATACGGTACTTCATATTTCTCGACTCACAAATTCGATGATCTTAGAACCGTTCTGATTTTATCTTTGATCTTCGCCAAATTAAAACTGCGTACAACTGCACTTATTTTTAAATATCACGCGTATTAATTTAGCCATTTAATACTGCCTTGGTATAAGGAACCCGATACTTTATATTTTTCGACTCACGAATTTGGTGTTATTTAACGGCACTTTATATCACCACAAATCTTGGTATATGGAAAATCCCTCACGGATATAAAAATTCACCAACTATATTAACTTCACGATAAAGTTTTATACACGTTAATTACCACAAACTTAAATGTTTAATCGGTCGGTTTTCCCTGTTTGGAACACAACGTCTTAAGCGCACCAAAAATAAACCTAAACGCACAAAACTACACATTTGCTTCAAGAAAACTCAATAGGTTAAGGAATTTCCTTAATATATGTTGCTCAAAACTACCCGCTGATTGATCCCGGTTGAGCCCCAAAGTGTTTAATTAGTTTTTAAGAAAAAAGCACGAGTTGTTTACTACTCGAAACACTAAAATCAATTGCTTTAATCTGATTGTATGGTTAATAATCGTTTTACATAACAGGGATAATATATAAAGCAATTATACAATTTAAATATAACATAAAATACGATACAGGCTGCATTCTAATTGAGTTGAACAAATTCGGATACCTTAAATCCTACATATACTCGTATATGTTTATCTTATTTTGAATTACATATTTTTAATAAACGACTCGGTTTATTTTTTATTACACGTCATTTATTTAAACGAGACATTGAAAAATTTAGTTGGCTTCAAGGCACAATTGAATACTTTTAACCTAGTGACATCTATTTAAATATTGCATGAATTACTGGGTCTTACAAAAGTTTAGTTTGAAAGTCTTCTGAGGCACACAGCAATAATCACAAAATTATCATACATACGTTCTTAATATTTTGAGACTTTGTTTTGCTTTTTCTACAATTTTTGAACTTGAAATTTCCCCTGGGTGGTAATTTTTGGTACGATTTTACCAAATTTTTACGGCCATCACTGCCATCTATGTAATGTATATTGACTTAATGACCAAATGAATCGCAGTAAGCTTTTATTTCAATATGACCAGAATGCTGTTGTTATTAAATTTTTAATAAATTTTGGTTTAAATAAATCAATTATTACAAGAAAATGAAAACGATTTACTTAAACGACATTCATATGTGTTGAAATTCAAACATTTATGAATGTATTTCAGAAATCATAATTAAAAATTTGTAACGTTTTCATTTAAAAATTTGTTTTAGGAAAAAATTGATTTCTCATAGGTTTTGTGTATTTTACTATGAAAGGTTTGGTTTTCTCCTCGTTTCTAATTCCCTTATAAAAGCTTCGTTTTTTAAACTACGGCTTTGTATAATCAAGGTTGCTTTGATCTTAGTTTTTTCTAAGCACAATTTCGTGATTTTAGGCATCTCAACTCAAGCAAAGCGCTAGAGCGAGAGAAATGCCTTATATTAAAGCAACCTAGATTATACAAAGCCATAGTCTAAAAAACGAAGCTTTTATAAGGAAAAAACCAACCTATACATAGTAAAACACACAAACCATATAGGAAATCACTTTTTTTCCTTAGAACATTCGTTAAATATAAACGTTACAGATTCCTACACAACATTATACAGATGGCAGTGTTGGCCGTAAAAATGTGGTAAAATCGTACCAAAAATTACCACCTGGGCAAATTTCCAGTTCAAAAATTGTACGAAAAGCAAAACAAAGTCACAAAATATTAAGAACGTGTGATAATTTTGTGATTAAATCATATTTTTCTGTAAACATCATAGACATCTTACGTACACTAGTAAAACTAGTAATAATAGATTTAGCAAGTATTATTTAATAAATTCGTCAGAGCCAACTTTGATGTATTTTTCAAAATGGAAATTCGAAAAATATATTTTAGGCATAGTTTAATTTTAATATTTCTGCAATTAATATTTATTTAATACCAGTATAACCTTTGTGGCGTCTCATCCACCACAATAAATTATTTACAACACAAAACATAAATTCAACTTTGAAATTTATTTGTGAAATCGATCGAATCAACTGCAATTCAACTCATTCATTTAAATATTAAGCTTGCTTCCCAATTATAAAAAACCGCACATATGGTTGTTATTCTCAACATTCACAAACGACATCTTCCGAAAGCGAAATGGAACCACCTATGGACACCTAGCGTTCACAGTATGCATACTCAAAACACAAGAACAAGAACAACAAGAAAAACGTCGTGATGTCTCTTTCATTTCTATTTATTGATTTTTCCAGTTTTGGGTTATATAAAACAGTCTTGTCTAAAATTCTCGAAACGTACGCGTGTACAGTGGTGGTGAAATTTAATAAATTAAAAATTAATAAAAACTAAATTTAAATAAATGAAATTTAATTAATTAAAATTAAATATATTAGAATTAAATAAATTCAATTATAAAAAATTATAAATAATATTAAAAAACATAAAAAATTGTTTTTGTGAAAAGCACGCACTGCTAAACCTTCTTGAATATTGTTGTTAAAGATATGAAAAAAAAAAAATGTATAAACATTTTATAATATTTTTTGAATTTTTCATTAAAAAACTTGAAGCTAAAAAACAAAATTTTGACTAGGGATTCCTACGGAAATCAGTGAAAAGTAATACTAACGTAATTTGCATCTAATCCCCCTATGAGCTGGTTGTTGCATTGGTCGGCTTTTAATTCTTCCCAACTGTTTATCTCGCAAAGCATGGTTTCACGAAAAAGTTTGCATGAAAATTTGGTCTTGGTTTACTAGAAGTTCGTTGTATTCCAGAAATATTTGTTTGTTGCTCTCATGCTGTATGTCTCAGAAGACTTTTCAAACTAAACTTTTGTAAGACCCAGTAGTTCATGCAATATTTAAATATTGTAGATGTCACTAGGTTAAAAGTATTCAATTGTGCCTTATAGCCAACTAAACTTTCTCAATGTCTCGTTTAAATAAATGACGTCTAATAAAAAACAAACCGAGTCGTTTATTAAAAGCATGTAATTTAAAATAATATATATATATATATATATATATATATATATATATATATATATATATATATATATATATATATATATATATATATATATATGTATATATACATATATATATATATATATATATATATATATATATATATATATATATATATATATATATATATATATATATATATATATATATATATATATATATATATATATATATATATATATATATATATATATTATATATATATATATATATATATATGTATATATATATATATATATATATATATATATATATACATATATATATGTACATATATGTATATATATAATTATGGATACGGTGTTCACATAATATTAAAAAAAATAAAAATTCTAAAGTAGTTTTTATTTCTTTTATCTATATTTTTATTAATTACAAGTTACACTTTTAATTATTCATTTAAGACTAACTTAATTATTCTATCTTAGTTCTATTTATCTGTTTTCTTAAAGTAATCTAATTACAAGCTAAGCAAGTGGAAAATTATTAATATGATTTGATGAATCTGCATTTCTCACGATTCATATTTTCGTTGACCATCACGTTATGCTGATGTTGCATCTTCTTGATGTTGTGTGTTCCAAGCTTCACCACTTCTTGTCTCATACTGACTGGATAGGGATAGGATTTCATGTAAATTGGTTCCACCTCTATTGTTGTTTTTATTTTCGCCTTCACATTAGTATCAATTGTTTCAGTATTGTTGATTGGTTTAAATAATGTTTTGAATTGTGCAACAATTTCTTGAAGGTTTGGCTGGCTTCTCAAGATAGGTGACTATCCCAAACTTCAATGTTGTTTACTTGAACTGAATGTTTTTCCTTGAGTGGAATTTTGGTATTTGGGGTTATGGTCAAAATATTATTTTTTCGGTCGATAATTGCTCCAAGTTTTTTTTAGAGTGTCGTCCCTGATTATTCCGTCGAATGTTTTTAAACCTAGGTAGTACAAAGAACTCTATTAATGTGTTAATTCCTATGCATTTGAAAAATGGTTCGTAAGGTCGTCTTCGAATGTCTCGATCATGGATGTCTAAAATCAACTAATAAACGAAAATACGTATTTTCGTTTATTAGTTGATTTTATTCCTCTTCCTCTTGTGTCTCCAAATGATAAATTCTTTGTTGCCCTTGGGATTCCCCGTAGCTGGAATGTTCTACTTTTGATGGCTGGTTATTTTGATATGCTGGTCTATTCATGTAATTTACCCGTTTGGTTCGAATTGATTGGTCAATTTCCATTGGTGTTGCAGGTTTGATTGTTCTCTGAACTTTTGTCAACAGCTTTTGGTTCATAGTTTTGACGTAAACATATATTAACTTTATTGTAAACAATTAACTTTTACAGCACTGATTATAAAAATGTAACCGAAGACGTTGTTGATGAGTCGAGCGCACACAATATAATGGGCGAATACCAAAGAGAAATTATATAACATGAAATTGGTAAACGCCACGTTAATGGTACAGTAGAGGAAATTAATATACAGTGGAGAACCAAACGATATCGGCACGGACATAACATTCCCTCACCCTTAATTTAAGTCAATACCTCACGCGCTAAACTTGGCTGGTGGGAAACGTGAGCGCTTAGATCGTCTCACAGCTGACGATGTTTCTCCAAGAATTCCTTCTCCTGAACTCATATAGGGTTCCCTTGGCTTATACTTCGGAGTAGACACGGACGACGGGCTAGGTGGGCTACAAGAAAAACGATTAAACTGGACATCCGTTCTAGTTACCTGTTCCTGGTGACGGTGTTCATTTTGACCGATGACTCTTGAACCTTCATCAACAAAACTGTTCCTGAACAGTTCGTTTTCGTAACTGGTTTTGATGTCTTCTTACGGTACCAATGCCTGCGCGAATATTGGCTGGCCGCCTTTAAATTTCGTTGGTTTTGTTTCAATTTTTTCGAATCTTCTGTCACTTGGTTGCGTAGCTGATAGCAGCGTCCTATGCGGCCTACCATGCAAATATTCAGCGGGTGACTTTCCTGAACTATCCGGGGTTGATCGATATGTCGACAAGTAAACCAAAAAGGCTATCTCATTATTCTTGCAACTCTCCAGGTTTTTAATTAATGCGGTTTTAAAGGTACGCACGGTCGTTCAGCTTCTCCATTTGAGGCGGGGTGAAAACGGATATAATGGTTTGTGGCAAACCCTCGATAGCAAAAATGGTTTGCAAAGCATGAATGGCCGCTTCGGATGTAGACGATGACATCTTTATAATAAAAGGGAAATTGGAAAATCCATCTACTACAATCAGCCACATCCTTGATGTGGACTCAACTGGAGTAGGCCAACTTGTAAAATCTCGCGGCGAATGGCTTGCTTGCGACTGACACACCATACAACCCGCAACGATATCGGCAGACCAATTGTTTCATGCGAGTTATTCCCCAATGACCATGGTGCAGCATTTGGAGTACCCTGGCTTGAAAAGTTTTTGGCACTAACTCGCGGTTGATCAGTCTGTAACTGAAGAATGTTAGTACTTACATTCAAAGAGAACCTCCTACGGAAATAAGGTAATAAATCGATGTCATTGCAACCTAACTTTTCAGACCATTGGGAGTCTCGACAAAGCATCTGCATTTCCGTGGCGATCGGTTGGCCTATACCGAATAGTGTATGTGTAACTCATCATTAGCGTAATAGCTCATCGTTGTGAACGCTGAATTGTCATCTCTGGCAACTGCTTATTTGGGCTGAAAATCGTAGTGAGCGTATTGTCTGTTACCAGTTCGAACTGCCGACCATATAGGTACTGATGAAATTTTTTAACACTGAAAATTATCGACAGAGCTTCCTTCTCGATTTGACTGTAGTTTTTCTGACTGTCTGTTAGTGATTTCGAGGCAAATGCAATATGCCTATTCCATGTGACGATGCATCTGTGGCTAACATAATATTTCAGTCCTCTCTAAAGTGTACTAACTGTGTATGTTTAATAATCGCTTGTTTCAGTTGAATGAAAGCTCTTTCCAGTTGATCGGTCCAGACGAAATTAACCTTCTTGGCCCTCAATGGATTAAATGGAGCCGCTAATTGTGAAAAGTTTGGTAAATACCGATTGTAGTAGGAAATTTTTCCTATGAAAGCTTCCAATTCTTTAAGATTTGTTGGACGTGGTAAGTATTCAATAGCCTTAACTCGACTTCCCGATGGCAGAATGCCTTTTGAATTGATAACATGCCCCAGATATTCGACTTCAGCAACAGCAAATTGACATTTATCTTATTTGCAGCGTAACCCATTCACTTCCAGCCTTTTACACACCTCCTCAAGGTTGTGCAAGTGTTCGATATTATCGCGACCGGTTATAATTAAATCGTTCAAATAAATTCCACAATAGGGCAATCCCATTATTAATTGTTCCATTGAGACTCCGAACGGTAGTCTCTCATATTGGAATAATTCAAAAGCGGTGTTAATCACAACGAGTTTCTTGGCTTCGTTATCCAATGGAATTTGCAAATATGCCTCCGATAAATCCATTATTGTAAAAAATTGTCCTCCCTTAAGCTTATGAAAAAGCTCCTCTATTCTGGGAATCGGGTACCGATCCACATTTAATTAGCGGTTAATCGTGACTTTAAAATCACCACAAATCCTGAGCGTCCCATTTCGCTTCGTAAGCACGACGATTGGCGCAGCCCACTGACTGGTACGTAACTCTTTAAGAATTCCCAACGAAACTTGTCTTCCAATTTCGTATTTTACCACGGCCATCTGTGAGAACGGAATAGGACGAGGCTTAAAATATTTTGGTTGGGCGTTTAAATATAGTTGTGTGCTTTTGAATGAGAGTCGCGGCCTCTGATATTAAGTCTTCTTGGGAGCCTCCGCTTCGGACTACTGATGTTTGCTTATCTGATGGTCTAATGTGAAACCTAAAAGCATCGAACCAATCCAAACTCAATATGTTTTTTCCCGTGTCACTATTAACGACTAGCAGTGGTAATGTTAAGTCGACCTCATTCCAATTAATGTTTATGCGAATGGTTCCGTGCACGGACAGTCCATTTCTGCCGTTAACTTTCAATATTTTTTAAGCTGGAAAACAAGGTGGGGTCACCGGTTCCTTGTTTCCTTCTGGAAAGACAAACGCTTTCTAAATGACTTTTTCGTTCGCAATAGTTACAAATTGATTCAGCATGGAAACACTGACTACGATTATGATTCACCATCCTTACTTGAATTTAAGTTCTTATTTCTAACCTGATTGACTTCCAGTGGTTCTCGTAAACCTCTTTCGAACTCGGATCCTTTCAAAACCGAAATAGCCCTTTCTGTTGACTCGTACGTATTCACTATATCCTCGAGTTCCTCCAATGTTGGATTTTTCTTCTCCATAGCTATTTTCCGAACGTGCTCGTGTGGCGTGTTAAATGTAATTACGTCGCGAATAATAACATCAGCATAAGATCGTCTGCATGCCTCGTTTGTGCAAACAAAAGAACCCAATAGGATTGGCCTTTTAGCATTTTTGTTCCTAATAACTTATATCGTGCATATGTAGCCTCGATTTAAAAAAATTTGTTACCTTTGAGGTTAAATCCTTGAAAGAAAATATATTTACGTCGTCTGTTTTGCATAACTTCACCAATATTTCATCCAATTCCGATCCGCACCCTGCCAAAAAATGTGCTCGTTTTGTATTATCATCCTTCATTAAGTTTACTTCAAAATGATGGAATAATTGGAAAAGATACGTCTCCCATTTGTCTGCCTTCCGATCGAATTGTCGGAATACTGGAATCGTAGACTTTTTCACCTGTCCCGTTACAGCGGTTGCCAGGTGACCTTCCATAAACTTTCGCTGATCATTTAACATTTTATTTAATGCTGCTAGATCCATAACACACTGTACTAATCCTCGTCGCCAATGAAATTTATAATGACTTTATTGTAAACAATTAACTTTTACAGCACTGATTATAAATAGGTTGATGAGTCGAGCGTACACAATATAATGGGCGAATACCAAAGAGAAATTGTATAACATGAAATTGGTAAACGCCACGTTAATGGTACACTAGAGGAAATTAATATACTGTGGAGAACTATACGCTATTGGCACGGATATAACAAGAACCAAGTCGGTTTTGTGTGGGTTCACATTAAACTCACAGCCATTGGCCCAAATGAAAATATGCCCAGGACATTTTGCATAGGCTCACTAATAGTGCCAGGATATTTGCCACGGACGCCAACAGCTACATCATCTCCATAGGGAACCACCTTGAAGCCACTATCATCCAGTCTTAGCAACAGGTCATTTATGACCAAGTTCCAAAGTAGGGGGACAGTACGAGTTATGTAGGACGGTTTCAGCCGAACATAAACGAATCTACAAAACACATATAATTTTCATTATCTCTTCAACATTGTAACAACGAGACAACAATGATCAAAGAAGATGAGATTAGCACAGGAAATAAAGCAATCAACCTTATCTCGCAAGATGCATACTATGCACAAAGTATAAAACCATACATATATTATATAAATAAACAATATACTATACATAGGGCAATTAGAAATAGAATAACTAGTAAAGCTAGTGAAGCTTTAGAACTTTATTCTACACCTAATGCAGGGCGGATTTGAAAAACAATCTGACATCCCACTTCGCGGACAAAAGAGACGAAACAGTAATAATACAAGAATTACATAGTATACAACAAGGTAATGACAAAATAGAAGAATATTTCACTAAAATTTCAAGTTCTATAAATTCTTTAAAAAATTGGTCAAAAATAAATGAACCAACGAATCAAATAATTAAAGCTGAATGGTATAACAAAATTACTTTATACATATTTGTTAGCAGGCTAAAAGAACCAATAGGATCACATGTTAGATCTATGAGACCCAAACATTTGGTTAAAGCAAGACAGATATGTATTCAGGAACAATCATTAGCAGGATTGGGATACCAAAATAAACCTCAATACCCACCCGTACTTCCATTCAAACCAAAATGCAACCATCAGAATACACCTCAACGGTATCCCATAAACCCTATAAACCCAATTAACATGAAACCATTGTTACAAGTATCACAGAAACCTACATTCAATAATGTACAAAAACAAGGGCCAAATATTTACTATAATCGTAGACCCTTTGCACCCCAACCAAAACAAATTATGGATAAACCCATGGCAATAGACACGACGTCCAATATGGACAAATACTGACAACAAACATATGGTGAAATGGTACCAAGAAATAACACATTCCAACCCACTGAACCTCCCAGATGGCAAGTCAAAGAAACACATAACATTGAGGCAAATAAATACGAAAAAAAGCGAGTTTCAACAAAAATACAACTATGAAACCTATCAGGAATCAACTAATGAGGAAAATCCTATTGTCAAAATCGAAGAGAAACAGGATTTTTGCCCAACACCATACTCAACGCTGGATACCTAGGGTTACATAATTGTGGCTCTGATCTAAAAGGCATTCAATTACCTTTTATCACAATCACAATAAATTATAAAAAAGGAAAGATGTTAATTGATAAAAACTTTGTTTAACAGCACCTTGTTAAATGAAGAAGTTACATTACCTATAATGGAACTCGAAAATGATGAGCCTTTAACATTCCTCATATTCAAATTTCACACAAACTTTGATGGATTAATCGGAATATATAAATCAACTAAAAGCAGATCTTTGTTTATCTAAATCCCTATTAATTACAAAACATGCTCAACTTCCAGCTGTCCACCTAGAAGTAAAACCACTATTCAAATACCGAATTAACAAAAAATGGTGACGTGTATATGCGACCCACGCAATTACCAAATGGATTACTCATACCAAAAGGTATTTACCACAGTAAAAACAATTACATCATTACAGAATTAATAAATTATTCCAAAAAAACCAAACAATTTCATTTAGAAGAACCACTCCAAAGCAGAAAATTAGACGAATATGTAGAACGCATACACGAAATAAATTTTTGCCATTCCACTAAATCATCCATAGAAAGTATATGTAGATGAACTAATTAGGACCCAACATCTCAACTATGAGGAAGAAAAAGCAATAAGGAAATTATGCCGATCATATGCGGATATATTTCAGAAGGAAGGTCAAGATCTCTCTTTCACAAATAAAATTAAACATAACATCGAATTATCAGATAACAAACCAATGTTTACTAAAACGTATCGCTACCCCTTCATACACAAGAAAGAGGTAGAGGAAGTATCTAAAATGGTCATTCAAGGAATAATAAAAAAATCGTATTCACCTTGGAGCAGCCCCGTTTGGATAGTACCTAAAAAGGCAGACGCCTCAGGGAAAATAAAATGGAGGATGTTCATAGATTATCGTAAACTTAATGAGAAAACGATAGCTGACAAGAACCCCATCCCAAACATAACAGATATTCTCGATAAATTAGGCAAATTCAGGCAGGATTTCACCAAATTGAATTGAATCCGAAAAACGAATTTATACGAATGCCTTTTGGTCTTAAAAACGTTCCTAGCAGCTTTCAACAGGTCATGGATAACGTTTTAGGTGAACTACAAGGGAAAACATGTTAACGTTATAAGGATGACATAATCATATTTTCCACAAGCCTACAAGAGCATATCGAAAGCCTCGGTAAAGTTTTCAAAAAACTAGAAAGGGCTAACCTAAAAATTCAGTTAGACAAATCAGAATTTTTACATAGGGAAGTAGCCTTTTTAGGACATGTCATTGCACCAGAATGAGTTAAACCCAATCCAGATAAAATTGAAGCAATAAATAAATTTTCATTACCACAAACAGAAAAACAAATTAAACGTTTTTTAGGACTTTTAGGTTATTATAGAAAATGTATACCAAAATTTGCAACACTAACAAAGTCTATGACTAAATTTTTAAGAAAAGGAGAAAAAATTGACATAAAAAACCAAAAATATATAGATAGCTTTGAAAAAGCAAAACGACATAAGAGCACATATTGCAATACCCAGATTTTACACAGGAATTTACATTAACTACGGGTGCAAGTAACTATGCGATAGGCGCAGTTCTATCACAAGGTCCCAAGGACCCAAGGACTTACCAATTTGCTATGCAAGCAGAACCTTATCACAAACGGAGCAAAACTATTCTACAATAGAAAAGGAGCTCTTAGCCATCGTTTGAACAACCAAATACTTCCGATTATACCTTTTCGGTCGAAAATTTATAATCCTCACAGATCATAAACCCTTAACCTGGTTATTTTCTTTAAAAGAACCAAACTCCAAATTAGTGAGATAGAGATTAAAATTAGAGGAATGCGATTACAAAATTCAATACAAAAAAGGAATTTTGAATTCTAATGCTGATACATTATCAAGAATCGAAATCAAAAAAGAATAACGTTGTACATATCAAAAACCGGAGCATCATCTAAACTCAAACTTTGTATTCAAAATCAAATACGACTAAAAAGAAACCTTAGTGTGTGTATATACATCAGATGAAGGTTTCGAAATGGTTAAAACAACTTTTGGTAAAATAATAAACACGAAAGGTAGAGTAAGAGAACCCAAAGTAAACTCAGTTAGATCAAAAATATTCTTAACAGACTTAAAAACCAAGAAAGAACAAAGAAAGAAAATAAAAGAAGTATATTTAGGGAATGAACATCGAAGAGTACTCGAAAACTATGAACAGATAAAAAGAACCTTCTATTTTCCATATATGAAGGAAGCAACAAACGAATACATAAGAAAATGTGACACCTGTCAAACAATAAAATACGACAGAAATCCACCCAATATTCAATTTCAAGAAACCGAAACACCAAAATCCCCACTTCAAATAATATACGCAGATGTATATCGCCTAAACGGTACAGTGTTTTTAACAATAATAGATAAATCTTCCAAAATCCTCCCAAATCTTCTTTTACGAAAAACAGGCGAAAAAATGAAAGAATCACTTAAAAGATTCTTTGCCTCACATGGTATACCTGGAAAATTGATAGCCGACAACGAATTATCAAGTAGTCAAGAAATTCAAGATATGCTGAAAAAATACAACGTAGAGTTTCATGCCACTACACCGTATAATTCAACCGGGAATTCCCCCAGTTCCACTTCATAATGGGCCAGGAATTAAACATAATACCAATTAAAGATAATAAGGGAATAATACCCATAAACCTAGGACAAGTATTCATTCAAGAAAACATTAATAAACTTATACATATTATCCCATTAACTCAATATCAAGATATAATAATTCATTCGGATAACTTATTAAAAGAAGCGCTAAACAGAATGAGCGACGAAGCAAAAAACCTATTGCAAAATAAAATAAAACCAATTCAAAGCAAAACTATAGAAAATCAGAATAAATTCAATAACATCATTCCCAAAAGAATAAAAAGAGGAGCAGTAAATTTCATAGGTTCAATAATAAAAAACGTAACAGGTAATTTAGATAACAACGATTTAGAAGATATTCAAAATTCTTTAGACCAATTAGTAACCAATAATAATAAACAAATCATTATTAACCAGCAATTAGCAATAAGACTGGACGCAATTAAAGATAACCTATAAGAAAATTTAGGACATATAAACAACACAATGAAAATATTCAATAAGAAGATCACAAGTTTTACAGAAAAATTAATGTGGGATCAACAGATACACAAACTAGATTATGTATTAAAAAACTTAAATTTTCACTTAGACAATTTACTGGACATATGTAATCACATTTTCAAAAAACACAATAATTTCGAAACATTTACTAAACGAGGAAGAAATGAACTTTATAATTTCAAAATTACACGAACAACATGTAACAATACCACATTAACTTGCAGTTTTAAATTTATTAACGATTAAAGGTTTAATAACAACTAGTTACAAATTAATATTCTTGATAGAAATTCCTAAATTCAGGAACGAAAGTTTTCAATTACATAAAATAATTACTATTCATATAAACAACAAAATAATATACCCAGAACCTCCAACCTACTCAATATCCAATGAACAAAAATATACTGATTTTTTATGAAAACCAATGTCAAGAAATATATCAAATATATTATTGCGGAAAACTACAATTTAAAGAAGTACAGAACACCTGTATACCAGCAATAATAAACCAACAAATTGCAACCTGCAATTACACACAAATATCGGCAAAGGAGCAAGTCATCCCAATAAACGATAACACCATCTTCATAATACCTGAGCAGTAGGAATACAAATAAAATAAAAGAACATCATTAGTAACAATGAGTACGTTTATGCTTAGGGTTCAACCTGGTTTGAACCTACATAGGTTATCTTTTACTATAAACGGAGTCGAGTCATCTTGTAGTTAATTCAACCCGACCTAAAAAATGTCTAGGGTCGAGTCGAGTTAACTCTAAAAACATCCACTATAAACGGAGTCGAGTCGAAAAATGAAAACAACAAAAAATAATAATAAAAATACACCATTTTGATTTCTTAATTCGTGTGCGCATCTCCGATTTCTGTGTGGCAATAAAACTTTTTATTTTGTTTCTATAAAATTCAGAAAATAATACAAGAAAAACGTATGAACATACGATAGTAAATGATTTTTTTTGACGTTTCTGACTCCGTTTCAACCTAGTTTCGACTCGACTATGATTTGACTCTCAGTATAAACGCTAAAAAAGATAACTACAAGATAATCCAAAGTTAAGTAAAAGATGACTCGACGCTGAGCATAAACTTACTCAATATCCAACTGTTACCTAAACATCGGAAAACATAACATAGTAAATGACGCAAATATAACATTTACAATCAAATTATCAGAACTTCCATGGAACGATGTAAATGAATAGCATATAATACCAGAATTTAACATCCATAAAATTCACAACTGGACCCTAGACAACATAGAAGAAATTCACATTCATCACAAAAATCAGGGGAGACATAAAATCATTCAATATGGAGCATTAGGCATCATATTCCCAGCAATAATAATTTATACTCTTCTTAAACTACAATAAATAAATGGTTCTCGCGTAAATTCCAGAGAAATCGACGAGTTGTGTCCCAGTTGTACTTTGCGTGAGCAACCGAGAAATTTTGTTTGAGATTGTTTGAGATGGCACGTTTAAAACATGAAACAGAAGTATAAAGCAAAACAAAAAGAAATCTTCGGCTTTCTTTAATTTTTTTTTATGTAGTAAATTACAATGTTCGCAATTTTTCCGTGCTTTTTTTACGAAATATGGTATAAAGTAAAGATCACGGTGAGGTGTAAGAGGGCATCACCGTGATTGATCATTGATCGCTCTTGGAGCGCTCAGTTGAACAACAGGGGTTTGACGGTTCCAGCCGAACATAAACGAATCAACGAAACCAATACCACAAACCTACGAACATATTTTTCGTTATCTCTTCAACATGCATTGTAACAACGAGACAACAATGAACAAAGACAGCACAGGAAATAAAGCAATAAACCTTATCTCGCAAGATGCATACTATCAATGCCGTCTAGAATATACAAGCCATACTGCTGTCTACGTCACTCAATTTATGTCGACAGTTCCATTAATCTTCTGCAGATGGCATTAATGCTAGAAAAATGAAAGAGAACAAAACTTGAAAACGAAGAGATTAAAAATGTGAAAATATAAAAAAAAAAATTAGTATTAGTCCAAGCGCAGGAAAGGGAGGTTGTACGTCGTATGTTTTTTTCATAATTTAAAATTATTAACTAAAAAAAATTCATATAATTTTTCCAACTCATATTACATTTTTAGTTAATATTTATTTATATTTATATCATTATTTCATTAATAGTTTTATTAGATTTAAATTATGCAGACAATTAGCAGAGATAAAAAATATGTACAACCTCCCTTTCGTACGCATGAGATAATACTAAATAATTTTTTTATTTTTGAAATGTTTTATTCTTTGTTTCTCTCAACTATTTCATTTTTCGAATGTTAATTGCCATCTAGGTTATGTCGATGAAATAAAAAAAAATAATTGACTTGTATATTCTAGACGGCATTGATACTATGCACAAAGTATAAAACCATACATATATTATATAAATAAAAAATATACGTAGTTATAACAAACTAACCATATATAAAGAGCACAAATAAACTAATCGGTGTCGCTTTGTTATTAACAACTATTATTATATAAATTTTCAATATTAAATAAACCAGTGTTAAAATAATAAAATATTATGAATAAAAATAAATATAAAATATTATAATTAAATAAAAATATAATAATATAACACTCGAATTCATAATTTACGCCACCCTGCGGCTTGCAAATCTTTTGGCGGAAATTTATTAAATTTACCCCGTGTCTTCTGAAATTTCAAAGCTAAAATTTCTTCGTATGTTATGGCTATTTCTTGTAGAGGAATTAAAAAAAATAAAAAATAGAAGAAAATGGATAATTTAATGCAAATGGAGGCACAAACCAAAATGTAGAATATCTATTTAAATATGTAGACTGTCTACATTTTAGATATGTGTTAATAAAAAAAAAAAAATATTTGATCATGATTGTTAACATGCGATTTATCATATAAGAGAGATACTTAAATTTGAATAAAACCATTGTAACAAACGTTATTTGCAATAATGATAATTATGGAAATTTATAAAGTAGATACAAAACCGTCGTAATTCGTCAATTAAAATAAAATGTAATAATTGTTCACTATAAATTAATGAATTACTTTGTTCACCATTAAACAAACCAATACAAAACGTGTAATAATAATATTTCTGAACCAGACTTATCAAAGTACGTATAATGAAGTGCTTTTATAAATCGTTTGTTCTTATCTTTTAAAATATGACAATATCAAATTAAACACATAAAGATAAAAAAAAACAAAAAATATTTTTTAATTTAAAATTGTCCATTTTCTTCCTGAATTATTAAAATTAAAACAACAACGCTCAAACAAAAAAAAAAAAAAAAAAACTGGTCCAAAATAATAGGAAAAATATCCACGAGCAAAGAAAACTGAAGTAAAAAACCCGCATTTAAATTGGTACAGTAGTTGTTGCTGTTCAGTGTTTTGCACTGCTTCTATTAATTTGTTTATTTCTGTAACATTGTCTCGTGTTTTATTAATATAAGCGGTAGTATCCCCTCAAAAAAAAAAAAAAAAAAATTCAGAATGTACATAGATTGTATTCTATATCCAGTTGCAGAGCACAAGGATATTTTTTATTTTAGATATAAACAATTTTTTTATGTTTATTTTAATATTAAAATACATTTATGGTAAATATAAACTAAAATTAAAATAAGAAGTGCTTGTTGAAAAAATCGAGGCTAAGAATTTCAATTTAAATAGTTTTTATTCGGGATGTGAAACAGGAGAAATGTTGTGTGTTGAAGTAGATAAGAATTTAATTCGCCTAATATTGAGTTGAAGTACCCCGATTCTTAAAAAAATAAAGAGATTATGTAATAGTGTGTAAATTTTGCCAATGAACTTGGTTGAAGATTTATTATAAACACTAATTTGATTCACTGTGTTTGCTTCGTGTCAATCGCAGGATAAACTCCAATGCCTCAGTCCACTTTAAATCGTATAGTAAGTGGCCGGTTCCAATTGCGTGCGCCAATACAAAAATATTTTAATGGATGTTCCGTGTCTAAAGCGACGTTCAAAATATGTGAGGCCAAATACGTCGTGTCCAATGGTAGTAGGGTCAAAATTTTAAAAGCGGTATCTCCAAAGCCAATAAAAATGGCCATTTAACTAATACATTTTACAAACAAAAAATCACAATTTTTTCAATTTATTTAATTTGTTCGGGTATACAATCTCTTACAGTTTTCTTAATAATAAATAACAAAATAAAAATTTCAAATTTTCGCCACTTATCATTTTCTTTCCCAAACTGTAAGCCACTGAACACAAGTTCAACAGATATTGTCTAATGCCATCTCTGCTTTATAAGCTATTTACAATTGTTATTTCTATATAAAGTAACGGTGACACCTAGTCTATAATAGAATAAGTTAAATTAATAGCTCAATGTTTAACTGTACTAAAATGGAATTTTCCATGATAAAATTGTTCTACACTATTTAACTAGAAAAATCATGAGCTTTCTAGAAGTTTGGTTTGTGTGTGCAAAAAGGCAAACGAAGTCGAATTGGATTACTAATATTTGGTAAGCGAAAGTGTGAAGATTAAAAAGGAATTAAAAAGTGATTTAAAAAGTGTTTTAGTGGAAATAAAAATTATAAGTGAATAGTAAAATTTGAGAATAATTTATATAAAGTGATTTTGTGAATTTTTATTAATAAACTGTGTTGTAATAATTCTTGTGTTAACTAAATAAATTTGTTTGTGATAAATTAAATTGGTTTTGTACTATTCACAATCCAGTGATACGAACATTAATTGACCAGGCAAAAACATAACAATAATTTCTATTGCCTTGTCCTTGTGTTTTTGCCTTGTCAATTAAGGTTCGTATCACTGGATTGTGAATAGTACAAAACCAATTTAATTTATCACCAACGAATTTATTTAGTTAACACAAGTATTATTACAACACAGTTTTTTAATAAAAATTCACAAAATCACTTTATATAAATTATTCTCAAATTTTACCATAAACTTATAATTTTTATTTCCACTAAAACACTTTTTAAATCACTTTTTTAATTCCTTTTTAATCTTTACACTATCGCTTACCAAATACTATACTAATCCAATTCGACTTCGTTCGCCTTTTTATATACACAAACCAAAGTTCTAGAAAGCTCATGACTTTTCCAGTTAGAATAGCGTAGAAACATCACGTAACAATTTTTATCATGGAAAATTTCATTTTAGTACGGTTAAACATAGAGCTATTAATTTAACTTCTTCTATTACACACTAGGTGTTACCGTCACCATATTATGCTATAAAGCGACACCTGACAACAAGTAGATGCATTAAACTTATCTGGGATTCATATTCCATAAAATTGAACTATTAAATTAATGTACAAATTAACGAGTTACATAAAAAGAAAGTTTTAAAACCAGTGAAAAGTGTCAAAAACAAATAAACAAATTATTGGGATTGTGAACTAGATAGGTTTTAAAATATTGTAAATTCAACATAAGATCAGCAGGAGGGGAAATCGAAATCAGCGAGAAAATCTGTGGGCAATTTTTTCAAAGCATCGGCATTGACACATCTATAGAATGTTTTGTTCTGCCGGGATTAAAAACAGTCGACGGCATAATTAGCGATGACACATTGAAACCACTCGATGCAAGCTTCTCAGGTAAATAGTTTGGAAATCCAAGATAGCCACTTCTCTTCCGAATTAAAGAAGAAACTTTAGATAACGGTCACACAAAACATTGTTTGTTCCATTAAACAACATAACACCAGTCGATACCACTGTGAGGGCCGAAATCAAAACTATGGAAGAAGCAATCTACACGAAATCCTACCTCTATCCGGTCAATATGTGGAACGAGGTGGAGCAACAAATTGACAAACATCTAAAGGATGGGATCATACGGCCTTCGAGGAGCCCATATAATTCACCGATCTGGATATAGTGAACAAAAATCTGGATGCTTCTGGAAAACAAAAATACAGAATGGTTATTGATTTCAAACGCCGTCAGCATCTCAGATACTTCCCCGATTCCGGATATCCCTAACACGATCGCGAATCAAAATGACTAAAATGACTCTTCACTAAACTGAAAGAGTCCGACATACCGAAAACCTCATTCTCAATCATTAACGGGAAGTACGAATTTTTGAGACTTCCCTTTGGACTTAAAAATGCACCAACTATCTTCCAGAGGATGATAGGTGACGTGTTGAAGGAATTGATTGGTAAATCCTGTTATGTTACAATGATGACATAATAGTTTTCGGAGGGGAAACCGAGGAGGAACATATTATAAATACTGAAAAAATATTCTCAAAACTTCGGATAAATTTGGACAAAACGGAATTTTCAAAAGCCGAAACTGAATTCATTAAATTATCACAAACCAAGGGATTAGATTAAGGCATTTCGTCATATTAAGAGGCTACTAACATCAACAACCATTCAACCTGACTACCGATGCCTCGGACAGACGAGATAGAAGATCGACCAATTACGTATATTTCCAGATCCTTGTTTAAACAAGACATAACGGAATTATGCAGTCAACGAAAAAGAGATGTTTGGCAATAATTTGGGGTTTGGACAACCTGAGGAATTACTTATATGGTGCAAAGAAAATTAAAATCCTTACGGACGACCAACCCATGACGTTTGCTCTTAGCAATGGAAATAATAACACTAAGTTGAAAAGATGGAAGACGCGCCTGGAAGAGTATAATTACGAACTTGTTTTCAAATCTGTAAATATTCCAAAGAGGCTACGCTTATGAGGAACCTTACCCATCCTACTATAGGCACCACATTAGCCTACCAGAGCTAAACAAAGAAGCGCTAAGTAGAATACTATGAGAAAAATTAAAGCCGTATATGATCAACGAGATAAAAATACCTGAGGAATTTATACAAATCCTTCCCAACACTTCTTCAGTTATAAAATTCGCCTAACTCAAAGAATGGTTACGGATATTTGCAATGAAGAAACAAATTCTCAATTATAAAAAAGGAACACGAAAGAGCACACCGGAATCATATAGAGAACAGGAAACAAATTTTAGAAAAGTACTATTTTCCACAAATGACTAGCCTTATAAAAAAATATACGCAAGCCTGCGATACCTGCAATATCAATAAGTGAGGAAACAAACGCTCATCCCGACGTATCCAGCGGAAATATTCCATGTTGATAAAATGGAAATCAAGAACGAAAAATTCGTATACACATTAACGTAGTAAATTCTCAAAATTTGCAATTATTCGCATTAAATCTAAATCCACCCCACATAAGAGAGACAAAATAATTAAGATACTTCACTACTTTACCGTACCTAAAATGCTGGTAATGGACAATGAAAAAAGCTTCGTAAGCCATATTAATGTGATTACCTCAAAACCTTAGGAGTCGAAATTTACCTTACACCATCACAGCGAAGTGAGGTAAATGGGACTGTTTGGAGAGTCCATTCTACAGTAATTGAAATATTCAGATGCCTGCAAAACAAAGTCAAAGAATTGACAGTGAAGGAATAGATCAACATAGCGGTAGATCGCTACAATAATTTTATACACGCAGTCAGGACACAACGGATTAACTACCAGAATCTAACCAATTTCAAAACCAAAATAAATGAGGATTTAATTGAAAGAATCAAAAATGCTCAAGAATCCAAAATCGCAAGGGAAAACCAAAGAGAAAAGCACGTAAAACATACGAACCTGGTGATATGATCTTTATAGCAATTAAACAAAACCAGGCAAAAAACAAACCGAGGCTTCAAAAGCTCAGATCAAAAATCTAACACAATAATTACGTCTATTTCAAGATCATAGCTAATAAGGGGCCTGACATCAACTTTCAATATTTAGGAATATGATGCGCCGATAGTAACTTTAAAACAATCAATTTATACAATTGTGAGGACCTAATTGACCGATTAACGTCAACAATCAACGGCATACACCAAGGAAGCAAACTTCGACCTCAGCTAATCATTTCAAAACTCAAGAATCCAAAATCAGGAAGCAGTAGATCGATAAATTGGATCGGAAATGGACCGCAGATTCACCTGACGCCACGGACTGGGATCAGATAGTAAAAAGCCAAAACCATGTCATCAACAATAACAACCAACAATACAATATTAATAAGGTCTTATTCGACACATCCTAACAAATGTTTAATGAATTCATTCAACAAATGCAACAAGTAATGTTCAAAAGGCTTTGAAAAATTGTTCGAGATGCGCAATTAGCAAAAGGAAAAATTATCAATACCAATCTACTTGATAAAGGAGAAATAGGCCGAATAATTTTAGAAATAGAAACCTTGCCATACTTCAACGAAATAGAGGCAATGGAATATGCAGAACCAATGTTGATTGCTATAAATTCTACAATCTTATATGTCACATCGTTGCCTAAGACAAGTAAGCAGAACTTTAAATGCAAAACAAACAAATACAGTTGGAATTAAAAAAAAATTTATTAAATCAAAACGAACTAAATATATGGAATTATCCAAGAATGCAACGTTTTCCGAGATCTCTAAATGAAGATCTAAAACTAAATGAGGACCACTACATCAATCAGCTTATAAGAGGGTCAAACACCAGTTGTGACTATCAGTTCAATAGATACCAAATTATCGAAACCTTAAACGATAAAACCATATTTCTGACCAACTATAATGGAAGCATACTTTATAGCAACTCAAGCAAATATTTAGAGGGAAGCTTTTTGATAAATACCATACTGAAATGATCAAAAATCAACGACTCGACATTTACAAATAGGGAGGTGAAACGTCCCAAAAATCTACCACCAGTGCTACAAGCAAACATTGGCGAGAAGAGCATCAACGTACATACATAATTTGTATTTAGAAAATATTGAACAACTGCAACAACTTTTCAACGAACACAAGGAAGCTGCCGTCATCAACTTTGGTATCACAACTGCCGTTATGTGCCTAATTATCATGTTCTTTGTCAGCAAAGCACGAGAAAGAAGCTGAAAAGGAATGCTGTTAATACACAAACCAACCCACCAAAAAGAAATTTCCAGCAACCAGCAAGGAATCCAACCAATTAGATTAAACTTTTGACCCACGGGACGTGAATCTTTAAAGGGGGGAAGAGTTAAGATAACAACAAAACAACTTACCGTGGGAAGTGATGAGTCAACACAAAGGTGTAGACACTAATACTGTTTCCTTTTTGATGATTTGCTTTTTCTCTATTGTACACCATCATCGTGCTTCGCCACGGGACTAGAAAAATTTTTGAAGTTTGCAGTGTGATTTGTGCTGCAGTTAGCACATTTCAATAATTTATCTGGTATCGACATAGTTTCCTTATCAGTGATTTTAATATCCGTACTGGTGTTCAGCAATGTGACCTTTACTTTTACATTTGCACCAATGCAGAGCATGAGGACACACTTCACACATCGTTCATCGTGGCATCTGTAACATTGGGTAATTTTGTTGTGTTTCGTATAATAAGACCACTGGACAAGGGTGTGGCATAAGTATTTAATTGATTTTAATTTATTTATTGTAATGGTACCTTTATTGAAATACTACACGTACATATACCTGATAATCAACATATGTATTTTGTCTTTCTCTCAAATATGAGAACATTGGGCTCAACTTCGTTTTTCTTGAGTCCGTTTTTAATTCCTTTAATGATAAGGTTCGGCAAACCGCACAGAACAAATTTAATCATTTTGGTTTCTTCCAGTTAGGTTAGGTTAGGTTAGAGCGGCTGCCAAAACGCACACTTAGACCGATGACGGTCCGTTGTGATACCGAGGGATCCTACTCCTCTTCCACCTTCACTGGAACCAATTTAAGCTACTTATGTAGCTCAGATTGGTGGTCTTCCAGTTCATATGAAACAAATTCATAAAATTGGTTTGAAGTTTCGCGTAGTCTTCAATTTTTGACAAATAAACAAGAATTCCGTTTGTATTAACCTTGTATTTACCAATGGCGTTAGTAATTGAATTTAACTCGTTGTATGATGTTTTTTAAAGAACAATTGGCGGTATTTTTATGAGTTTTTTGGAAACTTGTTGTCTGTTTTGGATAATAAAATTTTCGTCATCATTATCAAAATTTAATCCACTGCATCTAATAGAAACATGAGGGTCAGTTGATATAATGTTCCCCCCATTTCATGAGATACTGAATTCAAATTGGTTTGGTTATTATGAATCATTTTTCGCCCTTTGTTTGTAGAATTACCATTTGATTCATATTCATCACCACTCAATAATGTACCCTTTGACGATGATGCAATCACCAAATTACTTTGTTAGAACACAAACATAATTTTATTTTATTTTATTTACGGCTAGACGATGTGCACTCAAAGAACGAACAACGCAGACTGAAAGCGACAGGGGTGAAATTTTTCTAAACTTGCTCAACAACCATTTTGCGATTTTTGAAATGGGTGCAGTGTTCATGCTTAATGAATGCACATCGTCATCATAAAAAGTTAAATCAGCTGTATCAAGTTTCAACCAAGTTCAAGGTCAATAATCAAGAAATGCAAAACAACACTTATTGATGTTTATATTTATTAATTGTCTACACTGCACAATAATTCACAGTTAACAACATACATACATTCATGTAGCAATATATCGCTATTATTCCATTAAAGTTTAATACCGCATCCTATTCTGCGTATTATTGGCGCTACCTAAAATAAACCAAAGAAATTGTCACTCGAATTTCGATCAACATGTCAGTTTAATATAATTATACTTATCTTTATTTGTAATTATAACCATTATGATAACTCATTCACAAATCTGAAATTAAGAAATATTATTGTAATTAAATTAATTAAATTAAATTAAGAATATTTATATTATAAAAATACTTACACAACAAATGTCTACTGACAGCTCAATGTATACTTACGTAAATTTCACATTTTTTAGATTAAGTTCTAGTACAAATTGTAATAATGTATTCATATTTTAGATTTATGTATGTGTATCAAAAATAAAACTCGTTCACTTGTTTTCCGACCATCAGCCGTATAAGTTTGTAAAAATATAAATTAAATAACACTTAAGCTACCACAATAATTAAGAAATAAATAATTTTCAATAAGTTTGTACATTGGGTTTTGGTTTATTTCACCTGTCGTACAATAAGGAAACATGCAGTAATATTCGTAATATATGCAACTACTCACCAAAAAACAGAGTTAGTGTCACATATATTCTTGGATTGTCGGAGAAATTGTCAAACGTTTTCGAAAAACACAATTATCAGCTGATTTCAAAATCAACATCCAAAATGGGCGCTTTAACATCATGGAAATAACATTTCGTTAGGTATATATTTAGGTGACCTTCACTCAATGAAGGTCACACAAATATATAATTAACTTTTCATTTAAGTAATAAATATTTTATACGAATTATAAGAATTTTGAGATTATTGTGGGCATTTGGTACAAGCGATACTAAGCGATAAGGTTACTTTGTTTATTGGTTTGTTTTATTCTGATTTAACTTTCAAAAGGACCAAAGTTATTGAAACCTTGTTAAGAATGAACAAAAATGTTGTTGGTCCAAAACCATTTCTCTCGGCGTTATGAAAGTCCGTTAGTTCGAAAAACAAAACAAAAACAAAAATGTTCGTACATCTAATTTGGATGTCTGGAGGTCTTTCTGTAGCCATGGTATATCGAGAATGGTTTGGTCGATTTTGATTTTTCTTTCGCCAATCCGTTTCTAATGTCAAGCCGTACGTCAAGGGGATTCGGTACCTCCTGTATTGAAAAATACACCTCTCAATATTTATACCAATAATATTTCACAGTTGTTATAGTATTGTATTAGATCTAAAAATGAGCGAGTATCGTGATTTTCTTGGAAAATCCATTGGCGGGTTAAAATAGGTCCGATTTCTTCCTGGTGCTCTTAAATCATTGCTCAGTCGTTTGCAGCCTATGTATCAGCGGTTTGTTGAAGCTCGGTCTAAATTAGAAATTTGTAATAAGAACATAGATGACGCTGCTCGTTATGGGTTCAAGGAAGTACATATATCGTAAAGTTGAGTCTAAACTCAACTGATAATCTAGTCAACTGCGAACGAATCAAATATTTCTGCCTATTCAGCAGCGTTGTTTCAAAATCATTCTGAGGTTTCAATTCCTCTATGCGAAATGAGAGTATCTGAATTTGTTCGGCAATTTTTCGACTGGAATAATTTTAAATCAGTTTTTCAGGAATTAATTAATACTAGTCGCAAGCTTTCAAAAGTAATTAAATTTTAATATCTTCTTTAGTCGTTGTCCGATTAATACGGTAACGAAACTCTAAGAAACCTCGTTCAAATGAAACCACTTACCTCCCTGAAACCTTTGTTACGTTAATTGCTTCGGCGCAATTTTTTTTGAAATCCATGCGGCCTATGCGTTTAACGCACCAGTGTAAATATTTTAATGTGGTAACCCAATTTTTCAAACTGAGCAAAAGAGTTGTTTCTGTCTAATGGAGGGGGGAGAAACGCACGGTATAAAATGGACAAATTTCGGCTGCTCGTGGTCAGTATTTTTATATCTATTTTTGAGTTATCGCTTAGTATTAGGCTAGTTAGTAATTTTGAGTTAATGAATATACATCTTAGGTCGGTCGGATTTTTAAGTCGTAATATTTTAGTCGGTTAGTCCGTAATATTAAATGAGTTGGTAAATTATCATAGAACGTGTTAGTAAGTGATCAGTTATTTTAAGTTGGAAAGTTTTTTTTTGGCTTTTATGGATTTGTTTGTTCTGTTAATGAAGAGAACAGAAAAATAATTTAACAGTTGATCAAATTAAACCAAAAACTTAAAAACTTTCCCATAAATAATTTTTTTTGATGTTTCTCGCTTCGCTGTCGCAGGTAAAAGAGAATGACTTGAGCTGTAAAATTCACCAAATCGCCGAAGTTGATCATATTTCCCCTTCAAAGTGGTACCAATCGCGATTCGCCGTTTTTAAATATAGAGCAATTTAAATTAAAACCCAGCGCATTGAAATAGATCATTTTGCTGAACATAATCTAGTACTAATTTTGTATTAGATACTTCGCCCAAATGTGTGCAATTGTGTTTTTAATGTTGGTTTCATTATTTTTGACATACTATATTGCCCACAAGAAAACAAATATATAATAACAACCAAAGTAAAAATAAAAACCAGTTCCAGCCAAAAAACAACATCGGTGCGCTTCAAAAATTTGGCGAATATTTAGCAATAATTTGAAGCTAAATTTGAATATATATATATATATATATATATATATATATATATATATATATATAAATAGTAATAATAAAAATGATTTGTTTGTTTCGTTTTTTTAGGTTATGTTCTTTAACACCAGTTTCATTTGAATTTCATGACATAGCTAGTACCTAAAACTATATAAAATATTCTTAACATTACTTACGGATAGCTTTGAACTTTAATACAAAAAATGAATTCCTCATTTAACAGCTTTAAAACACAACACAATAAAAAAAAATTGAGGTGTGGCCAACACACTACTGTCCTCGACTTGCGACGGTTCGACTTACGACAATTCGAAGTTACGACGGCGAAAAAACACGTTTTTTTTTATTTCGATTTTCTTTTCGTTCAAATTTTTTTTTCGAAAATTACTGTATACATATGTACTTATTTATCATTTCATTTTTGTTTCCTCTTTAAGCATACATTTTTTATTAAATGTGTATTTCCCCTTTTTCATTCCTTAAAATAAAATTTTATTTTATTTTACAAAAAATCAGTAAATTTATTTCTATTCAATCATATTCGGAGAAGTTAATGTTAATTTTTCATACGTTTCATCATAGTTTAACATTTTTATGTTTGTTTTAAAGTTAAATTCAAAATTTTGTTAAGTGCTCAATAAGTAGACTAATATTAAGTGCTCAATAAGTAAGAAGATTCAGTTGATTTTTATAAGCAATAAATACCGTCATTTCTTTAAATTGAATATGTCAAATAAACCTGGGCCGAGTAAAACCATTCACAAACGGTCGAGAAGTGTCATCGATTTAGAAACCAAATTAAAAATAATAAAAGATAAGGAAAAAGGAAAAACAGTAACTTCAATAGCTCGAGATTTTGGATTCAGCCATTCGACGATTTCAACAATTTTATTAAAAAAGGATGAAATTCGATCAGCAGTCAAAGAATGCACGTCAATAAATGCCACAATAATATCCCAGAAAAGAAAAGGGCCCATTAACGAAATGGAAAAACTATTGATCATTTGGATGGATGATCTTATTCAGAAATGCATGCCACTTAGCTTAGCTATAATTAAAGCAAAAGCGCTTAGCCTTTTTGATGACATAAAGAAAGGTAACAGCGAATATGCAGAAAATTCATTTTTTGCCAGCAATGGTTGGTTCCAGAATTTTAAGCGTAGGTCTAAATACCATATTGTTAAAATAAGTGGAGAAATAGCCAGTGCCGATGACAAAGCTGCAAAAATATTTATAGAAAATTTAGACCAAATAATCCATCAAGGGAATTATTTGCCTGAACAAATATTTAATGCGGATGAAACTAGTCTTTATTGGAAACGGATGCCACAACGCAGCTACGTCAATACCGAAGCTCATACTATGCCAGGTTTCAAGGTGTCTAAGGAGCGCGTGACTCATTTATTGGGTGGTAATGTGGCTGGATACAAGTTGAAATCCTTATTAATTCACAATTCTAAAAATCCTCGAGCTATGAAAGGAGTAAACAAGCATATGCTTCCGTTGCACTATTTTTCCAATAATAAAGCGTGGATGATAAGAATAATTTTTGACGAATGGTTCGGAAAATATTTCATACCAGAGGCAAAAGCATATTGTGATCAGAAAAAAGTTCCATTCAAGATACTCTTACTTTTGGACAATGCGCCAAGTCACCCACCTGGTATAACAGTACGTAAAAGTGGTTTATTTGCCTCCCAACACTACCTCAATTTTTCAGCCCATGGATCAAGGTGCTATTTCCACTATGAAGGCATATTATCTACGAAAAACTTTATCAAATGCTGTTGCAGCGATAGACAAAGATGAAAGTTTGACTTTACTACAATTCTGGAAAAATTACAATGTTTATAGCGCAATAAAAAACATAGGAGAAGCCTGAAGTGAAGTGTCAGGAAAGTGTATGAACGGCGTTTGGCGGAATCTGTTAAAGCGTTATGTGGGAGATTCATCAACGACAGATGAAACATTGGGCAAAGTCAATAGTGGAATCATTGAAATAGCCCATCATCTTAATCTAGAAATAGGAAATGAAGATATTTTGGAAGTTATTGATGCTGCTACGGAAGATTTAACTAATGATGAGCTGTTGGAAATTCAAGAAGGAATTGTTGAAAATTGGAGCGATGATGATTGTGATGTAGACATCGTAAGCACTGCTAAAGAATTTAATACCAAAGAAATGACGACGGCATTTAAACATATTGATGATGCATTAAACATTTATGAAAATATGGATCCTGATGCAGTACGTTTTGCAAAAATAAAACGATCAGTTAATGATTCTCTTGTTCCTTACCAAGAAATTTTGAAAGAAAAGCAATCACATAAAGTGCAAACACAAATTGACAATTATTTTAAAACTGCCAATTAAAATTATTTTATTTAAAATTGGAGCCGACACAAATTTAAAAAACAATAATATAATGTTTATATTTTTTTTTATTATTAGAAATTTGAATTATATAAGTAATTTTCCAATTTTTTTTATATTGTATTATGAAATTATGTATTATGTTATACTTATTACTAAAAAGGAATTCTTATTTTTAATTTTCTGGATTAATAAAAAATTCTTAAGTAATTGAATTACTAAAAAGGTTAACATTATTTGCTTAGCTGAGCTGATTTTATCACAAGTAAGTACTTATTCCATAAAATAAACATATTCCTCGACTTACGACTGTTTCGACTTACGACGGACGTTCTGGAACGGTGGCTCGTCGTAATGTTATATATCTTATAAACACGTAAGTGTTATAATTTATATCTCTTAACCTAATATTTCCCTAATATATCATTCAAACTTAGAATTGTCTGCATTAAGTTGCAGAATTGAACTGAATAATCACTAATCGATTCAACAATCCCGAGCTTACCACTGGTGGGGGCTATTACCAGAATTATGAATCTTTTAGTTTCGATGGAGAATGCCTATAAGGCACGTTATTAATTGAGCGAATCGGATACCTTGGACAATAACCAACAAATGAAACTTGTGCGTAGCACTTATATGTTCTTTTGTCGGCTTTGAATCAAGGCCTGGGCGTAATGGTTAGTAGCTGGAATACTTACAATTCGACTGGATCTTGTTGCTGGATTATTCCCTGGATTTATATTGTGGAAACGCTGGGTTTTACTTTTTCTGATTTGAGTTTATTATTCTTTTCTTTATTATTTAGGTTTACAAGTTGAAGACTACAATTACAATTATTTTAATGTTTCTGGATAAGTTTGCTTGACGAGCTAAGAAAATACAATTCATTTAAAATATACAGTGTTTGCTTGACGAGCTAAGAAAATACAATTCATGATTTTGTTAAAATTCCATTAACTTATATACTAAAAAGGTGTGTAATGTTTTACACTAACAACAATATTGCTACATATAACTTTTGTTGTAATACTACAAAAGTCATTATAATTCTTATTTCAATATGCTTATTACAATTACCGAAGTTTGCACTTTTCAAGACATTTACTCTTATTTCAGCATGCATATTATAATTTTCGAAGTTTGCACTTTTCATAAATTTGCAAATTTCCGTTGTTTAAAGTTATTTGATATATTGTGTTAAACTACTTTTTATCATTACTAAGCATTTTGTGTTTCTCGATAAATTTGTTTTCTAACTCCTACAGTTATGTGAATTATACCATTAATATTTTAATATGAAGTTTTCTTAACGCCTAAATGTCATGCTAATTATATGTAAATTATTTGCTTGAATTTATATAATTGAGAAAGCTTTATCATTGACTAAATGTCATTCATATGTACATAATTTTATTTCATAAAGTTATTGTCTTATTGTTTTGAGGTTTCTAATTTCGATAAAATGTATTTTATGTATAATTTTGTAATGTGTGTATTTCTAGGTCATTGCTAATTATTTCTTGTGTTGTGTATTCATGTTTGGAATTTTTCTGTTTATGTTTACGTTTAAGGTCATTCTTCTCTGTGAATGATTAACTTTTCGGATTTTAACTGTGTAATAATTTAGTGTTTAGGTTGATTGTAATGATATTTTGGGGTTTTGGTGAATTTACTTCACAACAGTAAGTTGAGGACTATTTACTCTCTTTTACGAACAGAGAATTTTGAGAAATTTTATTTTTTTCCAAATTTTTTTTTTAATTTTTTTTTTTTTTTTTTTATTTGTTTTTAATGTTTGGAAACATTTTGTATTAAGTAGTTTTTTGTAAACCTTATACTTTTTAGGATATTTGCAAAACAAATTTTCTGGACCAAGGGAGTGGTCACTTCCGGTTAGCCGATTTGGAGTAAAATTCACTTGGACCAATTTATTAAAAACCCTTAAATCTGATGTTTCAGTTCGATTGATTAAACCATCTGGACTGTAGAGAGGACACAGACAGACTGACAGACAGACAGACATCATTTCGAAACCCACTTTTTCGGACTCAGGGGACCTCAAAACAAATAAATCTCTAAAAATCTCAAGGTCCAAAATTTTCATGATTACTATATTTTATTTTACTAGAGTATAAGAAAGGAAAAGAAGTTACATTTTCATTTAAATAAGAATATTATTGCTTATTCCAAACCAAGATGAATGATGAATTCCATATAATACGCAAAGTAAGTTACAAACGCTACCATTAGAAAAATTTATGTCAAATTTTAAATCGTCAGTAAACGAGGATAATTAATCCGCAAATTTCATTTCGAATTTGGTTTTTGCACAAATAGGCAAACAAAAATAGGTATGAGTAATTTATAGACAAATGCACTGGGTAATTTTAATTGTATTACAACTAGAAATGAAAAATTTTCATTTAAAAATCGTTTTTTAAACCACGAGGATTCTACAGTATCGACGAGGACGCGAGGACAAAATAGTAAAAAAAGGATGGGTGGCAGCCCTGGTATATATGTATGAATTAAATTAAATATTTTTAAATAAAAATAATTTAATGTGTATAAATTTGTATATGTTTAAATATATAGAATAAAACAATATTTTAGCGTTATATATGTAGTATTTTATATTTAAGTATAATGAAGTTAGTTATGAATAAAATATGTATTGCTGTAGGAGAAGAAAAGTGTCGGTTGGAGATTCGTACGAGAAGTGTTGAGATGAACGGATGTGTATAACATGTCAACAAAGTGTATAATAAAATAAAAAATATTTTCTCTCGAGTTATTTGCTTTTATTCGGGTCATCCTTGTGTTAATTAAAGTTCAGAAGTAGGATTGAGATTCTGTTGCGTTTTGGGGCTAAGGTTGATGGAATTTTATCGAGTTTATTACGAGTTATATCGAGATAATTACGAGTTCAGATATTAAGGAAAAAATTTTGTTCCATCATGGCGCCGAGACGAAATAAAGAAGCATACGACGAGGATGTGAATTGCGAAAAGGAGGAAAAAAAGTATACACTCATGCATTCACACGATATTAAAAGCTTAATCCCTAAGTTCGATGGGGGTGATTTGATTGTAAATCAGTGGATTAAAAAAATCGAGAAGTATAAAAATCTTTACGAGTGGAGTGACGAAGCCACATTGTTATACGCAATAACGAGGTTGAGCGGAACACCTAAATTATGGTTTGAGACGGTGGAAGACGGAGTATATACGTTTGCGGATTTTAAAAGTAAAATTGTTAAGAATTTTGGGCGAGTGGTTGATGAAACGGATATTCATTTTAAGTTGTCAGAGATGGTATATGATAAAAATCAGCCATATGAAAATTTTGTGATGAAATTGTTCGCTATTGACCGATCAGCAAATTTATCGGAAATATCTATAATCAAATATATATTACGAGGATTAACGCGTGATCCAGTGTACGAATGGGTTGCTCATTTTACATATGAGTCAGTGTTAAATTTGATCGAGAAAAAAAAGTGGGCCGATTCTAATATGAAAATTAAATTAAATCCGGTGAATAAAAGTTATTATATTCAACGAGAGGTATCACAAAATGTCAGTAACAAAAATATTATGAATCAAGATGGATGTAGACAGAAATCTAATACGATTAGCAAATGCTATAATTGCAAGGCGACGACGCATCGTGTGGAAAATTGTGATCAATCGATTAAATGTTTCAACTGTTTTGAAACCGGACACAAGTCGATAAATTGTACGAGACCCCAAAGGGTAAGAAGGTGTAATTTTTGCAAAAGCGTTAAGCACAGTGACGATAAATGTCCAGAAAAGAATGCTGCGAAGAAGCCAGACGAAACCATAGCGAAGGTATATAATTTGGACATGAAGCAGGTTTCGGGAAATAAAATACGGAATGAAGATAGGTCGAGCATCCAGGTTAACGAAGATGGTATGATGGAAGGAGTGGTAATTCTTAAGAATAAAATTGTAGATTTAAGTATATTAGTTGATTTGGGTAGTGCTGTTAGCATTATAAAGGAAAATATTTTAGATAAATTCAGCCTAAATAATTTGGATTTTACGGGAAACGTAACGAATATTAGTGATATAAATGATTCGAATCTCTTAATAAAGGATTAGATATCCGAGTTGGTTTCAGATGAAAAACAATTGTTTCCAATAAGTTTCTTGGTTGTGCCAGATGGGTCAATGAAAGTTGACGCAATTGTTGGAATTAATGCTTTTGAATTCTTTCGGGTTTATATTGTACGCGATGGTTTATCGGATGTAGGGACTTCAGAGTGTGACGCGTTGAGTGAGGAAAACTCGGAAGGTGGTAAAAATAATTTGGACGTTGGTTTGACGAGTGCGGTAATTAAAGTAGAGGAATCATTATTTATTGATTAAACAGACTGTGAATTAGACGTGAGGGATAATTTAGAAACAAATAAACTTAGACGTGATGTAGAGAGATTATATGAACAGTGTTATATGAATCGAAAGAGTGAAAATGAACCGTTGACTAAATTCGAAGTAGATATAAAATTGAAAGACGATAAATATTTTGACGTAAGGCCAAGACGTTTTAGTCAGTACGAGCGGGTAGAGTTGAGCAAAATAATCGAAGAGATGTTAGAAAAAAAGATTTTCAGGGAAAGTGAGTCACCTTATTCGAGCAATGTAGTATTAGTTAGGAAGAAAGACGGTAAACCAGGCCATTAAATAGATTAGTCGAGCGAAATCATTTCCCTTTACCGGTCATAGAAGATCAAATTGGGAAGTTATATGGAAAAAAATATTTTAGTTCTTTGGATCACAAAAATGGATTTTATCATGTAGATGTGAAAGAAAAATCGAGAATGTTTACGGCATTTGTAACCGAGGATGGGCAATATGAATTTAACAAATTGCCATTTGGCTATGCTAATTCCCCATCAGCTTTTTTCACGATATATTAATAAGGTTTTGAAAGAATTAATCAAAGAGGGTTCGATTATAGTTTTTCATCGATGATATCTTGATCGCTACCAATACACTCGAGCAACATTTAGAGGTTTTGAGAAAGCTTTTTGTTACGTTATCGGATAATCATGTCAAGTTACAATTAGCGAAATGTCGATTTCTGAAAACGAGAATCGAGTATTTAGAGTACGAGTTAGAACACAATAAAATGACACTAAGTGATAAACATGTTAGTGCGATTAAAGATTATCCAATACCGACGGACGAGAAATCCTTACACCGTTTTATAGGGTTGGTTAGTTACTTTAGAAAATTTGTTATGAATTTTAATTATATTGCTACGCAATTGTATGAGTTGTTGAAATCTAAGGATGATTTCAAATTTGAAGAAAAACATTTGGAATCTTTTAACGGTTTGGGAAATCGTTTGATTTTGAAACCGATATTACGTATTTATTCGCATAATGCTGAAACGCAATTGCATACCGATGCATCTGCAATAGGCTTTGGGTGCATATTATTGCAACAACAGGTGGACGACAATAAATTTCATCCAATTATGTATTATAGTAGAAAAACGAATTCGGCTGAAGTAAAGTTGCATAGTTTTGAGTTGGAGACTCTAGCCATAATATATAGCTTACAACGTTTTAGAACCTATTTATTTGGTATGAGATTTGCGATTATTACAGATTGTAATGCGTTGAAGATGACCTTGAACAAGCGAGAAATTAACGCAAAGATTGAGCGTTGGTCGATGTTCTTAGAGCAATTTAATTTCGAGCTGATTCATCAGAAAAGCGAGAATATGCGACATGTAGACGCATTTAACAGGAGTAATGTATACATGCTGGAGTCGGAATGTTCTAATTTGTTTAACGAGACGATTCATGTCAATCACGGACTTGACTTAAATATAGCTAAAATCAAAGAAAGAATATTTAATAGTGAATGTAAGCGTTACGAGCTTAGAGATGGACTAGTTTTTAAATCAGAAAAATAGAAACTGATGCTATTAGTACCGGAGGATATGATAGAATCAGTAATTTACAAGTGTCATAACGAGTTAGGTCACTTTGGTATAGACAAGGTATGTGAGATGATTAAAAGATTATTTTATTTTAGTTTAGCACATTAAAAATTGTGTTACATGCTTGATGTACAATCCTAAGCCGCGAATTGATCGAACTCCATTAAAAAATATTGATAAGGGATAAGTACCGTTTTTTACTTTACATATGGATCATTTAGGACCTTTAGAGACTACGAAAGGTAAAAATAATTATGTATTAGCTATAATCGATGGTTTTACAACCAAACAATTTGAGTCTTTTGTTACAAGTCATAAAATTGTGTATATGTCCTCAGGCTAACTGAAAGATCGAAAGGTATAATAGAACATTAGTGCCTCTTTTGAGTAAGTTAGTTGAAGAAAAGGGGAAATATTATTGAATAATACTTTAAATCGAGGAATAAATGAGATACCAACTAGATTATTCAACGGAATCATTCAGAAACGAAATATAGGACAGGGTTTATTCGAATATCTAGAAAGCATAAATGAGGAAAGGGTTGATATAGAAAAGTTACGAGAGACCGCGAGTAAGAATATTAAAGGTTTACAAGAGTATAACAAGCTGAGACAAGATAAGAATTGTGAGAAAATTCAGAATTATGTAGAGGGAGATGTGGTCGTAATAAAAAATATACCTATGGTAGGAGACAGGAAGAAATTACAGCGAAAGTTTAAGGGACAGTATTTGGTGAAAAAGGTATTTGATAAAGACAGGTACCTTGTATCTGATTTAAATCAGTACCAGGTATCAGGTGCGAGATTCGAGGGAATATTTGATCGGCGAAATATGAAACCATGGTGTGAGAGAGACGAACGCTCATAGAACGAATCACATGCTGAATCCAAGTCCGAGTATGAAGAAGTCGAATTCTTAGACGACGAATTTTGCGATTGAGAGTTTCGAGCAAAATGCCAATAGTTAAATTAATGAATTAAATTTGTAAGGCGAATTGATTTTTATTTTTTTTACTAACGTTTTAGTTTTTATTGTTAACGAGATTAAATGTTAAGATTAGTTCAGGTCTTGATAATTGTATTAGTTAAGTCTAAATTAGTATATAAGAACAGGGGAAAAAATGTAATTATAAAAATAGAATATGTAAATATATTTTCAATATATTCAAATATTAATTATCTATCGAGGCGATAGATGTCAGGATGGCCGAGCTGTAGTATTTTATATTTAAGTATAATGAAGTTAGTTATGGATAAAATATATATTGTTGTAGGGTAGAGAAAAGTGTCGGTTGGAGATTCTTACGAGAAGTGTTGAAATGAACGGATGTGTATAACAGAGAGCTGTCAACAAAGTGTATAAAAAAATAAAATATATTTTCTCTCGAGTTATTTGCTTTTATTCGGGTTATCCTTGTGTTAATTAAATATAATTAATGTATTTTTCTTATTAAATCCTGATAAATGTTTACGTTTAAAAGCAATTTATAGCAATAATTATCAATTTTATATCTACCATTTTTATTAATGTGGGATTTAAACATAAAGTATATAAATGTAATAAATTAGGTAAGCTAGTTTTATTAAAATAATCTCACACAAAAATAAAACTAACACATTTCAAGTTTATTAATGCGATACGATTGTCTGGTGGGCTTTCAATCATTTGCACGTGATCCGAATCAATTTTAGACGACTGCCAAAACCAAACTAATGGTCCTAGCACAGTGCTGCTGACTTGAGGCTATAGTGGAAACTCTCGAAATGTTACCAAATGGCGAGCTAGATCCACTTCCTCTACGTTTAGCTATTTAAAATTTATGATATATGAGCGTGGGGTGTATATGATCCCAGTGTACCGAACAAGGGTTAAAAGCTACGCATAGTTAGTTACTGGTAATGCGCACAAAATTTAACCACAACACTGAAATCTTATTTACGCGATATCATCAAAATGCTAATCAAACCTCAATAATAATTTTAACAACCAATTTTTTATTTTTTTTTATTTATTTTTCATATTTTAGAATATTCTTTAATAATTCAAACTGAATATATTATAAGGTTCCGCATAAGTATACACTCTAATATATATGTACATATATACATAAATATTTCCATCTTGATTAAGGAGTACTATACAACGACTCCACATAAAATTTCCAACTTTATTTCATATAAATAGAAATGGTTGGTATTCCATATTTTAAATATCAACTTTAGAACAAATATACGACTTAAAATGGCTTTGTTTCTTCTTTTATAATATTATCATTTTCGTTTCATTGTTTTTATTTTTTTTATTTTTATTATAAATATAAAATAACGAAAAAAAATTCTTATTTCTATTTTATTAGATTATAAAAAGTATACTTATATACAATTTTTTTTTTGTTCTTGTATCAAAAATATATAAATTTTTTAGTTTATTTTACGATATAAGAATGAATGTAAGATTACTGCAGAATAAAAAGGAATAAAATTGTATGTAAACATATAAATATACTTATATGGATATAGTATGTTTATACGTACGTACGTATGTAAATATAAATACCAGTAAACATAATACATACATATAGAGAAAAGAAGCGTATGTGCTCTTATGGAAACACTTTATCAATATCTGAATTTTTGATCAACATTTTTAGATTAAAAAAAAAAAAAATCGGGAAAATGATGAACAAAAAAATTATTATTTCTACTCTTACTTATTTGGTTGGCTTGTTGCTAAATTAGAACTTTTTGTTTGTTTGTTGTTATTATTTGTTGGTTTTGTTAGAGCAAAACCGCTTTTGTTAGGCTTAAATTTTCAATAAATAAATCTCTGTGCTAAAATAAAATCAGATTAGTTAAGATAGGAGTCGATTTAATTCGTTTAATCGCATCGTATGCCATTCATTGCGGTAACTGTAATGTAATAATATATCGAATTTCCTACAGCTTAGTCGATTATTTAAATAAAACTTTTACAGTTTGTGTGTAAAAGCTTTAGAGTTTTTCGCCAACGGATATTAAACCTAAAGCCCTAATTTTAAATGGTTTATAAGAAATGGCTTCAATTTCATATAGATTTGAAATGGGATGAAATATAAGTTCATTCAATCTTAGTAATAAAAATAACTAAGTTACCATTGGTTCTTAGGCAAGAATTCCCCAATTTGTGTCTCCTGTTATAGTATTTTATTGTAATTTCATATCAAGTCAGGCAGGAGTGTTACAATTTAAAATATTTATTTTAGGAATATACACGCTGGGAGTGCGTACTCGTAATTTAACTTAAAGTTGAACTTGAATAATTTAGAAGAATTTACAAGCGGAAAAACTCAAACGGACTCGAATAATCTTAGAGTTCCAGAATAATCGCGAAGCTCTCAAATCTGGAATAAACAGATTCCTAAAATAATCTTGCAATAAATCTGATTGCCTGCCATTCAAAAACAATAAACCTCCTAGAAATTGATAGCTTTAAGTAATAAAAAAGGCAATGACCAAAAAATGTGGAATTTTTTAAATATATAGGCTAACCGGAACACCTCTGGAGAAGGCATGATTTAATTTAAAAAAAAAACCATAGGAAAAACTTAAGAATTGAGTTCTGGAGAATTGGGGTGAGTGCCGCGAAATGCTAACCAGTACACCTCGAGTTGGGTTTCGGGAATTCCCCGACGAGATTTATCGAGAAATTTCCAAGATTTTGTATCCTAAATCTCGAGAATTGAAATGTTTAATATTTCGGGAAATCCCGAATCTCGAGAATTTCTCAAGATTTCCCAAGAAATTCAGTTGTTTTTTATATCAAATATTAATTGAAAAAACGATTTTTTTTTAAATTGAATGAACGGTTTTTTTGAAATAAATTGTTTCATTTAGTTAGTTAGTAATGATAGAAATTGACCCGATTACCAATAGTTAGCAAAACAATAACAATACATTGTAATTTTATGGTTTATTAAAACTTAAAACTGCATTCTGAAATAACATTTATTAGTTTGCTGAATCAGATTTCTGGCCACTTTTGAAAGTCTTACAATAATTAATTTATAGTAATTCACTTGAAGTTTGTCCTAACTCTGTCCTAAAAAAAAAAAAAAGTTAGGACAAAGTTAGGACATACTTCACGCGCCTATATATAAATGTGAAGTTTGTCCTAACTTTGTCCTAAAAACAAATAAAAACGTATTCTGTGTAAATGTATTAGTTTCAAAGTCTCAAATGTAACGAATTTTTATATTATTCTGATAAATTTACGAAAATACATTATAGCCTTTTATTATAAGCTCTTAGATGTAAATTTAAGAAGAACTAGATAAATAATTATTAATACAATGTAACAAATTTAAAAAAATTATATAACACAAGAAAGTCAGTCATATGAAAGAAGGCTTGTCCTGACCCCCTATTCCCTACTTTTTCCAAAACTGTAATATTTGCTGGACGGCTAAGGTTAAAGGGTGTCTTGTTATATAAGCCGCTTTGGGGCGCGCTTCCTAGGATTTTCCCAGGTAAAATTCAGAAATTTTTGTGAACGTCATATGAAAGAAGGCTTGTCCTAACCCGAAATAGTCTATACTCCATAAAGTATGGTACATAGATTAGTGAGTTGCTAACGTTGGCTTTTGCTCTTTTTATATGGTTTTTTATCAAATATATTATACATAGATCAATTCGGTCAGCTGCAAAATTATCATACTGCTTCTGGTTTAAAATATATTCTCTGTAACCTGTTTCAGCTTTTCGATGTTGCCCCCTGCAATGTCGAATGCGTTTTCGTTCAAACATCCTTAGGCGTTCCATATAAGTAGCACTACAATTGAACCATATTGGGCAAACTTTGTTGGAAATTTAAGTGCGGATGAAGATAGCAGAATTCGTCGATGTTAATTCCTAAATATTTTATTGAACTTTTTTGCTCCACGTTTAAACTGTTAATTTTTATTTTCAGGTTTTTCCAATTTTTCTTTGTATCGCTATACTCGCTAATTGACATGGTTTTCTTAATAGGATGGCTTCACATTTTTTTTCGTTTAATCTACCTTGTATTATGCTGATTTTTGATGCTGCACTGTATATAACATTGTCATCTGCAAAGGCTACTGATTGTAATTTATTGTTGTTTAATTTGTCGTTACTTATCAGCTCGTTTATGTATAAATTAAATAGTATATGAACATTAATACAACTTTGTTGCAATCCGTTGACTACATACATATATTAAATATTTGTGTAGAACCTTCGATTCCATTTGTAATTTTAAATTTTCTGCTGTATAACATGTCAAATAGTACCTGTACCAAATCTATATTGAACTGCATTTGCTGTAATTTAAATAGTAAGCCATCTAGTCATACCGACTCAAAAGCTTTCTCCATGTCGATGAATACTGATCCCGTAGCAATTTGGTTGTTCAAGTTGTAACATATATCTGATGCCAGTTTTGTGATAGCATGAACCGTAGAGTGTCCATATTAAAAACCGAATTGTTATCTGGAATGAGATGGTTATTATTAACATGCTGTTGAATTTTATTATTTGTAATTATTTCATAAATCTTGCTAATGTTAGACATCAGACTAAAAGGCCTGTAGTTTTTTGCAATTGCTTTCTAGTATTTAGGGAATGTTTCGTTATTTAGTAAATGATTAGTAAATGATTATATATTGGACATAACTCAATAATTTTTTCCTTTTTCCTTCTCTAGGCATTCCATCCGTATGATTTTTTAGAATTTCCTAGTTTAGAATATTTCTTTTATTTCTGCAGCCGTAACGAAATATTTTTCCGTTCCACTTTCTGTTTCTGCGTTCGCTCTATTTATGTTATTACAAATACACTTGGTGATCTGGTTTGCCGTTTCATGACTGTGCTTCTGTTTTATGTCGCCTTCGGAATTGTGTGTTTCTGTGTTAATGGCACAAAATATTCAAATTGTCCTGCGTGTTATAGCTGACATACATATATATTGTCTGCTTTTTCAGTAATCGTGTCAACCGCAAAAGAACTTTCAAAAAAACACGATTCTGAGATGATCGCGTTTAAAGTTAAGCGTTTAAATATTTTTCTAAGATCGATGTGTCAACCAGTTCGTTTCGCGCGATGTGTCAACTAGTTTGTTTACAGCAGTTAGTTAAGTCAGTCGACCTCATTAGCTCACGGCGATTTTTAAGATGAACGAAATAATCGAACAAAGAGTTTGTGTTGCAAACGATATTTCTTGTGCTGATGCGAATGAGTGACGACGATTCGAGATACGATTGTAAACAAATATAAGACTAACAACTCATACCATCGATCAACCACCACAATCGCATCATTTAGCACCAGGTGACTTTTTCCAGTTTCCCAAACTTAAATTGCTACTCTTTGGAACACGTTTTAACTCCATTAAAGCCATAAAATAAAATTCGGCGCGCGAACTGATGGCCCTCCGGACTAGTGCCAATAAAAAATGTTTCGATGATTGGAAAAAAGCTGGCATATCTGTATATTCTCGAATGGGGAATACTTTGTGAGGGCGATAAAATAAATTTTTATGATTGAACTTAAAATTTGTGTTTTATTTAACAATTCCTGGTACTTTTTTTTGACAGAATGTACTCCTAAAAAGCATATTTCAGTTTTGTGTGTTTATTACTTCGGTCTCAAACGACCAAAGTATTTAAATCCTGTCAAAAATGAGCCAAACATTTGGTGGGTCCAAAGCTACTTTTCTGACATTTTGAAAGTCCCTGAAACTAAAGAAGCTAAGAAAGAAAATGTCTGTCCGTCCGTCTGGACGTCTGGATGAATGGATGTCTGGATGTCTGTACCCATGGTATCTCGAGAACGGCTTGTCCGATGAAGATTTGATTTTCGGATGAAGTTCTGGAATATGGCCAAGTGTGATAGAAATTGCCTGTTTCTCAACCGATTATGATGATTTGACATGTGCGTTGGAAATGGGATTCTAAAAAGATTTTTGTATGAAGTTCTGGAATATATGGCTAGGTAATGATGGAGCTTGCCTCACCCAGGCATTTCTCAACCAGTTCTGATGAAATTCAACTTGTCCATGGGAAATGGGATTTTCAAATCATTTTTGGATGAAGTTCTAAAATATGAATAAGTATGATAAAACTTTGAAATTTCTCAACCGATTATGATGAAATCCGATAGTTAGACAAGTATTGGGATTCTAAAATTATTTTTAGATGAAATTCAGGAATATTGGCAGTTAGGATAGAACTTGTCCATTTTTTATACGATTTTAATGGAATTTTACTTGTGCGATGGTAATGGGACTTTAAAATGATTTTTAGATAAACTTCTGGAATATGGCCAAATAGGACGGAACTTTGCTATTCCTTAACTGAGTAAAATGAAATTCGAGATTGGGAATGAGGATTTAAAATAATATTTTTAATTCCGAAACCCCACACTACCGTTATTATTTTCAATACTGAGGCACGTGTCCGCTACACTATATTTATCTAAACAAGGCCAAATTTACCGCTCTGACAGCATATACTCAGAAAACATAACCCAAAGTTTAAGGCAAAGTATTGCAAGAAAAGTTTCTAGCTGAAGTAGTTTGTTTAGGCTGTCTTAAAGAAACCTCAACAGCTGCATGTTTCACCGAAACCTAAATAGACAACAATATAGAAGCCATATTGACATATTTCTCACAGCCACGTCTAAAAATAATTTTTCGGCCACATTTTCTTCTATTCTATAATTATATTATTATTGGCTATATTACAGATATTTATCCAAAAATCATTTTAGAATCCCATTTCCAACGTACTTGTCAATTTCCATCATAATCGGTTAAGGAATAGCCAAGCTCCATCATCATTGGCCATTCATATAATTTGTTAAGGGTTCAATTTGGAATGTAAAAGTCAGTTTGAAATGTTAAAGGATGAATTTGAAGTGTAAAACCTGTATATTGGTATGATGATATGATGGTAATGTTATAATGGTATGATGATATGGCAGTAAAATTGTATGAGGGTATTATGGTGAGGGTATATATTATAGTATGATTGTGTGATGGTATGATTGTTTATATGATACAACGTACGACCATATGACGATATTTATTTTAGAATGATGATGTGATGGTATGAGGGTCTGATGGTATGACGTTATAATGGTATGACGATTGGATGTTATGATGATATCATGGCCTGATAGTGTGAGTGTATGCTTATATGTACGATGGTATGATGGTATGATTATAGGGACGGTATGATGGTACGATGGTATAATCCCAAGTAGCATTTTAATAAGAATTTTAGACGTGGCGACGTGGTGATGTCAAGATGGATTCCTATTTGGGAACATATGTTACATAGCGGTGTCAACAATGTGTCTTCCCAGTTACGGAAGTGGCGCATCGCAAAGTGTGGATTGTGTTTGACATAATGTCAATTCTTGTGTCAGACAGACATATTTTCTGTACACAATGGCCAAACTCGTGTCTTCTTTGACAGATTTTCTTCACACAGTTAAATCTCGGTTAAGTAGCAATTCTTGACACAATAACGAATCTGCATCAAAATATCTTTCTGATAATGCTTTTTGACACAAATCGGGAATACTTTCTATTTAAGAACTTACTTTTTGCTGCAAAATATAATGAACTAGAATTTTAAAACTATAAAATGTCAAATTTTACAACATGATTTTTTTAGTACGAAAATAGAAGCATTGTAAAGTGAAATTTTATGGAAAATATTACAGTTGTAGCTCGAAAAACTAAACTATCCTCTAAAATTATTACCTAATTGATATAAATATAATTTTATTAAACATTTTGTAATTCACTTGGCGCATTGAGCCAATGGTCTATTACAAGTTCGGAGCTTGCTTTTTATATGGCCCAGAAAATTTTCAACCGGGTAAGCACTGAACGAAGGCAGGTGTCAAAACCTATTAACATTATTATTTAAATGAGAGAGGTTGTGCACGTTGCTGCTGATTGTATGTGAGACGTATATTTCAATTTTTCAATAAAATCGTTAAGAGTTTCTTTCGCTATGTTAACGTATTTTAAGTACCGTTTGCTAGTGGAATTTGTAACAGAACAAACAAGATACAAGAATGTTCATACACTTCAGGATGTCAATAGTCTTTTAAAATCACAGGACCGCAATACAATAGAAATGTCCTAAATTCTAACCCTTTCCAAAACTTCATACTATCCAAGCATATGATAGCTCGGTGAATTTCTATAGGTATACTGCCGTTGTACTCTTTTAACCAACTTGATATGTTTTGTATATCAGCGGCTGAAAACTTTTTGTCGAAATTGCAGCAGCCAGTTGTCCAAATCTGCAATAATTTTTTCATCATTCCCAAATCTAGTAAATGCTATGAATCGACAATTTTTCAAGTGCTGTGTATTCCTTGTGATGATCAGGGTCTGATCTGTTACGGAAACCAGCATATATCCTAAATTCGCAGTGTATTCCAGGAAAGCTCATACGATTATTTTCATATTCAACTAGACCTAATCATTTAAATATATGTATATTAATAGTGTAAAATTATACTCGCAAGTAGTGATGCAAACAAAACATTTAATCTTAATACTGATTTTGTGTCCATTCACAAGCAAGCCGGTTTTTGTAATTGCTAAGTATTCATCCACGAAAAAATTGAGGAAAGGCTCCAAAATGGGTTTACATTGTCCTAATTAAACTCCAATTACCATAATAGGGATCTTAGGCATTTCATCAATAGCGCACAGTATTGGCCAAAATTAATTTTTTGAACTACGGCAGATGGGCGGCCCATCAATATTTACAATTAAAGAAATGCTTACTGGTTTCTCAATACTCCAAAGTGCATTTTCTAGAGAATTTTTTTACCCTCTATGCCAATAGAGGGTTAAAAAATTCTCCCATTTTTATAATATCTACGTCGATTGGCGTGGCCAATAACGTTCTATTGTCTCTTGGTAAATATTTTATATTGCAGGTCGAATGAAATATGCTCAGTAGATCATTGACTGCGCGATGCAGCTTTTCTTCCAGTTGGGTCTGTTCATCGTCTTCGTCTTCAAGGTTATTAGTTTTTAGTTTCTGATCTTGTAATAGTTCTGTTGTATGATTTTCAATATCTTCTAATGATTCAGATGTGATTTGTAATTCAGAGTCTTCGAAGCGTAAATAATTCATATTTCAATGTAAATTTGTAGATAATTAAAAAATGAAAGTTAAATCAAATGTAGACTTACTTGCATGATTGAAAAAAACAGCTGAAGGTGGGAAATTATTTATTGCTTCGGAATCTTTCACATCAGATGCATTAGTGAATCGATTTTTACTTGTGTTGAACTTTTGCAACAAATTTTTTTTTTTTTATGTTTCGGTAAAACGATGTTGTCGTTTTAAACGGTCGTGGCAAATTTTTTGGCATTATTAAAGAAACATTAATCTATAATATCTGAGGTGATTTTTATAATGAAAGACGCAAATGTGACAAATGACAGTGAGTTTCTATGTTTCCACATTGGTTGACGCAATCCCGTGGTGTAACAGGCCATACTACATTATGAAGACTCCAATCCCGTGGTGTAACAGGCCATACTACATTATGAAGACGCAATCCCGGGTGTAACAGGCCATACTACATTATGAAGACTTGGGAATTGCATGCACAAAGAGTTGACGAGACATAATAAACCACACTGTTTATAAAAAGCGGAATTTTAGAATTTGTGTTGACGCAAATACTAATTTCTGCATTTTGCTGGTTTCTACATAGGAAAATTCCTATTTAGGGATTTTTACCTGGTGAGGATGTAAAATGTTCCAGTTTAGGAACTAATATAAGCAACAGCGGCATTGCGGCATAGTCGCGAATGACACAGGAAACATTTGGTCGCAAAACGCTACTTGGGATGATATATAATGGTATGTTGGTATGATTAGATGATTGTGTGATGGTTGATTTTTTGATGATATGATGGTATGATGGCATGAAGGTGTGGTGAATTTATGGTAAGATATACATCATGGTGTGATATTGGGACAATTCGATGTCACGACGGTATTATGACCGTATGATGGTATAATGGAATGATGGTATGATGGAATGATTGCTTATGGTTATGATGGTACGATGCTACGTATGCCGGTAGCTTTCGAACCGAGTTAATTTTGAAATTGAGTTGAAAAATAAGTGTAGAGTTGAGCAGAGTGTTGATATTTGGGTCGAGCTAAGTTGAGTTGACGTAGAGTAAGTATTTAGTTAGCTTGCATTGAGGTGTGAGTTGTTCAGTTGGTGAATTATTTAAGGGTTGATTTGGGGTTAGGTTAATGGTTGATTTGAAAGTGGATTAAAAGTTGATTTGGTGGTTGGTAACTGCATTTAGGATTGTGTTGCAAATTAAACAGAGGTTGAGTTGTTTTATATGTTATACGATAAATACAAATACTAAATACTTATATGTTATAAATAAATCCCTTTAAGTTGAATACGAAATGGTAATTTACTTCTTTTATTTAATGTAGACTGCTTCCTATGCGATATCTTAAAGACTGACTACTGATGATTATGTATTAGTACGAGTTTGCAATCTACTTCGTTTTACTCGTTGTTAAAGTCATTACATACACAACAAGTTGTAAATTGAGTTGGAGGTTAAGCTGAAGATTGACTTAAAAGGTTTATTTCGGGATTTATTTGGGGGTTGAATTAATCAAGACCGAAGTTCTGATCACCTTATGATGTTTCAGCCCTTTATATTTTTATTGAATCTTCATTTATTTACGCATGCAATGTCCTCTAGTTAATGGCCAACCGGAGCACCCTATTTTGAATTAGCACGTCGTCAATTTGAGTTCGGAATGTTATTACTTGATTGAGTTCACATTCCTAGGTTCTGGCCATTTTGAGATAGTGTGCGTTTATTTATTTTTTTTTACTCATCAAAGCCGCCAAACAAAAACATTACGTTGTGCTCAAGGGATTCACTTATTCAAACACATATATCAAATCAAATCGTTCCATCATCAGTGAAATTACGAAATCAAATTTTCTCTTTTTAGCAACTTGAAAAACTTTGTTTTGTTTTCAATTTGGAATAACCCATTAGGGTTGCCATATTTGTTACAGGATCATAGTTTAAATCAACAATAATATTTGGCACTGCAATATGGCGGATATTTTGTTTTTTTGGTGTGCGTTGGGAATATTTTTTTTTCGGCGCATACCATCAATATCTTGTAAAGTGCGCATTATATATTGCATCAAAAACTAACCATATAATGAATATTCAAGCACCAACAATTATCCCATTTTTATAATTTTGTTTGTTGTTGTTGTATTGTGTTATGTATTATTTTTATTTTAAATTAAAAAATACAAATGTACACATAATCAAATATATACACAATATGTATTGACAAACACTGACCCCATCCTCCACATAATATGCTGCTTATAAATATGCAGTTACACACATGTATAATTGTAATTATTTATATATTACATGCGGAGCGATGTGTGATGATGATGATGGCTACTATTATCTAATGGGCTGAGTGTATTTCCACTATACAGTTTTTTTTATAGTGGTACATAGCACCACATCATTAAAAAAAATTTTATTGTGCTACCCGTAGCCCGGGCAAGTAATGTATTATATAATATAATATAAAAAAAGTTTATATTGATCCAAAATAAAAAAAATGTGTACATAATAAAAAATATATAATAAAAATAAAAATAATAAAAAAACGCGGTTATTTGAGTACAACATAACTCATCCTTTTACAATTCTTTTTTTTTTTTTTTTAAATTTTATGTATATGTTTATATTATTATCATTTTATGTTGTTCTGTGTCCCAACAATCCCATTCAACACAACATACAAGAACTCCTTTCTATTCTCTTTAAAGCATAAAATCTTCTTTGCAGTTTTTATTTGGTTCAGCAGCAGGACAACAACAAAAAACCGGGAAAATTTCTATTCCAATTTTTTGTATTCTACATAAAATATCCTAAACTTGTTTTTTTGTTTTTTTTTTGTCGGTTACATCTTTTACTCTCAAAGTGAAAATGGCCACACTTTTATGATGTCAGATCACAACAAAAAGAACGAATTTGTTTTGCGTTATGAATACATAGGTACATAATATTATGTTCGGATATGTATACAAGACTTTGATAGAAAAGGAAAATTTATGGGTGTCTGGCGGAAAAATTGGTAGAAAAAAAAAAAAGAAATAAACGGTTCAAATGGGAAGAAAAAGGTGATAAATTGGGTCATCGCAGTTGATTTCTTTGCAATAAGGCATAAAATTATAATGCCGCTGGATTATTTTGCGTTTAATTGAAACTTTTGCCTAAGTGTTTTTTATAGATTGATTTTTTTATTTATTTTTTTTTTTATGGAAAAAAGGAAACGTTTCTTGATTCCGGTTGACTGAGGATTGAGTATAAAATGCTAATTTGAAAATGTAATTTCCATTCCGAAGTAATATCCGAACTCTGGTAATAATTTTATGTTGAAATATGGCCTAGAGGTAGGTTGTTTTATTCAGTTAATTTATTTTAAGCGAGAAAAATTGCCTCCCATCTCATAAAATAACTCATACCAAAATAAGTATGTGCACCTCTTAAATAACATTTCATTAGTTTGATGTTAGTATTCGATTACTGTTGAAATTTAACTTCATTATTTTCAAAAGCAATTCAAAGTGGTACCAATCTTAATATTTGAGGAAAATGGAATAAAATAATGAGGTAAATCTTCCAGGAGTACATACTTTTCTTTCCCTTAATTTCTACTCAAACAGATTGTAATTGTTTTAGACAGTTTCCTAATTTTGTCTGAAATTCTGTTTATAAATGTATTTAATTTTGGTTCTTTCTAAATTCTCGCAAAAATGTCAAAAAAAAAAACAAATTAATAAACAAATACACAGATTGCTTACAAATGGGCTTTAAAAGAGGAAACGGTACATTTCTAAAAGAACCCTGTCTGGACTGAAATCTTTTAACGTTTTGATTTTGTACATTCGTTCTTGTGAATGATTGCCGCTGAAATGTAAAATGAACCAATATTTGTCGGTGCATCTAGTCAAAGCTTAATTGCGTGCACGCAATTCCGCATTTACAAAATTGATAGAACAACCAAAAATATTGTTTTACTATGACTCACATAGAATTAACCAAAGATTTCGAATTTAATAGGCTTTGTGAATAAAATTGCTGTGAATAAAAAGCTCAGGGGTGCTATTCTTGAAACATTACGAAAATTTTCGTAACCGAAAATTTTCGTAATGCTATTTTCGTAATAGTAATGGTGAAATCATAATTTAGTATTCTTGAAACCATTACGAATATAACGAAGAGAGGCAAAAAGAACTAATAAAATTTCGAGAGAGAAGATGAAAATGTAAGTTCTTAAAATGGTATTCTTGAAATCCGGATTACGAAAATTTTCGGATGGTTTTTTTGTTTCTTATTGCATTTCGTAATGAAATCATTTAGATTTTTGTTTTAATTATATTCATACAAAGACGTTCATAAAACTCAATAATTTCTGTTGATGGTTAAAAATAATATGTATTTACATTTCGCTAAATATTTATTATTTTATTACCACAAAAAAGGGTACCTATTTGTTTGTGGTATGTTTATTATTTTCTTAAAAATAAGGGTAATAGCTACAATACTAATTGACAATTTGGGATGTATTTTTAAATGTCGCGTGTTGTAATTGGAATTGGATTGATATACCGTCACAGGCGGCTAATACTAATGGTACGTAAATTCATACAACCATACCATCATACCATAATAGTATCGTACGACATTACGATCTAAAATCATATCGCCATAGAATCAAAGGACAATGTCACTACATAAACAGCCGTGACATCAGTTTAAACAGTCAAATCCCCAGGCGAGTAAAGATTTTTATTTTTTTTTTTGGTCGTCAAGTGACCGGCCGGAAAATTCTGAATATTTAAGTAAAATTATCGCAAAAAATCCTTTAAGGTGGGTGTCTCATTTTCAAGTTATGGGCTCGATTATAATTCTGTTTGCGGTTTTTGAAAAGATGAAGTTTATGAGTCACTTTATTTGATAGTTTGCGCACTTAGCTAGGTTTTTTTAAAGAATGTAAAAAATTTCGGGAAAATAACATTTTTTTTAGTAAAGAAAACCTCTACTTTTTAAAAAACTGAACTGTAAACCATGAAAATGTCCCATTAAGTTAATTATTTTAATTATTAGTATTAATCTACAGCATAATATCTACAAATTGACAAAACTTTCTTACTAGCTAACTCTTAAAAATACCGCGCAAAAGTCACCTAGAGAAAGTAGGGAAATTAAACAAAAAAGTTATTTAAATTAAAGTCAAAGAAATAAAATAATACTATTTTATTAATAATCAATAAAAACAATTTTTATTACAAATTATTAAACATTTTTAATTAAATGACATGTTCGAAATGCCCTCCACTCTCTTGTAAACAAACAAGGGCTCTCCTGATCACACTAGTTGTTGTCCAACGCAATTGTTAAGGGTTGCCTCTTGTTTCTGCTGCAGCAGCGAAAATTCTTGCTGTCAGAAATAAAAATCTAGGGGCGTAAGATCAGGGGACCTTGGCGGCCAGGCTACAGGACCTCCTCTACCGATCCACCGTGGATTATTTTCATTCAAATTATCACGTATTATCTTTGCAAAATTTGCTGGAGCTCCATCTAATTGCAGCTGCATTCGCCTTCTCCTCAACAATGGCACTTTTTCCATGACCACGTGATTCCTGAAAATTCTAATAATACGTGTTGATCAAGCCTGTTTATTACCACGTAAGGTCCGATAAGTTAATCGTGGATCATTCCCGCCCATACATTTATAGCAAATTGGCTCTGGAAAGCTGTCTCCCTTACGACGTTTGGGTTTTCGACAGCGCAAACATGGAGGTTTCTATAATTTGTTATACCCGCCATAGTGAAAGTAGCTTTATCTGTCTACAATATTCTCCTTATAAAATTGACATCACTTCTTTGCTGTGAAAATATCCAGTTACAAAAAACTGATCTGGCACGATGGTCCACATTTCCTAGATGTTGAGCACGGCGGAAGTGATAAGGATTAAGGCCTTCTTGACCTCGATATGCCTAATCTAATAGACAGGCGGCTGATACTTGTCGTAGGTTCAGCGCGTATTAATCGTAATAAATCCTCTTCCAACGTGTACGTTAATATTCACGCTGGACTCGTGTTGTTGTTGGAATAATCCTTGTTTGGGAAAACGTCGATGTATTGCAATGAATGTCCTATACCCAAGTACTGGCCTGTTGGATATCGACGCCTGTATTTTTCGACAGCAACGCGTGCATTTCCATTAGAGAACTGGTTTACAAAATGCATATTGGCTACATGAGAAGGTGGTGGATCACGCAAATGTGTCATTGTAATGATTAAGCGTTTACTTAACACAAACTGTCCTTTTAATTTTCACACAAACTTAAAATTGTTAAAACACAGAACACTGAGAGTACATGTGTGAAAGTGTCACACGATTGGTTAGCGAACAACTGAACTATTTAATATTACTTACCAATTTGAGTTTTCGATCATTTAAAAGATTTGGTTAGATAACATCACTATACCTAAACGGCTACAAACGCCATTTTTTCGACAAATTGGTGTTCGAATATTTTATGAGTTAGGTAGTAACAATGTTTTAATAATTATAAATAAAATAACCATGCCATGGGACATTTTTTCGACTTACAGTTCATTTTTTTTTAAAAGTAGAGGTTTTTTTTAAAAAAAAAAATCGTTTAAGTAAAAAAATGTGATTTTCCCATAATTTGTTACATTCTTTACAAAAACCTGGCTTAGTGTGCAAATTAACCAATAAAGTGACTCAAAAGCTTTAAAAAACCGCAAACAGAATTAAAATCGAGCCCATAACTTGGGAGATATGATGAAAAATGTGAAAAGCTATCACCAACACACAAGGGGTCACTTGCCGACGAAACAGATTGTATTTAATTTAAAATTATTTCTATTTATCAATAAAAATTTTCATTTAAATTGAAAATAAAGGCAACACAAAATCCCATATGATTGTGTTTACGTTCCATTGGAAAATAAAAATCTTTATTGCCTTAACACCACTACAAGTTTTTTTTTTCATGGCTTTTTATGTAGTGGCATTGCATAGGATCATATTGTCGTACTACCATACCATCAAACCATCATGCCATCATACATGACATAACATTATATCATCGTTCAATCGTACCATCATACAATCATATGTACCGCCGTACCATAAAAACAGATTTTTGGAAAAAAAAATTCTAAATCGGATAAGCGATTCTCGAGATATCATGGGTACAGACATCCAGACGTCCAGAAAGACGGACAGACATTTTTTTTTTCTTTTTCGGACTTAAGGATTTTCAAAACGTCGAGATAAATGATTTTGGATCAAACAAATTTTTGGCCATTTTTGACAAGATTTCAATACATTGGTCTTTTTAGACCGAAGTAATTTTCCCTTTAAACGAAAAAGTAGCATACACAATCATTTTTAATATATTTAATTTAATATTAAATAAATGAGCCATTATTGACAAAAACTCACAACAATTTATAATTTTAAGTAAAGAAAGCGTCCGCTTCGCTTAATATTCTCAGTTATACTAAACTAAACTAACATTTTTAATCATCTCTTTCGAAATCTTCTTAGTTTTTTATTCCTCTCTTCGTAATTTTCGTAATGGCTTCAAGAAATAAGAATACTAATTTATGATTTCACCATTACGATTACGAAAATATTGTGCATTACGAAAATTTTCGTAATGTTTGAAGACAGGGCATTTAAAATGATAAAACAAAATTGTTCCAAATGAACTAATGAATGATAAAAATCACACTTTAAATTACACATTGCATTAATTAATTTCCAATCATTACAATTTTAACAAATAAATATAAAAGTTAAATAGGCAATATAGCTTTAAATAACATATTTTTGTTGTATTGAATCACATATTCCATTTTTGTCCGCTATAGCCAATTGTCAATTACGAAAAAATCTCATACCCTTACACGTATTGTTTAAAATTAGAAAGTGGTCAAGCATTTAAAAAAATATCCCAAGATTTAGGTATAAGACATGTAAATACAAAAATTTAGAAGAAAATATGGTTTTGTTCTAGTTAGGTAGTAAACAAAACCGAATGCATAGTTATGTACATCGTTATCTCGAAATAAATAATTCATATTTTTAAGAACACGTAAAACAAAGAAAAAAAGGTACGCTTTTGCTTTCACTTTTTTATAAAATATTGAGAATAGAAAATATTGAGTTTTATGAACATCCTTATCAATATAATTAACACAAAAATCCAAATGATTTCATTACGAAATGCAATGGGAAACGAAAAAACCATTACGAAAATTTTAGTAACGTTCCGTTGCGAAAATTTTCGTAATTCGATTTCAAGAATACGATTTTAGGGTTTTCGTAATACTTTGACACTAACTCGCAATACGAAAGTTTTCGTAATGTTTCAAGAATAGCACCCCAGATCAGATGAGGGATTTGAAGCCAAATGGTCGATCAAAATATATTATTTGTTTATCTCCTCTAATGACCTTTGGTCTGATCTCTCAAAATATGATTTTCTTGAGGCAAATTTCATTTAAGCAATTTCGCCAAGAAAATTATTCCTTCCCTTAAATTGGACTTTCACAAAATATTAAATAACTCCCAAAATAATTAAATCAAAAATTGTAACAAATTATGGTGTATCAAAAAATTTGCTCAATTTTCGAGGGATTAACAAAAAATGGTCAATTTAGGGGATGGTTGAAATAGATAGGTGGCAGTTTCTGAAAGTTTTGTTTTAGTATTTTTAAAATTTTGTTTTAGTCGCCTATTCGTATCGTTAAACTTTATCTAAACAAACTTGCGAAATACATTAAGATCTAAAACAAATAAACTAATGAATCTCCTTACTATAATTCAGAACGAAATTCTCAGGCATAAGTTCTGAGCATGAGCCTAAATATTATTCGAATTTAGTCAAAAATAATATTTGTAAGAGTTACACTCTACAGTTGGATTTGCATATATCGGAGTGGAATTGAACGGCCCTGCATATATTTTAAACTTGAATTCATATGAAATGAGCCAATGAAGTCTTTAATTTCATTAAGCTTGAATTAAAATAGCCATACTCGAAGAAGCTGGATTTAACTTTGAAGGAATACTAGCAAAATATGTGAAGCAAAATTCAATGATAAAATTAATTTTGATCCTTTGAGGGTCCCTAAATAGTGAATAATTCTTAAGTCCTAATTGTTTATATCTGAGATCTGAAATATGTAATTTTATCCACAGTAGCGTAAGTACAACTTAGTGGGCTCCCCCGAAACAGGTAAAGCTTTTAGTTACAAAATTATTTCTTCCTGTGTTTGTAAAAGTATCTGTATGGAATTTCTTGCAATCAACCCAATGCTATGACGATTTCTAAATATAGCAATAAAGCATCATAAATTTCGAATATAATTTGAAAACTATCAAAAATGTCGAATTTTCAAAGCATCTTGAATATTCTTGAAAGTTCTCAAATATCGCATTATCCATAAGTAAGTAAAACCAAAGGAAATGTTTTGCGCGTTAATCACCACCATATAAAACGTAAATAACTTGGTCATTCTTGATTAATTTCGAATAATGGTGGAATCTGAGAAATATTGAAATTGTGGCATTATCTCGACAAATTTACTAAATATCACGATCCAGATTTATATGTGTAACACTGCACGTTTCTATAATTCAAAACTAAGCGCAGAACTTTGCCATACAAAATTCAAATAAATTTGAAAATCTTTAAAAATTTCGAATAATCCTAGAAAGGTCGAAAAACTAAGGAAATCTCTCTTTCAAAAAAATTCGAATAATCTCTATATTATTCTCAATATTGATCTCAAACAATTTCAGTAATACCGAAAAATCAGTATATTAATGAATAATTTTAGAAAGCCTGTAAAAATCTAGAGAACTCGTGTAAATATCGAACAATTTGTCAATTAGCTTAATGTTACTAATACTACTAAGCAAAATGCTACTAAGCATGTTAGAACTAAGCTGAACAAAACGATATGCAATAATAATGAAACCCTCAAATAGTACCGGATAATTTCGTAAATATCGAACAATCATGTTCTTTCATTATCTTTCATCGAACTATCAAATACACCCGACCATTTCAAAAATACTCGAATAATTTCGATAATCTTGAATAACCTGACTGCTTCGAAACACCGATTCACCAATTAAGTAACGAACATCACGCATCCCATTTTTATGCTACACTCCACTATCTTTAGAACCCTCCGAAAATAAAAAAAAAAAAAAAAAAAAAAAACACCATCACTAATTGCAAATTTAATTTAGAACTTGCAATTTCCTTATATTTAAAACAGGTTTTCAAAATAAGCCGGTTTTACCAGGGTTAGCGATAATTTTATTTTTGATTTACCGTTTACCGGTAATGAAAAAGATTTCGGTAAAAGAGAAAGTATAAATCGAACGAATTCATTATAGAGACTGACTGGTTTGGATCAGATATCCTTTCTAAAGACAAAGGCATTCCTTACGAGGGAAACAAGAAATTGTTTTCCGTCGGGATTAGGTATTTTTCTAGAAGAAAGTTTCAACAATTTTTCACTTATTCAAATCAAATTGAACTTTTTACGGGGTTAGCCTTTATCTGTCGTCAATCACATTAAATTTTTTGCAAATTAATTTCAAACTTTTCTATTCAAAACTTGATTTTTGAAACGTTAAATTTGAAGTGCGAAAGAGGTAAATTTGTATCATTGTAAATATATATTATAAATAAATCAAACCAGCAAACACTAAAATCGAAAGTTTTAATTTCAAACAAGTTGAGCAAATCTTCTTTTAAATCTAAATACCTGTCAGAACCTAAAGCTATTTTTATTTCTATGGAGTTAGATGACGTGCAGTTACTTTGACATTCACTTCACTTCAGCAACCGAGAAGAAATTGTTGGGCCTGTCTTAAGAAAATATTTAATAGCAACTGGAACGATTTCTTCTTTCTCTATGCAAACTAAACAACTTCCTTTTCTTAAAACTTTCCTAGAAATGTTCTACAAGTTTGCAAGGGTTATCTACTTTAAGCTTAATCTGAGGCTACCTTACTTATATCTAACTTTAACTTTTAACTGATATTTGAATGCTTGGTAAATCTCATGGGCCCCAATAACCACGGGGCCCCCACGCGGCTGCGGGTGCTGCGGGTGCCTAGTTAAGCCATACTGTTTATCCATTAGTAAGACAAATCTAGTTTGATTCGCTTTTCCGTTCGAATCTTCAAAGGAACCTCAGATAATACGCTTGATACAGCCATATACGGATTTTGAAAAAATCGTTTAAGAGACTAATTTGGGTTGACATGTCTCTATATCCGACCATTCCTAAGATCCGAATGCATACATTTTGAATATCTCTTCAATTAGGAAGGTACTTGACTATTCCTTAAACGATTATGATGTAATTGGATTTGTACGATGGAAATGGAATTATAATTATCATTATAATAGAATTCTACTTCCATCGTTTAAATCGAATTTCATTATAATCGGTTAATAAATAACCAAGTTCATTCCTTCGGAAATAAGAGAGAAGCCAATCCCCAATTAGGCTCTTAAACCGAGTGTAATATATTAATCCTCCGTCGTCCAAGACTTGAAAGAGTATATATATATATATATACAACTTGGCCAAAATTATAAAGCACCCCTCCCAAATTGCAGTATCTACAAAACGAATGAAGAGATTAAAACTCAATATTTTTAGGAAATACTTTTTATATTTTATTAATTTTAGTATTTTGTAGGTCCTCCTTTGGCTTTGATGACAGCCAGGACTCTTTTATTCATCGACCGTACTAATTTTTCGCAGGTATTTCTCGATATATTTTTCCATTCCTCTGTCAGCGCACGTTTGAGGTCTTCCTTTGAAGTCATACTGCGATCCTTGATTTTTTTTTTTTAAATTGACCACAAATTTTCAATGGGATTTAGGTCTGGTGACTGGGCGGGCCAGTCCATGACTCGAATTTGTTTTTTTCGAAACCAACTCATCGTAACGCGGGAAGTATGGCAGGGGGCATTATCCTGTTGATAAATTATCGAAGAACTATCCGTTTCCCCAAAGATTTGCCGAATTGAGGCATTCAATGCAGCCTCGAGGACGGTAACATAGTTGGTACTGTTCATCGGACCCTCACAAAACAACAGTTTTCCCACCCCTGATGATGCCATACAACCCCACACCATCAGTTTACCCCCTCCATGCTTTACGGTAGGCACTATACAATCAGGATTGTATGCTTCCCCGACTCTTCTACTTACGATGGTTGCGCCAGGAGTTCTAAAAATCTATAAGAATTCCATCAAATTTAACATAAATTTCTCTATTAATTCTTTTAAAATACATAGCACAATTTTTTATTTTTTTTTTTTGAATAATTATTTTTTAATATTTATTTTTTATATTTACCTCAAAAGTAGATTCATCTGACCAAACAACTCTCGCCCAATCCACGTCATTCCAATGTTTGTGTTCTCGAGCCCATCTCAAGCGACTTTTTATGTTGGTAAGTGAGAGCAAAGTTTTTTTCTTGCTTTACAACCTTTCAATCCAGCTTGCAGGAGCCTTCTTCTAACTGTCCGTGCCGAAATGTGAACTTCTTGTTCTGTTAAAAGCTCTGCAGCTATCTCAGCAGATGTTTTTCTTCGGTTTTTGAGAGATTTTCGCACAATTTGTCGATCATCTCTTACCGAAGTGTTACGATTTCTACCTGAGCGTAGTTTATAGGCATAGTCCCCGGTCTCTTTAACCCTTTTCAATGTAGATTGAACTGCTCCACGAGAGCATTTTAATTTTTGGGATATTTTAATTTGGCTTACACCCTGGGAATCCAACAACACAATTTGTGCCCTTATTCCTTCAATGAGTTGGCACGCTTTAGGCATAATTATCACAAACACACTTTTTTTCTCAAAAAAACTTACGAAAGGTCTTTTTGATTTAAAACACTTTATGTGAAGACTGCACACGATCAAATACAAAACTAAAATAAAAAAGTTTTACGACGCTACAACTTCTTGTTAAGAACCTAAAACAAAACAAAAATTGGTGATTTTCAATAATTAAGGGTCGCATTCGGTGGGATGACTCGTTCGTTAACACCCATTGTTTAGAAAGACATAATATTAATATATAATGCTAATAGATAGGGGTGCTTTATATTTTGGCCAAGGCTGTATATATATAGTATATATATATATATATATATATATATATATATATATATATATATATATATATATATATATATATATATATATATATATATATATATATATATATATATATATATATATATATATATATATATACATATATATATATATATATATATATATATATATAATATATATATATATATATATATATATATATATATATATATATATATATATATATATATATATATATATATATATATATATATATATATATATACCTATAAAAAAAGAAAACTGAGAAATCCCGTCATTTCCTCTTACCCTTCAATGGCAACATAGATTTCTGTAACCGGGTCAAGTCTATGATATTATAACATTCCTTTCCTGTCGTTCATTTTTGTTATGTGTAACGGGTGTACGGTGGGCCTCGCTTTATCCGGCAGACATTATTAGGCTTGGTCGTACACTCCGAAATTTGAAAAAATTACTATTGATAGATTGATTGGTTGATCGATCCTAATCAACAGTCAATTTTTTAATTTACGTAGGCAAAATAAGCACATCTTTTTGCAATTCTCTTTAGAGAGCAAGCCTCCATTAACTTAACACAATACTTTTTTATTCAATTTATAAATAACAATTTTTATCCACCAACCACTGAACGATTAAAGATTAAAGATAGATAAAATAGAATACCCCTCAAACGTTAAGCACGTTTAGAGAGAGAAGAATTTCAATATATACAACATTGTGACCACTTGTATTACGTAATGAGCAACAAATTTTAATATTTTCTATAGATCGAACTCTCGACAAAGCTACATAAAGTTATCCATGAGTGAACACAGTATGTATTTGGCAAATATATAGGGCCATTTTCAAGTGCCTGCACCTGTACTTTATTGATAGTCATTTGCAAATGACGGTCTAACTGGAAACTGTTTTCTTTGGAATTCAAACGGATAATCAATGTCCAAAGGCTTCATTGTTTTCATTGTTATAAATTCTGGTTCAATATGGTTTATAGCAACCGTTATTCATGAATTCACAAATTATTTGATTTCTGGGAGATAACTGGCTTTTTGCTTATATCATTTAACACTTAAAGAAGTAAAATTAATTTGTTACTATTTGGTGGCGGTCATTTTGACAGATATGTAAATTCAAACATGTTGTCAGACAAGAAAGATGCATGGAAATGTGAATTTTTTTCAAATGCAGTGTAAATGGATAAGCCAAATTTCAATCGTGGAATACGCCTTCATTTCAATATTCTCAAATTTTTGTTTGACTACAATATGAAAAATAATTTGTAAATTCTGGAGGTATTAACCTAAACTTATATCCTAACAAACATTTTGGGCATATTCTCAAGACTTTCATACCACTTTCTAGGCTGCAGAAATTGCCTTGCAGTATTACTTTTATAATCAAGAGTCCAGGAAGGATTTGAGATTCTTGTAAATTCATATTTCCATACATCGTTTTTGATCGAAAACGCTAAATAACAGCTTATTTTGTCTTGCAGTATTTAAATTCAGGAGGTCATAATCTAAATTGTTTGTTAAAATCACGAAATTTCTGCCATGTTTAAGTGTATCTGGTGCCTCCTATAGAGAGCCCTGATGTTTTTGTAAGTTGTAAAAAAATTCGGCGATATCTTACGCAGACAGTTCAATCCTCTGCTCAACTCATATCATCATATCAAAATACCTTCAAACCATTATACCATCACAATCATACTATCATACCATCATACCACCATACGATCAAACCATAAGATCATCATACCATCATCGTCATCATACCACCATCACACAATTGTTATATGTAAACCATCATATCATTATACAATCATACCGTCATCAAAAATTAACTCAATTTTTGGAGTTGAACAAATTCCTCTGTAGTAACTGTGGCCCTTATTATCATCTCTCAATAAAGAAATGAATGTTTGAGATATTGGCAAAAGTAACCTTTTTTAAGTCTTAAACAATATTTGTGTAAAGATTGGCTCAAATCGTTCAATGCGTGTGCATTACTGCATTTGTTTAAATATCACACACATATACTGTACAAATATATAAACACTCACTTTTAAATACAGTGAAATCTCATTTCAACGGACACTCAATTTAGCGGAATCCTCACTTCAACGGACAAACTTTTAAGTCTCATGCAACTCAAGTTTTTCAATGAAAACCTCTTTTACGGACAGATATTTCTGCAATGATACCGGTTTTACGAGTACACTTCAAATTAAAACTTTTACACTTCTATTTGTTTATTTCTCATTTAAAATTGAACCTTTGACATATATATGGCCATTAGGGATGAAACTTGGCTATTTCTGAGCCGGTTTTAGTGAAATTTTACATTCATAATTGAAATGGAATTCTTAAATGATTTTTATATGAATTTATGGAAAATGGCAACAACTTTATCTAAAACTCGTTTTAGAACCCCATTTCAATCGCACATGTCAAATTTCATCATAATCAGTTAACGCACACGTTTGAAGATAAACAAACCAGACCAATTAGGGTCATGGCTAAAAACTTACACTCTACGTGTAAACCAGATAAAATAATTGATGACCTGAAAGCAAAAGGATTTAAGGCAACTGAAGCATCGATTATGCTAAAACGGAGAGGCAAAGTACCTCTAAACATGTTTATGTTGACCTTCGATACTGATGAAGATATCGAAAAAATTTATCAAATTAAGTACATCTTGGGGTGCAAAGTGGTTATTCAGCCTCTAAGAAGGTCTAAGCTTATACCACAATGTAAACAATGTCAAGCCTATGGACATACACAAAAATATTGCAACAGGGAACCTAGGTGTGTCAAATGTTTAGGTAAACATCATACCAAAGATTGTGTAAAAGCCCAAAATGTTCAACCTAAATGCGTTCACTGTGGAGAAAACCATCCGGCTAACTACAGAGGATGCAGCGTTGCTATTGAACTGCAAAATATCAAAAATAAGAACGTGATTGCTAAAAATCCAAGTTCATTCAGGAAACAAGCGGTTAAGATGAACCGACCCGAAGTAAATCGTAGAGTGTCGGGAACTACTCAAGGACAATTTGGTAAAATGACTTATGCTCAAGTAATGATGAGCAACGGAAATCCAGGAAAAACTGCTCAAAATGACGATATAAGTCAAACACTTAAATTAATTTTAAGCAGACTAAATACATTTGATGAGCGATTACAGAAACTAGAGTACAGCACTAAGGGAGCCATCCCTAAACAGAAAAATGGCCCAAGATCTTAGAATCTTATGTTGGAATGCCAATGGACTGATGCAACATCAACAAGAACTGTAAGTGGTCCTGGACACAGAAAAAATCGATGTATGTCTCATTACGGAAACACACTTCACTAGACAATCAAACATTAAATTTAAAAATTATCAAATATATCACACTATTCACCCTGGAAACACTGCTAAAGGAGGTAGTGCTGTTATAATTAGAAATAGTATTCATCACTATGAGGAGTTAAAATATGAAACGGAAGAAATACAAGCAACTGCTGTTATTGTCAAATCCAAAAGTAGTTCTATTTGTATTGCTAGTATTTACTGCCCACCGAAGCACTCAATGAAAGAAAAAGATTATCTTGAGTTCCTTAGTAAATTAGGAAAACGATTTGTACTTGGAGGAGACTTTAATGCAACAAATGTCCACTGGGGATCCAGATTAACAACAACTAAGGGTAAAGAACTCCTAAAAGCTATCAGAAATGCAGTTGTGAAGCCCTCTCAACTGGAAAACCAACCTACTGGCCAACTGATCCAAACAAAGTACCAGATCTGATTGATTTCTTTATAATAAAGAACATATCTGTAAATTATGTACAAGTAGATGAAAGCCACGACTTAAACTCTGATCATTCACCAATACTTCTAACGTTAAGTGAAAAAATCATTCAGAAAGAAAGAAATCCTTTCCTAGTAAATAATCACACTAATTGGGCATGCTTTAGACTATCGCTAGAAGAAAAAATTAACTTAATGGTTCCATTAAAGACTGAAGAACAATTAGACAAAGAAGTTCACAAATTTGTAAACGATATACAGCAATCAGCTTGGGAAAATACTCCTGAAATTAAAACGAAAATCAAGGGAAACAATTACCCTATGGAAATTAGGGAACTCCTCGCAGAAAAAAGAAGAGCGAGAAGAGTATGGCAACAAACAAGGGCCCCCCAAGATAAAACTCATTTGAACAACCTCACTCAACAATTAAGAAGAGAGATCAAAGAATTGAAAGATGAATCAATCAGCAACTATTTAAGAAAATTAACTAATGATAACAGTACTGATTATTCTCTTTGGAAAGCAACCAAAAGAATCAAAAGACCAATAATGCAGATTCCCCCAATAAAAATAGCAGGTGAGAAATGGGCTAGAAATAATGAAGACAAAGCTCGAGAATTTGCCGAACACCTCGAAAAAATATTCCAGCCACATGAAGACCAAACGTTGGAAGCCGACATAATAACTGAACAAGATGTGCAAGAAAGTAAAGAAATCCTACCCACAACACCAAAAGAAGTCATGTGTGAGATAACAGCTAATATGAATACGAAAAAAGCTCCTGGGTACGATCTTATTACTGCAGAAATCTTAAAAGAACTGCCAAGGAAAGCTCTGGTGAAACTCACCAATCTTATAAATGCAGCATTTAGAATCAAATGTGTACCAAGCTTATGGAAAATTGCAGAAGTAATTATGATCCCAAAACCTGGGAAACCACCACACATAACATCGTCTTATAGGCCAATTTCGCTATTGCCAGTCATGTCCAAACTCTTTGAGAAGCTTCTGGTAAAAAGATTAAATCCGATAATCGAGAGTAAAAACTTGATCCCAAATCATCAGTTCGGTTTTCACAACCAACACTCAACAATTGATCAAGTACACAGAATAATCAGTATAATTGAGAAAGCATTAGAGGAGAAAAAAGTCTGTTCAACAGTATTTCTAGACGTTGCACAAGCGTTTGATAGAGTGTGGCATGAAGGACTTAACCACAAGTTAAGGAATCTTCTACCAATGCAATTTGCTAAGATACTAGAATCATACTTGAAAGACAGGTTCTTCAGGATTAAGTTAGATGATACATTTTCTGAATTGAAAGAAATCAATGCAGGAGTTCCACAGGGCAGTGTATTAGGGCCGGTTTTATACCTACTATATACTTATGATCTTCCTACATTAGAAAACAACACAGTGGCAACTTTTGCAGATGATACGGCGATCTTAGCTGTTGGAAAAAGCAACGAAGAATCAACACAGAAGTTACAATCAGCTATAACTCAAATATATAAATGGACAAAAAGATGGAGAATAAAACTAAATGAAGCTAAATCAGTTCACATCAACTTTACAAACAGACGAATCGAACATATTCCGATTACCATAAATCGGGAAATAATACCGCATGCGAACACAGCTAAGTATCTCGGCATGACCCTGGATGCTAAACTACGATGGAAAGCACACGTCAAGAAGAAAAGTGAAGAATTAAGACTTAAATACAGAAAAATGTATTGGCTGATGGGAACGAACTCTTCTTTATCAACATACAACAAGCTTCTACTTTATAAGCAAATATTGAAACCGATTTGGACTTATGGTATTCAGCTTTGGGGTTGTACCAAACAGAGCAACGTAAATATCATCCAAAGATTTCAGAATATGGTATTAAGGAACATCGTTGATGCACCTTGGTATGTTAGGAACAATGACCTTCATAGGGACCTTAAAATGAACCTCATCTTAAATGAAATCCAGGAAAAAGCACCGAGACATGAAGAAAGGCTCCGCCAACATGTGAACATTGAGGCAACTCAGCTCCTAAGCATCACGAATTTAGTTCGCAGACTTAAAAGAACCAAACCTTTTGAGCTGGTGTGATTGTTAGTTTAAGCAGCATTATGCTGATCTAAAATCCACAACAAAGATGTGGTTTACATCAATTTACCAAACACTATGGAATGCCAATGGGAAGAAGCCATAGATTAATTTAAGTTAGTAAATTAAGTCAGAAACAAATTGCTAATTAGTCCAGCAGACTAGATTGTAATTACAAAAAAAAAAAAAAAAAAAAAAAAAAAAAAAAATAATCAGTTAAGGAATAGCCAAGTTCCATCTTACCTGGTTATATTCCAGAGCTTTATCAAAAAATCACTTTGGAATCCCATTTCCAGCGCTCTTGTCAAATTTCATCATAATTGGTTAAGAAATAGCCAAGTTCCATCCTACTAACGCACCGTTCAACGCACGTGTCAAATCGGTTGAGAAACAGGCAAGTTCCATCATACTTGGCAATATTCCAGAACTTTATCCAAAAATTATTTTAGAATCACATTTCCACCACTCACATCAAAATTCATTATATCGGTTAAGAAATACCTAAGTTCCGTCCCATCTGCTTATATATAAATTTATATGATTGAGATGCTACACTGAGAGAAATCGTACTCTAATATTATGAATAGCGTATTCTTAAATGCACAAATTTTAAATTCATAAAAGTTCAAGAAAATAGTTCATAATATTATAAACTAAATGCAGGCATTTAATCGAAAAAAAAAATATCTTCACAATTATGGTTTTATAAATTGATAATTATATTCTTAATTTGAAACATTTGTAAAATACTCAAACTCAACCGATTTGTACTCAGCTCGGAATTACTACTCTTGATTGAAGAACTGTATGCGTATAATAATATTTTCATGAACTTTACAAAGTTGTGCATTATTTAGGATCAGTTCAAGCAAAAATCTTGTGCATGAAATGAGAAAATTGATTTCTTGAAACACTATTTTTAATTTAGGATTAAGGTTAAAGCTTTTATTCTCAAATTCAAGGAAATATACTAAAGATTTTGGTATACACATTACATTATAATGTTTTGGCACCCTCCATTTTATTACTTAGTTTCAAACTGGAAATTCCAAAACTGTAATTGTTATTTTGTAACTGAAATAGCAACCACCGGTGTGGAATTCCCAGTTTGAAACTAATAAAAAGGACATACAAAAAATATTATTGTTGTTAAGATGAAATAATTTAAAACCAAGAATATTTAAAACATACTTTACATTCTCTAATTGTGCTTATTATATAATAAGAGATCTCAAATAGTGCATAGTATTATATAATGAAGGAGACCTTAGCATACATTTACAATGGTTACATGGTTTTATTTCATCTTCATAATTTAAGAATAAAATCCTAAATTGTAGAATGATTGTATTAATAATTTTAAGCATTCTATACTGGATAATGGCACGTAGGTTCATAAATAACGATATGCCATTTAATTTGTGTTTTTTCATCATTTTCCGTTGGAACTTTAAACCATAAAGACGTGAGTGATTTTATAGTTTATTTTTTTTCTAAGCGACAATTCTAGATTTTTTTTTAATATAAAGTGTTGAAATATGTGGAATGTAATAGCGTAAATTGTTAAAGTTGTAAATTGTTAAAATAATGTGATTATATATATAATTATTAACGTTTGGATTCATAATTAATTAAGTGAAAAATTGTTAAAGTTTGGATTTTGGTTATAATATTGTTAAACGTTAAAATATCATTGTTGATGTAATTGCTAATTCTTTTGATTTTCCGGTGAACAGCAGATTGTTAAAATTCTCGTATAATTAGGTAAGTGAAGAATTGTTTTCGTTTAAATAGATAATGGTTATAACTACATGCGTGTGGGCTTGTGATTGTTATAGTTATCGAACGAATTTGTTATAAAACAAATGTTTGATATATAAAAAATGTTAAGGTTTACATAAATATATTGAGGAAAAATTATTATATGTTTTATATAATTAATTGTTGATTGTATTAGTATAATATACATATATCGCTCACTTGCTGCAATAGCGACATCACTCAAAAATTACTTTTATTCAGGACACAATTATTTTAAAATTTTGAATTATAAAAATGTTCAAGAATAATTTGAATTTCTGATACAATTTAGAGATATAATAGAATATAACAGTTGAAAAAAATACTACATCACCTTTAATAACGGCTGCGTGGTCCCTCATAGTCCAATAATTTAAAAATACCAATTTTGAGGTATGTCACTATTGCAGCAAGTGAGCAATATATATTATACTAATTCAATTAATAATTAAACATGGTTAAACATGGTTTTGAGAAAAAACGCTTATAGCTGGCATGAAAATACGTTAGAACGTTAAAGATGCTTACAGCTGGCTTGAAAATACGTTGGAATAGTCGATATACTATGACCCTTCTTTTCAGGTAGATATAGATTTTGAAAATGCGTATCCACAAAAGAGCACTCTTTTATTGACCAGGTGGCCAATGTTCCTGACCAACATAGAACGGATATTCAGGAAGCACATAAAAGATACAAAAATCCAGAGGGACATTTCAACTATTCTAACCATTACTGATATAAGTAAGTTAAAAAAAACGTATTATAATGCAAATTAAAATTACATTATTTTTAAATTTTTACAGATGCACGAAACACCAAAGTAATTAAGTTGCTGCATTACGCTTTACCACCAACATCTAGAGTCAACAAACCGACCAACAAAAAAATAATTTGTAAACCATCCATTGTCGATTCAATTTCATCCTTTTTATTGGAGATTTCCAGCCAAGCCGCCATTGAAGCAAAATTGCATGAAATTAAAGAGAAATACTCCGAATATAAACTAAGTTTACAACCGCTGGTGATGATTGTTGGCGATATCGGCTCTGAAAAAGAATATCTCACCGTATTCGATGGAGTTATCTACAAATTTTCTAACTTGATGGCTGCCGTCGATTGCTGCTTCAAACTTTTCTTCGTCTGTGATATAAAATATCCGATATAATCGGTAAAAGTGTGGACATTTTTCCAAAAATACTTTTTTGATATTACATGTAGATATGATTTGAATGATGGCAAATTAATTTTATTTTTATCGGACTTACAAATTTTAAAGAATTAGATAAAGATTTTGTTCAATATTTAAACAAAATATTGAATTAGATATTTTACTTAGATTTAGATGATTTCTTAAACATATTTTAGATATAATTTTTAAATTACTCAGAATTCATACATGCATAAATTATATTTTTATTATTATTTTAAAATTGATAATTACTTCTTTTATGAAAATACCTTTAAAAAGTAGTTATTTAAAATAAAGATGATTTTAGTTGAACACAATCAAATAATTGTATTTGCTCAAAATATCGAAATAGGTAAATTTGATAATCATTATAAAATATATCTAACTAGAAGAGAATTATGCAAATTCGATCATTTTGATTTAAATGAAGTAAGCGTAAAATTAACAACATTGCGGAAAACACAACAAGGAAAACATTACGTAAAATAGGTCTTCGTTATAAAGTTATTATTTTGGATATAATTATTGAATATTAGCAAATATAATATTAGAGGCTTGATGTAAAATAAATAAAAAACGACAATAAAATAAAATTCGAATAAAATTTATTAATCGTCTCCTGAACACTTTTTTCTTTTGTTTTTGATTTTTATAAATTTATTTATTATACAACTAAATATTTTTTATACTTAGATATTTATATATATATATATATATATATATATATATATATATATATATATATATATATATATATATATATACATGAATGTTATTTATATCGATTGTCATTATCATAAAAACATACATAATTTTTCTTATTTATATAAATAAAAATTAATATAAAATAAATTGTAAAAATGGTTTTTATTTACTAAAATATTTTTCTAGGAAGGGAAAATTTTATTCTAATGGAAACCGGATTGATACTGCATCATCGTATGGAACGAACCTATTATCCTTGATACAAGAATTGAAAATTACAGAGTAATTTATCAAATTAATATCATTGTTGTTTCTAAATGAAGCCATCTCTTTCACATTTTGAGAATTTTAGTCTCAATTTATTATGAGTTATGTCCTCAAATCAGTCCTTATCCGCTCAAATTTAATAGAGATTTGTCTCAAAACGAGAGTTTTAAACTCAAATTATTACTGTTTTCATCTCAAATCAAGTCTTACCTTGTCTAATTTTAAGAATTGTAGTCTTAAAATGTGAATTTTAGTAGTAAATTATTATGAGTTGTCTTCTCAAATCAGTTCTCATTCGCTCAAAGTTTATGAAAATTAGTAGCATAATCTGAATTTAATCTCAAATCATTACAGTTTTAGTCTTAAATAAAGGTTTACGCTGACTAATTTTGAGAATTATAGTGTTAAAACGTAAATTTTAGTCTCATATTTTATGAGTTATTTTCTCAAATGAAATTTTATCTGCCTCAATATGTGAATTTGAATCTCAATATATAATAGTTTTCGTCTCAATCCAAGCCTTATGCCTTATATAAATCCTTACTTTATGAGTTATATTCTCCAATGAAACCTCATCCGTTCAAATTTGAAACATTACATACACAATTATCGAACACACTGCTCTTGATTTAGAACATTACATTCTTGACCTATGTGGCATATTCTTATACAGACGACATAATAAGAAATCTTAACAATTTGTAAACTTTAAAATTCTTATTTTAAATATAATATTCATGAACAAAGAATTTTCTTTTGCTAAAATAGAGCTTTAGTTACTTGATTTCAGGATTTTTAAAATCCATAAATCATGCTCGACAATTTGAACTTTACTACGTATTTAAGAATAGTTCCGTTTAGCGCACATTCGATCAACTTTTAGGCATGACTTTGTGAGTAATGCGCTTAATATCGGAATATATTTCTCTCAGTGTATATAACAAATTTTGTATTCCTTAGAAATAGAGCAAATCTAGAGACGTAAAGTTTCTGACAAAAAATAACAAATAACCACAAAAAGAGAGATAGAAAAAAAGACGCTGGGCCCACCGTACACCCATTATACATAACAATACCGAAGGATAGGAATAGAATGTTAATATTATAGATTCGACCCGATTACGGACACTTATGTAGTCGATAGTTAGTACAATTTTTATGATAAATTAGTTAGCACAAGACAACATAACTTAAGCTTGTTTTTAAAGTAGTGTTAAGCTAGTGAAAAGCTTGTTTTTCTCTAAAAACCTTGGCCGGTTACTCAGAATCTCTAAATCTAAATCAGGATTTAATCAATATTTTGCTATTTTTTCCATTGGTGGTTGGGGGTAGGAAGGGATTGCGTTCAATCATCACGTTCCCATGCAGGCATCCGTATTCATACTAACCATAGCAAATGCTGCTTAACATAGTTGTTGAAGTTGTTGTGTTTTTCCCTTCTTGTTTACTCCCCCCCCCCCTTCCCCTCCCCTGCCACACGGCATTAATATCGTTATATAAAAAACAATAAGCCGTTCGGCTTTAATATTATTATAAAAGAAAGTCAAAAACGGCCACACGGCATTAATATTATTATATATAAAAACTGAGCCACATGGCTTACATATATATATATATATATATATATATATATATATATATATATATATATATATATCTATATATATATATATATATATATATATATATATACATATATGTATATATATATAATTATAAAGAAAAAAATACACCACACGGCACTATTATTATTATAAGAAAAAAATATTAAAGCCACACGGAATAGTTCATACATTCTATGGGAATTCCTGGTTTAGTGATCCGTAATGAAGGGTGCAGCGAACTTTGAGAGATGAACAACCCTGTGGCAAGCGTAGAGATCTTAATCAGTGACGAAAGTTCCCCGGCATAGAACATATTTTATTAGCTTCTTATTTGTAAGTCTTCTAGATTTCTGGTTATATATAATAATAAGCAGAGCTGGCTCAGGATCTAAACTGAAGAAGGATTTGATATACTTACCTTGAAAATATTGGGATTTGCTCTAAAACAATCAAGTAGATTTTGGCAAGATTCGGCTTCATGAATGACCTTATTAGTTTTCATCTGAAGTTTCATGATTTTCGAACCACCAATGTTGAACAGCTCCGCACTAACGATGAACAGTTATCAACAGAATTTTTATTTAATAAACTTTTCTAATAATTTGGTTTTGCTGATTTTTATTGCTCGGATGTAATTGAAGTTTATGTCCTCGTATGTATAGTGTAGCACTAATACTGTGATATATAGACTAGGGTGTGTGGGTTCACAGTTGTGGTTGATTTTTCCGTTGATCCAGAATTTAATAAAACATTATATAAATGTCACAAATCATTCGGTCGTTTTACGTAGCACGTGTAGTGTCCGATTGCTCCAACTGCCGGTGGAAAAATGTAATTTATTACACCTTTCCAATGAATTGTTTCGTTTAAAATTGTGATTGAATTTTGTATATCGGAAAGCCTAATGTCAAATTTGGTTTCGACTCCGTACGGCTGTATATCAACAAATAAAATTTTATTTTGGATGATAATTTTATTAATTGACATTTGTTCTTTACACACACAACATTTTGAAGAAATGAAATCAATAAATTATGAATTTTGACTATTTAGAAATAAAGAAAAGGAATCCAATAAGAGGTTTTTGGCCTCTTTTTTATATTTTCACATTTTTTAGAAATTTGGATAACGTGAAATGAGAACAACAGATAAAAACCGGAATTATTGACTCGTTGTGTTTTTTTTTTGGGGGAAGAACCTTAAATGTGTATCGTTCCACAGGCATTACACATAAGCCATGTATAATAGGTAATATTGATGCCCAAGACCAATCAATAAAAATGCACTTAGGGTGAAAGCAATATGCTGGCAGGACACCATTTCAGCTACGAGAACAATAATGCTGTTAATTTTAACTTTTAACTTTTAATTTTGTTGTTTTCGCAACATAATAACGTTTAATGGTCCATTACATCACATTCCTGAACTAAGTCGTATTTTTTAAACATTCTGATTTTTTTGTCGGAAAACTTGTATTGTGGCAATATTCTGCGTATTTCGTTTACTTCCAAGTTCAATACTAGAATTATTTAAGGTTTCAAGCCTGTAATTATGGGCAGGCACATGAATCAAGTCAGTTTTTGCTGCTTCCCGCTGTTTCCCTCTCAATTGGAAAAACATTTGTTCACCAGAATGAAAATCCATGTCGTTTCCAGTTACAAATACTTTGAGTGAATTAGTTGTTAATTCAAATTTATAATTTTGATTGTGGGTTTCGTATTTGCAACAACCATAACAAACTATAGTTTTTTGGGAATCGGCTTGCCCTGTGGACTAAACCAAAGGAATTAAACATGTATTATTGGAAGTGAGTGCCGCTCTAATAATAAATCGAATATCGTCATTATTATTAGTTGAAAAATCATTACCTTCAAGTATTATTCTTAAATTGATATCTGCTTTATGCCTCTACTCTATTTTATCGGATTTTTTGGAATTTGTGAACATAAAATTAAGTAGAGGAACATTTTTGATTCTTTTGCTTCTGAAATTGCTGGAGGCTAGTTCATGAGGTTGAACTAATCGCTGGAATATGTCAATAACTAGATTCTAAATCCTCCGTTTCGAAAAAACTTCTGCTGGAAAATGCGCCCAATACCTTGGCTTATATGACCTACATAGCCGAACCTTGCCCAAATGTCTGGGAGTGCTTGTTAATGGGCCCCCAAAAGAAAACACTGAACATTGTAAGTGGAACACTTCTACTAACAAGATTCCAAATCCTCCGTTTCGAAAAAACTTCTTCTGGATAAGCTGCCCCACACCTTGGTTATATGACCTATATTGCCGAACTTTGCCCAAATATCTGGCAGTGAAAATACTCAATTTTTTATGAGCAAAACTGTCAGATTCCTAATCCTCCGTTTCGAAAAACTACTTCTGGATAATGTGTCAAACACCTTCGCTTATATGACCTATATAGGCGAACCTTGCTCAAATCTCTGGCAGTGTTAATCGGCCCCCAAGAGAAAATATTCAATATTTTAAGTATAACACTGCCATTAACAATCCTCCGTTTCGAAAAAACTTCTTCTGAATAAGCTGCCCCACACCTTGGCTTATATAACCTATATAGCTGAACCTTGCCCAAATCTGTGAGAGTTCTTGTTAACTGGCCCCAATAGAAAATACTCAATGCTTTAAGTGGAAATCTACTATTAACAAAATTCCAAATCCTCCGTTTCGAGATAGCTACTTCTGGATAATGCGGCACATACCTTGGCTTATATGATCTAATTAGCTGAACCTTGCCCAAATCTCAGGGAGGGCATGTTAATGGGCCATCAATAAAAAATACTCAATAGTTTGAGTGCAAAACTGCAATTGAAAAAATTTCAAATCCTCCGATTGATAAAACCATCTTCCGGATTATGTTTCTCATATTTAGACTTATATGGCCTATTTAGCCAAACCTTACCCAAATCTCAGGGGAGCTGGTTAATAGGCCCTTAATATAAAATATTGACTGTTTTAAGTGAAAACTGCCCATAACAAGATTCCAAATCCTCCGTTTGAGAAAAAACTTGTTCTGGATGATTCAACTTATACCTCGGATTGTATTACTTATATAGCCGCATATTGGCCAAATCTCTGGCAGTGCTTGTTAATGGGCCATCAATTGAAAATGCTCAATATTTTAAGCGGAAATCTTCTACTAACAAGATTCCAAATTCTCCGTTTCGATAAAACTTCTTCTGGATAATTCGGCGCATACCTTGGCTTATATGACCTGTATAGCTGAACCTTGCCCAAATATCTGAGAGTGCTTGTTAATGGGCCATCAATAGAAAATACTCAATAGTTTAAGTGCAAAACTGCAAATAACAAAAATAAAACCATCTTCTGCATTATGTGCCTCATATTTAGAATTACATAGCCTATTTAGCCCAACCTTGTCCAAATTTCAGGGGAGCTGGTTAATGGGCCCTTAATATAAAATACTCACTGTTTTAAGAAGAAAACTGCCATTAACAAGATTCCAAATCGTACCTTATACCTCGGCTTGTATTACCTATACAGCCGAATATTGACTAAATCTCTGGCCGTGCTGGTTAAAGGGCCATCAATAGAAAGTACTCAATATTTTAAGTGGAAAACTGCCATTAACAAGATTCCAAATATTCTTCTGGATAATGTGCCCCGTACCTTGGAATTGGAATCCTATAGAATTTTATTGTTCTTATTGGAATCGTATACGTATACGTTTTCGTTTTTTGTCAGAAGCTTCACGGGCTCACAAATCTTATTATATTTTTCTATTCCAAAAATATCATTAACCGATTATGCACACTTATGAATATTAAGCTTTGCAGTGCTTGCGTTTGTAAACAAAGACTTTATGCACGGATTCCAAAGCAATAATGTTTTTGTTTCATCTGGAATCCGTTATGGCTGCCCAAAATAAAATACTCATATAAAAATAAAGAGAATAAATAAAATGGAATATAAAACTTTCAAGCCCAAAAAAATAAAAATAAAAAATGTTTATATAATAAAAATCATCTATTCTACATTCACTAAACCACCTTCACCATTTTCTTCATCATTTTTTTTTTTTGGAACATCATAAAAAAAAATAACGGCAAAATGTACGAGAAACCATAATAAAAAAAAAGTTTTGGTGTAAGAAAATTTACTAACGCCCCATTTTTTTGTTGGTGTTTTTTATTTCGTACTAGGTGCTTCCCGTTCTTAGAGGGGGTTTCCACCCTCGCTTGAATTATAAGTTTTGTACATTTTTTTTTTTTTTTTTGTTAACTTTAGACTATCTTCGTTTACATTTTTTATTTTAATTTCTTTATTTAATTTTTTCTTCTCATGAATTTTCTTTCCAAAAAAAAAAGTCCAGCATATAAAAAATTGTAAAAGAATTTTCTATTATAATTTTTTTCGTTCAGTTTTATTTTTATTATATGTATTTTGGTACACTAGCGGTGAGAAGCCGAGATGAAAAAGTGGACAGCGGGAGGAGTGTGGAGATCACGGATTTTTATTTTTATGTGATGGTGTGTACATTTGGAATGAATCGTATAGTTTAGGAGTTTATTAAATGAAAAATAATATTTTGTTCCGTTTGCTTCGAGTTTGTTTTTGTAGTGGTGTGTGTTCTTGTGTTGTGGAAAATTTTAATTCCAACCATTTTGGTAAAATGCTGATTTTAGTTCTTCTTTAAATTACAGAAGGGTTTTTTGCTAATTTATCTCGGCTGTTATCAATTATTAGCGGAATACAAATTATGTGGTGAATATTTTTGTATGGCTTGCTTCAAGTTGCGTTCTTAAGACTGAATGAATTTATTATGTAGGATGAAGGTTAGATTTTTTATTGTTACTGCGAGAATCTTTCTCGAACTTTTGGTTTTATTTGTTAAATTAAAATATAAATACTTGGTTAAGGCTCCAAAATCGATTTCGATACACTTTTATCATTTATTATACTTATATAACGCTGATAAACTTATATCGTCATCAGTTGACCACTGCTTACTACAAACACTTTAAAAATTTTTAGTAGCCATCAGCTGACGATGATATATGTGTATAACTCATCGAAATCGAAATAATAAAAAGAAAAATGGACTTATATACATAATGAATTACTAGCATTGTGAGACCAATAGCACGTTTAAGGTGGAATTTTGATCCCTTCACCCCAGATTCCCATAGGTCACCAAAGTGTGGTGAGCGAGGAGGAATTGTCAACCATTGTATGGAATTACTATTACAATATGTTATGATATCAGTTTGAAACTGCTGTGATAGAAAAAGGGTTTTCATTTCCTTTAGTTCCTTCCATTCGTGATCTGACGAAATTGGAACCATTATCCGAATAAATGTTGGAGCACAAACCACGACATGCAACAGATTTTTTTAAATCACCCATTAGTTACTGGATCCTCTTTGGACATTTTCTTGAACAGCGGATGCAATCATGACATATTTTATGCCTTTGATTGTGGGGTAAATCTGCCTTGTCAATCCGACCACCTCACTAAGATTATTATTTGAAGTTTTTTCACAAATTGCTTTAAATTCGTTTGAAAATCGCTGTTCTTCCACGATTCTAACTAACCAATCTAACGTTTCCCTTAATTCAATTACAAAGAGCAACAAATTAACATCTCAAGTTCTTCTACACTAATATTCACTTGTTGTTTATGCTGACGAACTTCATAACTTACCATTTCCGCAGGTAGATTAAAAACGAAATGTTCAGGCCAATCATTTCTATGTTGTAATACAAATGGTGGACCACTGTACTGTGTAATTATCGATTTTTAGGAACTCAGTTGGCATAATTCCGGGCGATACGTGATTGGTAGGATTTTCGTTGTTCGGTGCATAATACGAAACCGAATTTCTCATTGCGAAATTCTGGTTCTAACAAATGTAGAAAACTTGTCTGGAATCGAGTGAATCCTGAATAAGATGATCATCGAATCAGACCTTAAATGAATCGAATGAAATTTAATATCCATAATAACTTGTAACCACTTGGAAATTTGTGCACCAATTACGCTGCGCATAATTCAAGCCGAGGTATTGTTAATTTCCGTTACGATCAAAACTTCGAATATAGAAGACACATCCATATCCTCTAGCACTTGCATCGCCAAACCCATGTAGTTCAATTAATTCATGACTCGGCAACAATACAAACCGAGGAATAGAAATTTTATTGAAATTGATTAATTTAGTTTTCAATGTTAACCACTCTGCTGATAAAGTATCATCCCATTTTGAATCTCGAGGGGACCATAATTTTTGCATGAAAAGCTTCCCAATCATAAAAATTGGTGAACAGAGTCCTAGTGGATCAAACAACTGACAAATTTACGAAATACTGTAATCTTTGAATATAAATTGTACTTATCAAACGAAATTTCCAAATTAACCCGAAGATCAGCGCAACTTCCTTTCCGACAATTCGACGTGAATAGCACAAAATTTTCTTAACTCAAATTTACCGGTATCTAACAAAGCCTTCAATTCAGCTTTTAGTTTGATGAATCTGATTAAACATCGTTTACGTAAAAATCCTGAATCAAAGTTTTACTTGCTTCTGGAAACGATGCTTATTCATCTTTTGAAAGTGGTTGAAGAGTTTTGTGGCTAAATATGGCGCACTGGCGTGACTGTTTCTAGCTTAAAACATTTTAAAGGATTTGTTAAACTGTTTATCCACCAAATACGTTGTAGATCCTGATCTGGCTCATTAAGTTTAATTTCGCTGTACATTTTGGCGATATCCGCAGAAAAGGTATATTCGTGCTTCTAGGACGGTTTACATTTTTAAACAACCGTGTTTTCAACTACACCACACATTGACACGAATCAAGGCGATTCAGCTTTCCCAACCACAACGTAGCCTAGAACAATTTCATATAAATTCGGTAAAACACTAGCTATAACTTTAGCGATTTTCCAGTAAACAGATCTTGATAAAGCTCTGCACCAATTAAAATATTAATCAGACCTGGTACATTAAACTGTGGATCAGCGAGTTCGATATTACGTGGTAGTAAATCGTGGTTTAAATCAATTTGTTTTAACGGCAAGTGAGTCGTAATTTTAGGTATAACGAGACATTCAATTGTTGCGCAAAATTCCGATGTTCAGAAGTCCGAAGATTCAACATTCGAAACAATATTCGCATTGCCTTGCTTGCCCTTTGAATCTGAAAATTGATCATTGTGATTTGGTCTTTTAAAATAATCATTTCCAAAATTAAATAGTACATGATGTTTTAAAGCGCATTTGTTACATGATATGTGACGACAATCACGCACACTAAGGGTGCACCAAACGATTTGTGTATAATCTTTTACTACGAATAAATTCGTAACGCTACGGATTTAGAGTTTCCAGCAATTGTACTCTATTTTGTAATATTTCAATAAATTTAGCGAATGTTAATTGATTATTTGCATCACTTGCCTTATAACTACTGTAATTCGTGAGGCATTTTCTAATTGTTGTGTTAAATAATGAACTAAAATTAGATCCCAAGACGGAACATTCACATTTAAAGCTTTAAGGGCATTACAATGCTTTACAGTATTATTTATGAATGACTGTAAAGAACTAGATGCATTTTTTGTTGTTGGTTCAATTTCATAAATAGCTTTGGTATGAAACCTGCTAATTGAAAATTCATTATTGAATCGTTTGTAGATTGTGTCTCAAGCTAATTGATAATTTTGAGCGGAAACTGGCCAATGTTCAATTAATGAATATGCTTTGCCTCCTCGCAAATGATTAATCAAATAATGAAATTTAAGTATCGGATCCATTTTAATTTTATATATCATTTCTTCAAATCAACTGAAGAAGAACCATTATTTAATCTAAATGAACTATTGTGTGCCATCCCAACATCTGCACCGCTAACACTATATTGATAGCCCCATAATCATCTTCAAATGAGCTTCAAGCACTTGAAATCGGGTCTATTAATTCGATCTTTAGTTGAACTTCACTATATTTAGTATAAACTGCATGGAGTGGATGTAGAACAGATTCACAGACACCAATGGAGCATGTGGTACCGTTACCAAATGTTTTTTAGTGGTACTTGCTTGACCTTTAAACGCGTTACGCTGTTTTTTTAAGAATTCGAGATCTTCATTACCCATTGCATAAATAAATATACTATGGCTCAACAGTGTGTACAATGGCTCAACAATGCTCGAGTTGACTTGCCAATGACGTATGAAAAAAGACACTGCCGTTTACCTAGAATTTTAAATATATTAAGATAATAATAAATGTACTGCATAAACATTGGATTTAATAGAATAATGATATATTTTTAACATCAACTGAACATCAAAATAATTTACATAGATGTATTAATTTTGAAAAAATGAGCAATAACCTAACATTGTTAAGTGGGCGTACATTCCGTTCAAATGACATTTTTGTAACTTTGTTCGGACAAGGAATAATCAGATAAATATCTCGCACGTAAACCTGACGTACATCAAATTTTCGAACAGTTTATTTGAACATCGCGTGAAAAGTAAATAAGTTTTATACTTTTTCAAATATGACTGTTGTTATAACTTTCGTTTTTGAAAAGGTAAGCCTTGGATTATAATGTATAAATTAGCTAATAAATATTTGTATGCATAAAACCTGATCCATCTTGGTATAAATAAAGCCGGCATGTGAGAAATGACTTTAAAATAAGAGACATAGAAATACTAAAAAATAATTTATTTTCATTGAGGTCGTATGAAAAGACGCGATTTGGATTGACGAAAAAACATGAATTAAAAGTTTAATCCAGTTACATAATTTTTCTGAAATCGCTAAAAAATATTTCAGTTGCTTCAACATTTAAAATACAGGCTCTCGAATTTCCCTATTTTCCAGCAATAATCAAAAGAAAATTAAGGAAATTAAATTAAAAAACATTTTACAACAATAGCAATATGTATTAAAAAGAGAAAATTCAATTTAATGTCGTCATCACTTATCCACATCTAAAAACAAAGGTAAGAAAAACGACAACACGTAATCAGAACAATCTAGCATGCTTTGTAAATTCAAAATAACAATAGAAAGATAGTCTAATTCAGATTGGAATAGACGTAATGAAAGGGTTTAGGGACAATTTATCGTAGACAGCGTGTGTGGGAACCGAGCGCACATTTTAGAGAAAAAAAAATTGAATGCAACCAAAACTGCTGTAAAATAATTTCGTGCATGAAACCAAATTAAAAAACTCGATATATTAGAGAAAATCGTATTTAAGATAGCGATACATATGAGTACATACATAATTCAAGAATACGACTGGATTATTTATTTTTTTTTTAAATGCTACCTTTGCTAAAGTTTGGTAAATTAATTTAGTAAACAAATTGAGAAACATTTTCTGTTTATTCAAGGTAAGCAAATGTTTCACTTTTTTTTGGAATTTCATAATAATAAGTCTTACTTAAAGGGAAATAGACTACCGACAAAAAGACAGAACCTTATTGCAGAAAATTTGAATTCCGTTTCACCCTTTAAAAAAAATTGTCGATCTGCTGAAACAAACGCTAATTTTTTGATATAAACTTCGAGAGTTTGAAACACTATGAAATTTTAAATGAGTCAAAATTAAAGTCAAACGACGTTTTGCTGGGACAGGAACGTAAAATAAAATTTGACCTGCAATTTCTATTATTTCATTGGAAAGTTTGATTCAATTTTATAGATTAATTTTACTTAAATGATACGTAGCAACATGTTTGTTTGGTGCACAATTTGATGCCCATTGGCCAAACGATCTTTTAAACTCTCATATTAGATATACCTAAAATTTATTCTATCTTTTTTTAATTGCAAAAATATTAAAATCGCGCAAACTAAAAGTATTAGCGTCTTATCTTTATGCCACAATAATTTTGTCAAAACATCATATTATTTTGTAAACAGTGCAAAATGAATAAAAATTGCATTTGCGTCTGCTGTAAAAAAAAAAAATTAAAAATTGACCTTACGTTTTTCTAGCCAACTACAAGAAATTTAAATCGATTTTTTTTTCGCTAAAATATGCACTTGGTTCCAATGCAGTTTATCGTAAAGCAATTTATCGCAAAGCAATTGATCGTACCGAAATTATTTTAATAAATTCGGCCACCCGAATTTATAAAAATAATTTCGGTATGGTCAATTGCTTTACGATAAATTAATTTTATAAATTGCTTTACGATAAGTTGCTTTACGGTAAACTGTTAACGATAAATTGTCCGACTCCCAATGAAAGAGGTGATTATTCAATTGTTTATAAATTACCAGGTATGAGTTTATAGCGTATATTACAAAAACAGTAACATTTTAAAGGTCAAAAATACCGTTTTCAAGACGATTTTAGCTAAGAAATAAACATTTTTTTGACTCAATTTTTTAATCAAATAAAATTACACGTTTTATGAGCATTTTTATATAAAAACTAAACAAAAGCTTATAAACTAAAATTACAAATCAAAATAATCATTTTCCCATATAGTTTCATGGTAAAGAAAAACATGTTTGTACCTTATTTTAAACTTAGTAAAAAATACAGTTGTTACTTGAGGCCCCCATTTATACAGTAGGCTCTGATAAAACCAAGCAACATTAATATTTGTATGCATAAAAAGAAAAACAAATCAAATTTGAAAATTTGAACAACCACAACCGTCTTTTTATAGTGCACACACACGTACCTAGAGCCCTATTCCCGAACTCCACATCCATTTTCCACATGTTGACATCTTTAAAATTCATAAAAACGTCCGAAAATTTAAATCTCTGTATTGTTGAATTCGCTATGGAATTTTTTCGGTACTAAGGGAATATTTCCGAATGGGTATAAGCAGGTGAAAAAAATTCCCCATACACGAAAACGTCAATAATTACATAGATTTTGACAGATGTCCACATGTGGAAAATGGTTGAGGAATTCGAGAATAGGACCCTGGGCACTATTTAACCATCGCGCCTAGCAACTTAGCACCTATCACTTTACAAAAATTTTCTAAGTGAAAATATATTTTCATAAATGGGTTTTATTCCGTAAAAGGAAAATTACATATGATTAATTATATGTTTAGTTTCGAATACATAATATGTATTAAGCAAACGTCGACGCGATTTAGATAATAATGTTACAGGTTTAATATCATTTATTGATTGATTGATTGATTGATTGTGAGTGTATGGCCAAGCATTATAGCAAGCCTCCCGGACTCCCGGGCACACACCGTACACCCGTTTACATACAACAAAACCGAAGGATGGGATAGGATTATTATTTGGGACAGACTCGACCCGGTTATAGACACCAATGCGATCGATAGTTAGTAAATTAACGGCACAAAAGACAACACAATCTAACTACATTTTTAGATGATCATTTCTCTGGAAACTTCTCCCTAAACCTAAATTAAAAGTTATTAATGTTGTAATTTCCCCCTGGTCGCCTTTCAATAATTTACCTGATAAAATATTTAAGAAAATCTAAAATTACTCAGCTAAAATTATAATTACAGTAGAATTCGCTTATAGCAAACACTCAAGGGACATAATTTTGTTCACTATAGCCGGCTGTTCATTTTAATCAAATATTCATTTACGTTTATAAACGTAGTTCTTTGTTTGTAGTGTATAAGAAAAAATAAGTGTTCGTGCAAATTCAAGGCACAAAACTTTATGACAAAACCATATGATCATTATAAGCGTTTGTTCGTTATATACATGGTTTGGTATAAACGGATTCTACTGTATTATAAAAAACATCATTATAACAAAATAAAGATAAAATTAAATAAAATAAAGTTGAAATTAAACTTTTATGATTGATTATGAGTGTACGACCAACCATAATAGCAGGATCTCCCGGACTCCCGGGCCCATACCGTACACCCGTTCACATATAACAAAACCGAAGGATAGGGTTATTAGTTGGGACAGACTCGACCCGGTTACGGACACCAATGCGATTGATAGTTAGTAAATTATTAGTACAATATATAATAAATAGGTTAGCATAAGACAGCACAATCTAACTACATTATTAGATGATCATTTCTCTGGAATCCAGGGCCGGATACTCAGGACTCCCTAAATCCTAAATCTAAAACAGGGCTTAAAAAATTATTAATGTTGTAATTTCACCCTTTTCCGTCTTTTATTAATTTACCTGATAAAATAATTAATAAAAATTTAAAATAACAGCGCCTTCCTTTCCATTTCCTTATTAATGGTCCTTTTATATCCAATTAAAAATTATTACTTACTGCAACAAGAATTAACATAAACATTAAACCGTTTAAACTTAAAACTTTACTTAAAACTAATCATCAATTTCCTACCGATCCAGAAAAGAAAATATATAATTATGAATTCAATTATTTTATAAAATTTATATAAAATGATTTAAATGATTATATTACAGCACCACAATACCTAGATTTATTAAAAATTCAATAATTCAATTAGATACTATAAGTATATTAAGAATCAACAAATAAAACCAATATATAATTTCCCAGGCAACTCTGAAAACTAATTTTAATTAATAAATCACCATAATATCAAATTTTATTACTTAAATGAATAATTATTATAACCGGATCTTCAGTATTCCCGAGCACACATCGTACAGAACTATGTTTATTCTGAAAATTGGATTATTTATTAGTAAATTAAAAAAAGAAATCCCTTTAAGTATTTTAAAACTAAATTAATTAAAATATATTAATGGAAAAAACAGAATATATTACACATTATAAAAATTAACATTTTATTGATTGATTGATTGATTGATTGAGAGTGTACGGCCAAGCATTATAGCAGGATCTCCCGGCCTCCCGGGCACACACCGTACACCCATATACATATAATAAAACCGAAGGATAGGATAGGATTATTAGTTGGGCCAGACTCGACCCGGTTACAGACACCAATGTGATCGATAGTAAATTATTAGTACAATATATAATAAATAGATTAGCACAAGACAGCACAATCTAACTACATTATTAGATGATCATTTCTCTGGAATCCAGGGCCGGATACTCAGGACTCCCTAAATTTAAATTAGGACTTAAAAAATTATTAATGTTGTAATTTCCCCTGTCCGCCTTTCATTAATTTACCTGATAAAATATTTAAAAAAAAATTAAAATTACTAAGCTAAGATTACAAAAACAGCGCTTATTTAATTGTTCATGGTTCTTCAGTATCTAATTAATTAATTATTACGTACTGCAACATGAATTAGAATAAACGTTAAAAATCATTTTAAACATAAAATTTTACTTAAAACTAATCAGAAATTTCCTAACGATCAAGAAAAAGAGAATAAATAATTAAAAATTCAATTATTTTATAAAATTTATAATAAATAAATTAAAAATGATAATGTTACAGTACCACAATAGCCTAAAATCATCAATAATTCAGTTAGGTACTTACTATAAGTATATCAAGAATCAACAAATAAAATCAATATATAATTTCCCAGGCAACTCTGAAAACTAATTTTAATTAATAAATCACCATAATATCAAAGTCAAATCTAATTCTGAAATTCAGGATTAATTTAATCCCCATATTAAAGATTGATTCTGGAACTATGTTATATTCTGAAAATTGAATTATTTATTAGCAAATTAAGGAAGAGAAACTTTTAAATATTTATAAAACTAAATTAATTAATTAATATATATTAATGAGCAAAACACAATATATTACATACAAGTATTACAAAAATTAACATTTTATGAAATTGCCTATGTAAATTCTCCCACTTCTAAGCTAAAATTCTAAAAGAATTTTAAAAAATTTTAAATTGTTAAGTTATAATTTAAATTCACAGCACTTGTTCCATTAGTTACCATTCTCCTGTAAATAGTTAATTAATTGTTTACCTACTGCAACTAGATTTAAAAATAAAAAATTGAAAATATATATTCAACCATACTATTAAATTTAAACTAATTGGCAATTTCCTGCAGATCTAGAAAATAGGAAATTAATAATGTTGAAATTAATTATTTATTTATAAAAGTATATAATATAACTTAAATGCCAGAACTCAGGATTTTATAAATCTAAATTAGGACATCAAAAAATTATTATTATTATTGATGTTTTAATATACTAATCTAGTTGACATAATTAAAATAAAACAAAAAATCAAAAACTACGAAATTTTTTATTTATTATAAAACTTTTACTCCGTTTATGGACATATTACTCTGCAAAATAAAGCATGCAAAGTAAGTAAAATAATAAATCCATGAAATAAAATTGAAACATTATTCTCCCACAAAACTAATCGGTGTACTATACAAGCAAAATTGACGTTTACGTGTGAAAAACTGCAACCTAAAACTTCAATCGTATTCTATTAAGTTAATAATTAAGTTCAATACATTTAGCCTTTCGAAAATGTTTTCACATAATTATACCTCGTTCACCATCTTTTAGCGAAATTTGGCATGCATAAATGAATACGTCATTATGTGATGCAAACCAAGATCACAACTCAACTCAAATCAACACTTCCAAGTTTGCATTTTATTTATGTGGTTTAGTTAATTTATAGCCTTTTCACATTAATTAAATAAATTTAATAATTTAATGCAATTTATAATACCCTGTAAAAAATAAAATAATTCATTTCTGAAATAAATCCATCCTATATGAATAAGGCGGATTCCAATTCGACTCAAAACTTATTTGATTATACAAAAATATAAAAAACCTATTTAAGTCGAATACCCTAAAATTTCGTTGTGTTTGTACAGTTCATGTTTTATTAAGAACATTATAGTTGTAACATGAATACAAAAACAAAAAGAGGGGAAATAACCGCTGTAAAATAATTTAATAAATGAAACCAAATTAAAAAGCTCGATATATTAGAGAAAATCTTATTAGTACGTATTGAGGCTACTTATATAATTTTAAAAGTCGCTTTAAATGATTATATTTTTTAACAAACATATGTAAAATATGCGAGCAAAATTTTCATTTATATTTCTAATCCAGCTACCAAAGATACACATACGAGTACATAATTTTAGAATACGACTGGATTATTTATTTTTTGAAATGCTACCTGTGCTAAAGTTTGCTAAATTAATTTAATCAATTAGTTGAGAAGCATTTTTTGTTTATTCGAGGTAAACAAATGTCTCACTTCTTTTTGTATTTACATAATAATAAGTCTTACTTAAAGGGAAATAGACAATCTGCGACAAATGGGAACCCAAATTAATTAATAACATTTTTATTTTTCAGATCGAAATCGATTTAAATTATTTATACCCAAGGAAAAAGGAGAAACATTTACAAAAATTTGACTCGTTTGGTAACGAGTTCGTCAAAAATTGTTAACATAAAATTAAAGACAAATATAATTTAAATTTATTCTCTAAACTAAAAACAACAAACATTGATAAAAGTATGACTCAAATTAATTCGGTTCATTTGTTTTCCAGATTCTAAAGAATATCTTATAATACTAATCTTTATGCAATAATTTAACTAAGTCGCATTTCTAGAACATACAAACCAATAGTGAAAATAATTTCATTCTTCACTTAACATCTATAAACGACGTCAACCCGCAGATTGAAAAACGACAAAAATGCACATTTTTATGTATTCGCGACGGGCTGAAATACAAACTTATGAATTTCCAGAAATGTTTGGACATTGTCATCCAACTGATATTTGTTTTTAATTTTAAATACTCAACAGTAAGTAAAAACGTATGGACATTTTTGCAGAAGTTTTTCTGCGAAATATCTACAAGTTCAATAGTAAGCTGGGTACAAATATTTGAACATTGATTTTTTTTTATTGTTTGTACATAAATGCAATATTTTTCAAATTTGACTATCTTGTATTGAAAATTTAAAAGATTTTCACAAAGTACCGTCAATATTTCGACACACGACAAACAAACTGATTCAAACCATAAAATTCCACTAAGTCATAAGCAAAGAAATTTGGATAATTTTGATTGCAACTTATATGAAAGTTGTCTCAAAAGTAATTATCTTTCATCTTCGGCAGGCTTAGCTTCTCAAATAGAAACTTTGAATAGCAATTCTAACAAGTTTTATAAATTAAACATATTTGAAAGTCTGTAAAAATTTATTCTATTATTTATTTTAAATTTTAACGGTAATAAATTAAATTCATTATTAACTCTATTCCCAAAATTCATTAATAACTCTAATTTTTAGCCCTTGAAATTTTTCCGCCATTTGTTGAAAGCAATCCTCATAAATTAATTAAATCTTTGGTTGAAACAATTGAAAGTCTTATTTCAAATTTAAATACTGAATACAAATTAATTAAACATAATAAAGTCATGGATTTATACGATACTCCTAAAGCATTTCTCATTAATACTGAATTGAACGATTGACTCAAACAATTTATGTAAAACATTATCTTATTTTATAAGATTACTTAATGAATTAGAAAAAGAAGGATTACAAATCCGGCTAATTGGAATTAATTATCGAATTTATTTTGCATTAGGTTTTGTTATAGGCAACAACTTAGGCTTAAATACTACGCTTCTAGGGCATCCAATTTCTGTCCAAAATATGAATACCGGTATTTCGGTATTACTTGACAACAAAACCGAGATAACGGTATTGGTTATGTAATACTTATGGAAACATCGAGCATTAAAAAAAGTAGTTTTAAATAATTTAAATAATAACATAATCAACCTCGACTTACTTTTTGTGGAATTTTCTTGTTAACCTCATTGTTTATTACAACGTCAAGCCTTTCTTGCCATCTTATCGATAAAAGTTTCCGTCTGGAGCTGGGGTTGAAGAAACTCGCTTTATAAGATGGACAGTTATATTAACTATTTATTTTCTAGTTAGTCGATTAAAATTGACGTCCGAGCCAAAAATGCTTTGGACTTGCTTGCATTGTGCAAATATTGGATAATGCAAGATAAGTTCGTCTTTCTATGATTCTCTGGACCAAAGAGATTTTCATTCGGTCAGCTAATGGTCCTTCTCCCAAAGATTAAACCATGAATGCCAGCGTAGCGTCAACAGACAGAAGTGTCGGATTCCTCTGACACAACGCTTCTAATGCCAGTTTGACTGGTAAAATCATAGTTAGAAGCCATTGATTCTATACTCTAGAAACGCCTGTTTTATTATAAAAAGTAAGCTATTCCATCTTGTTTTTGGTTTAAGATTACAGATAGTTCTTTGCCGAATTCAGTTTAACGTAAGATTTTAGGATAACATTTTTGGTGGGTGATCATCGAAACAACTTTACAATCTTTCTAATTTTATTTATTAATGAAGCAAAATTATTGAAACGTCCTTTATGTTGTTTTTCATTCAGTTTTGTTTTTTGTATAGTGAAACATCAATCAAACGAATGAGCTATATGGTTAGATTGTTCCAACACTCACAAAATAAAAATTAATATATTGCGTTACTCTTCCTGATGGCTGTATGATACTCACTTTTTTTCAAGTACAATAAAGTGCTGCAAAACTAGTAAAGCGAAACAGAGAAGGATAGTGTAGACAATACTATAGGCAAATATTTTGAAGTTTCGGATAAACAAAATTTGTAAATAGAATCAAAATTTTTTTTGTGTTGGACCATGTTATATAATAAATTTGCATTAGCTGCCGCAATTACTTGCAACGACATAATTTATATGTTAAGTAAATTTTTATATTTACAAAAAAATCCTCGTTTTAAATATTTTGGCAAACAATTAACAATGCAAACCCAAAATTGTATTTCAGTACCAAAAGGAAAATCAAAAAAGGAAAAAAAAATCATAACAACAATGGCGAACGAAAATGGAAAAATTGTATATTAAATTTATTTTAAAATTAAACAAATAAATTCTCTTTGGCACACAAAATACAAATATTTTCTCTATTTTTTCGGAAATGTGAGAAAAAAGAATCAAATCCAATTCTTTTTTTGCTATATTTGCTCGATTAACTGCTAGAAAAATTGAGCTACCACTTTTTTTTGACGTTTCTATTTTTTTCCAAATCTATGGTGTATACACTCACTCTCACCAATATTTTGTATATATATTTTTTATCTCACTCCGTTTGTCTTTCCTAGTCACTGAAAAAGTGGGAAAAAAAGTGAGTATCATACAGCCATGACCTTTGCTTTGTTGATAAATTTTCAATAGTTTATAAAAAATTTTACTTTATACGATTCCTATAAGAATTCTGACTTTAATTACAATTCAATGAATATTGGGCAAATAATCAATAAAAATGTAAATGCCGAAATACCGGTATTGATCGCTCAATACCGGTACTGAAAAATGGTCCGCTATACTGGTATTTCGGTTTCCGGTATACCGGTATTGGATGCCCTATACGCTTCGTTTTTCTGGGTCTTTTAGCGCAACACACTTATATTTGCAGGTTATGTAAACAAAGCAAAGCTGAAACAGAATTAGATTGTGTGGCACGAGTGGGTTGGGATAACGTTGTACTGTGGTTGGCTAATGGTCGGCTAGCCAACGTTATGTGACAATGGTATGAAAACTGAGATACAACGTTATTGGGGAATAAATTTTGGGTTGTAACAACGTCGTAATAACTATTATCCGACTTATCAATTGACCATAGAATACAAGTCACGAAATAGATATATTGACTACTATTTTGTTTGTAAAAAAATGATTTTGTCTCACATTGTGGTTATATTTTAGCAGACAGGACAACTATTTTTTATAAAATATATAAATAATCATGTTGTCTTTTTTAATCTTGTAAATATAATAATTATTTGTCTGTTTCCTTTATCATCTATTTCATTATTTACGACTTTATGAAAATTTACTTCATAATAATTGTAAATATAATATTCACATTCCCTGTAATAATGGTAACCCAAAAATCTGGCAAGATACGACATATTTTTATAAACAAAGCAAGTTTTATCGTAAATGTGCACCTATCAGTGAACTAAAAACTCATGCGCCTTATAAATTCGTCTTTTTTAAAAATATATTTCTGTTATTTCAAAAATATTTTTATTTTAGGTTGACTAAAATTTTCTAAAATCAATTTAAACCATATTGAAATAATCCCCACCATTAAAATAATGATATTACAATAATATTTAGTCATGAGGAGTATGAAAATCAGAATATTATTTTCAAAATATACAAATTTTTATATACATGTGTAATTAAAAATGGCGAACTTCATATTATGTATTAAAATATATTTAAATCACTAAAAAGTTAGATTAATAACCAATTTATAACAAATTCGACTCAAAAATTACAAATTTGTTATTTTATTTCTAAAAAAGTTACTGTCACGACGGTCTAGTCATTCTCCCGACGATTTATTCAATTTTATTACCAAATTTTCAAGAATTCAACTGTAAAGATATTTGCACACCAAATAAGTTATATCGAAAAGCGTTGTGCATTCACCAAAAATTCCTTAACGACAAAAAAGAAAAACTTAACGAATGAGATAGTTAATTTAAAATTCCCTGAAAAAGACAAAGGAGACTGTATGGATACAAATGTATTTGGTTCGCGAATTATAAACAATATGATTAAAACTTCAAAAACGTAAAACAATAATACAATTCAATTTTAATTAAATAGAACTGTTGATAATTATTCATTAATTAAATCCTTAGTATAACAAAAATGATGATTGACCTATTTTGGAAGATAAAAGAAGTTGAAGTCAGAAAAACTTTTTTACATTAAATTATTTATATAATTTATTGACATGACACAAGGTTGTTTGCCGATGATGTAATAATGTCGGTCACAAAATATCTTTTTTGCCAATTATTTCACTAAATTGTATGCATATGTAAAAAATGTTATCTTGTGGTCGTGCAGGTAACAACAAAATATTTAGGTTGGGTATTGGTTTTTATACGACAAAAAAGTTGCTAGGTAGTCATTAAATACCACATATTACGACAACATAACTAAATAATCGGTACAGTCTTATAAAATACATATTAGTCGGTCAATAGTTGAAAATAGTCAAAAAAAGTTATCAAGTAGATATAAAATAACGCTCTGGCGGCTGCTAACATATAACGTCGCATTGTGGTCGTGCCGACGAAATAATAAAAATTGCTAGTTCGATGTCAAACAAGTGGATTTATAGAAATTTGTGACGTTGTACCGACGTCGTAAATGGGTTATAAAACTATAAAGTTATTTGGTGCTACTTGGGGTTGGATCTTGACGAATAGCCAGCATTATGTTGGGAAAATCCCCAACCCCAAGGTCCTCATCTTGCTCTTGTTAAATCTCATAAAGCATTTTGTGGGCTATTCCATACTGGTTGTTTTCTTTCAACCAAGTACCAAGTTCCAACATTAAATCTTTTGAACAATTAGTGTTTCCAGGATTTTCCATCCTAGTCCTGGTAGCTTCCTACCTGGTAGCTTTGAGTATACTGTCGTTGTTCACCTACAGCCGGGTGCAACGTTCTAGCTTTATGGCAACTTTGCCCATGTAAGCGAAAGCAGTAAGGGCCATGTCCAGGGGAGGAGAAACTGAAGCACCAATTGACACAAATCCAAGCGCACTGGTGAAAGAGCATATATTTGCCATAAAGTTTTTAGATTCATCAGAATTTCCTATAGTTCCAGTTAAGAGCTCTTGAAAGCATACAGGGTACTCTCTCATAGGTGGCAGTACTATTTTGCCTTTAGCGCAACAGTTAAACTTTTTATCTGTTGGGCGTTCTCCATGAAAATGCTTGGAGTTGCAAAACTCACAAACAGCATTCATGGGCCTACAATAGTGCTCAGGGACTAATAACTCTTCATCAAAATAATTGATGGCGATTTCTTGGGCAGTCAATGCCCCATGTATCATTCTGTTTTGTTTATATTGAAACACTTGCATAAGGCATCGGGTTCTTGCCTCAGAGCTTTTATTAGCTCGCAGCAATGAGAGCTAATAAAAGCTCCGAGGCAAGAACACGATGCCTTCAAGGCAGAACTTTCTGCCTGCCTTTGAGAATTGTTAGAAATTTGTGGCTACTTTGGGCCTGTGAATCTCGTGCAGATGCATCGCGTCTTCTTTTTCGAGCCACCTCAAGGCTGCCCAAACTCAAATCATAAAAGAAATCAAATTTAATTGTCATTGTTATTTTGGTACGTTACAGCCTGACCAACAGAGTCCGAGGTTTCCTTAAGTTTATTGTTATTATTATATATCCAATCACTTCAGAGAAATATTTAAGTACGTAAATAATTCAAAGTAATTATGTCTAGTTGTCAGTTTCATTCTTGTTTTCATTGGTTGCTTTGGTTTACTTTATGGTTTCGATAGAAAAAAATGTAGAAAAACCCCAATTGTCTAATGCTGCCATCTTAAAGCTTTAGGATACAAAATTTTATATTTTTCGATTCCTTATGATACATGGAAATGCTGTTATAAAATAAAAAATAAAAAATAACTAAATAATGCAAAACGTCCTTGGTGAGAAAATTTTTTTTTGGAAATGATTAAATATTGAATGAAATAATTTGCTGTATCAGCCTAAATGTTGATTACCAGTTTTACAAAATTTATTACATACTTCTTGTTTTACAATACAAAATTGTCTGTTTTTTAATTCGTATTAAACCAATAAAATGCCGTTATGAAAAAAAAACATTATTAAAATGAAAAAAATACGGACTTTGATGAGCATCGAACGCGAAACATTTTCAGTAAGAAAACGAAGTTTGTTGTTACTATGTCATCGTCAAATCCTCAACACCTATATCACTTAGGCTACTGACGTATAATATAAGAATATGTAAATTGGAAAATAATGAAAGCACTAAAAAGTGTTTTTATGACCTTTGACCTTGAAGGAGGTTATTATTTCAAAATCAAAGGAGAATGGGGCCGCCTAGATTTTTTTTGTGATTTTTAGAGCTATAGTATGAGGCTCTTGGAAATTGGGAAGTAATTTTCTATAACAATATTAGATATTATTGAAAATTTAGTACAACTTAAGGATCATATATAATAGATTACGGCATTGACATACTATAAAATGATTTTGATAATAATGATGCCTTCTACGACTAGTAGTGGAAAATAGTATATTATTCAACGAGCATATAATGATAGCTGTTATTCACGAAGATGAAGTTTACCGACACGAGCCGATAGGCGAGTGACGTAAATCATCTGAGTGAATAACAGCCATTATATGCGAGTAGAATACGATACTTTGTCCACGACATAAACCTAAAATAATTTCCGTCGACATTTTGATGTCTCAATTTAAAACTAATGAAAATAGCAAGAGACTACTACATAAAATCACAGAATATATAGTATATAAACAGAACAATATCTTCTATTGCGCTTTAGTCCTAAGTTTGTGAACAAACATTTAGATTAAGATTTAGAAAAGATAGAAAAACAATTTTGTATGGAATCAATGAAACAAAACAAAAATACAAAAATGTTTGTACCCCCCACTTTGTTTTGATCAATAAAAATCAGTACAGTTTTGAAAGGAAAGGGAAATCTTTACATTTTGTAATGTGTTTAAAAGAGATAGACAGAAGTTCATAAATAATTTTTGATTTTGGTCTAGTTAGCTTTGTGAAACTTTAAAATCAAATCAAAAAATAAACAACAACAATCTCTTTTAAACACATTACAAAGTGTAAGGATTTCTCTTTCCTTTTAAAATTGTACTGATTTTTATTTATCAAAACAAAGAGGTGGGTACAAACATTTTTGTATTTTTGTTTTGTTTCATTGATTCCATACAAAATTGTTTTTCTATCTTTTCTAAATCTTAATTTAAATATTTGTTCACAAACTTAGGACTAAAGTGCAATAGAAGATATTGTTCTGTTTATATATATTGTGTGATAAAATTTCAAAAATGAAATTTTTATTGTAGTAGTGAATAATGGTAGAAGAGACTACTCGTTAAACTAGCAGTGAATAATGTATATCATTATAATTGAAGAAACAAATGTATAATGAGTATATTATAGGTTAGTCGTGGACAAAGTATTTTTTCCACTAACTCGCTCGGGCTATATTAGCATACTTCTCAACCTTGGTGTATAATATACAATTATTTATTCAAAAAGCATTTTCTCATTGTCAGTTTTAAATGAAAATATATATATAATATATTTTAATATATTTTCCTTTCAAAGACAAAAGTGTTAGCAAAGTAAAAAAAATGTCGGGAAATTCAGAAAATATAGTGTGTGGGAAAAGTGTTGAATGTGATTTACCGTGTTCAAATGACAGTTCGCCATATTTTGATAATAATAACTGCAACCAATACGTTAATTTTGCCAAAATTTTTGTAGATAATAATAATTTACACAGTAGTGAAAATGTTTTAAATGTAGAATACAGTTCTAAAAGTGTAAATGCGTCTAATTCTAATATGGAAATATTATGGAGCATTAATTCCAATGAAGAAATCCATAAATGGTGTACGCAATACGATATTATGGAAGCATTTGAATTGCTTACAAGTAAATATAAATTATGTCTCTTCAAATCAATTATTTTCGTCATAACGTCTCCCTTTTTGAAATTAGATTTTGTTAAAATACGTGTAGTACTATCGCCTGCCAAAGTTGGTTATACCAAAACCTACTTAATAAATAAAGCCTCCATGATGAAATCAAACTTTATTCAAGGTATCAAAAAATCCAAAAAAAAATGTTTATTTCATAGTTTTTATATGGAGAGACATGACCTCAGTTTATTCAAAATATATCAATGAAAATCGACTCTAAATTAATTTTATTTTAATTAAATTGAATCTATAAACTTTCATTTCCATCTGACTTGAAGGATTTTCCCGTGAGGTTTTCCAATTTACGGTAATAGTGATAACAAAATAAGATATTTTATATCTGAAAAAGCTCAATTAAGCTATGTACTTTATTATGTACTAACCTAAAGCCGTAAAAGGATTACCATTAAAGTAGTGAATGTGATCATTATTATAATTACAAATATTTATATAAAAAATAATTGTTGCTGCCATCAAAATCGTGAAAACTAAATGGTTTTATGTTTTCAAATACAACCAAGTTTTGCAGGCCATAGTACATTATAGTTGGTATATCAATATAAAAATTGGTTTCATCCCCGAAAATAATTATTATTTCTTTTAAATTTACATTTTATTATCTATTATTGTCTTTGTCAGAGTCTGAAATTACATTGGATCATTTGAAACTAATAAATGAAGAAGAAATAAAAGACTTATTCCAAGATCAACCCCTTGGTCAACGAATTAACTTTCGAATTAAATTAAATAAATTTCGCAGTGATAATGTAAATATGGAGATGAACTAGACCTAGACCGATTTACAAAAAGCTTATTTACTAATTTCATTTGTAGAATTTAGATCCACTTCATGTAATAAAATGTAGCTGTGACCACGATACTTTATCAATGAATTCCGCAATTGAGAAATGGATGGAGAAGAATCAGAATTTAAATAAATCGAGTTTTTCAGATCAGGTTGTATCTGCAATCCCACGCAACCTACAAAATATTCTAGAGTCCACACATACAGGTCGAACTATATTAGGTCTGAAAACCAAACCGCTAACTTCTTTTTACAAAAAACAATTAGTTAATGTAATCGTTTAAGAGTTTACTGATATGAAAAAAAGAACGCAAATTAAAGAAATAAATTATTATAATGGGCAAATTCTACAGATGTTTCCAAATGAACCTACAGTGAGTAAGATTAATTTTAATTTGCATATTTGCATTAACTTTTAAAATACCTCTCTTACAGGATTACTATTTCATACCTGGTCAGTAGACTAAAAACGCTAAAGGCAAGCTGTACGATAAAGCGGCAATAAGGCAGCAAAATTAAGGTCATTACGCATTTTCACTCAAACTAAAGAAAAAAACAAGCTCATCTTGCACCAGCATCAGCGGAACAAATATAAGTAATATTTATTGATTGAAAACTTACGATTATTATTTTTTTGTTAATTATTTTTAAAAAATTTGCAGCTTCTGAAAATACTGAAGAGAGTGCTGATATCAAAGAATCGCTTTTATGGCTTTTGTATAATGAGGAGCCTTGGGAAACTGTAGTGTTGCACTGGGATAAAACATTTACGAGACGACAAAATATTGTAAAGTCTACAAGCAATAACATCGAAATTTGTAATAAATTTAAACAATTAAAAAATTGTTTGGGATATACATTAATAAGTATTTTCCTGTTAAACTTCTCTTATTTTGAAAGCTATGTTTTACTTTAGAGCCTCGAAGGTATAACCCTTGAGCACTAACTAGTTTTGCACAATATTTTCCAAATTCTCGTTTTATTTCAGCTAACATCTTCTGGTTCTTGATCGAATGTACCATACAATATATTTTAAATTTTGAAAAATCCAAATAAATATTCAGTTAGCTTAAAACAATTACATTTTTTCTGTACCTGTGAAATACCTTTCTCTGACAGAAAAAATTGAAATTCAATTGACTTGCAATTAAACATTATTCGTGATTTTTTAAAATGAAAAATTATTATTTGATGCATGCGATCAAGTTCCATACGATTTTAGCTAAAATAAACCAAAAATTTGGGAAATCTTTCGGAAAAACGAGATGCGATGTGTTTAGCACTTAAGGCGATGTACGTTTCGAGGCTTTAAACTGAAATATGTAGGTATGGATTTCAATTTTTTTTTTTGTAATTTGCAAATATTTTGGAATCTACCATATTATTTTGCGTTATTATAGATTGAAAAAGATTTTTCCAAAATCTACCCAGGAAAGCAAAATAAACTACTGGAAAAATGGAATCGATTAAGATCGCATCTCTTGTCGAATGTTCGGAATTTGGTGAAGGATAAAACCAATTCTAACATGCTAAAATTAATTACTAATGAAACCAATCAGGGTCGGTACAGAGCATTATTTATTTTGAATTTTAATGAATATGACGTATGAACTTAGGTTTTCCAAAATCTAATTAAAACTCGTTTTAACTTTTCAGATTCAGTAGATGCAATAATAGCATTAAGTATTCATGCTATTTGTAAACCGATAAAAATTTCATGTGTGATTAACGGTAAAAAGACCACATTAAACCCATCTATAGCTGACAGCCAGGATGTTTTTCTGATACACATTTCTAACATTAACGATAAAGAGCGAAAATTCGCGAATTTAAAAATTAAGCTTTTGACCAAAGGACAAAGGTTTCAACCTATAATTTTAGTAGTAGGAGAAGCTTTAAATAATTTAAACGAATTTTATGTAACCTTCGATAATTGCATATACAAATTTAGCTCTTTTCTAAAGTGTTTGGACATTGTTTTTAAGTTAACAAATATACATTAAATCTTAAATTTCCAAAAGAATGTCAAATTTTTTGGCAATTTATTCAAAAGTTTTTTTTTTTGGAATTAATACAATATATGATATACATACGTAATTCAAATTTAAATCATTTTATAACAAATTTAAACACATAAGTAAAATTTGTTACATTTAACATTTAATCATTTAAATTTCATATTCCTCTGAAATAGTTTTTTAGACTTTCCTTATTTTTTGGGTCAAGTTTCAACCTCGTGTTTTATTTTAAATTAAGTGAAGATCGCTATGCGAAGTGTTGTAGTAGAAATATAGAGTATTATAGATTTTTGTTGATCATTAATTTAATTTAATTATTTTAAATCGTATTGGATATTTTATTCATTATTAGTATATCGAAAAGTCCAAAGTGAATTTTTTTTAAAAATCGAAGAAAATGTGAAATAATAATTTAAGTTACATTTCACATATATTTTAATAAGTTTAATTAATCAAAGTAAAATGTATAAATGTAATATGTGCGATTTAACTTTTAATTTTCCTCAAATATTAACTAAACATTTACTGAATGAACATTGTATGAATAAATATGGTCGATTTGAATTTTGTATTTGATGTAATGCACGATCTATTTGAGGGTGCATGTGGATATGATATGGTTGAAATAGTGCGATACTACATCCTAAAGAAAAAAAAGTTCTCACTTGATGTTTTTAACTATAGGAAACAAATGTTCGATTACGGTGAGTTGGAAATTGGCAATATATTTGGTCCACTACAAATTTCGCATATAAAAAAATCTAAAATCAAATCAAATACTCGGGAAATGCAAACATTCGTAACGTATTTTCCAATAATAATTGGCGATTTAATAGACAATGATGATGAAGTATGGCATTTTTTTTAACATTGTTAACAATAATTGATATTATAACACTTCCAAGTTTAACTTTAGAACTGCTTGAAAAATTAGAAAATAATGTACATAAACATAATGCTTTATATCAATCAATATTCCAACAAACTTTGAAGCCAAAACACCATTTTATGGTTCATTATGTCACCGCAATTAAAAAATGTGGACCTCTTAAAAACATGTGGAGTTATCGATTCGAGGCGTAACACAGAGAACACAAAATGTACATGCGGAATGTATCTTCTCGGGTAAACCCTCCATTAACGATTGCTCGGAAAGCTTCTCTAAAATGTTCAAGGTTATTGCTTGAACAATATTTTTTTTTAGATGATATTATTATTGAATGCGGAAATTATTTAAACTTAACAGAAATTTGTGCTGGGATTATTATCAGTTAAATTTACATAACGCATTTATTATTAAACGGTTAACTTTTAAAGGAAAGTTGTACAAAAAAGAACTTTTCATATTTGTCAAACAGCAAGTCGTTGAATGTGTCTACAGAATTGAATTTATAATTAAAGCAAATACCGATTTAATTTATTTAATTGGTACAAAATATGATTTGGCTTATTTCGACTGCGGTATACAATCATTTGTTATGAATTTGAATAATTGTAATTTAGAAATAATTGAAATTTATGAAACCGGAGCCCATTTTCATTCTTATACCACAAATGATGGTAGAAGGGTAGTAAGAAAAATGTTTTTTTGAAAATAAATAAATACCATGTAGAATTGTTTTGTATTTTACTGTAACATGAATTTTTATATTTTTATGTACATTGATTTGTATCCAACATCTTAATAAATAAAATTGAAAAAAATTATTTAAAACGCAAATTATCAGTATACTCGTATTATTTATTTTTATATGCAACAAATAAATTGAATTTGAGAATTTTACCCAAAGGTGCAATTGAAGATCATAATTAAGAAAAAAAAAAATCTTTTTAAAATTAAAACGAGACCATTTTTAAATTACAACCTGTTCATTTAATTTTCAGTTGAAAATTCAAGTTAATTTCATATAATGAACTGTTAAAATTGGAGTAAAATTCAAATGAACCACAATTTAAAATTGAACTCGTATCATTTCAAAATAATGTTGTTGACTCGTATCATTTCAAAATGCACTTAAAAATAATTACGATTCTATTAAATTTTAAATGAAAAAATTTAGTAAATATATGTTATCTTAATCTAAATTTTACATAATGAACAGATTAAAATAATATTTTAATCCATTTAAAAACTAAATGGTCATATATTTGACCGAAAAATACCTGGAAAATATATGAATTTTACCTAGATTTTACTATTTTCTTTTCTGTGTGCATTACGGATTATCGAGTAACCGGGTTCTCGGATATTTTGGCCTTATTTCGAGTATTTATAAATAACATTTCGACAAAACAGCATAAAAATAAGTTAAAATAAAACTCAAATACATGATATTATCTAAATAGATGCTCGCTAACCTAGTGTGAAGGGTGAATTTTGTTTTGTTTCGCTCTGGAATAGTTTTTAGTTTTCGTCGAGTAATTGAATTTGTGCGCGTTCTGTCAATTTTCCGGCAGACTAATTAAAATTTCGATAACTTGTGTCTTGACGGGAAGGATTTTGGCTCTTGGTTATCTTTTAAATTTTTAGTTTATTTTATTATTTAATTTAGGAAAGCACTAGTAGATAGTGGCAAATATTTTAAATTTATGAGTAATTAATTTTTTCACGTACTTGAAGGATTTCTAAATGTTCTTTTTTAATAATACCTGGTAAAATAAAAATTAATTGGATTCAATTAAATTTAAGCAAGTAAGGTGCTATAATTTGATTGGCTTGTAATCATGAATTCATAACTACAACACAAATTAATTGCAAATTAAGGTGGTTTTTATAAACCATTTTAAGAAAATTTTAAGTTACGCCAAGTGATCTTTCGTTTATTGGAACTGTTTTAAAAAGGAAGGGGAATAGCACTAAAAATCTATATATTTTTACTAATCCAAAGACCGGGTGGCAAAAATATGCCATACGATTTTTTAAAGGTTTTATGAATATTTTGCTATTTTTTTATTACCCGGTTAAACCGCGTGTTGAAAAAATTATTACTCGACTAGCCGGGTACTTTGAAACCCGAGTAATTTCGATATCCTAATTGAGAGCACTGCAGCGAGACAATGTCACATATGATCGGAGCAATTCAAGTGTCAATTTGTCCGCAGAGAATCTGTGGCAGATAATTGATTGTAAACTGAAATAATTAATCTTCACATACATTTTAATTAAAACTACAAACTACAAAATTGCGCTTTACAGTGTTTGAAAGTACTATAGCGAGAGAACGCCTCATCTGACCGGAACAATTCTTGTGTCAATTTGTGCGTAATCTGTAGCTGATTATTGTAAATAAACATAATTAATATCCACATAAACTTTAATTAAAATTAAAGCCTACCAAATAGCTATTTCCTCTTCTGATCGGATCCATTCTAGTGTCAATTTGTACGGAAAGACCTGTGGCAGATAGTTTATTCTAATTTAAAATAATTAATCTCCACATAAATTTTAATTAAAATTATAATCTACAAAATTGCGATTTACAGTGCTTCAGAGCACTATAGCGTGGGAACGCCTGATCTGATCGGAGAAATTCTGGTGTCAATTTGTGCATAAAAAACTGTGGCAGATAATTTATTTTAAATTAAATCAATTAATCTCCACATACATTTTAATTAAAATTACAAACTACAAAATAGCGATTTAATTTGATTGAAAGCACTGTAGCGAAAGAATTCTTTATTTGACGGGAACAATTCTTGTGCCAATTTATGCGTAATCTGTGGCGGATAATTTATTGTAAATAAAAATAATTAATATCCATATAAATTTTAATTAACATTAAAGCCTACCAAATGGCGATTTATAAAGCTTGAGAGCACTGTAAAGGCAGAATGCCTCTTCTGATCGGAGCCATTCTAGTGTCAATTTGTACGCAAAGACCTGTGGCATATAGTTAATAATTAATGTCCACATAAATTTTAATTAAAATTAAAATCAACAAAATAGCGATTTATAATGCTTGAGAGCACTGTAATGAGACAACGCTTCATCTTATCGGACCAATTCTACTGTTAATTTGTTCATAAACAACTGTGGGAGATAATTTATTTTAAATTAAAATAGTTAATCTCCACATAAATTTTAATTAAAATAAAAATCTACAAAATAGCGATTTCCAGTAATTGAGTGCACTGTAAGGAGGCAAACGCTTTACCTAATCGGAGCAATTTTAGTGTCAATTTGTGCCTAGAGAATCTGTGGATAATTTATTGTAAATTAAAATAATTAATTGCCACCAATATTTAAAAATTTGTTTTAATTTAAATTATTGGCTCAATAAAATAAAAATAATATTTAACTGGTTAATGTTATAATACATCAATTTTTCTTATTATGATTTGGAATTTTAATAAATACATACAGATACATATTATTGAAAAAAGTCTGTCGTTGCCTTAAAAAATATAGAATAGCTTTATTTCTTAAATCATAACTTTAATTAGTGATATGTTCACTTGTTCACACCAAATTTATTATTTTTATGCGAAATACCCTTAGGAAAACTTCATAGATATTGTTATGTTAATATGACATGGGACATGAAACCATCGTACGGCTTCTTAAACAAATTGTGGTTCATAGAAGCGTAAGAAGCGTTGTTATAGATAAATAAAATGTATTATTACACGAAATGTGAACGAGTCTCATCTGTTGTAACGGGAGCAAATACTCTCTTGTAAATGAGAGTGGATATAAAATTTAGCAATGCTTATTAAAGTGTTCGTTCCATGTACTAATGATGATTTTAACTTTCTTTCATTAATTTTCATTCAAACTCTCCAATGTTTTTTTTTTTTTTCACTTTACAAATTGTTTCAAATTTCATAATTTAATTACATTCAGTTGGTCAGTTCAATTTTCCATCAAATTATTAATTTATCGACCAACATCAACTAAAATGGAATCCTATCCGATCGAATTCAGTTGTTGATAAACCAATTGTCAGTAATTATAAACTCATAAAAAGCAATCACTTGTTGCACATGAATATCCAATTCATTTCCAAATCTACTGTGAAATTGATTTAATGACAATTTATTCAAAGAACCATCAACATTTTTTTTATTTATGGCAATGATAAAGGCAATCGCTGCGAAATTCGCGGCGTGATGCAAAAAATAAACCAAACAGTCATTATTCCAACATAACACACAGTATTACTACATCCATGCCATTTCTTCTTGTGGGTACAAAAAAAAAAAAAAAAAATTCATTCCACGTCAGGATCATCACCATCATCATTCATCCACATATCACATCCAATCATCATAATACCATCAACAGCATCATATATGTTTCACTTTTTTTTTTTTTTTTTTTGGTGTTGCTGCAGGATTTTCCACCAATTTTTTGTTTGTGCACAACGTTCAATTCAATTTATTTCAATTCAATTTAAACCACCCAGCTGATCTTGGAAATAAAAACGAGAAAAATATTTTTTTTTTATTGAATGGATTTTCTTTTTTTTTGTCGAACGTGGAAAATAATAACAGAAGCAACAACAAAAAAGGTACAACGAAAAAACGCTTGTTGTTGATGCACTTTAGCATTTTTTGCTTTTTTGTTTTTTTTTTTACTAAACGGAGGAAAAAAAATTGGGTTGATGGAACAAATCGTTTTTCTGTTATTTTATTTTGTTGTTGTCGTTGTGTGCCGTTTTGGTAGCTCATGGTATTTGAGAAAATGGATATAAAAGTAAAAAAAAAAAAAATATAAAAGTGGTGAAAGGGAAAATTCATTCAGAAAATACAAATTGAAGTTTGTTTGTCTGTATAGTATACACTTGGGGGATGGAGAAAATGGGTTCTGGTTTAATGCTCTTGATTTTCGTGTCAATGTGTTTGCACTTTTATATACTCGGTTATTTTTTGTTGTCATCGAATGAGATTTTTTTGTGCTGCGATATATGCTATTGTCATTGTTGCTCTACATAATATACTGTTTATGTAATCTTAACCTTGTGTATTGGGATAGGGTATTGTAAACACTTTTTGAACTTGACACGATAAATCCGATTGCACAATAAAATAATTTATTAAACCAAAGTAATTTTGGTCGTATTTACGAGATTTGGCAGTTGATCTGAAAAAAGTGAGACAAATAAGAGAGAATATGTACACTTATGCGTAGGTTGTAATACACTGAAAAAAAAAATTGTATACTAATTACGATTTTGTGCATTGTTTTAACGAATTTTCCATTACTATTGATCCGACGATTTCTTCGTCATTATGACAGAAATTATTTAATTAAACATCAAAAACTCTATCAACAAACTAATTGTTATTTTTATACCAAAATAATTAAAATGGAATTAATCTAATAACATATTGTTTTTATCTAACATACAATTTTAATAAAGATTCACTTTGATGTATAACACTTTTTTGTTAATACAACAGAGACAATAATGTACTCTAAAGGAACATTATTCGTTATTAATATTAAAATTGAAATTAAGGTTATAGAAAAGAGTTAAAATAAAAATAAAAATAAAACGAAAATTCTTTAAAATAATGATAAATTTATTAATCCTTAAAAAGTAAAATAACATAATAATATTGTCAAAAACGAATATACGGTTACTATCAGAAATAATACTTAACCAATATTCGTTAATAATATTAAAATGTTAATTATTCCTCAATAGGTAGAATAAAGAATTAGTCATATTAATAACAAACTAATGGTTACCCGTATTAATTATTATAAACCATTATTCGTTAATAATACTATAATAGTTACTGATTTACAAAAATACAAAATAACGAAAGCGGCAGTAAATACAACAATGTATAGCAAATAAAAGAAATTTTTTAGATAATTCAATTTTTTTTATTTTCATAAATATTAAAATTTGAATAAAATTAACATTAATCTCAATATAAAATGTATATATAAAACAGTTTGTTTATAAAAAATCAGATATAAAATAATTATCTTTAATTTAAATTCGAAGTTTAGATTTAGGTTAAAAAAAACAAATAATTAAACAGATTTCAGTCTTTAAATTAAATAAATCAAATGAAAAACAAATATATAAAATATATTTTATATTAATATAAAACTCTTATTTCGATAATTTTGAAATTAATAAATCCACACTCGGAAATACTGGATTGTATTGCGTTTCTATGTGATAGAAATACTTTTGGAGGAAAAGCCATACAACTTCGGATTCGACTGGGTATTTCAAATTAAATACCTGAATTAATTTAAAAACTAAATCTAACGCAGAAACCACTGATGGCATTTTGTATTTGATGTCGTCAAAATAAATGTAGTAAGTATTCGGAGCGAACTCGTTGTCTCCTATGACGAAAACAAATGGTTGGATCTGCTTTTTGTCTGCTGCACATTTTAGCTTTAGATCCGTAAACATTTTATCGCATTCATAGACGGATGACGCAAATAACACAAAAGAATCCTGAGAATCCTTTATGGTATATTTCAGCAAAATTTTTTTACCACTAGAATTTATAGCATATTTTTTATTTGATGGCCTCAGAATTCCATGCAATAAAATTAACGTTATAAAATTCTTGGCATCTGTAACACACAAAAAATTTTAATTATTTAAAATTTTCGGAAATTTCTTATAAAAGCTTACCAATAGAAATATTTTTTTGTTGCTTCATTTGTTTTAGCAATAATTTGCAGGCTGTATCATTAAGCTTTTCTTCGATTATCGGTTTAATATTTTTCAAGAACTGGTCGAAATTTAATAACATATTGCCACTATGCGGATAGATATATTTAAAATCCACTTCAAAAAGTTTTGGTCCATAAGATTGCGTATAGGCAGGCCATTCGCTGAAAATAAACAGCCTGTAATAATAAAAAAAGATTTAATTAGTAATTTGAAAACTAAATTTGTTCATGAAAATTGCTTACCTGTGATTCGTTAGCAAAATAATCCACAATTTGTTTGTTAATTGTTTCGCAGTCATTTACACCCATTATAATTTCATTTTGAATAAAATAATTTACTATTAAAGTTAACAATACTGCTCTATTTGAATCAGATATGTTTTTATTGTCATACGCTAATTGTAGAATATATTTCCCCTCAAATGTTGAATTTAAAATATCGCCAAATGACACTATAGTTACTGGTTTTCGAAGCAATACATTTCTATTATTGAGATCAACCAATGGATGGCTTGGTGATGTTACTGTTAAATGGTGATGACGACGAACATCCTACACATGTGTTGTCGATTGAAATACCCTGGAATTTGATAGTGTATATACATAATAATCTATAGTCGATAAATCTAGTCTCTAATGAGACTCTGGACGTATATTGAGGTTGAACCGTCTTATTACTTAGATAGGTTAACATGGTGGTAATCGAACGTTATTTATAAATATAATTTACCTGTTCTTTCTGCCACTCCCGTAAATTATATTCGAATTTGATTCGTTTCCCTAATTTATAATTATTCAAGCTGCGTACATGCTATACATTTCTGGTGAAAAAATGTACACCACGAAGTTAGCTGTATGAGTTGAATTATTTCCAACTAGAACAAAAAGTTCACCAGGGTAACCAATTTTAACTAAAAATTATACTATTTTGCTAACTTCGTGGTGTACATTTTTTCACTAGAATTGAAGCATGTACGCACCTTCAACAATTGCTTAATATTATGAATTTGCATTACCCTTAATGCTTCGATGTCAATGTCATTTTCTAAGAGTAAAGCAAAGAAAAACAAATTACCATGTTAATTATATTTGGAGCGTAATTTTTATAATTTACTTACCTCTGAACGTACCGATGAGATCTTTCATGTTCCATTTTTTTAAAAGACTATCAACTTCTAAAAATGCAGGTTCATCATTGATAGCATCGATTGAATATTCATCCGGCATATTTCTATTGCAGACATTTTTTAACGTAATAAATCCCATAGTTTCTTCGTTTAAAATATATTTAACTACAGTCAATGCCTGTGTTTGAGCATGGGATCCAAGTGGGTTATTTATTTCCAAATCATCACTATAAAGAAAAAATGGAATTAATATTCTCTTGGAATCAAACATATTGGTTTTATTTTGCCACAATTCGCAGTCAATAAAATTTTCTAAAAGATTTTTATCTAATAATTTTTTTTTTTTGCAAATTTTATTGCTACTAATAAATTATCATCTTTTTCAAAAAAAAAGTACGGAATTGAAAATCTATAGGTAATAATACACCTGTCTTCACATTTTCGTTTAGCTCAATCTGTCCTATATTATATACGTGAGTGATTTCGTTATTAATAGTGAAAATTTTAGGTTCACTTAAATAATTGTTATCCTTTAACCACTCTTTTAAACGATAGTCGGTACTACAATAAATAAATGGATCTATTCAGGCATCTAATAGTGGTGTAACTTGTTGAAACTTCACCGTGGTCAGTAAACTTTTTAATGCAGCTAAAAGAGGAACTAAAATAAACTGTTTAATTTTCTTTTGCAATTCGACTACACCTTTGGTTGTAAAATTATTTTTTTGTGTTAAATTAATTGAAAATTTCACCGCAGATACTAAAATATTGTTAACAATTTTAATATTAAGTTCATCATCATCTGGATCATCATCATCTGGTACAATAGAATCTATTCCATCACAAGGCAAAATATTATTTTGTGCTACATTCTTCTCAAAGTTTATTTGGCTATTTATATCGTTTGTGATATTTGCTTTTTTGGATGTATCAGACAATTTACTAGCATGAATGTTATTGAAATGTTTTTTAAAATTTGAAAGGTTTTGGAACGAACACGAATCTCCGGGACATTCATAAGTTGAGTTATGTTTAAGACCATGAAAATATTTATAATGTATTAATAGATTTTTGAAATTTTCTACAATAAGGTTACAAACAAAACAGATCATGCTAACAGAAATAGAATCACAAAAGTTCTATACCAAATTATAAAGTTGAGGAATCACTTAAAATAAATTACGAGGTTTAAACGCATATTAGTAGGTAACGTATCAGTTTGATCTGTAAAATAATTTAGTTCTAAATTATCTTGATAGTATATTATTTAAAATAATACTTACTTGGTCTCAGTGGCTTAGGTATACATATATGGGAATGTTTCTATGTATATCAGAATAAATATAGTATTATCACAACATATATTGTTAAATATGTACACACAACAATTGTACATATAAAATTTTTTGAAATCACTATATTTTTTATCTAAAAATGATACACAAAACTATAAAAAAAATGTACGTCTAATAAAATAAAACAATGCTTGTCGAATGAGTCGTCGAATGATCACGTTTACCCAAAATTCTTAAAATTTAAAGAAATAATTTTTGATAATAAGGGAAGTGGTTAACTATTACGAATAATAATTAAATCACACATAGGTAAATCACGAATTTTCGTTAAATGTATTAAAAATTGGTAAATTGATTTATAAATAATTATAGTTTGTTAATGTTACACCCATATAATATACTTAACAAAAAATCCACTAAGTTTCATAGAAATGAGTTTGATTAAGTTTGAAATTAGGTAAAATCTTTCGTTATATTAATGAATTTTTCTTTATAATTTTTATTCGTCACAACACACCTGTATAATAAGTTGAAAGTAAATATACTTTAATACAATGAAAAATTATTGGGCATATATGGAATGTTTTTAAATGTATTATATTAACCATAATATTGACAAATTATAATCAATCGAAGTCGCAAATTCAAATTACATTAACGATAAATAAATTTGTTTAATTTATGATTCTAATAATGAAATATTGATATTCATATTGAACGTATTCAATCATCGATATATTGGAGTATTCTATTTGCGAACTTTGTTTAAATTTTTAGAATAAAATTCTAATTTTACTGAGGAATATGATGATTTGAAATATGTAAAATGTTAATAATGAATATTATGTAACAGATAAAACTATTATAGGCATATACTCGTAATTATTGTTTTTGCATATTAACACAAAAGTAGTGTGAGGAATCTATGTATATTAGATATATTTATAAATATGTATATTATGTACGTTGTTGTATGTACGGCGTACGCATATAAAAATGTGATATTAACATTTGCCATAGCATAACAGTATTTATACAATCCGAATTTTTAGAACTATCATAAAAACCAATACTCGAGTCGTTACTTTTAGTGTGAAAATACAAGAGAAATGTAAGAAAAGTATGATAATTTTTTTAAGTTTTGCCTCCTTAATATGGTTTTAGGGTGTCGTTTAGTTACGTTTTATGAACTTCGAGCTTGCCTCTTTATTTTTAATCTACTCAAAACTAAGCAGCCATTCTATTTGTTTACAAAGGTGTTCGTAGGTTTCATTCATCAACTTGCGCTTACTCATTCCCAAAAATTCTTGTAGGTCTTTGAATAAATCTTTATTTGTTAGTAGTGTTTCGTTATGGTACTCTATTCCACTACCTATTAAGAGGTCAGGATCGACCAAAATATTCAAGGTAAAATTTTTAGAGTGGCGTATCTAGTTGGCAATACGTATAGTTTTGTATTGTAATTTATAATTATTTCGCCTCTTGTTGTACAGTCTGCCTAGCTCAAATTAGAGTGTGCAACCATGAGGTGAAATTGTTTTTGAAAAAATGTAAGAGGTTTTTTTGCCTAATTTGCTTAACTTTATTTTCATTTTACCTGCTTGCCTCCATATGTGGTTTTTCCCTTAATCCCAAATTAGCAAATTAGTTTACAACACACATTAAATGTATAAATAAATAAAATAAATAAATAATTTCTACGAAATCATACAAAATCATCTAAAGTATTGGTGTCTTATTGGTTTTAATTGTAATGGTTTTATGATTGGATAAAATAAATAAATTGTAGATAAAAAAAAGTGAAGAAGTTACACAAAATTATATAGTAGCAAAACTAATAGAGTTCGCTTTGAGTTTCGTGGGTGTCAGATGCACATTTTCCCAATTTTTCAATTTTTTTTTGTATTTGTAAAATTATTTTATATGACACGCAAACTATGATCGAGGTTCTAAATAAAAGTATAGTAAAGCGCAAAACGAAAACCTGGCAAAAAAAATCGATAAAAACCGAAATGTATGATGAAATGGATGGAAATCGGGTTGTGGGAGAGACCCAACTGCACGGCCTGAATATTGAGAGGTTTCTGGATATTTCGTGGACTGTGCTTTCAAGGAATGAGCTTCAATGCTCAAAATAGAGCGTGCAACCGAAATAAAGTTTAGTGTATAAATAATTAAATAAATAATACGGTTCATGATTATACCTCCCTGTTTCCAGAACACTTTAAAAATATATGCAATTATTTATTATACATAATTTGTCAATAGTACGCTATATAATACATGTAACATGAATACCGTTTCATTTTTTTAAATTATATTTCATATTAGTTATATAATTTTCATTAGATCAACTTAACCAAAAAAACCGAAAATTTAATGATTATTTCTTAAATATAGAGATTATTAATTTTGTTTCAGTTAAAAATTTATTTATTTTTTCATTTATTAACTAAAAATTTATTAAGTATACGACCTTTTCTTAAAAAAGTTTTTTAATTTTTTTTTTGTAGTAGAACAACTCTTAATAATTCAAATATCATTCATGTTCTTTAATGTAAAACAACTCTGATAAAAAGAATTCGTTATATTAGCATAAAAGTTTTAAAGGTAACAATTTTTCTCTCATTTATCAAATTAACAAATAACGATTCGAAGTAAATAACATTTACGAATATTAATTATTCGAAAATTTAATTTTTAATATTATTAATAAAGTTTATATTAGATTAAATGAAATCTGTAACAATAACGATTTTTTTCTGTTAAAAAATAACGAAAATCTCTTCGTTAATGGAATGGTAATATTTTTTTCAGTGTACGGAATTACTATTTGAAATACTCTATATTTGTGGTAAGGCCTTCTGTCATTTTAGTAATTAGCATTTATCGAATTACATAAAGTACTGCAGAAATAATCGGTTATTTTACAAATAGGTGAAACAAAGAGTAATTATTAGATACATTATTTATGGATATTTGATGTTGAAGACATTTCAGTTATTTACTATAAGTTCTTAACTAAATTGATGAAACAGTAAGAAATACACAGACAATAATGAATACAACACAACATTCACCTTGAATTAAATAATGAATGCTGATCTACCTCAACATACTCCACCCCGTTAACGGTCCGTTAACCATCTATTGACAGTTTGCAAACTTTTGTAATCAGTCGCTTTAGTGTGGATGTAGCTGTCTTTAGTGACACAACGCGAACAATGTTGTTTTCATCAGGATGAGTGGCTGTTACTCTAGCAAGGGCCCATTTGCATGTAGGCAAATTTTCTTCCTTTACTATCACTAGATCACCGATTTGAAGGTTTTCATTTGGAGTTTTCTATTTGCTACGTTGCTGCAATGTGTTCAGGTATTCGTTCGAAAATCTTTTCCAAAAGTTTTGAATTCGATGTTGCAACTGTTGCTATATTTTTAATCTCGTTTCAGAAACACTCGTAATATCCTCTTCGGGCAACAAACCACTTGCTGATCCAGTTAGAAAATGTGATGGTATGAGTGCTTCATAAGATGAATCTTCGTTTGGTACAGCACATAGTGGTATTGAATTGCTCATCTCGTGAAACGTTAAGTTGGCTCCATTGGTTGTTTTAATTGAAAGCGTTTTTACCGATTTGACCGCGGCCTCCCATAATCCACCAAACTGTGGCATAGCTGGTGGCATGAAATGCCAATGGATTCGATTTTCGTTCATGAACTCCGCAACAATCTTTAAGTGCTCCTTAGTCTAGTTAGTCCTCAGTAGATATCTTTTAGTTGTCGATGAGCTCCTACGAAAGCAGTACCATTATCGCTATACATATCACTAGATACACCTCTTCTGGAAGTAAAGCGCTTCAATGTTGCTATGAACGCTTCCGACGTTAAATTGCTTATCATTTCTATGTGTATTGCTTTAGTCACCATGCATATGAATATGACAATATATCCTTTTGTCGGTTTTGCACCTCTTCCTCTTTTCGAAGCTAGCTGAATGGGTCTTGCGTAATCTACACCACATCTGTTGAATGGCCTTGCTGGTGATATGCGTGCCTTTGGCAGACTGCTGTTCTCGTATTTTGTTGCGGCTACCTACAATCCAGAACTTTTGATTGATGAGATGGGATGTTAATGCAGGTATTTTTGATGGAAAAGGGAGATTATCAATTTGCTTACGGAATTTGGCAAAATGATTGGGTGCTTCTTATCATAATAACATTTTGGAGTCGACCTCCAACTCTCAATATTCCCTTTTCATCAAGACAGGGGGTCAGTGAAAGTAACTTACTGTTTTTACTTATTGGTTTCTTTTTGTATAGTTGATCAATTTCGAGCTCGTATTCTCTGTGCTGAGCCCATTTTATCCATTTATTTTCTGCATAGGTTATTTCCTCTGTTGTAAGAGTTTGATTTTTAGGGGCTATGCACAGTGTTTTTCTGTTAACTCGTAATATGTAGCTCAATGTTCTTATTAGCTTGTTGTATGATGAACATTTATTTGTGAAATTCAACAATATATCATCAGTGTTGTTGACTTGCAGGTTGCATACTTTAGTTGGTCGTCTTTCTTCGTCGTCATTTGTGGAATGCTGAATTTCACATTTACCTGTTGGCCAGTTGCTGTCCCCAGTGGCCATTCCACCACTGTTCTAGTTCAACCAACTGCCTACCAGCTACTCCTCTAGATGCATGATCGGCTGGATTATGGTTGGATGTCACATGATTTCACTGTTCTCTTGGTATGATTTCTAGGATTGCAGATGTCCCATTAGCCACAAACGTTTTCCAAGTTGCTGGATAATCTGAGAGCCATTTAAGAACAATAGTTGAATCGGTCCAAGAATGAAATGAAGCTGGAGGTACATTCATTTTCACGGATTTCCATAGTGTTGCCAACAAATGAGCCCCACACAGTTCTAATCTTGGAATCGAAACCTGCTTATTTGGAGTCACTTGCTTTTTTGCGGTAATCAAGCTCACTTTAATTCTACCATCATCTCCAATAGATCAGCAATATATCAAGGCTGCATAGGCTCGTTCACTTGCATCGCAGAATCCATGATACTCTTATTGGTTATACTGAATGTATCTTGGGATCTGAATTCTTTCAAGTGGTTTTAATTCCTTTTTTATTTGGTTGTAATATAATGCGAGTTCATGAGGTAAAGTTTCGTCCCAGTCAATCTTCAACATCCACATTTATTGTAGAATGATTTTAAATGGTATAATAGCAGGCGATATCCAAATGTAAATGGATCTTTCGTTGGATTCCATTGTAAGCCAAGTAGTTTTACAATATCTGTTTCGTCTCTAAAATCAACATGTTTAGATCTGATTTCCACATGATCTACTAACTTAATGCAGTTAGAATTCCATTTTCGCAAGGAAAAGCCACCAGCGTGTAATGCTTCGTAAATTGTTTTCTTGAGCTGCATCGCGTTTTCGACTGTATCTGCTCCACTGATAAGATCATCAATATAAAAATCATTGAAGGTTGTTGATCGAAGATTAGAATCACTAGTACTGTTATCATTAGCTATTTTTTGAAGCACTCGGGTGGCTAAAAATGGCGAACTCGATAACCCAAAACTGGCTGTATTAAGCCGGTAATGTGTAACTAGGTGTTTGTCACTAGGTTTGTTGTCACTAGGATTTGTATGCCATAATATACGTTGGTAATCAGTATCCTTCTCATCAACTAATACTTGCCGGTACATTTTGTCAATGTCGGCAGTTAATGCAATACGATGTTGGCGAAATCGCATTAGAATGGACCAAAGTGTCGGTTGAATTGTTGGCCCTAGCATCATTTTTTGATTAATGGAAATTGCGGTTGTAGTTTTGCAAGATCCATCAAAAACTACACGAACTTTTGTTGTTGAACTTCTTTCCTTTACGACTGCGTGGTGCGGTAAGTAATAACTGACGTTTTCTGTTACTGTAGAAATATCTGCTTCAGAAAGGGGCTCCATGTGACCTTGCGCTATGTAATCATCTATTACCTTTGAGTAATCATTCCTCAGGTATTCGTTTGATTGTAGTTTCCTTTCTAAATTATGAAATCTCTTTGTCGCCGTGGATATGGAATTTCCTAAATCGGGAGAATTTATTTTAAAAGGAATCCTTACTAAATACCTTCCAACCTCGGTTCGCTGTGCGTTGTTTTAAAATGTGACTCACATTCTTGTTCTTCAACAGAGTAAGGTTCACACTTATTTAGCTCTTCTAGTTCCCAAAAACTTCGAAGTACTTGATCGACATTTAAGTTGCAGCCGACAAAACTAGACTCTGAAGATAACTCTTTATGTTCGATTGGTAGTTCACCGCCAATAATCCATCCTAATATAGTTCTTTGTGCAACATCCTGAGTCATAACAGTAGATGTGGCTAACCCTGTAATTACTATGTTTGCGTTTTCTCTAGGTAATCTAAGGGCATGCATACAAGCTTCAGAAACAAAAGCGGCCTTGTGATCTGGAATCCAAAAAAAAAACGCTGCATCTTAACATGGTACCATCACATCGCCCCACGTTCACTATTGCTGTCGGTAGAATTGATTGATATCGACCACTGATGCTCGCGTTTGACTAAACTTCTGTACACAATGTACTGGAACTGTTTGAAGGTTGTTCAGGAATGTTAGATGATGTTATTTTGTCAGCAGTAGCTTGTGTACTTGCTGCAGCATTCATTTCCATATGTTACAACGAAATTTCATTCGGCATACCTCTGCTTGATGAGTCGCAGATAGACAGTTAAAACAGAGCCTCTTGTTCGCTGTTAGGGCTCTTCGATCGCTGATATTCAATGCTAAAAATTCATTGCATTTTGATATTGGATGATGGTTGGTATATTTAGAGCACGTCGTTGGTTTGATTTAAGAATGGTTGGCCCGAACTCTGGTAAAATTTTTGTTTACAGCGATTCCTGAAAACAAAACAAAAACAACACAAAGTATCAAGTTATTAAAAAAAAAATAATAATAATAAAACAAAACTTATCTGAGACGAGAAACAGCTGATTGAATTACCGAGCAATTATAACAAAATAATTTTACAAAATTGTTAACATTATATAATAGTTTCGAATCAAAATTGGTGTTATTATTATCACAATAATGTTAAGGTATTGAACCAAATTGATTCTCAATTATATTGATTAATTAATTGTTTCAATATCACAATATTAAAACTAATTTCATTTTGTAAACAAACACTGCGAAAATAAGTACATATTTATTCGTTTTGACAATTCGTAATTATTTGGGATTCTCAAACTTTATTTGATTAAAAAATTATGTAAGCCAGTTAGGGAAACCTTTCTCTATTAGATGGCACTGATGTACTTAATTTCAAAAAATTGTAAGCTGATTAAGTTTAATTGTAAAGTAAAATTAAGATTATAGTATGTAAACCAGCTTTTATAGCATGTCAAAAAACTGGTAATAAAATAATCTTACAGCTAGAAAATAAATATATACAATTTTTTTATTCATTCTCAACTGTAAACTAGACGAATAAAGTGTGAATTAACAAATAAAATATATACCGCAAATTTTTATTTATCTACCGGAATTAATTGGACACGAGAGTAATAATATAACGATATTTTTTGGGGAAACATACATCAATTTGGACACGGAAAGCAGCTATCGAAATTTATTGAACACTTGGAAAATTCACCTGGATACGAGACACTTTAACTGAAGAAAAATTTATTGGCGAACGAGAACTCATTTACAACAAAACGGAGAAAATTACTTCGTACTAAATAAGGCAATTGAATTTGGACGGCGATTGTGCTGATTTATGACAATATACGGCGAACCGGAATCAACACAGAAAATCAAATTCAACCCATTTAGTTGGCATTCTACAATTTTGATTAGGTTTTGTTTGAGCGCCACAACCTTCAAGTTCATCACTTCTGCCATTTAAAAATTTAAAAAATTGTTCCATTGTTGGTGAATCGTTGATGGAAAGATAATGTGCCTATTCCTTTCTCGATTCTTGATCAACTTTGTTTATTAAAATGTATATGAACCATGGATCACGCTGCACTGCATTACCGCCGATACCCTTCAGCGCACGAATTACTTCGTACCGTTCTTTCATTTTTGCCCAAGCTTACACGTAGTTGGCTTCGATAATTGGTATGTGACGAACTAGGGCAGCCGCATCATCTCGCAATAATCCTTTAAGGTATTGAAGCTTGTGGGCATTGGAAATTTTTTCGTTTTCATCGATAGACGCTTCGAATAAGTCGCGGAAGGATGGAAATTCTGAATATTTTTCGGCAAATGGCGGAATATATATTTGAGGGAGTCGTATCTCTGTTTCGCGTTTGTTAAATAGAGATATGTCCTTTAGAAATGATTGTTGATTCGCTACCAAATATTGATTTGAATGAATTTTGTAGTATAATAAATTCGCCTGAATGTTTGCTTTTTGTAACATATAGAAACACATTTTTGTAGTTATTATAGATAAACTTCATTCGCATACTAAATTTGGAAATTTCACTCTGTCGCAGTTGACGAGTGTATTGCCACAATGATTGATTAACCAAACGGAATTTTGGTATTTTTCGTCATACCAAGTTGCTAAGCAAATAGGTAAAGTTACAACAAAAAAAGTTAAATTTTTGTAACTTTTTGTTACCAATAAGCTTAATAATATCTAAACAAAATTTGTATCAATTGATTGGTTATCAGGGAAATTGTGAAACGTCAATTAAATTAACCGGTTTTACAGAAGGTATTAAAATAGTGCTCAAATCAGTCAAATTCTCAAACAGTAATGTCAATTTCGCATTCATCTGCTACTGCTCCTCATATCGACGCAAGAAATAAAGAGGAGCCCGCTATGACCTCTGAAATAGGTACATCACCTAGTAGCTGGTTCCCTCCGAAGTTTCCCTCGTCTTGAAAAAATTTTTGAAAATTCTCGCGCGTCACTTAATGAACCTTTACGTAAGTTACTGCCATGTAAAGCTGGCTGAATCCTCCTTTCGTTGCGGGTTGTGAAGCCGTATCAAGTGTCCATCCTGGAATCCGTTGCTACCTGCCCGTATTTAACATTGAGCCTTCAACCAGTCGCTCGACACTCGCATTCCACCTCGCACAATTCGGCACTTCTTATCCAATATCTGCTTAACCTGGTATTCATTGGTTTTCCTCACAATTGTTTCGTTATTCAATGGCAGCTCTTGGCAATGGATGACAGTTAATCGCCTTACCGTAGCATCCATACCGTTGAATTTAAGTGGTAGCTCGATGATCTCGCTACTCAATACCCCTCGTCCAAAATCCAACACGAAGCCATTCACCCTCATGAAGTCCATAAGTAAAATGACTTTGTTCACAATATCCACTACTAGAACTTCGTGAGGGAAAAGAGTTTCACCGATCTTTATGTTAACGATCTTTTTCCCTTTTATGATTGCACCCTTTCCCTTTCCCATTCTTAATTTCAACCCATCAGCTAGCTGAACAGCTTCTGCGGTCAAGTCTTTCCGGACAATTGTGTGAGTTGCTCCCGTATCCAGCGTAATGATACACTTCCTCCCATCAATATTGCCCTTGATTGTTATGCTGCTTCCGCCTCGTGCTTGACTCGTAACAGGGATGTATGTTACGGACCAACCAGACGGTGAAGCCAGCTTCGATTCGCTGTGTGCTCTTTCCATAGAAGTTGCCGATCCTTGCCGTTTCTCTTTTGCTTCGCAACAATTTCGTGATATGTGGCTAATTTTGTTACATACGCAATATATTAGCTCGCTGCCTCTAGACCTTTGCCCCGACCGTTCGACGTTCTCCCGCACAAAAGGTGCCGATCTTCTCTCTCTCTCTGTATTACTCTCCGGCAGTCATTTGAGATGCGACACAACTTGTCACATTCCCAAAATGTAAGCCTGCCACTTACGAATTTTGGTACCGTCCGCTCTATGTACCCTAAATTAATTTGGCGCCTAAATTATGACGGTCCGCTAATAGTCTACGCAGCCTCGATCGTTATTCCAAAAGCAACGGTTTCCGCGAAGGTGGCTTTAGGTGACAACATCACCGCCCTGCGTGTCTCCGGATCTCGAATGCCGTCTATAAATTCTTCCATTTTAAGCCTTTCCATATAATCGGCCGACGTATTGTATGTGCTAGATGCACTAGTCACTCGATTGCTGATGAAAATTCCTGAAGCGATTCTCCTCTTTTTTGATACCGGCTTTCAAATTCCAAGCGATAGATATCCCGCTTGTGGTTACTACCGAAATTCCGATCCAGCGTCTTCATAATTTCGAGATAGCTGTTGCGATATTTTTCCGGAATGGTTTGTAAGGCCTCCGCATTAAAAGTGTTTCAAATTAAAATTTAAAAATGACGAAAGATGTAGTTCCATCGATTGCTGGTGGCTTTAATTTGATTGAGTGAATGGTCTTAACTACTTGTTTCGTTGTTCCACTTACCTTGACGTCAGTTAATTCTTTCTCGAGATGTTGAAATTTCTCTTCAACAAGTTGGACTCCGTTTGTAATTTCTCTTTAACCTGTTGAACCTTAGTTTGGACAAATTGAAATTACGTTTGCAGTTTCTCTATTTAGCCATGTACTTTTGTAGACAGTTCTAGAATTTTCTCGTCAATTTTCTTTTGGCCTTTGGCAATTTCGTAGTTTGACTGCTTAATCTCACCCAACTGTTGTTTCATTTCTTGGTTTGACTATTTAATTTCCTCCATTTGTCCCATCATTTGGTTTGACTGCTCCCCTTGTTGCGCCATCTGCTTCATAGCAGCCATTAAATGCGACAAATCGAAACTTCCAGATGGTTATTGTGTTGTTTCGACCAATGTTTTTGTTTCAACTTCTGTCAACCCTACGGTTGCCACATCTGTTACATCTATGCCAAAATCATGACGATCTTTGTTTAACCCTTCGTTTTACATGGCGTCATGTAGTCGCGCTTGTAAAGCTGTTTTGCTACCATCAATGGCCAAACCCCGTTTCTCAAGTTCCCGCTTTAATTCTGAAACTTTTAATTCCGAGAGAATCATTTTCTTTGTTTTTTTATTCACAATCCCACCGCTGTCACCAATTGTTAAGGTTTTGCCTAGTCAATCAAGGTTTGAATCACTGGATTCTGAATAAAAACAAAACAATTCAAATTATCACGAAATTTAACACAATTTATTATAATAATTCACAAAATCACTTTATATAATTTTCACACAATTTTACTGTAAATTTATTATTTTTAAATCGCACTAAAACACTTTTTAAATCACTTTTTAATCCCTTTTTAATCTTCACAATATCGCTTACCAAATACTAATGATCCAATTCGACGTCGTTCGCCTTTTTATATACACAAACCGAACTTCTAAAATTTTCATGACTTTTCCAGTAAGAATAGTGTAGAAACATTTAGAACAGTTTTATCATGGAAAATTCCATTTTAGTACAGTAAAACATTCATCTTATTCTATTACAACATAGGTGTCACCGTCACAATATTGTTATTGTGACGGTGACACCTAGTGTGTAATAGAATAAGTTAAATTAATAGCTCAATGTTTTACTGTACTAAATGGAATTTTCCATGATAAAATAGTTCTAAATGTTTCTACACAATTAGTACTGGAAAAGTCATGAACCTTCGAGAAGCTTGGTTTGTGTATATAAAAAGGTTAACAAGATCGAATTGGATTATTAGTATTTTGGAACGCGGTAGAGTAAACTTGTAAGATTATTAGTAATATTTGGTAAGCGATAGTGTAGAAATTAAAAGGAATTAAAAAGTGATTTAAAAAGTGTTTTAGTGTAAAATAAAAAGTAAAAGTGATCAGTAAAATATGAGAATTATTTATATAAAGTGATTTTGTAAATTTTTATTGATAAACTGTGTTATAATAAATTTTGTGAAATAAATAAATTCGTTGGTGATAAATTGAATCGAGTTTGTATTATTCACAATCCAGTTATACGGACCTTGATTGACAAGGCAAAAACGAAACAATTGGTGACAGCGGTGGGATTGTGAATAAAAAGATAAAGAACATGATTCTCAACGAAGAAATAAAAGTTCCAGAATGAAAGAGGGAACTTGAGAAACGGGGTTTGGCTACTGATGGTATTAAAGCTGCTTTACAAGCACGACTACGTGATGCCATATAGAAATAAGGGTTGAACGCTGACCATCATGATTTTGGCGTAGAAGTAACGGATGCGGCAACTGTAGAGAAGGCAGGAGATAAACAACCGTCGGTCGAAACAACACAACTACCATCTGGAAGTTCCGATTTGTCATAGTTAATAGCTGCTATGAACCAGATGACGGGACAAATGAGCCTAATGAAACAACAAAACGAACGACAGCTAGGAGAAATTAAAAATCAAATAGCGCAACAAGGAGAACAGTCGAATCAAGAAATTAAACAGCAGATGGAACGACAGTTGGAACAACAAAATCAGTCTAACCAAGAAATTAAACACGAAATGAAACAACAAATGGAGAAAAGTGAGCAGTCAAATGAACGACAGTTGGAGACAATAAACCAAAAAATAAAATGTTAGGTGGAATAACAAATAGAGAAAATTGAACAACTAATCCAGGAAATTGCAGATGGGCAAAAGAAAATGGACGAGATACTTATCGAGTTATCCACTTCGCTGCGTGACTGATGGTGCTGATGGTGCTTTGGAGACCTCGCACCAATCGGCTTAAATAAAATAAAATACCCAGGGTGAACGGAACCATAAACATGTATAATTTAGTGAGAGTGGTCCAACTGAGAGCCGGCAATTTAAATCTGATTATGCCAATTCATTATCCAGCTCAAGTATATCTACTTCCTACGAGTCTCATTTTCGACGTCACTTTCTTTATCATCAATACCTAATAACCAGATGCTATCTGCAAGAACTACATTCCCATTGTTAACTAAAAACATGCATAAAACACCAACAACCCTTTCACAGCAACCGGAAATGAATCAGATAAAAAATCCACCGTTGAATAATACCAACGTGAATGTTGCCTGGCCATCTAATATTTATCAACCCAACATAAGCTATTCGCTTTCGCCTTCAAATCATGCGTTCCCACCTCTACGGTTTTATAGTTTCCCAATCGGATATAACCGCCTATCTTCGGCAGTAGATGTTCATAAATGGAACATATATAATTTTTCTTCAGAGTAGAGTTAATGGCAGAAACTCATGGATTCCGAGTCGTTGCACTGGTGCACGATAAGGGATCGTTAGTGCATGACGTCGCTCGGGAACATTGTTGGATTTTGCTTTGATGCAATCCAAGACGCTCATGGGAAAATCTGAAGCATGGTATTATTAATCGCTCCCAAAACCGTCGATCAAATAGCGTTATTAAAAATACTCAGGATCACCACAACCAGAAAGTTAAGGAAGCATTCGTTGACTTTTATTATAATTTATTGAGTTTATCACATCCGCTAAAGATTCCACTAACAGAAATCGAATTATTGGATCTGATAAGAAAAAATATGAGACCCGGTCTAAGAATCACATTAGCTGCTATGGTTAACAGATGTATTGCCTTGGAAGAAGCCTGGAAAAGTATATCCTATACTATAAACCAGAAATTGATATGGGACCTGGATTTTCTCACACTGTGCATGAAATAATGTTGACTCCTCACAACTATCTTTCTAAACCAAATTATTACGCGGTGCGTGGTGCTTGTTATTAGAGACCAGGAAACCAACAGATGGGAATGAGAATCCCCGAGAATCCTCATTTTCCGCAGCCAGCGATAATTCCTCCCAGACCGAATACAAAGGAATCGGCGCCAAACACCGATCCGTAATTGTATGCCATGCAGAGACATAAGCCACTGCAATGATAACCATTTATAGCAAATACGACTTAAAAATTACAAAATGTTATTTTATAACAAGAAATAATTATTTAGAGTGAACCCCCATGCTTAATGACCTAAGCAAAATCGTTCTTTGCGGAGCTGATTGTAAATGAGATTTCCATTTTAATCGTCGTACGAAGGAGACGTAATTTTTACTGTTTGACAATAAAAATAAAATAAATAATTTGTATTTAAATAATTGTGAATCATTGTTTTAGTAAACTATTGCGATTAAAAAGGTTATCGCTTGTGATAAATAGTTTTTTATCGTTAAATTAAATTAATTCTATAAAAGTGTCAGTGATATCCGTTGGTACTGTTGATCTAATTAGTGAAATATAATTAACTGTTTAATTTTTAATAAACGTTTTACAAATCAAATTCTTTTCATTGTGACTGCAATAATTTGTCTACAGGGTAAAAATACTTTATTGACCACCGTGTGCCATCGATTTGATTTTAATCTCATTGTGTTTTATAAGACGTTATGGCCTTGAAATGTGCCCAATGTGATGAAGCAAGCGTTGACAACTTCTTTTACCTGTGGTAACTGTGATAATGTATATCATCAGAAGTGCTCAACATTATCGGTCGCTTCAGCAAAAATGTGCATAACACACCTAGCCTTGTGACATGATTGCAAAATAGTTAAACAAGCAACTGCAAACTCAATCAACATATGTAGCTACAAAACAGAGTGAAAATTCTACCAATGTTCATGATATCCAGACTACACCACTTGAAAAATTAATTGTGGGAATGGATACTAGTGAATCAAACTTGCGATCTGTAGCTCAACAAAAAATTTTTGTGGCTACTCACCTCCATCCCTCTACCTCAGATGTGGATGTCATACGACACATAACAACAAAGGTTAATATAACAGCAGACGACGTATCTTGCCGTGCCTTAATTGCAAAGACAAACGATGGGTGTCAGCTGAATTTTATTTCGTATAAAATTGGGGTGAACCCACTGCACTTTGATAATCGAAAAAACCACCAAGGAGTGTCTCTGCCGAGTTCTCGTTAGTTAAATTATCTAATCTATTTTGTATTTTGACTTCAAATTTTAGAGTTTCCGCATCACCTGCTTCAGCTCCTTCTAGCTCCATTCAACATAAATCGTACAATGATGAATACGAGTTTATTTCTATTGCCCATCTAAATGTACGAAGTTTAGTGAAGCATATTGATGAGGTTAGAATTTTGATGCAGACTAAACATTTTGATATTTTTTGTTTGAGTGAGACTTGGCTTCATCCAAAAATATCATCTTCTAGCGTGGCAATTTCGGGTTATAAAATGCTACGTCATGATCGTGTTGCTCTCAAATGTGTTGATCGTCCTGTTTTGGGGAAGACTGAGTTTATTATTTTAGAACTAAATGTTAAAAATACTAAGTATGCCATAATTGTCGGCTATAATCCACCACCAAGAATATTAAACGACATAAATATAAATTTATACGATATTGTGACTTTGTTTATGGATTACATAAATAGCTATTCCCATGTGATAATTCTCGGTGATTTTAATATTAATTTAAATACTACCCCGAATCGATTTCTCGACAATTTAAATATATTTAATTTATTTGTTATTCCATTTCAATTTACAAGAGAATCAAATTTTTTAGATTTAATTCTGGTGAATGAAGCTGACTCTGATAGAATAATTCACATCGACAAAATTTCCCTTCCGTCGATTTCCGTCCATTATTTGATTTATATGTCATATAAAGTGAAGTTCAAACGGCCAAAACCAAAATACTCTTATATCCCGGTGAACAATAATATTGAGGTGGAGCTAATGGAAAACACCTTTGCTAAACTGAACTTTGAAATGTTAAAGAGAATGGCTAATTTGGACAACATTTGTAATTTATTTCACAATTTGATAAATATCATACACCAGCGTTGCATTCCGGTAAAAAAAAATTCTCGATTTTAATCCAGCAGCACCGTGGCTTAACACTCAAATTATTAAACTAAGCACATTGAGGGATGAAGCCCATCAATTATGGATAAAGCACCGTGATCTTGGTCACATAGCTAAGTATTGTATAACTATAGAAAGCAAGTTACTAGCCTTATCCGTGAATGTAAACAAAAATATTATTTCGGTAATCCAAGGGCTACCATGAAGCGGTTTTGGAATAATCTTAGATCAGTTGGCATTGCTGATAAAAATTCTAGTAATACTATACCGTTTTCGGCTGATGATATCAATTTACATTTTCAGCCATTTCTTCTACTAGTGTCGTGTTACCATTAATGAATTCTAATGATGATTCTGTGTCTGGATTTCAAAGTTCACCGCTCCAATTTAAATGCGTCCACAGACCTGGATGTAGTGAATCTAATTGGAAAAATTAAATCAAACACTGCTGGACATGATAGAATGACCTTTACGTATCTAAAATTAATACTGCTTAATGTTGTAGATGATATCTCGTGTATACTTTTTTGGATTTTTCCAAGGCGTTTGATTCTATTAATCATCAGCTTCTCCTGCAAAAGCTTAAATTATTTTATAATTTTTTGGGCTGTGCTATTCGTTTATTATCTTCCTATCGTTCGGATAGGACTTAGATTGTAAATTTATTAGGGTCATTATCACAAACAGTTTCGGTTACTTGTGGAGTCCCTTTATTGTGGCAATATTATTTTCCCTTTTCATTAATGATTTAGCTGATTGCATTTCTGGTTCAAAATTCCAGTTCTACGCGGACGATGTTCAATTATATATTGGTGGTTCATTAGAAAATATAAATGAAATTTTTTCAAAAATTAATGAAGTATTTATTCTTGGTCAACGTCAAATGGTATTATGTTTAATACATAGAAAACAGAAACCATGTTTATTTGTAGAAGCAATTACTCGGGTATAATACCGAATTTACAATATATGTATATAATTAATGATAAATTAGCATTAGTTGATACAGTTTGCAATCTGGGTCTACGCATGAATAACAGTTTCACTTGGAGCGACTACATCATTGAAACCTGCCACAGGCTAAACTCTATTCTGTATGGCTTAAGACTTTATAAAAATATGTGTCCGGAGAAATTAAGACTATATCTGGTTAAAACGTTAGTCATTCCGTACTTTACATACTGATGTGATTTATCAACACTGTGCTTCACTAAGTATTAGTTTGCTTCAAAAAGCTTTCAATAACTCAGTCAGATATACCTATAACCTACGCAAGTTGGATCATATTTCATTTTAATCAAATAATATTCTTGGTTGCAGTTTAAATGAAATGTTATTTTTCATAAATTAGTTTTTTTTTGATATAAGTTGCTTAAGGTGAAAGAGCCAGTGTATCTCTTCGACAAGGTCAGAATTGGTAGGTCTGCCCGAACTCAATGTTTATTGTTGCCGCCAAATATACAAACTAATGTTTTCAATTATTCACCATTGGCTAGAGGTTATGTTTTATGGAATCGATTGCCGGTTGAAGTTAGATGTGTAAGCTCAAATGTAGTTTTTAAAAAACTTGTTTTTGATTTTATAAAAATAAATAATTTGACTTGATTTGTACAAAAAATATTTAATACTAGCTTGTAGGAAATTTGAAATGTTTGATGGATGTATTGTAAGGAAGGGTGGAAAAGCCATGAGCTTATGCCCGTTCAATATAATTTGTTATATTTTTTAGAGTGAATGGTATTTTCGGTCACCAACAATAATAAATATGAGTTTTCCAGTCGCATAATTTATCATACAATACCAACGATGTAATTACCCAGAACAATTACCTCTAAATGAGACTTTTAAAATGTTGACCTGTATTTATCGACTCGGTCTCAATGATTGTCTCCATAAAAACAATAAACAAAAAAAATTTTAAAAACATTATTAACGAAAAGTCTACTTTTCGCCGAAAACCAAAATTGTTTTTTTTCCATAATTATGTTGTCACCGTCAATCAAAAATGTCGATAATAAAAAAAAATCTTTTTCATTTCTATCAATAACAAAAAAAAAAAAATTACAAACAACAACAATAAACAAACAACAATAAAAGGTTATAAAATCCTTTCCTCATTATTATTATGGACCAACAAAAATCAAAAAAAATGTTGTATCCTCATCATCGCATCTCATTAAAAACATTGAATGTGCATATTTGATTGTCATAACAGAAAATAAATTGTTTTTTTATTTTATTTTGCAATTTAATTTCCGTAATAATAAGAGACAAAAAAAAAAAAAATGTTTTATATATTTTTCCAAATTTTCTCACAATCATACACAAAAAAAAAAATGGAAAATTGCGGAAAAATTAAAAATTCGATGGTACAAAAAAAAAAATTTATATAAAAAATAACCATAATAATAATATAACAAATTGTAGGTTGAGTGCACTCCAATTATTTTTAATTAAAAAAAATTATTTAATTTTTTTTTTCGGAACTTTTTTTTTTTTTTGTGCAATAAAATAAAAAAAATTGGTCCACAAGCGGGACTGGAGAGTAAGGACCAAAAAATAATAAAAAAAAAAAAAGAAAACAAAAAGTGTGTTCATTATGTCGTTTTTCTATTTGATAGTAATTTCCTCTTGATAATTTTTAATACTTTTATTATTATGTGGGTGGAGCTAGAGTTATGATCTCGTTCATTGCATATATGCGATTTTTTCCATTTGGAATTGTTTTTGTTGGTGTATTTTTCATGCAATTCTGAATGTTTTATAATGCGCAAATTCATGTTTCACAAAAACACACACACACAGAGCATACATATTTTTGAATAATTTTAACGACTATTTTTGGCGTATTCTGTGTAAGCCGAATAAAACTGGGTTTTGATGAGTTTTAGTTATGAAACAAAACTTAATTCTTCAATGATAACATCGCTATAAAAATTTATAATTGAAGTCTACATACTACATAAACATATATGTATACCTAAATATGTGATATTAGTAAATCTTATGAAAACACAAACAACCTTTCTCTCTTACTACAAAATCAAACATTTTTTTGAAAATTTTATTCGTTTCTGTCTATTTTACTCTTCATAGTTTTGTATATTTTCGACTCTAGAGCTTTCATTAGATACCGCCAATTATCGATTTTTGCGCAGCTACAAGCAAAATTTATTCATGAAGAGATTTAAATTTACGGTACAGTATAGACATGAAACCTTCAATTTCCCATGATACCAGAAGCTAATTGGATTACATTTTTTTTCTTTTTTTGCCTTGTTTGGACAGGAAACTATTAATTACTTGCTACTTTTGGTGGTTATGCTCCCATACTGCAAATACATGTATTTAAATGTAGCCGACGACATTTTGTAGTTGATGCAGGTTGTAGTGGCAAACTTATAAAACTTTTGTTAAAAAGTTGTTTAAATATGCTTTATAAAGAAATCTATTCAATTTTAAACACAGAAATTTATTGAAAATTGGTCTACGAACGTGTCGAAAATGATTGTGAAAGATTTTATTTGTTCTACCAATTTTAACAAAGGAGTCCTCCGGAGAAATTATTGCTTTTGTTTGAATTACGTTACTTCTTGCAATGGCGAATGAATTTTGTAATCTATATTTGAGTTCTTGGCAATAATCATCCATTGTATAAATAGGTTCAGGTTCCTTGGATATTGAACAAGGAATGTTCGGTGTGAAACCAAATACTAGCTCATAAGGCATATAACTTGTTGAACTAATAGGAGTAGTATTATAGTAGTAAGTGAGATAAGGTAACCAGATGTCCCAGTTGGAAGTATTTCATTGAGAACAATTCCATAAATACTCTCCTAGGGGCTTATGAAATCTCTCGAGTGCATCGTTTGTCTGAGGGTGGTAAGCGGTGGTAGAGAGTTTTTTTTTATTTTGAGGAGCTTACAAATATTTTTAAATAGATTTACTGTTTCGGCTTCATGGTTAGATAAAGGATGAGTGATAGAAAATTTACTTAAATCGTCCTGAATTGTTAGAATGAATATATTATTATTATAGGAAGATGGTAATGGCCCAACAATATCGATGAACAATTTTTGAAACGATTTCATTGAAGTCGTAGTAATTCTCATATGTTCTTTGGTATTTTCCTCATGTTTATTTATTTGACAAGATGTGCGGGTTGATATGAAATCTTTAATTCTGGAATACATGTTTGGAAAATTATGGTATTTTTGTATTCTTAAAAGTGTTCTGTATATTGCTTAGTTTCCCCCCAATGGTGATACATAAAATTCAATTATTGGTTGTTGAATTTTTGAATCATCATTAATATGCGTGATCCTATTAACCGGTGTGAAGTTTTTGGACATTTTCTTTGGGTGCAAAAATATATGCGAGTGTACTGTGAAGTTTTTGGACAAAATTCAGATATTAGAAAATTAAGTTTTTGGACATATATTTATGCGGCTGTACATATTTTAACAGTGTATTAACCAAAAATAAAGTTATTCAAATGAAATAGGCCTCAAATAATTTATAACATTCATTTCTAATTTCTTTTTCAACAAATCAATGAACTAAGCGCAATTCTAAAATCTTCATATGGGCCATTTTGAAATCTTCATACGTTTTTCTCTATTATACCAAATAGCACGAATCTCAGAGATTGGCTCATACAGTGACTATATAGGTTGTAAAGGGCATACATTGCGGAATTTAAATCACTTAGTTCCATTTTGATATGAGCCGTAGGGCTCTTGCAAAAAAATTTTGAATGTTTCCAAATCGATTAATTTTGTTTGGAACAAGGACGTTGTTCTGTATTATAGCAAATAGCATGAATCTCAGAGATTGGCTCATATAGTGACTATATAGGTTGTAAAGGGTATACATTGCGGAATTGAAATCACTTAGTTTCATTTTGATATGAGCCGTAGGGCTCTTGCAATTTCGTTTGGAACAATGACATTGTTCTCTTTTAAAAGAGATAATTTCTTGTTTCCAGCATGGTTTCACCAGTGGAAAATCTACGACTACCAATCTGTTGCAATTTACTAAATTCACTATTGAGTCACTTGAATCTAAAGGCGCCCAAGTTGATTCAATTTACTTTTATTTTGCTAAAGCTTTTGATTCAATCGACCATAAAATTATTATTGAAAAACTTTCGGTTATTGGTCTTGATCCAAATTTTCTTAAATGGATTTCTTCTTATCTAGTAGGTAGGAAGCAGTATGTTCGATTGAATGATGTTAAGTCAGATTATATCTATTGTCATTCAGGAGTCCCTCAGGGGTCCCATTTAGGCCCAATTATATTTCTTTTATTAGTTAATGATATTCCTAATATTTTTAAATTCTGTAAATGTTTATTATTTGCTGATGATTTGAAGATTTTCATGCATGTTCAATCTGTGAGTGATGCTGAGGTTTTGCAATCTGAAATTAATATATTGTCTAGTTGGTGCTCTAAGAATAAATTGTTCATCAATGTACAGAAGTGCAAGGTGATGTCGTTTTTCAGAACACTCAATCCAAATATTGTCAATTATTATTTTGATGGAGATCTACTTTGTAGAGTAAGTTCAACTGTTGATTTAGGAGTTCTGTTTGATCAGAAATTAACTTTTGCGTTACACATAGATAAAATAATATTAAAGGCCAATTCTATGTTAGGTTTTATTTTTAGAATGACAAAGGATTTTATGGATGCATTTTCGTGTGTTAGTCCTTTAGTAAGATCTCACCTTGAATACGCTGTAGTGGTTTGGTATCCTCATCAGGATGTGCATATTGCAAGATTGGAATCTATTCAGAAACGTTTTACTATCTATATGGCCAGGAAGCTTGGTCATTTATCTGATCGTCATCTACCTATGTGGGAACAGGTGCGAAGTCTCCCATCGTATGTGATTCGGTGTGAGTGCCTTCACATTGATACGTTGGTTAAACGCCGAAAAATTGCATCTGCCTTGTTTGTTAGTGATTCTCTTAGTGGCCGCATTAAGTGTCCTGAGCTCATTTCTGCTTGGAGCATTTATGTACCTACCAGAAGCTTGCGTCCAAGGGAATTTTTGTTTGTTGACTTTCATAGAACGAATTATGGTTCCAATGAGCCAACCAAGTCAATGGCTAGAATTTTCAATGAGTTTTACCATTTATTTAATTTTGAGAGATCCAGAGTGTATTTTCGGAAGGCAATTAGAAATTGCAATTTTTAATCTCATTTTACGTTTTTAAAGTTTTCGTTTTTTCAGGTAATGTTCCGTATTGTTAGTATTCCTTTTATTTCTTCTTAATCTATGTATAATAATTCTTTTTTTACTATTCATTAAGTTTTTAACTGTAGAATAGATGTAAATAAATAAATAAATAAATAAATATAGCAAATAGCATGAATCTCAGAGATTGGCTCATATAGTGAATGTATAGGTTGTAAAGGGCATACATTGCAGAATTGAAATCACTTAGTGCCACTTAGTTGAATGCACTTATAAATCTTCGATATACAATTTATTTTGTTCACCATTGGCTTGTGCCTCGTTTGCTATATTTAGTTTTATGTTTACAAATATTTCATTATACCTTGTATTGGCTGTCACGGAATAAGGGCTTGTTAAAAAATGTGTTTCTTTGAATATATCTCCAATCTGCCGATATTGATTCAGATCGGCTTGAAGATTCTGACGTACTATAGATTTCAGTGCAAGGAGTTTTTATGTTTAAAATCGCCTTTAATAACTCTTCATTGGAAAATTTAGAACATAAAATCAAGCAAAAGTTTTCAAAAATAGTGTCAATTTTTTGTAAACTTCCCGTATTAAGAATTACACAAAACAAGTCTAAAATAAAATTCCTTTCTTTCAACGATGTGTTTGGAAATTTTTCTTTAATTTGTGTGGATATGATGTTCACAAAGTGGCTACAACAAATGAATGTTCCTATTTTATTTGATGAAGGTTTTGGATTTAATACTAGGACATCGTATGTATAATGTAAATATTGAGAAACATCCATTGATTTGAAGCTCTGCAGAGCAAACTTTATTAGAGGCCAAGACTAATCAGTCACGATGAATTTTGCCAAATTATTTCTTAAAGTTTCCAAAAGCGATTTAATCGCATCAGCATTGTGGCTCGACGAAATTAATCCACCAATTGGTAGAATAGTTGAATTTACGTTTATGTCACACGCATAATAGAGTATTCTTTTATAGCTATGGTAATTATGACATATTGGGTGTTTTACGACCTTTCCCGTAGCATCGAAAAATATTCCTTCCACGTCATATCGGCCTAAAAGATTTAATGTAGACTGTCTAATCCATGTTATTTTCAACGGAATTAATTATATGTTTTGAATATACTTATTTTTTTTTTGGCTCTACCATCAACATTTGACTCCCGTTTATTAAATCACAGTCTTTTACAAGCTCGCTACTTTTGAGAAACTCTGATTTAATTTTTCTTATGGTAGTTCGTTTAATAAATCCTTGTGAGTTTCCTTTGCGAAACAATTCTAAATTAGTTTCAGCGGCCAAATCCAGAGCGACGTTGTGGCAAGCAGTTCCCTCCAGTCTGTTTTCAACATTTCGCGTTTTGCTCCTCTTACTTGCCTATACATACGGTTTACTTTATGTGAACTAAAGACTTCACCGATAACCAAAATATCAAGTACTGATTTTCTTATTTTAAACTTGTATTTGATGTCAGAGTTCTTGTTGCATTGCCCGTAAATTATAATTTGATTTGCATTACATTTCGATGTACGAATTTTTTGGTAAGATATAATGCAAGGATTACTAATACCTGCTAAATTTTAATCAATCGTATAACGTATTGCTTCACGGCTTACACTGTCCATTTTTATGTTTTCTGTAAGAAATACGGTTTTTATTAGCTTATAATGGATCTCTCCACCATTAAATCTTCTTTCAATATTTGGTTTTAAAATTTTAGCAACATCTTCGGTTGCATAATTAAAAGCACAATCTGGATTCAAATCACTGCAATAACTATAATTTAAGATTTCTACGATGTTCTCTACAATGTGTGCCCTTTACAACCTATAGAGTCACTATATGAGACACACAACGTTCTTGTTCCAAACGAAATTCGTCGATTTATTAACATTCAAAATTATTTTGCAAGAGCCCTACGGCTCATATCAAAATGGCACTAAATGATTTCAATTCCGCAATGTATGCCCTTTACAACCGATATATTTAATATATGAGCCAATCTCTGAGATTCGTGCTATTTGGTATAATAGAGAACAACATCCTTGTTCCAAACGAAATTCGTCGATTTCTTAATTTTCTAAATTTTTTTGCAAGAGCCCTACGCCTCATATCAAAAGATCAAAGTGGTGCTAAGTTCTTTGATTTGTTGAAAAGTATATTGGAAATGAATGCTAGAAACTATTTGAAGCTTGTTTTATTTGAATAACTATATTTTTGTTAAATACAATGTTATAAACATATGTCCAAAAATTAATTTTTTCTATAATCTCAATTTTGTCCAAAAAATTCACAATGTATAATTTTTGTCCGAAAAAGTGTCCAAAAATTTCACACCGGTATCCTATTAGAGTTTGCGTTTAAGTTAAGATCTTCATGTGGATTTTTAATTTCATTCGTTGCCAAAGGGATTTAATCGTATTGACCTGTTTGATTTTCGGATACAACATTTTTATTTTCTAAGCTGGTTGGAGTAGATCCATTTTGGGTCTTTTTGGTTTGATTAATATGAGAGGTTATTATTATTAGCGTGATGGGTAAGAAGATCTGAATTTGTAAGTAAATTTACTGGTTGACTTCTCGGTTGATTCAAAATTTGTTTGTCTGGTAATTGTAAAGATTGATTTTGATTTTCTTGGATATTTTTAGATGCAGATCGTGTAAGTATGGACCAATCCGACAGTTTTATATGGCTTAACGAGTCAGCGTTTTTTATTGAGGTGCTTGGCTTATGAATGATGGAAATTCGTAATCTCTGAAACATAGTTGCCAACATATTTGACGAGGCCATTGGATTTCTAAATTATAAAGCCATAAAAGTGCTCGACCAAATTGCTAGATCGGTAATTTTGTTCAGCTGAATTTAGAACACGACTTGTATAAGCAATAGGAAGGTCAAAACCATCAAATTCCTGTGAGAGTATTGTCCCAATAGCAAAAGTCAACGTAAATAGTTTTGTAAAGTCTGGCATTCGCAGTACTGGAAAACTTATAAAATATTTTTTTAACGAATGAAATGCCTCTTGGCATTTTGAATTCCAATCGTATGGGGTATTCTTAGGTTTAGCAATACCGGAGAAATTTGAAATAAATTTGCAGTATCCGCCTAGCCCAAGAAATGATTTTATTTCAGTTGAATTTTGTGGTACTGGAAATTGTTTTATTGCTATAATTTTTGATTCATCGGGCATGATTCCACTTGGTTATAGTCGTCACAAATATTTTCCTGTATCTTGATACATAGATCAGGTATGTTTGTATGTGCTATAAGGTCTCCTGCAACGCACATGAAAGATGATAGAAAATATTTACCGTCAATGTGTGTTGGTGGTTTTAGTATATAAATTTTTTTTACTTGTATGCTGGTGTGGTTCATCTCTTTATGTTTCTCTGTATTCTTGAAATCATGTATTATACATACGAGCACAATGAGATTTTGTATATTCGACTTAAACAGGATTCTTATACTTTGTATAATGGAATGGGTTCGAGTCGAATTGGAATTGGGAGCTGTCTTATACATTTCATTTAGAATGCTTTATTTAGGTGGGATTAATAATAAGTTTTTTTACAGGTTCTACAAACTGCATCAAATTGATTTTAAATTGATTTTAATTTAATTAATAGTATAAATTATTAATTAACTAACTATATAAATAAAATGCTAGTTTGGAAGTGTTAGTTGAGTTAAGTTGGGTTAAGATTTGTTAGTAGTATTGTTTGAGTTGTTGACGGGTACACAACAATTTCAAATAAAGCTAAAAATAAAATAAAATTTTATGTAAAATAGCCAAAAATAAAAAATAAAAAAAAATAAAATAAAAAGTTAAAATTTCAAGTAATTAAAGTGCAATGATCGAACAAAAATACAAATATTAAATTTGAAAATACATAGGTAAATGAGTGTGAAAATATTTTTGTGAACATTTAATTTGTGTCGTGGACAAAATTTTGTGAAGTATTTATATTTAATTGTCATTAAACAAAATTGTAAAATAAAAAAGTATATATCATCATTTTCATTTACTAACACATATAGTGCAATAATTGAACAGAAAAATAATATTAAATTTCATGGAAGTGCAATAAACTGTATTTACAACATTATAATGTTTCAAAGGGAATCTCAAAAGATTGATTGCGCTATCTGCAGAAATATCTTTCATCCGTCTTGTGTTTCATTAAACGAAGCGGATGTTGAATTTATTCGGATAGAGAAAAAATCTTGGAACTGTTTAAGCTGCTTACAGAAAGCTAAATCATCCAAAAATAGTGATGACAGGTTAGCGTATCCACGGGCCGTAAGCGCATCTAATGCTATTTATGAGTATGAAAATGCCACCCTTATCAAGGTGTTGCAGGAGATTACGCAACTGAAACAATGCTCAGTTGATAATCACAAGAAATTGGAGGATAGATTCCAGACTTGGGAAAAGACTTTGGAGCGAATAGAAAGTCTAGCTGCAGAAAATAGTTTCCTGAAAACTGAATGTAAAAAAATGCAAAAAAGGATAGAATTTTTAGAGCAACAACAATACGAGAATTCAATTGAAATAGTTGGAGTTTCATCATCTGTAAATAAGAATTTAAATGAAACCATTTTGAACATTACCAACAAAGGACTGGATCTAGCGATTAGTGAACTTGAAATCGACTATGCTTATAGAAGGAAGACGTCAAATGGGAAACTATGTAATGTTATTTGTGTCAAATTTTGCCGCCGTCAGGTGAAACATAAAATTCTTGAAGCAAAGAGAAAGAACAAACGCTTAACGGCTGCAAGTTGTGGTTTAAATTCTAATGGCTTGATTTATGTAAATGAAAGCTTAAGTTTTTACAGAAGACAACTATTCCTACGTGCTAAAACGGTTAAAGAAGAAAAGGGATATAAATATCTTTGGATCCGAAACTCAAGAATATTACTAAGGAAAATGGATGGAGGTGATGTGATTGTTATAAGTGACATGAATGACCTTGATAAGTTAAAATAATTTTAGTTTAATACTTAATTTTAATGATCAATGTAACTAATTTAGTACAAGGTCAAGCATGTTCATTTGTAAATCCAGCATCATCATCTAGTTCTGATAATGAAAAATCCTTTTGGATCATACATCAAAATGCGCGTAGTCTTCGTAAAAACAGTGATTCAATTTTTGCTCATTTTACGTCATAAAAAATTTTACCAGATATTTTATTCTTCTCTGAAATTTGAATAACAAGTGATGAGGTAAATTCTTAATAATTTTAAAATAGTTGATGGTTGTAACAACAATTACTCAGCTGGTGGTATAGTTGCTTATGTGAAAAAAGGTTTTCCTTTTAAGTCTATAGTTAAAAATTTGGTTACGGCTGATATTTTGCAATTAAACTTCAGTTTAAATTCTGAAGTAATCTGTGTGGTTTGCGTATACCGTTTTAATTTCCACTCAATCAGTGATTTTATTATGGAGTTCTCAAACTATTTAAGTGTTATTAACTCAAAAAATTTATTTATACTGGGCGACTTTAACATAAACATTTTAAAGTCTATTTCGGAATTTAATGATGTTGCTTTGGTTTAAATTCTCTAATAAATGAGGCTACTCGAATAACTAAACTGACAGCTACTTGTATTGACCATATTTTTGTTAGAATGAAACCTCTATCAAAATTATATCTTAAAGCTGAGGTTTGTTTCTTACACCTATCCGACCATCATTTAATTTCATTAAAAATTGATATGTTTTCGAATAATATCAAAAATTCAAATGAGACGCGTACAATTAAAAATATTAATTATATTAAATTAAATTCCTTGTTAGTGCAGGACCAACATTTATTAATGTTGCTAGACGATCCTAATGAGATTTTAAACAAATTTATAAATAATATCACTGCTAAAATTGAAGAATCATCTTATTCTGTCAAAATGCTTTTGAAAGATAGGAAAATTAAGTGCTGGATGTCTAACAGCCTTCTGAAAAGTATAAAAGTCAAAAATAGATTGCTTCTAATTGCTAATAAACATAAAAATAATATTAAACTTCAGAATAAAGTAAAATTCCTTCAGAGGAAAATTAAGTTAGATATAGCAACCACAAAAGAACAATACTATCAAAATAAATTTCAGCATTCTAAAAAAGATTTAAAAAGTCAATGGCGTTTATTGGATGAAATTGTTGGTAAGCAGAAATTATTTTAACCAATTTCTGAAATATTAGATACCAATGGTGTTGTACTAACTGAGTCACTTGACATAGCAAACGCTTTTAATGAATATTTTGTTGATGTTTCTATCAACCTAAAATCAAAAATCTCTAGTACATCATATGTACCCAACAGAGATGGTAACTTGCTAAAACATAATTTTGAATCTAAGACATTTTTCTTTTCACCAATATCCCCGTCTGAAATTTTGAATTATATCAATAGTTTGGATAATTCCAAATCATCTGGCATTAATAATTTAAGTAATTCTTTAATCAAACAAATTGCATCATCTATTGCTTATATGTTGGCCCATATCTTCAATCTCAGCCTTGATCGTAGCATTTTTCCAGATTACTTAAAAATTGCTTCAGTGGTACCGTTGTTCAAAAGTGGTAACAAATCAGAATTAACCAATTATAGGCCCATATCATTATTCTCAGTTTTTTCAAAAATATTTGAAAAATGTATTAAAACAAGACTACTACTTTTTCTAAACGAGAGATCATTTTTCTCAAATAAACAATATGGATTTAGAGAAGGACGTAGCACTGAAACTGCCTTAAATGATTTTCTGAGTACTACAATTGATTCACTAAATGATAGCCTTAGTTCAGCGGCTAACTTCATTGATTTGACGAAAGCTTTCGACACGGTTGATCATGAGCTTTTATTGTATAAGTTAAATTGTGCTGGTATTCGAGGCAGAGCTAATGATTGGTTCCGGTCTTATCTTATGAACAGAAACCAAACTGTAAAAATTTGCGGAAAATATAGCAGTTTTAGAATGATCCACTGCGGCGTTCCTCAGGGTTCAGTTCTTGGCCCCATATTATTTTTAGTGTACATTAATTCCTTATTTTTTTTAGACTTGAAAGGATATATGATTGGTTTTGCCGATGACATTGCACTTACTTATAGAGGAGCATCAAACCAGTTAATTGCCCATCAAATCAATTACGACCTTTTAATTTTAAGAAAATGGTTGGATTTGCATTTTATGGTTCTAAGCACAAAATCAAAAGTAATGTTTTTTAAATTATATGGTCCTATAGAGATAAATTTTGAAATTATTTACCATTCTACTAAATGTATGAACTATAAAACTTACAATGTCTCAGCTGAATTATCCAGTTGCTGTAATGAATGTAGCAACATTGAAATTGTCGAAAACTTTAAATATTTAGGAGTTACGTTAGATACAAGACTTGGTTTTAAAAAACATATTGAAAATCTTCAACATTACATTTACGCTTGTAATAGAAAATTATATATTCTTCGCATGCTTTGTTCCGTGTCAGTTCTATTACAATTTTACTACAGCCTAATTCAGTCCAAACTACAATATGCTATAATTATTTGGGGTGGTGTTTATTCGACATCTCTTTAACCGCTGCTAGTTGTGCAAAATGCATCCATTCGCATAATTTTAAAGAAACCGCGTTTAACATCTGCTTTGCCTTTATTTAAATCACTAAAGATTTTACCGTTAAGATATTTATATGTTTTTAAGGTATTAAAAATGTTCTTTCTTCGTAGTGGTAATCGTAGAGTAAAAATTACGAGATATAACTTAAGGACTTTGAATAATTGTGACTATATCACTCATTAAATTATAAAAATCAATGTATGCCTGGTTTTTCTAATAGTTAAAATATAGTACCTATGGTTACATCGATTATATAAGCCTTTGTATAATCGATTATATAAACATTTGTAAAATGTAGTAGCATAATTAAAATCGTGTAGGCTTAGCAAATTTGAAATTTGACAAAAGAAAAAACAACAATTCTGTTTATATATGTCAGTTTCCAGTTATAATGCAGCAACAAATATCTATAATAATTGTACATTTATTTATAATTATTAAAATTGTAACTTTTCTATTTAAATTTATTGTTTTCTTTATTCAAGATATAGTCTCCTGTATACCACACGACAATGGATAATTTTCTCTTATTTCGACGTATTGCCTTTGCAAAACACCACTCGACCTTCGGTCTCGTGGTGTTTCAGGCAATACGTCTCGTATAATCGAAAATTTTCGATCGTCTTGTGGTATAACATACGAATATCCCATTCTCAAGAAAGAACATTTCAGAAAATTTTATATATCTGCAGCACTAGTAATTTTTAATAAGTTGCCAGTAAACATCAAAGAAATTACCGTTACGTCCAAATTTTTAAATGAAATGAAGAATTGGTTGTTTAATATTACTGACATTGAATCTTTGTTTACAGTTTTAGTTTGATGAATGGCGATAAATTGAATATGCTAGCTATTTTGTAAATATATTTTTTATTTTTTCCCTTCTTTTATTTGTTGTACCCAACAACAAACATTAACTATTATCTAAGCTTATGATAGGGGGTTTCCAATACTGATCGTTTATGATCACGGAAGATTATTAGTACTTTTTAAGTTATTTTGTCAATAATTTCTGACTTTTATATATTAAATTAGTTATTAATTTACTATTGTATAAAATATTTTAGTTTTTATAAATAGTGTACTGATTTTTTTGTAATTTAATATTATGTAATTAATGGTTGGATGAATAAAAATAAAATAAATAAAAAATAAATTTGATTTTAACACATTATTATTATTATTATTATTATGGGGGGCCATGCGGGCGATCAGCCACTTCGCACTGCGACCTAAAAGATCTATTATGCTGGCCCCTGCTTAATTATCCGTCCAGTCAATATTCAGGTTCTTAATGAACCTGACGATACTGCCTCCCGGTACGTGATACATACTATCTGGGCTTATTGCTCTCCCTCCTAGATGTTTACTACAGCATGTAGTTCCGCTAGAAAGACGGTAGCATTGGAGCTCAAGGACCTCGAGAGGGTTGTCCCACTCCCGTATATTCCTACTCCTGCCCCGTATTCCGTTTGATTTTACTCTTACGAGTTGCTCGGAATTGCAAATCACCTGTAGGTCACCCAGCTTTACTACAGGAAGGCTTAATAAAACTGGAGGGTGCCTGGTATCCAGAGTCCGCATATTTTGGGCTGATTAACCTATCAGCCATTCATCTTTCGGCATATGCTGTTCCACCTTAGATTAGGGTTTTTTGTCAAGGTTTTCTCCTTTAGCGCCGTACTTTAGCCTTTGCCAAATGGCCAAAGATGTGCCAAGTGGCCTTAGTTACCAGTGGTTGCCACGAGGAGGCAGTACGTACACTTGCGAATTGTGAACAGGTTACCCCTTACACAATTGTACTCATCACGCAGCTGCCTAATGACAAGACCAGAACAGCACACGTGATGCGCACCCTACTGGAAGGTTGCGGAGCTGGTAGATTAATCTACTCAACTTTGATCCCCCCCTCCAATAGACGCCAAACCACCCTTGTAATACCCATACTCCAGCCGATTTTTTCCAACATTTTGAGGTATTCATTGATAATGAGGTATTCATTGATGGATAGTATTGAAATAGATTTTAACTTTAATAGATGTATGTCGTGGTTGGTTTCATATTGGATTTTATGTATAAATCCATAGTATTTATGTATGTCTCATTCGCTCTTTACATAGATTCTATTAAGGAAATGTACTATATTTTGTTGGTTTTTGTATTATAATGTACAAACAACAACAAAAAAGAGAATTTTTTTCGTTGGTTTTGATACAGTCGTCACAAATATTTTCCTGTATCTTGCTTGATACATAGATCAGGGTGGTCATTTTGTGGTGCTATATCACACTTTTATATCACTAGTGGAGACTTTTTTTGTGTGATATAAAAAAAATGGTGAAAGTCTACAAACAGATCCCTGCAAAATGAATTTTAAGGGGAAAATGATGAATAAAAAATGATAAGTTGACGTTTCCACAGAACCTCAAATGTGATTATATGAACATTTTATATGAAGGGCTATTTATGTGGTGATAAACTAATACCCAAATACATGTGTTTTATATGGAGTTTAGTTGAAATGAGCTCTAATAAAGGTATCAAGGGATGAATGAAATTTACATTGACGCGAAATTTAAATGAATGATATTTGTTAACAAAGTGATCATTTATATATTTTTGAAGTAGGATTGATGGGTTATTGTTAAATTTACAAGATGGCCAAAATGTGGGGATTAACAATTATTTTGGTTTTGTGTAGTTAATTAATTGTTATAACAATTATTTTATCGGAGCTCCTAATAGCAGGGGAGGAAGAAAAATTCTTGAACAAAAGTCAACATAAACCATCTGACATAACCCCACAAAGTGCAAATACATAGTGGTCAATCTTTAAACATCAAATTCTAACAAAACAAAGGCTTTTCTAGTTGTGTTTCAAAAAATTTAATGAAAATTGACATGATACGGAGTGCAAAACTGAATTGTTGATTGTCAGGGGACTAATTAATATGTTTTTGACATAACATGGCTAGAGGGGCCTTTGTTTTGTTGGAGTTTGATGTTTGGAGATGGAGCAGTGTGTATTTGCGTTTTGTGGGGTTGTTCAGATGGTTTGTGTTTATTTTGTTCAAGAATTTTTTTTCGTCCTTTCTAGGCAACTTTAACAAATAATTTACTACACAAAATTGGAATAATTGTTGATTTTTATATTTCGTTTTTCTTGTAAATTTAATAAAAACCTAAATTAAAATAAAGCTAATGTGTGGTAACCAACAAATAGAAAAGTAAAAATAATATAAAAAAAATTCTAAAATGGAGAATCCAAATAAGCCGTCGAAGATGTCATTGGATGGCAATTTATCAATAAATTGGGCGAAATTTAAAAAAAGTTTGGAGATTTTTTTCAAGGCAACGAAAATGGGTGAAATATAGGATGAGGTGAAAGCAGCAATATTAAAAAATTTAATTGGCGATGAGGCGTTAGATTTGATCGAAACCGCGTTGGATTTAAAAAACAACGAGCTGGAAGAGTATGATGCAATAATAAAGGCATTGGATAAATATTGTAAACCGAGAGCAAATTTGTTATTTGCAAGAGATAAATTTTATCACAGGAAATAAATGAGTGGCGAACCTTTTAAACATTTTTATCGAGATTTGAAAAAACTAGTGACTTCTTGTGAATTTGTTTTACAGGAGAAAGTAATGTTAGGGGATCGTATAGTTTTTGGAGTGTGTGATCAAGAATTGAGAGAATTCTATATTAAACAAGAAAATCCGTCACTAGAAGAGATACATAGAAAAGCGGTGGTAACCGAAGAAACCAGAGTGATTACAAAAGAGGTTATGGCACATGTGAACGAGGTAAATAAAAAACCAGGTGTATGATTTCAGATGCAGAATACAACGAATAAACCAGTAAATGGCAGAAGCGGAAATACCAACCAAAGTGCCAACAATCAACAAAATAAGAATATACCAAGAGGTATTAGTTTCAGTGCTGTCCAGGAGATTAATTGCAACAGATGTAAGAAGAGTCATAAGATACGGGAATGTCCAGCTTTTGGAAAAAATTGCAAGCGTTGTGGGATCAAAGGACATTTCATGGTAGCATGTAGAAAGATGGTGAAGGATTTGAATCAGGTTGGTACGGTAGACTCACTGGTGGATACAGATGAGGTATTGTATGTAGGAGCCGATCGGGATTAAGAATAGCGTTATACAATTTAAAATAGATACCGGTTCGGAAGTAAATGTTTTGCCTATTAGATTCTCCCAGGAATTAAAGTTAGATATTAATAATTTGCTGATAAATGAGGTCAAAGGTAAAGTTAATCTAGAATGTAAAAATAACAAGGGAAGGTTCATAATTGAGTTTTATGTGGTAAATGAAAATGCGTGTGCTATTTTAGGATTAATGTCAGCCAAATTGATGGGTTATGTTGCCATAAGAAGTGTGTCTAGTTTGACACAGGAAAATTTTTTAATAAAATATAAAGACGTATTTGAGGGTATTGGTAAATTTTCAGAGAAATACAGAATAGTTATTGATCAAAAGGCCATACCATTTACGAGATCGTGTAGATACAAAATTAAAGGAAATGGTAGAAAGTAAAATAATTGAAAAAGTTGAAGAACCAACCAATTGTTCAATTCGCGTATGTTTAGACCCAATCGAATTAAATAAGCAGACTATTAATGAAAGTTACTTGATTCCAGTTTAGAGGAACTAACGAGTCAGTTAGGAGGTTGCAAATATTTTACGGTATTAGACCTCAAAAATGGGTTTTGGCAAGTAGGGCTTGATGACGAATCAAGTAAGTTATGTACTTTTAGCACGATGTTTGGGTGTTTTAGGTTCAAGCGTTTATCATTTGGTTTGAAAACGGCACCGATAGATTTTCAACACTCAGAAAAAAATCCTTTACAAATAATAGGAATTCTTATTAAACTAATTATTTTTTACTATTAAAATTAGTCAATGCGATTCTTCCTATTATTTTTATAGTTTGAAAACTATAAAATTTATAGGGTCTTCAGAATATTGTTTTCAATAGTTCATACCATAAAAAATTGATGAGATATCTCATTATTTTCATTGAGTGTCGAAACATACTATTGAACCTATTATATTTCCTATTCATTTAATATCAATTATACTATTGAATTAATGTGACAAATTTATATAATTAATACTACGGGCTATTGTTTTAATTATTCTACAACGTTAAAATAATAGTTCTTACTATTGAAACTTCATAAGATATCTCATTATTTTATATTGAAACTATTATATTTCCTATTAATTTAATATGGATGATACTATTAATTCAATGTGACAAATTTATAAGATTAATACTGCAGACTATTGATTTATTTACTATGCAATGTTAAAACAACAGGTAATACCATTGAAAATTAATGATACATCACATTATTTTCTAACGATACTAGTAGAAAATACTATTGAAACTATTATACATATCTCCTATTAATTTAATATGAATTATACTATTAAACCAATGGGATAAGTTTAAATTTTTTACACTACAGACTTTTATTTTAATTCTTTTGCAGTATTATAATAATTTGGTTGGTACCATTGAAAATTAACGAGATATCCCATTATTTTCAAATTTTATTGGAAGAACATACTCTTGAAATTATTTTTTAATGAAAGCGATCCTATTACCTATAAGTGTGGCATTAATTCGAGGATTTATTGTTTTAAATCTTTTGCATTATCAACAGTAAGTTCTAAATTATTAGTATACTTACACTTTTATTAAAAAAATGTTCGATTCGGTGCTGAAAATTATATAAACTTTAAAAAACAATCTGTGAAATATAATAATCACTCTATATTTGCTGATAAATCATCTTCATTTTGGGCTTTACCATTTATTAAAGTATTAATACATACAATACAAACACTTTCCAAGTTTTTGGGTTGGGAGTATTCCATTTTCGTTTAATTTCACAGAAATAATTTGTAAATAAAAGATTTTATTACTTCAAATATCATATTTTATTAAAGTTGAAAAGTTGAAAGATTAATTTACAAAATTATATTATACATTTTATATACGTGTACATTAAAATAGTTTTCTACGAAATGCTTTTTTACCATTATTAAGCAAATGTATATGTATAGGCGGACCTTCAAACTCAACAACTTTTTTTAAAAACGTCTTTTTATTGTTCTTATTTTCTACAATGTATGACTGAAAATGCTCACTAAAACAAGATATATGCCACTGACTACAAATGAAATATATGGTTTCGTTATTTAAAACCATTTCTTCTATTTCAAAAAGCAAAATATTGTTTAATTGTGATTCTGTCATAAAAGTTTTATACATTTTTCCCCTAAATATTAATTTTGCTACGCAACGCGCATCTTTTAGATCTATTAGGCTCTGATCAATATTCTTGTAAGTTCCGCTAATGTCAGAAACTAAAATATCATGTTTATTAAAAATTAAATCTTCCTCAAAAAAGGTTTGGTTTGAAAGACTGTGTGCGAACTTTATACCAGCTTTAATCGAAAGGGTATAAGGAATATTGACTCTAGAATTAGTGGACTTTGCTGAGTTTTTATAGGGTTTATGGAGCGCTTCGAATCTCATACTCCACAAATGTTTTAATGGGCCACATTTTCGAATTGCCGTAGGATAATGCACCAAAAAATGAAATTTTGGTTTGAGTGTGTCATTAAATAATGACATATACAATGAATTGTGCTTCGATATAAGATGTTCTAAGGAGTTTATATTATATTCGTTCAAAGCAGAAAGCAAAACTAAATCTATTATTTTTATTAAAATTATTAAATATCCCCATACTGGATTATTCTCGGGTACTAAGTCACCAATCATCAATGGAAAATAATTAATAAATGTCATTGTCTCACGTGCAGTCATTTTTAAGGAGTTCGATTTCAAACCCGCCATCGTTATCGGTGGAGAAATATTGCCAATTTCGGTTTGTCCGTAATCAAACATCTGTTTGCGAAAGTTAAAGCATTCCAATGAAAATAACTTCAATTTATCAATAAAATATATTAATATTTTTGATAGAGCATATCTAAAAATGCCTTCAAAAAGGTCGTGCATAATGTCATAACAAAAATTGTCAATAACATGAAAGGACGGAATTTCATTAAAAACACATTTCTCTCTGATTCCCGTGGTCGTTTCATCGTTTACGGCTATATCAGAATTATAATTGAATATGTCTCGGATTGCATTTCTTTGCTCTGTAATATCTCCCTGCATTTCAATTTTCTTTCTTTTGCAAGATCGACAGTAAAAATTCGAATTGAAACTTTTTGAAAACCCCAAAAATGTGTTAAGGCCCAAATTATCACCTAAAACTAAGGCTAATACAAAATGAACATGTGATGTTGTATTATTGCCAGCAATAGTCACACCTGAAGTTGCTAGTTTTATTATTTGGTCAATAAAAGGTCTTAATGTATAAGCATTCCCGAAAGCTGATCTATCCTTAGTTTTAAAAAATCCTGCGACAAACATATTGTTGAGTTTGGATAAATGGTGTTTCGGTATAGTTGGAAAGGAGTAATAAACTCCACAAACAGATTGTTCTTTAGCGTGTGAACCTAAAGGATTATCAACAGCGAAATCGTCTAAATATAAGAGATAAGGTATTGTTTATTTCCCATTAAACGATTTAATTTTTGATTTTTGATTTCCAAACGCTACCATTTATCAAATTGCAAAATACTCCAGGACGGTTGTTTTTAAAACGTTTGTGTTTTCTAAAGTCTGCGCTAAAATATTTTTATATTCAAAAAACTTTTTGAACTGAAATTCTAAAGGCATTAACATTCCAGTTGTTTTATTTGAATCTATAGTTGGCGAATTATTTATAACTATTTTACAAACTTCTTCGTTGATTATATACTGCAATGGTGTTTTATAAAGGCCTTCACGTTCCAATTCTTTAATAAATTTGTATTCGGTATTAATGTTTTTAAACGGATAAATAAATTGTTGTAAAATATTTTGGGCTTTTGTTCTATTTTCAGAATTTTCAATTAATGGTAAAATTTTTGATGAGATCACATACGCTAAAGGGTTGGTAATTTCCGATTCTATTGTTTTTATTACATCAGAAACATTTTTCCTATTAAAATTATTGTTATTGTGTAGATTTAAAGCAAAGTTTATTCCATTAAATATATACTGTGAATCAGATATTTCCATTTCAGGATCTTCAGCCCTTAAAACGATATTTGATAAATTTTCTAAATTTTGACTATCCCCGTATTTTGTATTCATGTTGTCAAGTTGGATACCTGCATGATTGTATTCAGTGCTACATGATGGTCTACTATAAACTTGATTGGTACGTGGATTATCAGATAATTTATTGAAAACATTCGTTAAATTATTATGGACTCTGTCCAGATGCCTTTTAAAAGAATATAAATTTGCAAACATTTGGGAGCACTCGTTTTGCATACAGCGAATATGTTCATGTTTTTCAATGATATGGAACGATTTTATGTGGTCAGTTAATATTTTTGATGAAGAAAAAGTAATAGCGCATAAAAAACAGATAAACATTTTGATGATGATGTTATTATAATTCCAATTTAAGATCAATTTTGTCTTAACAACTGCTTTTATTCAGAATGATTGTGGCGAAGATAATTTATCAAACTTATAACATTAGAATTTTTTGTCGTGTTAAAATTATAAAAAAAGTTTTCAATAAAACAAAAAACATTTTTGCCTGCGATTGGATAATTAAAATTCATAACTTGGAACAATTTAAAAGTGGTATCCAAACATTTCAAAAAACTGGAGAATTTGTACAATATTCCATCGTAATATGTAAAAAAACTTTCTAAAACAGTCAAGTCTGGTCCTACAGCAATGATTATGGGTTGAAACGTCATACCTTTGTCAAAAAATTTTGTTTTTAGTTTCTCCACTTTTTCTTGGTACTGTCTTACACTTATGCAGTGAACTAGTGTTGACTCCTGACAGTCAATAATGCTCGGCTTCCACTTGTTTTTTTTTGCTGGTTGATGGAGTTGACACAATTGATGATTGCAAAATTGAATGTAACAGCATAAAAACTACGCAGTCCTGAGAGTCTGAAATAAATAGATTTTTTAAAAATTTTAAATTTTAGAAAACATTAGTTTGTTTAAATGAAAAATAAGAAAATGTGTATTTTTGAATATGCAATTTTCAATGTTATCGTAGCTGGGTAATATTTTTACTTGGAACTTAAAAATGATAACAATGTGGACATAAATTACCCCAAAAAAAAATTGTTAATTTTTTCATTCCAAGTACCATCTAGACTAAACTATATACTGAAGAATGCAAACAACAAATGTTTGATCCAAAAACAAAAATTAGTTTAATTTTTGTTGATACCTTAAACGTACGATGTGTTCCGATTTACTTAGTTTCGTGAAATGCGGCTAATATTCTAGTGTATACATATTTAACAGGTTCAGATTATAAAGTTTTGGTAAAAAAAATGGGATAATTTGTTAGAAATTTTGAAATTTAACTTACTGGTATCAATCTCTTTCTGCAAGGCCTTAAGTAAACTACGCGATGTTTTATCCTTTATGTTTTCCTTAAAATATGAAATGACGCCTTTTTTAAATATTGGCCATTTGGTATATAATTCCGATGAGTTTTTTGGGAAAGTAACGTTGTAGTCAATTTCAACCTGGTAAACGTTTTATAAATTTATAATAATTGTACTTATAATTAAAGTTCAAAATAAATTACCAATGTATGCCCAAGACTATGCTTAAAAAGGGGCCATTTTTTTAATATGTTTTCACCCTCCGTTAAAATGTCTCGTTTTATAATGTTTAAAACTGATGTCCATTTTTCTTCTACATCTGCCCACGGTTCATTGTTGTGGCTCAGCCAAATGATGGTTTTTTCTTCGACGTCTGTGGCCGGTATTTCATTCGTTAAATTGGTGTCGTTACCTTCAGTATGCGGACCTTAAGAGAGTTCATTAAAAAGGTATACTAGCCAAAATTTTAGTTGTATTACCATTCTGGTTTCCGCTTAGAGAATTTTCGAGTTTCCTTATTTTCACGCGTGCGTTAACCGCTTTGTCGTATAATTTGCCAATAGGATTCAGTCCACGACCTCGTTTCCGGAAGTAATAATCCTGTTATAAAAATCAAAGAAATATACAAAATAAAAAATATAGCAAAATAGGCAAACAGGTCAAACCCGATTTAACGAATAAGGCACAAACATTGTTGATTACGTAATATAGGACGTTTCTTTCAACATGGATGTTTTTAAAAAAATATGTTTTTAAATCTTAGGAAATCTATAAGGTTTGAAAACATGTTTTTAAAAAGCATCAGGCATTTTATCAGAAATATCCGATTTTACAAAATCAAATTTTTGTCACGAGAGTGAAGTATATAACAAATAACAAAAATATAAATGTATTAGTAAATACACTGTAAAATAACATTCTTATTAGAAAGAAACCTGACAACAGTTAATATAGATGTATATAAAATATAATTATTATAACACATATCATAAAAATAATTTACTATACTCGTAGTTAACAAATTGTATTTACTGAATAAATTATAAAAATAAAATAAAGTCTAATAATAACAACAAAAATATATTTAAAAACTAGCTAAACTAGACTAAAACAAAGTACGTACATACATTATATGACAGACTTTAAAGATGTCTACGTAAATCGGAATATGCCAACACATTTGTCTGTATTTTGTAGATATTTCGTAGTGGGCATCATGTTAGCGTGACCCTCAGTTGACCATTGATCTATTTTACAAAAACGTCGTACCATATACATTTTTATTTCATTGGCCAATATTCGATGACCATTAACAGGCAATCGCAGAGATGTCTACGTGAATCGGAATATGCCAACACATTTGTCTGTATTTTGTAGATATTTCGTAGTGGGCATCATGTTAGCGCGACCCTCAGTTGACCATTGATCTATTTTACAAAAAGGTCGTACCATATACATTTTTATTTCATTGGCCAATATTCGATGACCATTAACAGGCAATCGCAGAGATGTCTACGTAAATCGGAATATGCCAACACATTTGTCTGTATTTTGTAGATATTTCGTATTGGGCATCATGTTAGCGCGACCCTCAGTTGACCATTGATCTATTTTACAAAAAAGTCGTACCATATAAATTTTTATTTCATTGGCCAATATTCGGTGACCATTAACAGGCAATCGCAGAGATGTCTACGTGAATCGGAATATGCCAACACATTTGTCTGTATTTTGTAGATATTTCGTAGTGGGTATCATGTTAGCACGACCCTCAGTTGACCATTGATCTATTTTACAAAAAAGTCGTACCATATACATTTTTATTTCATTGGCCAATATTCGATGACCATTAACAGGCAATCGCAGAGATGTCTACGTAAATCGGAATATGCCAACACATTTGTCTGTATTTTGTAAATATTTCGTAGTGGGCATCATGTTAGCGCGACCCTCAGTTGACCATTGATCTATTTTACAAAAAAGTCGTACCATATACATTTTTATTTCATTGGCCAATATTCGATGACCATTAACAGGCAATCGCAGAGATGTCTACGTGAATCGGAATATGCCAACACATTTGTCTGTATTTTGTAGATATTTCGTAGTGGGCATCATGTTAGCGCGACCCTCAGTTGACCATTGGTCTATTTTACAAAAAAGTCGTACCATATAAATTTTTATTTCATTGGCCAATATTCGATGACCATTAACAGGAAATCGCAGAGATGTCTACGTAAATCGGAATATGCCCTCATATTTGTCTGTATTTTGTAAATATTTTGTAGTGGGCATCATGTTAGCGCGACCCTCAGTTGACCATTGATCTATTTTATAAAAAAGTCGTACCATATAAATTTTTATTTCATTGGCCAATATTCGATGACCATTAACAGGTAAATTCTTAATTCATCCCTTCTTGTTTTAAATTTGTCTATTTGACTATTATTAATAATATCATAGTAGTAAGTTAATTTCTTGCATATACTTATATTGACGGATTTACTAGGCGATCCGATTTTGTTGCAATTGTGAATTTTTTTAGGTCGTCATGGCATTCCCATTGTCCATTGGGCCTCTTTACATATGATGTATAATGTCCAACCCCACCCTCAAATGAAGAATGATTGTAGTTAATTACCCCTTTCAAAAATACAATTTCATTAATTACAGTTAATTGATGTTGTATTTCGGATAGCTTAATGTTATACACTTTCTCATTGTTCAATGGTTCTACGTCAATAAGTAACATCCCATTCCGAGATTGTATTTTTTTTTTCAGTGATGCGCTTTAGACACTTTTGGCACCTGGCATGTGGTAATTGAATTCTATTTTGTATCGTTTTAAAATCTTAATCCTTAAAGTTAATATAGTCAATTCCTAAATACCAAACATCTCTGGTAATTTTGTCGCATGCTTCGGAGCAAATATATTCGATATATATCGTAGGACCCATTAAACTTTTTATAACGTGGAGTATATTGCAAACTGCTGAAAATGATATACCTGATAATGATTTTGTTTTCGAGGATATCCTATCTGGGAAACAATTCATCAATATGTCGCTTCGTTTAATGTATGTCTCCTTTTTAATTCCATTACTAATCAAAAAGGTTATAAATTCAAAATAGCTATTATCATTTGATGACTGAAATACATTTTTATAATATTCTAAATCTATTGCTAACGAGTAGTAGATAAAGAATCAAATGCACAAGTTCCAGAAACGCTTATTCGTATATTTTCCTCGTTTAAGTAACAAAATCCATTAGATAATACTAATAGTTTCGGATTTAGCATTATTTTCGTTAAATCTGTTTCAACTGTGTCGGCTGTTAATGCTCTGTTATGTTCCACTTCAGCAATTTGTTCTTTATCTAAAATACTTTTTTTAAAGCGCTTTTTATTGATCTTATTTCTGAACAATTGTTTTGAAGCGTATCTTTTAATTACTCGTTGCCCGATATGTTTTGGAGAAGTATAAGTTGTAATTTTTTTCCCCCACATTTCTTCAGGATTTGCCGTTACCTCCAGATTAATAGGATCAGATGATAAATCCCTTTTTTTACGTTATTCTCAATTTGCCTTAATTTCGGCGTAGATGGCAGTATTTCAGAATATTTTATTCTTGTCAAAGTATGATCTATTTTTTCTTTCATCAAACTTACAAACCTTCCTATTTTTAAGCGTTTGTTGTTCGTATATTGATTTTTTACTAATTTGAACCAATTTTCAATATCGGCATTAGATAAACGACCTGGAATTTGTAATTTTTTTGACAGGCAGGTTGTCCACAATGGCAAATAAGAAAAATATTTTTTTATCGTAAACAAAACAAAATCAGGATAGTAACAATTATTTGTCTCATTGAAATCATCTATTTCTAATTTTTCAATTTTAGCGACAAAGTTTTCATAAATTTCTAAAAATTTATGATAAAACGGACTGCTTTCATATTCTGCCTGTTCGCCTTCTAGATCCATTTCTCTTTCATTTAGATTAGAAGATATTTCACCAACCTCTGAAAAACTCTGTGTATCGATTGAAAACAGATCCTTTGTGAAAGTTTTAAAAATATTAAATGCTTGAACAACGTCGTTTGACACGATCGGGCTACAAAAAATAATACAATATATTTCAAATAGTTGATCAATATCTTTGATGTTCGAACAGTTTAAAATAGCACAAAAAATATCCAATACCAAATTTCTGTGATCCAATTTAATATTGCTGCATTTTTTGGAAATTTGTTTGGCTATTATATTAGCAAAATGAGAGCAACAAATAAATATATTTATTTTATCATGCTTTGGTTGGTCATTGTTCATTAATATTCTATACGTATATTCTAGGTATCCTGCTATACTCATAAAATTTATCGAGTGCAACAATGCAATTATGGAAGCCCATGACCAGTCGACCACATAGCATCTTGGTACATATGATTTCGAAATTTTTTGCATTTGAGATTGTAAATCAATCAAAAATTTTGTTATAGTTTTGGAGTCATGTTGACTTGAAACCATTTCACCAATCGGAACTACAATTTTATTGATTTTAATCACGCACGCATAGTATAGAATTCTTTTAACATTATGGGCGCAACATGTTGGATGTCTCACCACGTTCCCTGTAGCATATGTATTATGACGGGCTTATATTCACTAATTAGTTTTAATTGACGATCCCGAATCATAATAATATTTAACGGATATGAAAAAGAAAATATATATTTATTTTCTTGGCCTTCGATTACACTTTTTTGATACATATCCATTAAATCACAATTAGATATTAGATCATCTTTTTTTAAAAATTCCGATCTAATTTTTTTAAGTACATTACTCGTAGTGATTAGTTGCGTATTGCCCTTTCTTGCCAGTTCAATATCTGAATCTTTCAGCATGCTCAACTCGTAATTATGGGGAGTTTTAAGACTTAGCTCATTCCTTAACGTTATACGTCGTTTTCCTCTAACTTGGTTAAAAACCCTTTTACCCGAATGAATTTCGATTTCATCACCACTTACAAAAACTGACAACATTTGTTTAGTGTCTATCACAAATTTATATTTTTGGTTGTGTGATAGATATTTGCATTTACCATAAATAACTACATTTTGATGAAATGAATTAACTAGGTGTATTGTTCCGAAAGAAATTACACAAGTGTTTTTAGCTTGAATTAATGCTCTGTTAATTGAATATCGAACCTCTTCTTTAGATTTAGGTAACTCCACCATTTCAGTTTTAAATTTTAGCCTCCATTCAGGTTTCTTATCAGAAAGATCTATTTTTAACGGGGCTAACGAAACAGTGTCGGTCTCGTTCTCACTCGATAAACTAACAATTCCATAGATATCTGTATCTATTATTGAAGAACCCTTCTGTTTTGGTGGGGGTTCGGATTCAGAATTTAGTAACTTATAATTTTCAACCAAATCCGAATTTGGTATAAAATAATTTGGTTTCGTGACGGTTGCACTAATGGTTTCAATATTCAGTTCTGATGGTTGAGAATAACCTTCGACTTGAAATGTTTTGGTAGGATCGCTTTCGATACTATAATCTATCATTTCATCCGGATTAGGAACAATAATCGAAACATTATTTGTTGCTACAATAGGTGCGCATTGACAATTTGTTTCATCTAGTATCATTCTTTCGATACTCTTTACAACCGTATTTTTGCTTTTTTTCTTCCAAATTAAGCAAATATTAATTCTGTTCTTTAATGAATTTTGTACACCCAATTTGCCACAAATTGCTTTCATTTCAGAATTGCCAGTGCGGGTCAGTACATCTTCTGAAAAACCTAGCTGATCTAATGCGTCATTTAATGTTTGTTGAGAAAGAGCAGACTTTTTTTTCTTGTAATTATATTTGAGCGAATATTTGGTAGCCATCTTGTTATAAAATAAATATAACGTAAACAAATAACCCAAAAAAAAAAACAAATAATAAAAATTCGTTTTTAGCTCAAATTACAGAAAATGTAATAAAGAAAACAAAAACTAGAACCGGTAATAAAGCAAATCCAAATATGTTTAAGTCAAGGTCAATAATAAAATAGCGGGTAAAGAATATCCAAGAGAAAGCGGAGGTAGGTAGTTTTGAAAAAAACTTTTGATAACACAATAATAACACAGTACAAAATCTGAAAAACACAACACGATATTAACAGCACGGAGGCTAAAACAGAATTGAAAGAAATCAGAAAAAAAATTTCCTTATATACTAAAACGATTTTTTTTTTTACTTGTTATATTTTAATGTTCCCAAATTGCTTTTTGTAAAATACATACATAAATTATTGGTCAACTGAGGGTCGCGCTAACATGATGCCCACTACGAAATATCTACAAAATACAGACAAATGTGTTGGCATATTCCGATTTACGTAGACATCTCTGCGATTGCCTGTTAATGGTCATCGAATATTGGCCAATGAAATAAAAATTTATATGGTACGACTTTTTTGTAAAATAGATCAATGGTCAACTGAGGGTCGCGCTAACATGATGCCCAATACGAAATATCTACAAAATACAGACAAATGTGTTGGCATATTCCGATTTACGTAGACATCTCTGCGATTGCCTGTTAATGGTCATCGAATATTGGCCAATGAAATAAAAATGTATATGGTACGACTTTTTTGTAAAATAGATCAATGGTCAACTGAGGGTCGCGCTAACATGATGCCCACTACGAAATATCTACAAAATACAGACAAATGTGTTGGCATATTCCGATTCACGTAGACATCTCTGCGATTGCCTGTTAATGGTCATCGAATATTGGCCAATCAAATAAAAATTTATATGGTACGACTTTTTTGTAAAATAGATCAATGGTCAACTGAGGGTCGCGCTAACATGATGCCCACTACGAAATATCTACAAAATACAGACAAATGTATTGGCATATTCCGATTCACGTAGACATCTCTGCGATTGCCTGTTAATGGTCATCGAATATTGGCCAATGAAATAAAAATTTATATGGTACGACTTTTTTGTAAAATAGATCAATGGTCAACTGAGGGTCGTGCTAACATGATACCCACTACGAAATATCTACAAAATACAGACAAATGTGTTGGCATATTCCGATTCACGTAGACATCTCTGCGATTGCCTGTTAATGGTCATCGAATATTGGCCAATGAAATAAAAATTTATATGGTACGACTTTTTTGTAAAATAGACCAATGGTCAACTGAGGGTCGCGCTAACATGATGCCCACTACGAAATATCTACAAAATACAGACAAATGTGTTGGCATATTCCGATTCACGTAGACATCTCTGCGATTGCCTGTTAATGGTCATCGAATATTGGCCAATGAAATAAAAATTTATATGGTACGATTTTTTTGTAAAATAGATCAATGGTCAACTGAGGGTCGCGCTAACATGATGCCCACTACGAAATATCTACAAAATACAGACAAATGTGTTGGCATATTCCGATTCACGTTGACATCTCTGCGATTGCCTGTTAATGGTCATCGAATATTGGCCAATGAAATAAAAATTTATATGGTACGACTTTTTTGTAAAATAGACCAATGGTCAACTGAGGGTCGCGCTAACATGATGCCCACTACGAAATATCTACAAAATACAGACAAATGTGTTGGCATATTCCGATTTACGTAGACATCTCTGCGATTGCCTGTTAATGGTCATCGAATATTGGCCAATGAAATAAAAATTTATATGGTACGACTTTTTTGTAAAATAGATCAATGGTCAACTGAGGGTCGCGCTAACATGATGCCCACTACGAAATATCTACAAAATACAGACAAATGTGTTGGCATATTCCGATTCACGTAGACATCTCTGCGATTTCCTGTTAATGGTCATCGAATATTGGCCAATGAAATAAAAATTTATATGGTACGACTTTTTTGTAAAATAGACCAATGGTCAACTGAGGGTCGCGCTAACATGATGCCCACTACGAAATATCTACAAAATACAGACAAATGTGTTGGCATATTCCGATTCACGTAGACATCTCTGCGATTGCCTGTTAATGGTCATCGAATATTGGCCAATGAAATAAAAATTTATATGGTACGACTTTTTTGTAAAATAGATCAATGGTCAACTGAGGGTTGCGCTAACATGATGCCCACTACGAAATATCTACAAAATAAAAACAAATGTATTGGCATATTCCGATTCACGTAGACATCTCTGTGATTGCCTGTTAAAGGTCATCGAATATTGGCCAATGAAATAAAAATTTATATGGTACGACTTTTTTGTAAAATAGACCAATGGTCAACTGAGGGTCGCGCTAACATGATGCCCACTACGAAATATCTACAAAATACAGACAAATGTGTTGGCATATTCTGATTCACGTAGACATCTCTGCGATTGCCTGTTAATGGTCATCGAATATTGGCCAATGAAATAAAAATTTATATGGTACGACTTTTTTGTAAAATAGATCAATGGTCAACTGAGGGTCGCGCTAACATGATGCCCACTACGAAATATCTACAAAATACAGACAAATGTGTTGGCATATTCCGATTCACGTAGACATCTCTGCGATTGCCTGTTAATGGTCATCGAATATTGGCCAATGAAATAAAAATTTATATGGTACGACTTTTTTGTAAAATAGACCAATGGTCAACTGAGGGTCGCGCTAACATGATACCCACTACGGAATATCTACAAAATACAGACAAATGTGTTGGCATATTCCGATTCACGTAGACATCTCTGCGATTGCCTGTTAATGGTCATCGAATATTGGCCAATGAAATAAAAATTTATATGGTACGACTTTTTTGTAAAATAGATCAATGGTCAACTGAGGGTCGCGCTAACATGATGCCCACTACGAAATATCTACAAAATACAGACAAATGTGTTGGCATATTCCGATTCACTTAGACATCTCTGCGATTGCCTGTTAATGGTCATCGAATATTGGCCAATGAAATAAAAATTTATTTGGTACGACTTTTTTGTAAAATAGACCAATGGTCAACTGAGGGTCGCGCTAACATGATGCCCACTACGAAATATCTACAAAATACAGACAAATGTGTTGGCATATTCCGATTCACGTAGACATCTCTGCGATTGCCTGTTAATGGTCATCGAATATTGGCCAATGAAATAAAAATTTATATGGAACGACTTTTTATTTAAAAAATTTTTTTGGGTTCCTATAAAAATAAAACATATGTATATCATTTCCTCCCTTTTGTATATTGTGTAGCACTTTCCTTAAGAAATATCTTTAACAGTGTAGTTACTATTACATGCGAAATATTTGTAAATTCTTATTGGATTTGTATACGTATATGTTATTTTTTTTGTTATAAACTTCACTCTCGTTTTTTGTCTGCTTTTCGTTAAGTCTGGGGCGCTATTTCTGAATACGATATGAAAAAGAATCAATGAGATTCATATTGAATTTTAAATACGAATCGTACGAATCTGATTCAAATCAAATATGAATCTCATTGATTAGGTTTCGTATCGTATTCAGAAATAGCCCCTGATTATTACTGTACTAGTAAAAAAATAAATTTTAGTGACAAATTACGAAAAAAACTGGCGTACACTACATTCTAAAGGAAAATCTTCTTTAATAATATTTGTGATAAGCACAATATCATTCATCCCCATTGCAACATTTTCCATTGAATAGTGGTCTACAATAATGGAAATTAATGTTTTTCGGTGTAAATCGGTTAATGAATCATGCTCTTGATAATATTTTATTATTTCATTTCCGCGTTCAGATTTTGCTAATAATTCTTTGAATTTTGAATTATTTAATTCTATAGTAAAACTAGATGTCGAAGTAGCGCTATATGATAAAACCGAATGCTGTGCAGAGGATTGACATGAAGGAGAGCAATGTCGCTCAATCCATTCTTTTGTAGTGGTGGTGATTGATAATGTGCCTGCCTAATAAATAATTAAATATAGAGTAGGAAGTATAAAATTAAGGTTAAATTGAAATTAATATTTTACACTTCGTCTCCAAATATCCAGATGGTATCTCAACTTTGCCCTTACTCCTATTTGCTCAACCGGAAAAAGGTCTTCTAGGTCCTTTTCCGTTAAGACAACAAGACTCTCTATATCAATCCCACAAGCTTTATATAAGAAACAATAAAAAAATCAAAATAAAATAGTAGTATGTATAATGCTGTAAAATACACCCATAAATTATTATCACATAAGGAGCCGCCGAATAACGTATATTTTATCTTGTGTTCGGTTAAGCCGAGAACAGCGCTTCAGTTTACCATTAAGTCGTAAAAAAACTTCTTCTGCCAATCCAAATTTTTCGCAAATTAAGGATTTTAACTCCACATTATCGGTTTCGAAGATGGTTGCTTCATCAGCAGTTATGTATGTATGCAGCAGGTCTATATCCTCCATTAGGTCAAAAAGATGGTTATTGTTATGCGGGGTATCCTGTATAGCGCATTTAAAATAATTTAGGAAAAACGATAGTTTACAAACTACACTAATAAAATATACGATAAATAAACATTCACTAATACATACCTGTTGCAACACAACATATTATAATTATTGTTGAAGTCATCCATCGCATCGCAGAAGAACTCTTCCTGATAATAATGAATTCACATCTGCAAAACACAAACAAACATCAATCAAATTAATCACAACAACACAATTTTTAAATACTTAGCCTTGAACTTGAATTTGTTGTCACCTAAAATACAGTAAAATTTATCATTTTTATTAACTTTTAATTTCTAATCATAAAATATTTAATACTTATCTTGTTAACTTTTTAGTAATTATACTTATTCATTTCATTATTCATTTTAAATCTTGTAACCTGAAATACATAATTAATCCATTAATTTATATAAAATTTAATTATAAAAAATTCTTACCATATTATTGTATTTGTAAACAAATGGCATTTGACAATTCTGTAATTGATTAACATTTATGAAGATAGTAGTAATTTGCGGAGCTCAATTAGAATAATTAGTACGTTTCATGTTTATGGATTAAAAGCTTATTAATGAGCTTTAACCCTCTATTGGGAATTAAATGAATTAAAAACTATTGTAAACTACTTCTTAAAGCTAAAATAAAATATAATCATTCTCTTTATCATCAACCGTGGAAGCGATAACATCAATTTTGTTACACGTAATTTATCTTATAATAAATAAAATTTGTCAGCCATTTGGTGATTTTATTTTACTCCAAGTCATTGGATAATTTAACTGCTGCATTTTCTACCATTGCGATCGACTTCAATCTTCTCAAATTGGTTATCGAGGTAAGAATTGCCGTTCGTTTATGAATTGTGGCACGGTATTAATCTACAAAGTGATTTGCGAGTTTAACATGGTCCTTCGAGCCGGATTTAAAAGCCGGGCACGTGGAATTATATAAACTTCCCTTCGTTAATACATCTTAGAAGAGGAAGTGCTTTACCACTACCAACGCTTTTATTAAATTTAAGTTACTACGCTACAATATTTAATTTTTATTTTACAATAATTCTCAAATTTATTATCTACAAACAATATAAGCTATAATAAGTGAATTTTGATATCAAGTGAATTAATTATTTTAAAAGTGAACTATATTGCAAATAGTGAAATAATAAAACTTTTTAAAGATTATAAAAAAAAAGGCAGTCTAACTAACGTGAACTATTATAAAAACAGTGTTTGTGCATTCCGTTAATATCGCGAATTAAGGTGTTGTGCAAAAATGGCTACCGAAAGTAAACTTGTGCAGAAACGTGGTCGCGTCTTAGGTTCTCTAACTAAGGCGGCCACATTCGTTGATAATATTGATGACCAAACGGAGACTGAAGAGATCGAATCAAGGCTACAGAAACTTGAGTCATGGTGGGAGGAATTTTATGGCATTGAAGACGACTTACTCATGATCCCGCAGCAAACCTCGAAGGCGGATGAATTCGAAACCAAGTTTTTTACTACTCAAGCAGCTTTGAGGCGTGAATTAAGGAAGCGGAGGCCAATTGAACAATCTAATAACGATGATTTAAATGCCACTTTAAGCAATATGTACTCGCAACAAAAGTCATATTTCGAATCATTGCACAACAAAACGATGAGTCAAAGCAACGAAATCAAGCTGCCGAGAATAAATATTCCGCCATTTAATGGAGAGTACACACAATGGCCGTCTTTCAAGGATATGTTCGAGGCTACTGTACATAAGAACGACTCAATATCACGTGTTCACAAGTTCCAGTTGCTGAAGGGACTGCTTCAAGGAAGCGCGGCTCGACTAATAAACCATTTTTTAATTACTGATGCCAGTTATGTAGAAGCATGGGACAAGTTGAAACAACGCTACGACAAGAAACGTACGATCGTAAGCACCATAATTCAAACCTTTCTTGATCAGCCGGCTATCCATTGTGCTTCATCGAAATCATTAAGAAATCTCACAGAAACATCGGATGAACTGCTTAGGGGATTAAAAGCTCTAGGGCCAGAATGCCAATCTCGAGACCAATGGGTTTTACATCTGTTACTCAACAAAATGGACGATGGAACAAAACAACAATGGGCATTACATTCTGTTAACATCGATATGCCAAGCGTGGATGATTTCATCAAGTTTCTCCATCAAAGATGTGACGCGTTGGAAAGCTGCAACATTACCACGAAGCCAATTAAAAGTTCTCAAAGGGTATCGCACGTAGTAACCGAAAAGATCGAGTGCATGTTTTGCAATAAGCCACATCCGTTACACAAGTGCTACAAATTTCAGAGATGTGGCCTAGAATCACGAAAAGGCTTCATCAGCAAACATGAATTGTGTATTAATTGCTTGAGAGCGGGGCATTCCACAAGCAACTGTCCATCAACGAATACATGTTTTAAATGCAAGGAGAAGCATCATACAATTTTACATGATGATAACAATGGTCACCATCAACAAGCAGTTAACCATGCCATAGTAAACAAAGATGTTAACTCAAAGTCACCGAGCCCCGATTCGTCAGTACATTCATCCGGGTTACAAAATTACACAAACACAAAGGTTACGGTTGCCGGAAAGAAGCAAGCAATATTACCAACGGTTATTGTGTCAACCAAGGATATGCTGGGCAATATTCATAACGTTCGGGCTTTGTTAGATTCGGGATCAGAATCTACGTTTATTACTGATGCGCTTACTAAGAAATTAGGATTGAAGCGCAACCATGCATACATCACCGTCAACGGATTAGCTTCAGTGTCAGCAGGCAGAACTAAGGGACAGGTTAACCTAAAATTAAGCTCCAGATATGACGCAACCAAATTTGTAGTAGTGGACGCTTTAGTACTAAGTAAGTTAACTAATTATCTACCTTCTCAGACAACTATACTACAGGAATACAGTGAGGACCAACTGAATGGAATTTGTCTAGCTGATCCAAGATTCTATGAACCAAATTCGATCGACATGATTCTTGGTATTGACGTCTTCTATGAAATAGTGCATGAAAGGCGGAGATTACTGCAGCCAAACCTACATTTGATCGATAGTACATTCGGATGGATTGTTGCTGGTTCTTCTGAGCAAAACCAGAATTATACAACCGAGTGCTGCTACTTAATTCAGAAAGATGACGGGGATATTGGTCAACTATTGCAGCGATTTTGGGAAGTGGAAGAAATCTCAGCTGATACTCCTATCAGTCACGACAAATGCGAAGAACACTTTTCCAACACTCATCAATTCGTAGACCGGCGTTATGTGGTCGAACTACCTATAAAAGACAATTTTGAGCATTTGGGCAACAGTTTAAAGGCGCCGACAACTCGAATGATCGCCATGGAACGCAAATTCAAGAAAGACGTGCAGCTCAGAGAGGAACACACTAAGTTTATGCGAGAATATTTAAAACTTGGACACATGACACGGATTTCCTATCGTGAATTAGTCAGTGAAAAAGACAAGGCATATTATTTACCTCATCACGCTGTGTTTAAACAAGGCATCACATCCAAAAAACTACGCGTTGTTTTTGATGGCTCTTGTAAATCGAGTTCCGGACTATCTTTAAACGACGTTCTGATGACAGGTCCAACAATTCAGGATGATCTTTTTTCCATCCTGACGAGGTTTCGCAAACATAAGGTTGCGTTTGTTGCAGATATAGAGAAAATGTATCGGCAAGTGGCAGTGCATACTAAACATCAAAACTACCAGAGAATTGTATGGCGAGAAGATTCAAGCAGCGAGATGCAGCACTTCAAGCTGAAAACTGTAACATACGGACTAACCTGTTCGGCGTATCTTGCCATAAGATCTCTGCATCAGGCAGCAAATGACGCTAAACAGTTGTCCCCCAATTTGGCCATCACCATCAAATCCGATTTCTACGTAGACGATTTATTGTCGGGTTGTGACAATGTTCCAGAAGCCATTACAATGTTTCATGAATTATCAACCACTTTATCGCATGCCGGTTTCTCACTACGCCAGTGGAGCTCAAACAGCCCTGATTTTTTAAGTGAAATACCTTTAGAAAAGCAAGGGAAGGATTGCATCTTGTTCGAAGAATCGGGACTGTATGTCAAAACATTGGGAGTCTGCTGGTTGACCAGTGAAGATGCTTTCACCTTCAATGTTCCACAACTGTACTGTGAACCATCAACAAAACGTCAACTGCTGTCAGAGTGCGGTAAAATTTTTGACCCGCTTGGCTGGTTATCTCCAGCAACAGTGACGTTCAAAATATTACTTCAGTCACTGTGGCTGACAAAAATTGGATGGGACGATACATTGCCAGATGATATTAATCAAACATGGTGCGCCGCAAGAAACAATTTAACATGTCTTTCAGGTATACGCATTCCAAGGTATCTTCAAATGCAGACAGCTTGTCGTTTTCAGCTACATGGTTTTTGTGATGCTTCGGAGAAAGCTTATTCAGCGGTTGTTTATGCGAGATCAACCAATTCCAACGGTGAAAGCTCTGTTCATCTAATTGCAGCTAAAACGAAAGTCTCTCCACTAAAGCAGCTGTCAATTCCCCGTTTAGAGCTATGCGGAGCTGTGCTACTAACCAAACTACTCAACAAAGTCGCAGTAATTTTTGAAGCTCCAGCTGATTCGGTATATGCTTGGACGGACTCTAATATTGTGTTGGCCTGGCTCTCAGATGTTCCGAGAAAATGGAATTGTTTCGTAGCCAACAGGACGAGCTATATAATGGACAAAATACCAGCTAGTAATTGGCAACATGTACCGACGAAGTTAAATCCTGCTGATTGTGCGAGTCGAGGTTTATCACCAAAGCAACTAGCGCATCATAAAATCTGGTGGAATGGTCCAGAATACCTGCAGAAATCAGCATATTTTTGGCCAAATAGTGACAATGCAACCAATTTTGTTGGCGCTCGCAGAAAATTGGGTGAATTTTTCGCAATTGTGGCTTCCCAAAGCCACAATGAAAAGGTATCTGCTTATCTAGGCACGGAAAAAATAGAGTGGCATACAATACCTCCTTCTGCTCCACATTTTGGGGGTTTATGGGAGGCGGGAGTGAAGTCAATAAAAACTCATATCCATCGAGTACTAGGCGAATCAGCTCCTACATTTGAGGAAATGCAGACACTATTGGTCCAGATAGAAGCAATAGTCAATTCTAGACCATTAACACCAATGAATGACGATCCTGACGATTTGCGTATTTTAACACCAGGCCATTTTTTGATCGGTTCATCGCTTCTTGAAGTACCAGACAAAGGCACAAACGACGTTATGCTGAAATTAAATGAACGATGGGAACTTCTGCAAAACATGTCAAGAGGTTTCTGGAAAAGGTGGTATTTGGAATATCTCTCCATGTTACAAAAAAGGTCCAAATGGCAGCACCAACAGCAGAACATCAAAGAAGGCGAGCTCGTCTTGATTAAAGAAGACAACGCTGCTTCGCTAGCATGGGCTAGAGGTCGAGTCATCAAGGTTCATCCTGGTCAAGACGGCAAAGTACGAGTTGTCACATTAAAAACCAGCACGGGTGAATTAAAACGTCCAGTGACAAAATTATGCAAACTAAATATCCAGTAGTTAAGCAAATAATTGCTTAACCGGGGGAGTATGTTGCAACACAACATATTATAATTATTGTTGAAGTCATCCATCGCATCGCAGAAGAACTCTTCCTGATAATAATGAATTCACATCTGCAAAACACAAACAAACATCAATCAAATTAATCACAACAACACAATTTTTAAATACTTAGCCTTGAACTTGAATTTGTTGTCACCTAAAATACAGTAAAATTTATCATTTTTATTAACTTTTAATTTCTAATCATAAAATATTTAATACTTATCTTGTTAACTTTTTAGTAATTATACTTATTCATTTCATTATTCATTTTAAATCTTGTAACCTGAAATACATAATTAATCCATTAATTTATATAAAATTTAATTATAAAAAATTCTTACCATATTATTGTATTTGTAAACAAATGGCATTTGACAATTCTGTAATTGATTAACATTTATGAAGATAGTAGTAATTTGCGGAGCTCAATTAGAATAATTAGTACGTTTCATGTTTATGGATTAAAAGCTTATTAATGAGCTTTAACCCTCTATTGGGAATTAAATGAATTAAAAACTATTGTAAACTACTTCTTAAAGCTAAAATAAAATATAATCATTCTCTTTATCATCAACCGTGGAAGCGATAACATCAATTTTGTTACACGTAATTTATCTTATAATAAATAAAATTTGTCAGCCATTTGGTGATTTTATTTTACTCCAAGTCATTGGATAATTTAACTGCTGCATTTTCTACCATTGCGATCGACTTCAATCTTCTCAAATTGGTTATCGAGGTAAGAATTGCCGTTCGTTTATGAATTGTGGCACGGTATTAATCTACAAAGTGATTTGCGAGTTTAACAATACCTTTAAATAATGATGAATAATTGCTTAGGTTGCATTTACCGTTAAATTGAGCCAAACACAATGATTGTTGATTGACGATTGTCTCAAATTAAATGTTAATAAAAAAAACTGTTTTATTCCGTTACACTTTTCACTAAACGAAATGTTTGTACACATGAATCAAAAAACCACCTTTAGTTTTCTACAAATGATGTCCCGCGAATGAACGTGTACAACTAGAACACGTGCTACGTTATTTCGAACTCAATAGTTATGTCCAAAATTAATTTAATAAAAAAAAACTGTTTTATTACGTTACACTTTTTACTAAACTACTTGTTTGAAACATTAATTAAAAAATCACCTTTAATTTTAATTTTTAAAAATAATTAATTTTAATACGAAAAAATCACGTCCAACTTCCATAAATGGTATCACACGAATGAACATGAACAACTTGTATAAGAGCACCGTTATTTTGAATTGGATCTATCTGAAAATCTCATGAAAACAATACTACGGATACTATTAAATATGCATTTAACAGAAAGTCCCATTAAATTAATATGAATATCTATGTTTTTATATGTATTCTACAGTACGTAACATTAAATCAATAATAAAATCGTATGAAATTAATACTTGCATGCTAATGAATAACAGAATTATTGAACACATATTTAACGATTTGAAAATTATTGTTTGCAAATAATTTTATAATTGATTTCATAAAGTATACTGTAGAATACCTATATGCTAATAGTACGTAAAACAAGTTTTTCTAATTGATTGAATAAGATAGACTAAATGAGCCGAAGCAAAAATAAACATTTTTTGATAATAAGCCTGATAAATTTAACTTATTTAACTGAAGTATTAGCAGTATTTTTATTGATTTAAAATAATTACCAAAGATACAGCTTAATCAATTAAGAAATTAATTCAGAACTATCAAATCTGCAGTACGTTTCTGAGAATGGTCATTGTAAATGTGAGAAAGTGGGGTTTCTCACAGTGTGGGACAGTGTTGATTGATATTTTACGAGATAAGTTCAGTAACTGAAATTTTCACGAAATGGCAATGTCAATTGGTACCAGATCGTGCGACATAATACTCCTAGATTTCTACTAATTAATTATATGGAGGGATAAGTTCATGCTGATAAGAAAGATCATTCATACTAATAGGGATCTTAAGAATTACATAATGCGGGAAGTTGGTGAAATCGAGACAAATTTATACAATAATGTCTTTTAAAACTTTGTAAAAATCATGGTTGGTTTCCAAAATTTCAGAAGAGGTCACTTATTACATTTTCTAGTAAATTGTTTACCGAATCATGCAGTTTCATTTTTATTAAAAAATACTGCAACATTTCCAGTATTTTTCTCGTTTTATTTAAAAAAATAAAATTATTCCATCAAACATGCCTTCTCATTATATAGTAAAAACCGCATTAAATCAGTAATAAAGTCTTATGAAAGCAATAATTTGTATAGTATTAAATACGAAACCAATAGTTAGTCCTATTAAATCAATAATGAAAATCAAGTTTATCATACTATTGTAAATGTATTCTATAGTACACCTAATTAAATCAAAAGAAAATATTATGGAAGTAATAGTGTCTCACCATATAAAACCTTAATAGTACTGTATTGTTAAATCTAAGTCTAAAATACTATTGAAAATATAGTTAAATTACCTTTAAATCAATAGTTTATCTTGTTGATTAAACATTTATAAATTTTTTAACAATTAATAGTATAAAAAGACATGAAAACTATTGAATTAAAAGGAAAAACTTATTATTCCATGAACCATAAAATTAATAGTCGTACTATTGAATTTTCATAAGGTGTTTTTTTTCTGAGTGAACGTATAATAAGAAATAGTTTTGATGATATAAAAGGTGTTAAAGTGTACATGGATGATGTATTGATGTGTGTTAATCAGGTAAAACATTTTGAGCATATAATATCAGGACAGGGTATACAGCCAGATACAAACAAAATTAGGACAATTAAGGAAATAGCCGCTCCGCAGGAAAAAAGTCGTTACAAGGCATTTTGGGAATGGTAAATTATTTAAGAGCATACATTCCAAATTTGTCGGAGTTAACGTCACCGTTGAGTGCGTTGTTAAAAAAGGATGTTGAGTTTAGATGGTTAGATATGGATACGAAAATTTTGAATAAGATAAAGGTGATGATTTCAGCTCAACCTGTATTGGGGCATTTCGATGCTAACAGACCTTAATGGATTTTTCTATAGAGTTGATATGGGTAGTCAGGTACATTGTGTTTACATCGATTTTGAAAAAGCTTTCGTATAAAGTATCACATGGTATTTTACTTAAAAAATGTTTTAGTATTAGTCTTACCGTATCTAACGGAGCGAATACAACAAGTTAAATTTAATGGTGTGCTATCAACATACATTTTGGCTAAATCTCGTTTACCTCAGGGTTCTACTCTGGGTCTGCTTTTATTTCTCATTTTTATTAATGATCTGCTGAAGCTAATATAAGCCAATAATAAAATTTGAAACTTAATATAATAAAATGTGTTGTGGTGTCATATACGAGAAAAATATACCAACTGGTGTTTTCCTATAAATGATGGGTTTTGGAAAGAGTTAGTGAAATTACTGATCCAGGCATAATTTTTGACCCTGTTAAAATTTGACGTTCATTTATTACAAAAAAAAATCAAATTTATGAAGTTTGAACAACTTTATTCCTAACTGACAACTGTCGATATCTATCTATATAAAAAATCGTAATTTAAATCTTATTATAATGTCACAACAGTTTAACCATAGAAGAAGGTTAGTCCCACATATAAAAGGAGTTAAAATATAAGTAGAACAAAAAAAACCTGATAATTATCTTTATATCCCATTTTATTTCAATAAAAATAACAATTCAAATTACGTTCTCTATACATGTTCGTAACATACTATAAAAAAAAATCCTTAAATCCGAACGTTAAATCCCTAAAATTTAATTACAAAATTTCTAATCTTGTTGAAATCTTTTTCCAAAAGTAAAATTAAAAAACTATTTCCCTACATCAAATATTTAAATTTAAATTACCCCAACAGAATAGTAATTAAGATTTTAAAAATTTTATTATAATGTTGTGCTTAGTTAATTTAAATAATAGAAAGTAATTATATATTAATGTTATCAGTAAATCGACATTATACTTATGTGTATGTATGTATGTTTGTTTTGTATAATATCACTATTATGTTTACACAAAGCACATACTTGTCTACATATGTTGATTTTACTATTTCTTATTATAAAACACAAAAACTAAGAAGTAAAATGTGTTGTTGTTTGTGTTTGTTCTCGTTCTCCTTATCAAAATTAATTAGCATAAGTTTCCGCTTTTTGTTGTTGAATTTATGTTACTACATTTCTAAATTTAATGAATTATAATTATGTTTAACATCTTTTTTTTTTGTATATGTGTGTGTGTGTGTGTATGTTTAGTTTTTAACTTTTAATTTAAATCCATTTAATTGCAAAACTAAATAAAAGATTTTCGAATATATTTTGAAGCTCATTTAAATAGCAGAATTTAATTAATTAAATCTAATAAGTAAAATTATTTTGTTTTTGTTTGAATAGGATTAGGGGGGATTATGATAACTACGACTCGAGAACTATTATAGTTAACAAACTCGTTTTGTCTACAAGAGATTTAGCATATCAATTTATGATCTAAATGCAAATGAAGAAAAGGATTCTTATGCGAATTCGCACACAATGCGCTACATATAATCTAGTAAAAATAATTATAACTTATTTAAAACAATGAAAAAATTGATAAATTAAGCATAATTAATAATGGTTGATTGAGGAAAATACTATAAATCGTATGTGTGAAACAACCAATTGATTAGATGTCGAGAGCGATGAGATGCTGGAAAATTTTCAAATCATTGGCCACTTTTGTCGTGCGAACAGTGTTTTCATATCGGACGAACGATTCGATGCTATGATTGATGCGCTAACAGAAAAAGTGTATCAATTTAGTGATGAACAAATTAGGGAAACATTACAAATTTTAGGAATATATTCGGAAACTACATCGGTAAAAAGTCGAAATTTCATTGAGACACGGTCAGCATTGGATGATGTTTGTTGCGAGCGGCTAACAAATTGGCAGGTCGTCTAATTATTATTGATATTTGATTATTGGTATCATCTTCATTTGGCGCGATTATGTAAGTACACGGTTCAAATGTTACGCAAGATCGATCGAAAGATGAGCCAATTAACTCCTGGCCAATTGGTGCAACCAATGTTTGCGGTAAACATTTCACGTAAACCAGTGATCAACAGGTTTAAATTTGAATAACAATTTATTCAGCATTGTAATAAATTGGCAATAGATGAAATTGCTATTATTAGCATGTAATTCTTTAAGACTGAGACGAAATTAAAGGATTTGAATTTAGCTTCGCTGGTTTATCATAGCTTGAGTGAAAATGTTGAGAAGATTCAGGATATTGCTCTAGTGAATATATTAAAAATTTTACGGTACTCATCTGGTCTAACTAGGTGATATTCTGCTAAGTGTAATGAATAAATTAACGCCTTAAATACCACGATTTTTGATAGTGACCTGTTTGCATATAGCGTTATTAGGATCTGATATTCAAGCTTGCCACGACCAATCACTCGAATTAATAATTCAACGGTATTTAACAGATATCAAAACGACGCGTTTGAAGGTTTTGGAACGATTGAGTTTTCTGATTGGACTTTATCGATTCACAGATAAATCAAAAAATGCTCGAAAATTATTGGTATGCATTTTAAATGAGATCAAAGGTTGTGTCAATGAAATAATCCGTCATCCAAAGTGTTTTCCATCAATTATACACCATCTAACCACTTCGAATATTTATTCTGAGGAAATGATTACGTCCCCTCTCGACAACAAATTCATTGAATCAACTTACGGGCGAAATTTAACTTTAGGCCGAGAAATGGTTTCATTGGATGAATTCACACGTATTAATTTGAAATCAACATACAAGGGCAATCAACTTCCAGGCATTTGACGTAAGTAATTTGTAGGTATGTATACGTTTACAGAATATAAATCTCATAATTAGTTTATTTAATTTAATTGAAATATGTTTGTACAAAGTCCTATTCATTTACTCTGTATAATAATTAAGTTACATTATTTTAATTTAAAATGCGAGTGATGATTTTTTAAAGTTTATTCGATGACAAGTTACATTACAGCGGTTGTATCTAAAGTTGTAACATTATTCACCGGTATTACAGTTTTGAACATAATTGACTGAAACTTTACTAAAGATATCCAAATAGTTTCGTTGTGCTACCTGTTTTTTATTTTGGTTCCTGTATACTTCCTTATTAAGCAGCGGATGAAACGGATGAATTGTGGTTGTGTAAGATTTGTATTCATATTATGCATAATGATTAATGATCCTCTCAAATAAATTCGTTCTTACAACAATTATTTAAGGAAAATTAATCCAAATCAAGTCACGCCAGACTTGCCAACTATCCCGTTTTCGACGGATCAGACCAGTTTAGAATCGAATATCGTGCGTTACTATGAATGGGACGCTATTTGTCCCATTCGGATCACTTAATTATATTTGAGCAATTTTGAAAAAAAGGGTAAAACCAAACGTTATCATCATTTTCAGTTCCGCATTGATTAAAATTTACTGATTTCGTGAACTAATTAAGTAAAAATTCCATGAAATGGGCGACTTTGTATAACAAATTGTAAAAAAATTTGAAAGCTTTGGACTTGGAGGTCAAACTTATAAATATAGGGTTTTATCGAACTATTTTACAAAACTAGACACGATGTAAAGGACCACAGCTGTAAACCGCTGCATTGTAAAAATAACATGTAATGTCAGATTCGTAAAAATATGTAGGGATTTATTAGCTCAACATATGTGTAATACACTGATCACGATTCTCATAATTGGATATTAATCGTACCTACAATAAAACGAGGCGGCTGGTCCGAAGAAAATCAGAGTTTTTGCCAACCTCATTGTTCTTATCTCTTTCCCAACAACTTTAGGCAACATACATTTTCGTTAGTATTTTCATACATCACGCCACCACATGCAAACACTTTTAATTTATAGTATATTGATAAAGAAGCAGAAAGGAAACTTACGACCTACACCTCGGTGATAACCATATTCTATATACTTCCTATACTTCACAAAGTTTAATTGTACTAAGATAATAGTTCAACTTACAGAACTTTAAAATTTTTGGCTGATTTATTAAAATTTGGAATATTATGATCTAATTAATTTTATTAAATGGCAGAATATCTCACAAACATATGTACTGATAAGTTGGTTCGTAGTTTTCATTTTTTACAAATAAGTATTAAAATAAATGTGGCGGAGTGAATAATTGCGGATAGACGGTCAATGATATAGAACCCTATAAAATATTTCTAATGAAAATTTTTTAGATTTTTTGAAATTTTGTTTAAATTCAGGCTATATTCGACAGCCACTTCAAACATATCAATGGGATGCGGAAATTCGATACGAAATATTTTTAGTCAGACGAAGATAGTACACCGAAATTAGACCAATCTATAACAGTATAATAACTGCCGTGTAGTAATTGCTGTGAAACCACCGATAGGAGTGCTCATGCCACTGTGTTGTGTCAGCGTTCCGTTGATGCACCAATTTAAGTTCAATTATCGTTTCTTTTTTGGAAATGGCCCGTATAATTGGGAATCAGGGAGGTTTTGTTAACAGGAAAGGTGATTTGAATAGTCTTGGTAAAGATTATTCGAGGATCATTGAATTGGTATCGGAGTTTCCTAGGTACCAGTCTTTAATACGTCAAGTTTGAAATTCGAAGATAGGGTTCACAGTGTTTTGATTGTCTGACCGCCTTTCCATTGCACGACGCTGTAATGATGGGTCTGTGACGATGTCGTCGGATCGCAAATTGCGTAGATATGTACATATTCAACGTTTTTCCGTTTCACGATACATCACCGAGTCCGGTATTGACACACGGATATTTTTGGTCGGCCGATGGATCAATGACGCCATGATCCCCTGTTGTGTCGGTCCAATAATTGTTTTATAGTTTGACGGATATTTTTCTTTAATTGTGGGTCACAGTTTTTAGCCTTGGATGTAGTAAGTGCAAGAGGTACTTGATATCGTATACTACATTACATTGCAAGAATATTTGAGGTAGTGATGAAAACGTTTCAGCACTTTTTGGTTGCTGAATTTAATTATGCCAAAGTGTCATAGTTGTTCAAATATTTTTGTCTGATGGTATGGTTGTTATAAATTATACTTAATTATATATAATTGTTAGATCGTCTCTAAGCTACAGAAATATTGGTGAAGTCTCGCTCAACACCCAGAAACTCCAAGCATCCAGCAGCTATGTAGCGTTGAAATTGTACTGTCTTGTGATATCTATGTTATTTTATTTAGTACTAACTAATTTATATAAGTTAATTTCTATTAATTAAGTAGTAAAGCAATTTAGTTTTCAGACTAACCTGGGAAACTCTATTTGAGTTTTATTAGTGAATATCATATATAGGTACATGTAGTACTTAACTAAACGATTAATATTTTAAACCTTTTGCGTAGTATACTATATAATAATTAATTTAAACATTATTAACTTAGTAAATAAATAAGTAATTTAAGCATTATTAATATCCTTTCGCAAGATCTTTAGGAAATTGCCGATTAGTTTAATTTAGTAGTATGGTTAAATATATAAAATATACATTTTTTCAGCTTTTATTTTTGAATCTAGTTGCAGTAGGTAAACCATTAATTAACTATCTACAGGAGAACGGTAGCCAATGAAACAAGTGCTGTGAATTTGAGTTATAACTTTGCAAATTAAAATTTTTAAACATTCCCTTAGAATTTTTATTGTTGATGTTGAATTATTCATATGTCTTAATATTATGGTGGAGGTTGGTATTGATATTGAAGTGGGTGTTGGTATTGGTGTTCGTATTGGTGTTAATGTTCATACTTATTGGTATAACTATTAATGATAGTTTTGGTATTAGTATTCATATTGGTTAGTTAAAATGGTTTTAGTTTAGAACACTCCTGAGAAACTCGACCAAGATGACAATGGCTGAGATGACAGCACGATGGCCCGATGCTAGTTGGTTGAATGATTGTCAAACTATTAATGGTTATTTATATGTGGTACATAGGGATTGATCTATAATTTATTTCAGAGAATCAAATTTATACTTAATCAATTTTAAAATAGTTATTATAAAGAATTAATGCATATTTTAACGATCGAAAAGGATTCTTATGCAGTACCAAATAGAGATTCTTCTTATAAATACTTTCTTAACCAAAATAATGTATTACTAACTTTACCACCGTGCCGAAAAATCATTTGGTTGCCATAGAGTAGATTGCATGTTGGAGTGCGTACAAGATAGTTTCTTTTATTCTTCCATGTGTCCTTTTTAGGACGGTAAAAACTTTTCGACAATTTGACATAGTAACATTTAAAAAAAATGCGCGTAATATTCAAACCTTAGCCAGAACCATTAACTATGAGCCTATTAAAGCTAAACATTTTACGATTTGCCACTGAATCACGTCCAGAATTAAGTAGCGAATAAGAAAAATTAATTTTTTCATAATCGACAGTTTGAGAAGATAGCGACGTTGTATTCGTATACGAATCCAATTGAAATTACACGGATTTTTTCACTTCTCGTTTTTTACTACTATATTGACGTTTAGATATTTTTTGTAATTTATTGCGCGGTTGGTATATCTGGAATAAAAGAAGCGTTCCTTAGTTTTTTTAATGTGTTCCAGATTAATGTGTATGAACTGATTGTGGTGGTGAGCTAATGTAAAATAAATATATGTAAGAATAAATGAGCGGGCTGCTACCGGAGTCCGCCACAAGTGATTTCCCCTCCCTAGGAAATGATCGAATGAGTAGTGCCAATACGGAAGATTTTGTCTGTTTGTTGGCTTGAGGTTCCATATGCTGGTTTTTTTCGATCGATTGAAATGTTGAAGTTTTTGCCATTAATCGATACGATGTAATGTTTTCGTACTCAACGTATAACTTTATACGGATCTTCGTAGGGAGAAGTTAATCCCGTGCGAACCTCGCCAGTTCTAATGAAAACAAAATCACAGTTGTCGAGTGATTTCGGAACAAAAATCATCTTGTTTGGATTAACGAGTTGATGACTGTGTGGCTGGTTGTAAAGATGAAAGAGGATTTTCGATGAAGAACTCACCGGGCAGCTTTATAGTTTGACCCTAAATTATTTAAGCTTGTGAGTACAAGCTGCCGATGCAAGTGTTCGAACATGACATTGAGTTGCGGATGGTAAGCCGTTGTAAGTAATCGATGTGATCCGAGGAGTTTCGTTAACTCAGTTAATAATTTAAACTCGAATTGCGTTCCCTGATCGGTTGTGATGAGAAGGGGCACGCTGATTCATAATACGTAATTATTGACGAGTGTGGTGGCAATGGTTGCAGCTGACATATTGGTCATGCCGTATGCTTCAGGCCAGCGAGTGAAGCGATACAGGTGGGCAAATATGAATATCCATTAGACGGAGAAAGTGGTCCATGAGGTTATTTAATGTGCTGTTGAATTTTGGCACGTTGGCAGGATAAACCAGTGACGTGTGACGAAACCGCGAGATTTAGTTATCTCAGATGGAGAGGCACAGAAGTTTTTGCTGGATGAGATCATCAAATGAAATGTCCAAAACAATGGTGGACGCATTTACTTTGTGCTTAATTCTCTCGAAATAATTAATTCAGCTCCTTTCAGTAAAACTGTGAGCCGTTTTTGAATAATGCAACTTTAGTATAATATATTTTGTGGTTTTAATAAAATTTTTATTTTTGCCAAGAAGAAACCAATTCTTTTGTTTTATTTTTAAATTCTCTTATAAATTTTATTTCACTTGTACACGTAAATTATTTTTTATTTTTTAATCAAATACTTTGAACATACTAAAACAAAATGCAAGAAAACTTATTCTTAAATACACTAAAAATAAGTAAAAAAGTCTCGCAAACATAATTATCGCCACCTGCGCATGGGTAAAAGAATGATAAAGCCGATAATGCAGTTTTCGAGACTGTTTTACAAGTAACCAACATGTCAAAATCATTCAGTTTTTATAAAGTAAACAAAACAAGCTGATTGCCAAAACCAAATGTAAATTAGTTAATTAATTAATTAATTATTGTCAATCACCCCGTTTCAAATACAAGACAACAAGATAACTAGACATGATATAATTCCTAGATAAATGATTTTTTTTTATAATTATACAATACAAATTATTTCATATAAAAATGATTTGAAAATTATTCTACTGTAGATTGACATCAGTGTCAACCCTTTGCTGGTCAGCTGTGGCTGAACATACCGCCGGCTTTGAACGATCCCGTTTAACAGGAAGTATAACCAATTTAGTAACTGGTCTTTTCAGTTCTCCTGTTTTAGTTTTTAACGTGACCACCCTTGTGAAACCGTCAGATCCAGGATGAAGTGCTATAACTCTTCCCAAGAGCCATTTGCTAACTGGTAAATTGTCATTTTTAATGATTACGATGTCGTTTAAGTTCAACGGCCTCGTTGGGTTGAACCACTTCGACTTTTGTTGTAATGATGTGATGTACTCTAAATACCAACGTTTCCAAAAATGTTGGTTCATATACTGCACCATTTGCCAACGTGGTAAATGTGATGGCTTTAGCTGGCTAATATCGTATTCTGGCAATTTCGTAGATGCATGCCCAATGAGAAAATGCGACGGCGTAAGGGCATATATTTCTTCTGCTGACAGGACACAAAGTGGTCGAGAATTTAAAATGCTTTCAATTTCAGCTAATAATGTCATCATTTCTTCCATGGTCAGGATAGACTCTCCAATGACTCGACGCAAATGAAACTTCGTAGATTTAATTGCTGATTCCCATATACCACCAAAATGTGGTGCGCTTGGTGGAATGAAGTGCCAATCAATAGCGGTTCTAGAAAGAAAATAAGAGATCTCATTAGAATTGTTGATACAATTCTGAAAGTTTGTGATGAGTTGATTGTTTGCGCCAATAAAATTGGATCCGTTGTCGCTGTATATATCTTGGCAGCATCCACGGCGTGCGACGAAACGTTTTAGGGCAGCAAGGAACGCATCGCTGCTGAGGTCGCCTACAAGTTCTATGTGAACGGCCTTTGTGCTGAGACACACAAACAAACATATGTATGCTTTATATGTTTTCTGACCTCGTCCCTTGGATAAATGAATAAGTAATGGCCCTGCAAAATCAACGCCAACTTTCAGGAATGGTCGAACCAGCTCTGAGCGGTAACTCGGCAGATTGCCCATCAGTTGGGTCCCACATGTAGCTTTATGTCGTGTGCACGGAACACATCTGTGTAATATTTTACGAATCAAATTCCTTGCATTAGGAATCCAATATTGTTGTCGCGATAGGGCAAGTAATAACGATGGTCCAGCATGCTTATGTTGTCTATGCATTTCTTCAAGAATTAAAGCTGTTATTACTGATTTTGCTGATAATATAATCGGATGTTTCGTAGAAAATGATACATCACAATTCCCTAATCTTCCCCCGACTCGTAACACTCCAAACTCGTCAATAAATGGACTTAATGATTTTAGGCTGCTAGATGGCTTAATTGGTCTAGATTTTTGTATATCTTGAATCTCCTGCCGAAAATGATTCTTTTGGTCGTACTTGCAAATATGAAACAGAGCTTCGTATAATTCGTTTCTGGTTATGAACTTGGATGTGATTTTCGCTACTTGTTGCTTTCTTGTACCTGCAATGAATCTGAGACAATATGCTACTGTTCGCTGTAGTTTGTGGAAGGACGAACATCTTTCAATTAAGGAGTCGAATATATTAGGTTCCACGGTTGATATATGAACAACAGTTTTTGTTTTTAAATCAAAATTCGCATAAACTCGTTGTTGGGGTGGCCACAATTCCGTTGATTTTCGTAGCCACTTAGGTCCGGTCCACCACAACTGATTGAATTTGATTTCTTCTGGATGTACTCCGCGTGAAGCAATATCTGCGGGATTTTGTGATGTTGGAACGTGTCTCCAAAGTTTTCGGTCATATGAAGATAATATCTCGGATGTTCGATTGGCAATAAATGTGGGCCAACGCCGAGGGTGATCACTCAGCCAGTCGAGCACAATTGTTGAATCGGTCCACAAAACCACTCTGTCTATCTTGACATTCGTTTCCCCTTTGACTACATTCATCAACTTAGACAATAGAACTGCGCCGCATAGTTCGAGTCGTGGAAGACTTTGCTGCTTAATTGGAGCTACCTTTGTTTTTGCTGATATTAAACTTGTGTATATTTCTCCCGTCTCCGAAGTTACCTTGTAGTAAATGACTGCAGTGTAAGCGAGCTGGCTGGCATCACAAAACCCGTGCAATTCGATGGTTGACTTGATAGTTGTTTGTACGAACCGTGGAATTCAAATTTCTTCTATCATTGGAAGTGATGTTCTGATTTGTTCCCATTCGACCGCTTTTTCCTGTGGCAGTGGATCGTCCCAATTCAAGTTTAACATCCAAAGTTGTTGGATAAAAATTTTAATTTTGATGCTGACCGGCGCGATCCAACCCAAGGGGTCAAATATCTTTCCTGCTTCTGATAGTATGTTTCTTTTAGTTACCTTTGGATTTTCTGGCAATGTAACTCGAAATTTGAATATATTATCTGAGGGGTCGTACTGTAAACCTAAAATCTTTATTACCTTGTCCTTGATTGTATCGTCGATTGCTTTGATATATTGTTCCTGATCTTCACTTGGGATCTCTTTTAGAACTTCAGATGAATTCGAAACCCATTTTCTAAGGGTGAATCCGTAGTTGGATAGAATGTTTCGTATTGATGTCTTCAAATTATTTGCGTCTTCGATTGTATCTCCACCTGTCATCAGATCATCTATATATATGGACCTTTCGATTATGTTAGCACTCTGAGGATGTGATATAGACACGTCTTCTGCAACTTGCTTCAGGACTCGTGTGGCTAGATATGGAGCTGATGCAAACCCATAAGTGATTGTAAGTAATTTAAAATATCTTATGGGAGACGATGGTGTGTCTCTCCAGACAATTTTTTGAAATTTGGTATCATCTTCATAGATTTGGATTTGTCTATACATTTTTTCAATGTCGGCCGAAAATATTATTCGATGTTCTCGGAATCTCAGGATTATTGCATAGAGTGTAGATTGCACTGTGGGACCAACTGCTAGACAATCGTTGAGTGACACGCCAGAACTAGTTTTCGCCGAACCGTCGTATACAACGCGAAGCTTCGTTGTTGAGCTGTCCGCCTTAATGACTCCATGATGGGGAAGAAAAAAACCATCATCTTTGGTCATGGTATTTGGTATTTTTTCCATACGACCCAGGGAGAGATAGTCATTCATAAATTTGGCGTATATCTTATGGAATTCGTGGTCTCGACTAAATCGACGCTCCATACTTCTTAATCGTTGGATAGCCGTATTAAGTGAACACCCTAATTTCGACGTATCGGCTTTGAATGGCAATCGGACTTGGCACCGCCCATCTGAACTTCTTTGGAACGTATTTTTAAAATTTTTCTCGCACAGTTCTTCTTCTGGCGTTAGAATGGATACAATATTCGGAATTGCTTCTAACTCCCAAAACCGCTTGAGGGTTTCATCGATATTAAATTCTTCCGTGCTGTTTGTACCACACCACATTGAGTTATCTTCGTTAGTTGATTGATCGGTAATGGCTCCTGCTACCACCCATCCAAATATTGTATTTTGTAGCACCAGATTATCATGGAGATGCTTAAGTTCCCCAACGATTAAAATATCGAAGAACTTATCGACACCAATCAGTAAATCTACGTCGTTTGCTCGGTAGAATTCTGGATCGGCTAATTGTAAGTGCTTGAAGTTGGCGAACTGGAACTCATCGGTATTGATATTGGGAAGCTTGGTTATGCGCTTTAGAATGAATACCTTCGTTAATAAAATTTGCCCTGATGGTGATTTAATGGAAATGTGAGCCATTCCTTTGGTAATACTAGCTTCTACTTGTCCCAGACCTTTAATTGACATTCGCCCATTTTGCCGTGGTAACCCTAAACGATAAAAACAAGATTCGGTTATAAAACTGACTTGCGAACCTGAATCAAGCAGTGCGCGGCATTGAATTGTTTGACCCGAAGCAGTGATTACTTCGGTTAATGCAGTAGGTAATATGTATTGCTCTCCAATGCTCCCAAAGTGACTTGTTAGTTCCGCTTTCTCGACATTCTTTGCTGATTCATCCTTTTTGTGTGATAACTTCTCAATTTCTTCTAAGTGAACGAGAGTGTGATGTCGCCCCTTGCACTTTAAGCATCGTCTTTTGGATGAACATTTGAAGACTGGATGTGAATCATTTAAGCAGTTAAAGCACCGTCTTTGGCTCTTAACCACTTCTCGACGTTTTTCTACCTCCATTCCATTAAACACTGGGCATTGGTAAATGATATGGCCCTCAGATTGACAAACAGAACAATGTTGACCTTGTATTGCTACATGAGTTTTAACAGGTGATGGCTTATTTGATGGAACGGAACTTCGTTTACTCGAAATTCGAACAGAGTCTAGTGCATCACCTCGACGTAATAGAAAATTCAGCAAATCCAGAATAGTCGGAAAGTCCTTGTCAGCTGTCTCCTGTGCCCATAGATTCTTAGATTCATCGTCCAATTTGTTAATCATTATATAGATCAGCCATGGATCTCGATCTTCTCCATTTGGTCCCATCGCCTTCAAACCTCGCAACACTTCATCCGAAGTGTCCATTAATCGTTTGATGTTCTGGCTGCTTGCATGATTAATAGTTGGTTGTTTTAAAAATGTCCGGATGAAAGCGTTCATGGTATGTCGTTTACGATCATATCTCTGTCTTAATTTTTGTATGGCTTCGATGTAATTGGCTTCGGTGATACTGAAGTGTCGCAATAGGCTGGCGGCTTCACCTCGAAGTAGGCCTTAAAGGTACTGAAATGTTTGTACCGGTGACAGTAAATCTGAATCATGTATTGACGCGACATACAAATCATGAAACGATTGCCACTCGGTATAGTCACCCGAAAACACAGGTATGTTTAACTTTGGTAGCCTAATATCCGCTCCTCCTAGCGTTGTATTAGCTGGGTAGTCCATACTTGAATTCATATTGCAAGTTGTAAATCCGAGCTTACGAATTGCTTGATTTAGTCCAGTAACTGCCTTGTAATAATTTTCCTCGTAATCTGTGTCGATTTCTAAATTTAAATCTAGCTCGTACATGTGATTCTCTAGAATAGTGAATTCCTCCATTAGTTTCTCCACTCGACAAAGTTGAGACTTGCACTCTTCGATTGACATATCACTAGCCTTCTTTAAACTATTTATGATGAAGGTTAACTTGCCCTTGTTGGCTGCACGTTGTCGTTTTAAAGTGGCGAGGTCGGCCATCTTTGAGGTTATATTACTGTACAATTTTTATTGAAACTGATAATTTCGATATTACACTATTACACTTGTGTTTTTTAGAGGTCGTAAACCAAATGCTAGGAAGTGAAACCGCGTGGTTCGATAGAATATTGTAGCATTAAACCGTTAATTCAAGGATACGACACGGATGACCGAAATGCACGTGTACATACGAACAAATAAAAAATTCACTTTTTAGGTTAGAATACGATAAAGTCTAAAATGGTTCAAAGTGCAAAATTTCCACTGAATGCGTATTATAAATTATTAAAATTATTTAGAATATAAAGTTTAATATAGTTCAATATAATAATAACAAAGTTATTTAGCACGTATTTATTTTATTAAATTAGCGAAAATATTTTTTAATTAATAAAAATATGGCTACTTATCAGTTTGAAGACACGAGGTTTCGCCGTGTTGTAATTTTGCCAATGTGAAAATCCGTAGAAAATCCGTTGTTGAAATATAATCCGAATAAATTACTTGACCGGCAGATCCGGCTCGAAGGACCAAAAATGGAGAGGTACAGAAGTTTTTGCTGGATGAGATCATCAAATGAATTGTCCAAAACAATGGTGGACGTATTTACTTTGTGCTTAATTCTCTCGAAATAATTAATTCAGCTCCTTTCAGTAAAACTGTGAGCCGTTTTTGAATAATGCAACATTAGTATATTTTGTGGTTTTAATAAAATTTTTATTTTTGCCAAGAATTGTTTTATTTTTAAATTCTCTTATAAATTTTATTTCACTTGTACACGTAAATTATTTTTTATTTTTTAATCAAATACTTTGAACATACTAAAACAAAATGCAAGAAAACTTATTCTTAAATACACTAAAAATAAGTAAAAAAGTCTCGCAAACATAATTATCGCCACCTGCGCATGGGTAAAAGAATGATAAAGCCGATAATGCAGTTTTCGAGACTGTTTTACAAGTAACCAACATGTCAAAATCATTCAGTTTTTATAAAGTAAACAAAACAAGCTGATTGCCAAAACCAAATGTAAATTAGTTAATTAATTAATTAATTATTGTCAATCACCCCGTTTCAAATACAAGACAACAAGATAACTAGACATGATATAATTCCTAGATAAATGATTTTTTTTTATAATTATACAATACAAATTATTTCATATAAAAATGATTTGAAAATTATTCTACTGTAGATTGACATCAGTGTCAACCCTTTGCTGGTCAGCTGTGGCTGAACACAGACACGGGATCAGAGGTCTGGTGCGGTCTAGGAGCTGGCGAAAGCTCTCGGTGTGTCGTATGGCTTCCAGACATGATCCCATGCTTGAATAACCCCATGAGAAAAGGAATTTAAAAAAAAAACCACACAAACGAAAAACGAAACGTTGTGTGCCACGCCCTCAGGAGTTAAAGCAAATAATAACTAGTGTGAAGTCGTTCGAGTCTGCAAGGAAGGCCCCTTATCATCGGCCCGTATACCGATTTTCACTTTTTTTTATGATACGACGTATACAATTATTGACACCCTTAAGGAAGAAATCTACTTAAACAGCTGTTGGTGATTCAGTTTTTAAAAAATTCCAATATTGCATTGAATTATTTAATTTAATGGTGTCGATTATACAACTCGCCGGATTGACGGAGAGAGTTCCTTCAATCCGCATTCGATCCGCATTTGAAATTATTCGTATTATTGAATCCGACAGAAATCTGCGTTATCGATCCGCAATGAAACTGCAATTTCACCAGCTGTCAAATTTTTATTGAATTTAGGCTACATATTCAGTTATAAAGTATTTTAGCCAATTTAAGAAAAAAATAATTGTTTAAGAGCAAAAAAATAGTGGTTTTGATACGTAATCATGGATACGATTGGATTGTATTTAAATTTAAACGAAGGAACGAGTAACAGGAAGGAAACACGGAGAGCGCTGCAAAATATGTGTCAAGACAGATTCATCAGATTCATAAAAAACTTCAGATTAAACAAAGCAGCTTTTAATTATGTTTTAAATGAAATGAAATCTAAATTATCACCTGTGGTTAAATTGTTCTCACTATCGCCAGAATTTAAATTGGCATCGTGTCTACGATTTTTGGAAGAAGGCGGATACCAGAACGGTGTCGGTCAGGACCACTTTGTTATGGCATGGCACAATCAACAGTTTCGGTTGTGCTGTCGGAAGTGTTTGATATTTTGGAACAAACATTATTTGGAAAATAGATATCATTAAAAAAGAGTGAAGACGAAAAAACCGAAGCAAGGTAATAATTTTTCACAAAATGCAGAATTAATGGGGTTGTTATGTGTGTTGATGGCACGCACATTAAAATTGCTAAGCCAGCAGGTGACAATACTCACCTTTTTTACAACCGCAAAGGATTTTTTAGTTTGAATACCATGATTGTAAGAACTTGGTACCATATTTTATTTTAATTATTTTTTAATGAATTTCTTTTTCCTTTTAGACATGTGACCTTAAGCATAGAATTCGGTATGTGGATGCTACTTATCCTGGAGGTAACTCTTGATAAAGCTGTTAAAATTATTAATGTGGCAGCTGCTCTGCATAACAGTAGGATTCATTTTAATGTCTCAAATTAAGATGAGCCAACTGGAGAACTATTTCAAGACGGCGATGAAACAACCGGACCCAAAGATGAAGTCCAATCCCAAGAAGACCGAAGGTATGCAACAGAGGCGAATCAATTTCGAAACCAAATTTTGTTGAACTTTTAGGATGATAATAAAAAATTCATTATTTGTAACTTAATAAAAATGGTTTATTCATTATAAAAATTCAAGATTAGTTAACCTCCGTGGTTGGGTATATCACAAAAAAAATACGCCTTCATGGCTTTTATAAATAACAAAATTGGTCAGCCTTCAACTAATTCAGTTTTTTCAACTCTATTTCTAAAATTTGTTGTTTTAATTAGCTGCTCCATTTTTAAATGATGCCTCTTATTTTCTTCTAATAAAGCTTCGATAATTTCTTTTAGTTGTTTTTGGCGATCATTTATTTTATCAAGTGCCCTATACATTTTTTTTTGGTTTAAATTTCCATCCTCAGAGCTTTCATTTTGATTTTTAGTAAATTCTTTAAGGTTGTTGTATAATTGTTCCTGAATATTAACTTGCTTTTCTTAAAGCCTTAATTGCTTGGGTCCCCTTATTTGATTTGATTCTGCTTCTGTATGGGTTTCCATTCCAACGCTGTCAACCATTTGGATATCGGCCTCTTCTTCACGTAATGGTGAATCTTCGGTAGCTGTTCGTACATTTTCTTGAGTGGGATTTTTACTGACGTCGTCAGGATTACAAGTCCGCTTGCGAGGAACCCCGAATTTATTAGCATTCGCGACCCCTTCGACACAATCCCGAAGGCATAAGAGTTGAATCACCTCTTCGTCCTAAGAACTAAACGTTATTGTTGAATGGTCGCGTCTACTCTGAGATAATTTTTTCCTTAAGGAAGATTTAAAATCACTCCAAACCTGAAATTAAAAATAAAAACATCTTTTCGACTAATGCAAATCTTCTAACCTTTATCCATTCAACAATTTCTTTGATCGGTGGTCCCAGCGAATTTAATTCGTCGCGAATTGTTTGCCAACATATTTGACCGGCCTCTACAGTTCCTTTCGTTAGGTTTTTTGCAATGTCGGGATGCTCCTTCATCATTCGGACCATTTGTTCAAATTGAACCCGATTTGTTGTACGTTTCCTGTAACCAAATTTATGACATAATTTTTAATTTTAATTTTATTTTGTGTATAATTGACTAAATATTGGTAAACTAAATCAAAAGTAATTAAACTTACATTTTATTCGTCTCCATTGCAAAAAGATACACTAATACGTATTACATTCGCAGTAAATTTGATGCGAATTTGTAATGACATTTTTGTATGGAGTGCGATTCACGTGCGGATTCCATAATAACAATTTTCCGCACTGCATTACCGACTTTCGTTCACTTTTCATTCGATGTATTCAATAATACGTCAAATGTCAAATCCGAATAAAACTCTCTCCGCAGTCAATCCGGCGAGTTGTATAATTGAGGCCGATACATTTTTGTCTGATATTTAGAGCAAATATTCATTGTAAGTATTGCCTATTTAATTATATACCCAATTTTGTGAAACCTGTTAGAAAAGTACAATTATTGACACGCTTATATAATTATCGACACTATAGAAAAGTACAACAATGGACACCCTCATCTGTATGAATTGGTTTAACTAAATAGCTATATAGGTATAGCTAGCTAGCTATATAATGTAGCTAGCTACATAGCTACTTCGTAATACAAATGAACCTGTATCAACAAAAAAGATTAATTGTCAGTTGTTCAACAAGGAACTTCATTTTCAGTATCAAAATAAGAAAGTATATTTCATTATCACAGGATTAAAGAAAATATCGAACATTCCTTTACGAAATAACAATTACAAATACATAATATAAAAAATAAAATATCGTACATTTCAACATAAAATTAATAATAAAATATATCGCGAGGCATTCATTTACAAAATATTTCTAAATTAAAAAAATAAAATTATTGCATCAAACAAAGTTGTCTGCAAGTCTGCAGAAATAATAATTAGGCAAATGACAAAGATCAATCATTTCATGGCCACATAGTCTTTAAATGGCATTACTTTTGCAATTGCTCCATAGAAATTTAGGCATGTAGGACAGTTGCGATTGTTGTATACAAGAAACGTGATATTCTCTTGAGCATCCGCTGCATTTTATGCCTATTCTTTTTTTAAGAGAAAAAGTGCATTTGTAGCACATAGAGCCAACTGCAATTCGATTTTCCAAAATATCGTCTTTACTTTCATATTCTTTAAAAAGATCTTTGATATGGCTCGGGTTGGGTGCCAAATTTTCTGCATCGCCTAGTGAATATAGAAAAATTACATTAAATAAGGTACAGTTATAAAATATTTAATAGCTAGCTATTTGACTCAATTACCATTAGTAAGTTCAGACAAGTGAACCATATTTGGATTTAATGTAGTATCGGAAAGTATAGGTCGGTCGGTTTTAACTTCAATATTGTATGAGTTGTACTCGCACCTTCGTTTTGTAAAAAATCTAAAAATTAAAACTCTATAGAATGAAGCTAGCTATAACTAAACTAACTAGCATGTGACTTTCAATGCTATTGTAAAAATTACCCAAAGGAGTCGAGTAAGGCAAAGTGTTTTGCAAATTTTTTAAATATTGATCCGATTGTAATACACCAACCATCAGATTCATCGATTCCCATTAGATCTAAAAATTAAATAACGAATTAAAGCATAAACTAATAATAATTCTATTGCTACTCTAATAGTTACCTGGAACCTTTGGGTTGGTTATCGTTGCTGAAATTCTAGGAGCAGAATTTGGTCGAAGTGCTTTTATGGTTGACTTTTTCTTATTAATTTTTCTCATCTTCAAAATTTCACTTTTATCCTTCACTTTTTTAATTTGTTTTTCAAGTCGTTTCGTTTTCTTTTCTTGTTTAATTTTTATTTTCATTTGTTTTGTTAATTTTTTAATTTGTTCCGCACTGATCCATAATTGGTCGGTTATAACGAATGTTGTTTTTTGTTTTATTTGTTTGATACCTTGCCTCTTTGGTGTTATAGGCCAATCCAGAAACTGATTTACTGCAGGAACTACTTTAAGTGGAGTTATTTGTGGAATTAATAAATCCCTCGATATCGACTTTATTGGTAAACACTTTTGGATTAAAATGAAGAAAATTTTTGTTAAAGTATCTGTTTTTCCTCTGTCGAAATTAATGTGTTGACCCCTTACCAGTTCTTCGAATTTTTCATAAGACACCTGGATGTCTTTTTTAGTATCGTTTGGTTTTTCGGTTGATAACGTTGATGATTTTCCCAAGCATTTAGAAAAATCTCTGGCTGTTCGAGATTATATAGATCTTGGTCTTCTTATATTTCTTTTCGAGACATTGAAGCTCACATACCTCAATAGCAAAGGTCTCTGCTTGAAAAACTGTGGGGGTGCTACCCAGTGGTATGCATAGCTCTAGGTCGCCCCACTATCCCTGCACCGGTACCCCCGTTTGTTTTTGACCTATCCGTATACCATACAGACGCATGGCGCGGGAGGGAGGAGATAATATTCTCTACCAGTGCCCTATCCGGCAAATTAATAGTAAAATTCCTCCGACAGTCTATTGTCCTTACCATCAAATCCGATAGTTGGATCAATTCCTCCTTAAAGTTTAATTTATGTAGGATACTGTTGTGTCCTGGCCTTACAGTTTTAATTTTGGCTATAATTCTTAGGCTCAGACCTCTTGAACCGGCTATTTTTAATGTGTAGGTGCAGCTGTGAGAGCCCCAGTATTCTCTCAAGGGCAGCTATTGGACAAGTCCTCATTGATCCAGTTGCACCCACATAGATTAACCTCTGGATCTTGTCCAGTAATCTCCGTGCATTAGTCTGCTCCGTCTTTGGCCACCACACAAACGCCGCGTAAGAGACCATAGGTCTAATGACGGCCCAGTAGAGCCAAACCAACATTTGTGGGCTCAGTCCCCACGTTTTGCCAATCATTTTTTGGCAGGTGTAGTAGGCCTTATTCGCCTTGTTTGTGATATGATTTAAGTGGGGATTCCATGTCAATTTCTGATCAAGTACGATACCCAGATATTTAACCTCCGTTGACAGTTGGGGAGTTACTCCTCCTTCCCCCCCAGGGCTAACGGCGGGTGGCCAGTTTTCCTCCGGTTAGTAAAGCGAGTGCAGTTGACCTTGTTAGGATTTACCGTAGGGCTCACCTTCGTGCACCAATCATTTTACTACCTGAGTATCAGGTGTACAACCTGCAGTATTATTTCCATATTTATTCCATATTTTTTTAGTATTTAGCCGATATTTTACATCGTTGCCTGGGTGTTACCATTTGAAGGTATGCTAGACACATTTCTTGTTTTCTACATACCACGAGAGAGATGACTATAGAAAGTTAATCCCTACCCTATTGAGACTCAATATCCCAAAAAAAAAACAAATAAAAAATACAAAAGAATAAATTTTTAAGTAATTTGCAAATAAGTTTATCAAAATTCACTGTTCATAAAATGGGCTACACCTACATACATTTTTTTTCTTAGTTTTATTTCATTTTTTTTTTTTTTTGGAAACATTTTTTCTACATCACTACTTTTTAAGCTATTTGCAAAATAATTGTTCTAGCCCAAGGAAGTGGGCTGTGGGCACTTTCGATTGGCCGATATTGACTCAAATTCACTGGGAACTTCCAATTTATGAATGAAGCTTAAATATGAAGTTCAGTTCGAATCGTTAATCCAACTGGGCTGTAGAGAGGACACAGACAGACTGACAGACTGACAGACTGACAGACTGACAGACTGACAGACTGACAGACTGACAGACTGACAGACTGACAGACTGACAGACTGACAGACTGACAGACTGACAGACTGACAGACTGACAGACTGACAGACTGACAGACTGACAGACTGACAGACTGACAGACTGACAGACTGACAGACTGACAGACTGACAGACTGACAGACTGACAGACTGACAGACTGACAGACTGACAGACTGATAGACTGACAGACTGACAGACTGACAGACTGACAGACTGACAGACTGACAGACTGACAGACTGACAGACTGACAGACTGACAGACTGACAGACTGACAGACTGACAGACTGACAGACTGACAGACTGACAGACTGACAGACTGACAGACTGACAGACTGACAGACTGACAGACTGACAGACTGACAGACTGACAGACTGACAGACTGACAGACTGACAGACTGACAGACTGACAGACTGACAGACTGACAGACTGACAGACTGACAGACTGACAGACTGACCTGACAGACTGACCTGACAGACTGGCAGACTGACAGACTGGCAGACTGACAGACTGGCAGACTGACAGACAGACAGACTGACAGACTGACAGACTGACAGACTGACAGACTGACAGACTGACAGACTGACAGACTGACAGACTGACAGACTGACAGACTGACAGACTGACAGACTGACAGACTGACAGACTGAGAGACTGAGAGACTAACAGACTGACAGACTAACAGACTGACAGACTGACAAACTGACAGACTGACAGACTGACAGACTGACAGACTGACAGACTGACAGACTGACAGACTGACAGACTGACAGACTGACAGACTGACAAACTGACAGACTGACAGACTGACAGACTGACAGACTGACAGACTGACAGACTGACAGACTGACAGACTGACAGACTGACAGACTGACAGACTGACAGACTGACAGACTGACAGACTGACAGACTGACAGACTGACAGACTGACAGACTGACAGACTGACAGACTGACAGACTGACAGACTGACAGACTGACAGACTGAGAGACTGAGAGACTGAGAGACTGAGAGACTGAAAGACTAACAGACTGACAGACTGACAAACTGACAGACTGACAGACTGACAGACTGACAGACTGACAGACTGACAGACTGACAGACTGACAGACTGACAGACTGACAGACTGACAGACTGACAGACTGACAGACTGACAGACTGACAGACTGACAGACTGACAGACTGACAGACTGACAGACTGACAGACTGACAGACTGACAGACTGACAGACTGACAGACTGACAGACTGACAGACTGACAGACTGACACACTGACAGACTAACAGACTGATAGACTGACAGACTGACAGACTGACAGATTGACAGACTGAAACTGATAGAATGACAAACTGATAGACTGACAGACTGACAGACTGACAGACTGACAGACTGACAGACTGACAGACTGACAGACTGACAGACTGACAGACTGACAGACTGACAGACTGACAGACTGACAGACTGACAGACTGACAGACTGACAGACTGACAGACTGACAGACTGACAGACTGACAGACTGACAGACTGACAGACTGACAGACTGACAGACTGACAGACTGACAGACTGACAGACTGACAGACTGACAGACTGACAGACTGACAGACTCACAGACTGACAGACTGACAGACTGACAGACTGACAGACTGACAGACTGACAGACTGACAGACTGACAGACTGACAGACTGACAGACTGACAGACTGACAGACTGACAGACTGACAGACTGACAGACTGACAGACTGACAGACTGATAGACTGACAGACTGACAGACTGACAGACTGACAGACTGACAGACTGACAGACTGACAGACTGACAGACTGACAGACTGACAGACTGACAGACTGACAGACTGACAGACTGACAGACTGACAGACTGACAGACTGACAGACTGACAGACTGACAGACTGACAGACTGACAGACTGACAGATTGACAGACTGACAGACTGGCAGACTGACAGACTGACAGACTGACAGACTGACAGACTGACAGACTGACAGACTGACAGACTGACAGACTGACAGACTGACAGACTGACAGACTGACAGACTGACAGACTGACAGACTGAGAGACTGAGAGACTAACAGACTGACAGACTAACAGACTGACAGACTGACAAACTGACAGACTGACAGACTGACAGACTGACAGACTGACAGACTGACAGACTGACAGACTGACAGACTGACAGACTGACAGACTGACAGACTGACAGACTGACAGACTGACAGACTAATAGACTGACAGACTGACAGACTGACAGACTGACAGACTGACAGACTGACAGACTGACAGACTGACAGACTGACAGACTGACAGACTGACAGACTGACAGACTGACAGACTGACAGACTGACAGACTGACAGACTGACACAGACTGACAGACTGACACAGACTGACAGACTGACAGACTGACAGACTGACAGACTGACAGACTGACAGACTGACAGACTGACAGACTGACAGACTGACAGACTGACAGACTGACAGACTGACAGACTGACAGACTGACAGACTGACAGACTGACAGACTGGCAGACTGACAGACTGGCAGACTGGCAGACTGACAGACTGACAGACTGACAGACTGACAGACTGACAGACTGACAGACTGACAGACTGACAGACTGACAGACTGAGAGACTGAGAGACTGAGAGACTGAGAGACTGAGAGACTAACAGACTGACAGACTGACAAACTGACAGACTGACAGACTGACAGACTGACAGACTGACAGACTGACAGACTGACAGACTGACAGACTGACAGACTGACAGACTGACAGACTGACAGACTGACAGACTGACAGACTGACAGACTGACAGACTGACAGACTGACAGACTGACAGACTGACAGACTGACAGACTGACAGACTGACAGACTGACAGACTGACCTGACAGACTGACCTGACAGACTGACAGACTGACAGACTGACAGACTGACAGACTGACAGACTGACAGACTGACAGACTGACAGACTGACAGACTGACAGACTGGCAGACTGACAGACTGGCAGACTGGCAGACTGACAGACTGACAGACTGACAGACTGACAGACTGACAGACTGACAGACTGAGAGACTGAGAGACTGAGAGACTGAGAGACTGAGAGACTAACAGACTGACAGACTGACAAACTGACAGACTGACAGACTGACATACTGACAGACTGACAGACTGACAGACTGACAGACTGACAGACTGACAGACTGACAGACTGACAGACTGACAGACTGACAGACTGACAGACTGACAGACTGACACACTGACAGACTGAGACAGAATGACAAACTGATAGACTGACAGACTGACAGACTGACAGACTGACAGACTGACAGACTGACAGACTGACAGACTGACAGACTGACAGACTGACAGACTGACAGACTGACAGACTGACAGACTGACAGACTGACAGACTGACAGACTGACAGACTGACAGACTGACAGACTGACAGACTGACAGACTGACAGACTGACAGACTGACAGACTGACAGACTGACAGACTGACAGACTGACAGACTGACAGACTGACAGACTGACAGACTGACAGACTTATAGAATAACAGACTGACAGACTAATAGAATAACAGACTGACAGACTAATAGAATAACAGACTGACAGACATACAGATAGACACCACTTCGAAACTTAATTTTTCGGACTTATGGGACCTCAAAACAGATATATCTCAAAAAATCACAAAGGCGAAAATTTTCATGATTACTATACTTTATTTTACTAACGTAAATCGTAGAATTTACCAAGCAAAATAGTAGACATTTCCGTTCACTAATCTGCACACAATAAATATTTTACGAATGATTAGGTAAATTTACATAAAAGGATTTAATATAAGGTTTATAGATTTTTGCGACAGGCAGATTATGGAATGATTTAAAGACATAAGAAGACTTTTCTTATGAAGAATTTCTTCTAATCATTCTGCATAATTGTTGCACCAAAATAATTAAAATCTTAGCCAATAATGTTGGATTAGTTTTATTTTTATTTTTGTCAAAATTTGTCTTATCTAAAATTGTTTTAATTATTTGGTCCACTACGTTATAATTTTAGTTGTTGGCACTAGTGCCATTACAATCGACCACCGCAAGTACTTATAAGCACTTATGGTCCACGTCTGAGCTAGATTAACTATAGTAAAGCTAGAAAATACATATACTATAAGTGCTTTTAGGTACATGCGGTGGTCGATTTGAATCCAATATTGTCGCCAAGGTAAAATGAAATCAAAAGTAGTATGTAAAAAAAGTACAGGAATACTAAGTTCGAATAGTAAATTCAAGCATTTGGTTTTAATAAAGAAACCAACAAAAGTCCTACAACAATAATAGTCAACTAAGTACATTAAATGTTAAAAATCAAATTTAATTAATAACAAATAACTGAGAATTACCTACTACAATTTTCGTTTTTTTTTTTGTTTTCAATTTTCGTAATATGCTTAACCTGTCCTCATAAAACATCAAATATAATCATCATTCAACGCGAATAAACAAAAAACAAAAAAAAAATTGTGCAATAAAAAAATTAAAAGGCATAAAAAATAAAAATGTTAACAGATTTTTTTTTGTTCAAGCAAACAAGTAGATTTCATTTTGGTTGGTATTTTTTCGGAAAACTCAAACTCACATGCAGAAAAAGCGTTTATATTGTATCTACAGTATTTTTTTTGTTTTTATAACAAAATGAAAAAAAAAAAAAAATCAGAGAAAAAAAATTGCATCAAGCAACCTCATCGTCATCATCATCATTTAATGAAAATGAAAAAAATTCAGATGGAAAATTCAGGAGGAAAACAAAAAAAAAACAAATATTTTGTTGTCATTGGACGTGTTTTGATTAAGTAAACTACTGGTAAATTTTTTAACATTTGTTTTTTTTTTGGCTAAGCGGATATGATTTTTTTTTTAATAGGAACAAAATTGATTCTATGACACAACAAAAAATGAAACCAGAAGATTGATGGCTTAATTGTTTAATTGGAATTTAAATGGTTTTATTGGATAGTTTTGGTGTGTTTTCAAACATTATTGTTTATTTTTTTGTGTTGATGTGTGAGATTCAATGTTTTTAACTATGTGATCATATTGTGAATTACACACTTCGGATTTGGTCGTATTTTACTTTCAGATATTAGTTCGAATCGGCGATGGAGATAAAGTACTCCATGGTTTTAGATCAGTAATAAATTAGTTGGAAATTCGTTTGCCTAAGATACACTTGTGATAGCTTCTTGCGATTTTGAATATTTTGTTGTTTGATTGACTTGATATTGGTTTGGTTTACTAGCTGTCTTCTTATTTGTAGGTTGTGTAGAGCTCCTTGGATTTCCCGGGTCTCACTTCTAATTTCGAACGATTGGAATTTTTTATTGTTGATTGTTAACAGCTGATTTTGCCTCTTGTAGTTTCGGCACCTGTAGTATGTACAGTAGTATGTCGCTTTTTACAGCTATCTTTGGTCTTACATATTGTAACGCCTCTTACTGCTATGTAGTTCGGTCTTGGTTTTGATGATTGCTTTCCAACTCGCTGAGTATTACCTTGCTGGCTATTGTAGTAATTGTTACGGCCTTATTTACTATGTCTGTAATTAATCGGATCCTCATATTAATATATTCATTCACCCGGAATTGTTGGTTGTTTTCTTCAATCAACTCATTCATTGTGTTGCTTATTATTCGTAAATCTATTCCATCTGCCAGCCATTTCCAAGCTGAGCCTAATGCGTCCCATCGCTTGTATCTGTTATGTTGTATTGGTCTTATTTACGCGAAGTTATTATGGAATGTAAAAACATTTCTGTGTTATAATTATAATTTTGACTTATCATTTATCCTATTATTAACAAATTTATTGATTGTTTCTATTGTAATTTCAGTTCGTTAAGTTTATTGGATCAATTAAATTTATATTACCAGCTTGTATTTTACAACCATTTAAGCTTTTAGTTTCTAACTTTTTTGCATATAAAATTTGTGATAAAATAGTTAATACAATATATTTTAATATTAAATACATAATTTTCTTCTTTTTTTATATTTTTTTGCAGATTTTTATAAAAATTTATTTATTTTCTGAAATGATATTTAATAAAAATTTGATTTAATAATTTTTAATCCTTTTTATTTTGTTTTAATTTCAATGTTGCATATGCTCGTTCTATTTGTTCGTTAGATTCGGATGAGGATGCATATTCCAATTTAATATTTAGTTTATTTAGAAAGTCTTTGAATTGAGAGGATTGAAAAGTGGTCTCGTGATCTGAAACAATAGAATGTGGTATACCAAAAAGGGTAAAGTATTTTGTTAAGGCTGCTGTTACATCTGTGAGATTTTTTGTGTTTATCAAAACCATCGGTAGATGATTTGAAAACGAATCTATTATAAATTGAAAATTAATTTTGCTGATACTGAATATATCAATGTGCACCCTTTCTAAAGGTTTTAATGTAATTGGCCTTGGCGAAATTTTGATATTGTACGGCTTTCAGTCGTACTTATGTACATTACAAATAGTACAGGAGCTAATGTGAATTTTTATTTTGCTGGCCATCATAGGGAAGAAATAGGATCTTTTAATCTGATTTTCTACTTCTTTTGTATCCCTATGAGCTCTTTCGTGCTCTTTTACTAGAATTAAATTTTGGCGGTCCTCGTTAGTCACATCTTCAACCATTCTAGTCTATATACATATATAAAAATGAATGTTTGTCTGTATGTCCTTTATAGATTCGTAAACTCTGCATTTGATCAAGTGATGATCTTTAGCAAAGTTGTTGTGCATGAGCCCACGAAGGTTTCTGAGTTGGTACGACCAATTTTCGACAGATGGCGCCACTGTCATTCCAATGAACTTTATATATTGCCGTGACAGTTCATTCTGATTTGAATTGAAACGAAAACAGCGAACGAATGATGACGTTTCGAGTTGTGGGTGACATAAGAATTTATGTAAATTGTGAAATTCATGTCCGGCTCACATTGAACAGACAATATTGTGCGTATTTTTATATTTAGGAGCGTTTTTCGAATAGTTTTGTGCATTTCATTGTGAGTTAAATTAATAATTTAGATAAAAAATTCAATCGAATTGAATTTTCGTAGTTTCCGTGAGCTGATTTTATTCATTCTCTACAGTGAATTCACGAAGATCATCGAATGTGTATGTGAAGGATCTGACTGCTGATTGACGTTCCGAACGCATTTGCTGTGCAGTTTTTTTCGGATATCATCGTGAGTGGAATTAAAATCGATTTCAACAATTCTCGAATGCTGATTTTTTTCACTTCAAATTTCCCTCAACGAATTGGTGATCACCGTCAATATTAACATTTCCATCCGTGTGTGAACAGCCGGTTCAATTGGATTGGATACATTGTGAGATTCGGATTGCTGATTGACATCTAATAAATTCAAACGCATTTTTCACGTCGTTCCCGTACAAATATGCCTCTAAAGCGACAAACAATTGACCTATCTACACCTCAAGCACGGAAGAAAAGAGCATTACGAGCCTCAGAATCAGACGAGCAACGAGCATTAAGGCTGAAAAATCTTCGAGTACATGCCGCTGAGACCCGTTCGTCTGAATCATCTGAACAACGAGAAGTGAGGTTAGAAACTGATCGAATACGTACTACTCAGGCCCGTTCATCTAAGACAACTGAACAACGGGAAAGAAGGCTGCAAAATGTTCGAATAAGCACCGCTCGAAGACAAACACTGTACGCTGATTTAAATCTTGGTGCATTCCATTATGACAGTAATAATGATTACAGTCTTCATCCAAGTGTCGTCATTGGAAAAATGGATAAAATTTGCGCCCTCAAATTTAAGAACGAAACGCCAGGAATGTTCTGCGCCAATGGAAAAGTTAAACTGCCAGAATTACATCCACCACCCGAACCACTATCAAAGTTGCTATCAGGTGTTGTCGAAGCATTTCTTGGAAAACATCCGCAAATACAATTCATGTTTTCAAATGACATCGTTCGGTGCAACGAACATCGTGCGCGAAAATTACATGCCAACATTCTGAGTCCAAGGGCAAATTTATCATCGTGCCGGATCGCTTCTACCATTGCCGGACGCAGATCACAAATTTGGCCAACACGAAAGACAGTTCAATGCACCAACAATCGATGAAGTGGCGATCGTGATATAGTTGGCGAAGAATTCGAATCGCGCGACATAATTCTTCATCGCAGAAGTGGTGACGTTCAGCGAGACTTCGATACTCATCGCTCAGACGACGGATTGCAGTAGCCGCTTCTGTTTTGGCGAGGAGAAGATGGACATCATTTCAACATCAAAATGAGAAATTCACAAACAGACGAGGAAACGAATAAGAAAGTCAGTGCCATGAATCATTATTCGTATCGATTGATGATTCATCAAGACGCTGAGAACCACATTCTGAAATGTCGACAATTGTTCCATCAATACATCGTCGACATGTACGCGAAGATTGAAACCGAACGACTCCTATATATTCGATTGAATCAAACCGAGTGGCGTTCTGAAGAGTACATCCATTTACGAGACGCAATCGTTAATGATGGTAACGTGAATCCAAACGAATTGGGAAGAATGGTCATTTTACCGTCTTCATTCATGGGGAGTCCACGGCACATGCATGAATACGGACAAGATGCGATGACATACGTTCGCGCATATGGTCATCCAGGTTTGTTCATCACATTTACATGCAATCCAAAATGGGATGAAATTAAAGAACTTCTGTTAGCTGGACAATCATCTTCGAACCGCCATGACATTACCGCACGCGTATTTAAACAAAAATTGAAATCTTTCATGGATTTTATTATCAAGCATCACGTTTTTGGAGAGACACGCTGCTGCATTCCATTGAATGGCAGAAAAGAGGATTGCCACATGCACATATTTTGATTTGGTTGATCAACCAAACTACGCCAGATCAAATTGACCAAATCATCTCAGCAGAAATACCAGATAAGGACATTGATCCAGACTTATTCGACGTCGCTACTAAAAATATGATTCATGGTCCATGTGGCGCATTCAACAACAATTCACCATGCATGTCTGATGGGAAATGCACGAAACGATACCCAAGAAACTTGGTTTCTGATACCATCACTGGCAATGATGGATACCCACTGTATCGTCGACGATCAGTTGAGGATGGCGGCAAATCCATCGTTCTGAAAGTACGAAACGTTGATGTCGAAGTCGATAATCGTTGGGTTGTGCCATATTCACCGTTGCTCTCAAAGACCTTTAAAGCACACATTAATGTTGAGTATTGCAAGTCAGTGAAGTCGATCAAATACATTTGCAAATATGTCAACAAAGGAAGCGGCATGGCAGTCTTCGGAGTAGGGAATGTGGCCGCACCGCTCGATGAAATCACCCAATAACAACTTGGACGCTACAGTAGCAGCAATGAAGCAGTATGCCGCATCTTATCATTTCCAATCCATGAATGACATCCAACAGTAGTACACTTGGAGCGGCATCTCGAGAATGGACAGCGTGTGTACTTCACAACAGATAATATACGTGCAAGAGCATTGGTTCCCCCGGCAACAACTTTAACTGCATTTTACTCATTGTGCTAAGATAATATTTTTGCAAAGACTCTACTTTATTCTGATGTACCGAAATTCTACACATGCAATCCATCGGCTAAAAAGTTTCAACGTCGCAAACAAGGTAAAGCAATTGAAGGACATCCCAATTTGTATTCCAGTGACGCATTGGGTCGTCTGTATACTGTTCACCCGAACAATACAGAATGCTTCTATCTGCGTTTGCTGTTAATCAATGTAAGTGGACCGACATATTTCCAAGATTTAAGAACAGTGAATGGTCAGCTGTGCGCCACTTATCGCCAACCTTGCCAGGAACTAAATCTTCTTGAGAATGATGCACATTGGGACACTGCACTCGCTGATGCATCGAATACTGCTCGACCACAGCAAATATGCACGTTATTTGCCATAATATTGACAACCTGCTTCCCATCTAATCCAAAAGATGTTTGGGGAAAATACAAGGACTACATGAGTGAATATATTCTACATCGTTTGCGCGCTGCGAATCAAAATCCGGACATTCAATTCACAACAAACGTGTATAATGAGGCATTGATTTTGATTGAAGACACATATTTGGCAATCGCTAACAAAGCACTGGTGCAACTGGGAATGCCTGCTCCGAACCGACTAGCGAACGACCTTTTCGATCGTGATTTGCAACGAGAAACACACTTTGATTCTGATGAACTGGGGACATTTATTCAGACAAACCTTCCGCAGTTGGTTCCAGAACAACGCATTGCGTATGACAGAATTATGCGTGCAATCACAGAACAAAGCGGTGAACTGTTTTTCATAGATGCGCCCGGTGGTACAGGCAATACTTTTCTTCTTTCACTCATTTTGGCAACCATACGATCACAAAATAATATTGCACTGGCCATTGCATCATCTGGAATTGCGGCAACTCTTTTGGATGGTGGCCGAACAGCGTATTCAGCATTGAAGCTTCCGTTGAATTTACAAAACACTGAGGCACCAACATGCAACATCAGCAAAAACTGTGGAATGGGCAAAGTACTCCAAACGTGTCAAATTATCATATGGGACGAATGTACAATGTCTCACAAGAAAGTATTGGAAGCGCTTGATCGTACACTGCGTAATTTGAGAGGAAACGCACGTATCTTCGGTGGCGCACTCATTTTATTGTCTGGTGATTTTCGACAAACACTGCCACGATTATACCACGTTCAACACCCGCTGAGGAACTTAATGCATGTCTCAAATCATCAGTTTTATGGCGTCATTTACAGAAATTGACTTTGAAAACCAACATGCGTGTACAACTAAAACGGGATGCATCGGCTAGAAATTTTGCAAAACTTAATGAAAAAAATTAATGGATATTGGAAATGGGCGAATGCAAATTATGAATCTACGCAATGTATCACCTTGCCAGCAAACTTCTGTAAGATCATAGAAAGCATAGACGAGTTGGTGCAAAAAGTTTTCCCAAACATTGCACAGAACTATAAAAATCATAAGACGAAGTTGTCAACTATCCAACTGAATTCTTGAATTCGCTTGATTTGCCAGGCATACCACCGCACGTTCTTACATTGAAAATTGGTGTACCCATCATTCTTCTTCGAAACATAAATCCACCACGATTTTGCAACGAAACCATACTCTCAGTCAAGAAAATGATGAATAATCTTATCGAGGCAACAATTTTGACTGGAAAATTCAAAGGTGAAGACGTATTGTTGCCACGTATCCCAATGATCCCGACAGATACCCCATTCGAATTCAAACGTTTGCAGTTCCCGGTGCGACTCGCTTTCGCAATAACTATCAACAAAGCACAAGGACAATCGTTGCAAGTGTGTGGATTAAATTTGGAGAATCCATGCGCTTCTCACGGAAAACCTTCTGATTTATTCGTTTACGCACCAGATGGAAAAACAAGACATATTGTGTATCCCACAGCACTTCAATAAATATCGAATTGAAACGAAACGCTGCAATGTGAACAAAATCAATAAAATGACTCAAAATGAATTGAATATTTGTATAATGTCTTTCCTCCAAATTTATTTTAGTTGGTAGCGTAGCAACGCGCGCAGGGTACTGCTAGTAATGAATACAAAGTGACCTTTTTGTGAGAAATTCTCTTTACATGCTTCCTGAATAATTCCGTATAGGATTTCCGGAGCTATGTAGGATTGCTGATTGCATTTATCTTATGCTTGATGATTGTTGTAGCAGATAGTTTTTCATTCACCTAAAGCATATGGTATTCGGATGCATACGCTGTCAGGATGAAGGGTTTATTGTAATTCGGATAGGCTAATATTTGATCTGTAGCTATTATTTTTTTTAATGTTTCAAAGGATTTTACCTATTCTGGGTCTACAATATTAACAATAGCTCCTTTTTTAGAACTTTGGTCAACTTTTTTGAAATTATGGAATAATTATGAATAAATCGTCGATAATATCAATATATATTTTGAGTGGTTGGTATTGGTCACTCAAGAATATTTTTTATTTTGTCAGGGTACGGTTTAACCCCATCTCGTGTGATTATAAGCCCTAGGAATTCTGTTTCTCTTATGAGAAATCACAATGAACTATGATAAGTGCTTAAGGACTTCTTGAAGATTTGCATCTTCCTCAGTGAAGCTGCTTATTGCATGCCATGCCATGAACCGTTGTAAACCGGATTCGGTCTGGCTATCGATATAATATTTTGAATTATTTCTTTTGTTTTATTGAAAAAAGTATGCACAGACATAATTTCTTCTTGTTTATTACTCATAAGCTGTGACTTATAGTACGGGAGTTCATGTTTGTCCCCCAAGGCTTCGGGTAATATTTGTGATATTTCCATGAAATTTTCTGGATCAGCGGCAAGGCATAGTATGTCTTTTTCCTTTCCCTCAATTTTATTTTTGCCTGCTTGAAGTTACATTTTAAATTGTTGAGGTGGGACCATTTTCCACAAACATGTTAAGTGTCACTTCGACCGTTTTTAGCCAACAGGTCACTTGTTTTTTATTTCCATCGAAAGATGGAATGGATTTAATTGGATCTGGGATCCTAAATAAATATTTTGAACCTGAGTGGCCGCAGGCATCTCTGTTTTTTGATTTATAGTTGCGAGTGCCTGGTCGTATTGGTCCTGTTTCTCAATCAAATATGTAAGTTGCTGGGTAAAAGCATCCAATTGAGCGGATATTTGTTCTAAATTTGCTTCTGTCATGGTTGGAGAGGTTGTTACGAGATAAGACCAGTTATGAATCACGCGGCTGAACAGCTGAAGTAGGACTCTTGTCCCGTTGTCACGATTCGGTTCACACGTGTCCTCTCTCGTAGGCAGAACATCTTGCAATCACCACCTGCAGCGTTTGCGGCTATCTCTCAGTCGAGGATGGGTCCCGTTGGTGGTGTCTCGCAAGTCCTAAAAACTGCTAGATGTTGATATTCCTACCTACGTCTACGACGTTAGCTCAACATCTGCCAACCCCGCCGAACACAACAAAAAAATTAACGACACGTCATTTTTTTCCAGTATCCCATTAACAATTTTTCAAATATATTTTCTAATAAAAAAAAATTACTAAGTTACAGTTAGCGTAATTAACAATTATTATTTTTTTTCTGTTTTTTTTTTGTTTTCGTCTTTATTCACCTTCCCCGTAAGATAACACCATAAAAGTTCCTTTTCCCGTTGGATTTTTAAACATGAAGCGCATCCCGTGTAGAGTCCATTGAGCTCTTTGAACCCGCCACTGGAATCTGGAAATAAACAATGAAAATTTCTTTTTGTTTTTACCCTCCCCTGTGTCACAGTGTTATGTAGAGCAAAAAAAAAACAACAACAAATTGGATTATGAAAAAAAAAATAATAATAATCACCTAAATATATAAAACAAATTTTTTTTCCTCATAGAAGCTAAATTTTTTATACCCTTGTCGTGCCACGATATGCTGTTTGATGGTATCCGATTAACGCTGTTTTGATTTCAGTATTACCCCGATATGCTGTTGATAGATAACCTTCAATATGCCACGTTGTATGCCACGATATGCCGATTGATGTGGTCCGATAAATCACCGTTTTGGTTTCAGTATTCAGTACCGTTGTGTATATAGTATATATACATGTACTGTTGAATGCTCCGAGCCTTAGTTATATCTTTTTTTAATTTATTATTTCGTTGTTGATGACTGCCCGTATTAGGTATTTAGCCGATCAACAAAGTATTTTTTTGTAATCGGAGCGATTCCTGATACTTCGGTAGTTACCTTGTTCTACACACTTCTAATTTTTCTTATTTCACTTTTTTTCGGTGTCAATAAAGATAATCGTATTTTCAAAAAATATAATTCCTCTTTTCTTCAAGTTTGCCTATTGACTGACTCGCGTTTCGTTTTTTATTTTTTTTATTTTATTTTTTTACCGCGAACTTTGCGTAAGTCATCCCTATCAACCACTATCCATTAACGATTGGAACCGTGATTTTAGATTAAATATTTGATGACATTACAACTTCAAAAAATTTCCACTATACCATATTTCAGTCGTTCTGCGAGCGCTGATGCTAATTTTTGTATGGTATTACAGCTTTATTTTATTCCGATAGGTAGTGTTTTCTCGCTATTTCCAATCGACAAATACAGTGCAATGAATGATTACTGAGTGTGAAATATTTTCCAAAGATGGCAGCCAAGGACTGTCATCACAAAAACAATATAATTCACAATTCAGTAAATTTGAGAAAAAAAAGAATAATAATTTTGTTAACCGAATCGTTACAAGGTTTCTTCTTCTATGAGATCTAAGTTTCTGTTTTTATTAAAGATCTCGATAGATTTTTTCCTTCTCCGATCAATTTCGCTATTTCGGGAAATCGTGGACAATACTTTTATTTCGTATTTTCACGTTAAGCGACGGTTAACGAGTTTCCTTATCTATTATTAACACCTAAATTTACTAGAATTCTAGTAAATTCTAATATAAGTTAAAATTGACTAGAATATTACTAGAACTTGTTTAATTTACTAAAAATTCCTTGTATATGCAAACAAGAATTATCTTGTTTTTAATTTAATTTAACTAGAATTTTAAAATAAATCGTTACAAAAATTCAACTGGAATTCAAGTAATTTTTATTTTTACTGGAAATCTGGTAATAAAATGTACGTGATTTTCATTTAATTTACTAGATATTCCGTTTTATAAAGTAAAACTAACCAGCTAGCATTTCTCTAGTAAAATTTTGTGTTAGATAATCACTAGAATTCCAGTATAATTAAAAATGATACTGAAAATTTACTAGAAAATAATCGATTGCAATTTCACTAGAAATCGGTTAAATCTATTTGGGACAATTTAAACGGGCATACAAGAAAAAAATTTTGGCAACAAACATTAGCATCAAAAATAATAAATTGGCATCACAAATAATATTTTGGAACAACATATGAAAAAACAAACAAATATTTTTAAAGGACATAATTAAGTACTGTGACGACAAACTTTGGCATCAAAATTAATAAATTGGCAACAAATATAATATTTTGGAACAAAACAATGAAAATACAAACAAATAATTTTCAGCGTAAAAAAAAAATAGTTTAGCGACAAAGAGTAGCATCAAAAATTAGAAATAAGCAGCAAATATAATATGTGGTTAAATTATTAAGGTTATACAAAAAAATATATTTCAGCATCAAATAAAAAATTTTGCCGACAATAAAAAAACACAAAATTTAATTTTCTGTATTTTTTTATTTTAATGTCTTTTAGGCTCTTTCCGCAAGTTATTCTATGTTTTCGAAACACACCAAGACCAGCGCGACATGTCCCACATATTCCACTTGTGATAGATTTTCTTTTAATCAATATTTATCTATTAAAATTATCAAAAATTTAAATATTTTTATAAAAATTGCTTATACTTTTGCTTAACATACGACTACCTATGAATACATAAGCAAATCCACATATATTTAAATTTGCTGCTCGCTGCCGCTGCTCGGTGTTTTCCAAGCTTAATGCCCCAAACACATAGACGCCGTTCGAAGCGCCGCTGAAATTAAAATACATGTAGTTTCATATTAGCGATTATATCGTAGAGACCTCGATAATATACTTATTTGAATAAGTTAGGTTCGACAAATAAGTATTCGTTTCGAAAACAGCCTTCACTACAGAGTATTGAATACTGTGTGCCAACATAACATACACTGTACCAAATCGAAAGTTATGGCCAAAAAATGCAAGTGTAATCAAATCATTAAACTTAAAAGTTGGCCTAAAATAAGATAGAGATAGAGCATTACAGTCGCTAAATTTAATCCACCCTAAACCTGACCAATATTCAACGCCTAACTCAACCCACGAAACAACACCCTAACGGAATCTAACTCAACCCTAACCTAACATCAACTCAACTTAACTCGAACCAAATCTCAACCCTTTGATCAACTCTATAATCAACAATGAACTTAATCCTGAAATAAACTCGATTCTTAAGCTTAGAGAGTATCAACTCAAACCACCTTAATGTAACCTTAATCTAACCCTAATCTTAATGTCCTACTCAATCGACCAATCAATGCAAGAGCTGAACTCTTCCTCTGCTAACTTCCAAATCAATCTACCGCCCCTTCCCCCCCCCCCTATTAAAGCCGCTACTAAGCCCCTTATTAAACCTTCACTTAAACATCTTAAATTCAATCCCTTAACCAACACCAACGGTGCATGAATCTATGAACTCAACCGAACCCCAACTCAACCTCTACCTCGACCCACAACTCGACCCTTAACTTTACTCTAAACTAAACGACCAACTCAATCCTCAAATCAACGTGACTCGAAGAACAGACATGTAGCGGCTACAATACGACACTTTTGGGTTCCGGGCAACGTTCTCTCTGACCGCTTCAACTCAAAAAAAATTCGACACCAAACGACGAATAGTGTTGTCAGACGGTGGGTGTTAGCCACAATATTTTCGATGATAGCACGTCTAGTTAACACAACTGAACGACTATTTTCAATATAGAGCGTCACTATTTCGGCGCGTTGTTTCGGTGTGAAGCGATTCATAAAAAGCGATTCTTAGAAGCGGTTAAAATTGTACCGAATTGACGTTTCAAAAACATGTTTAATCTAGTTCAATCGGTTGACAAATGTCAAAGTTATTCAATGTTTACATACCCTCTTAAAAGATGGCGCACTCTGTACTCAACCGCAAACTCAACGTCCAACTCTATCCTCAAACCAGAATGTATAATAATTGGTCAACGTGATAATATGATCACGTGGTTTTGGGTCAATTCGTTTGGTATAGGTACCCTCTTACTCTTGACATAGATCTTCCAAAAACCGTTTAATTCCCCGCCTTAAGACTGATTTACATTCAAAAAATTTCGTAGATCCAGATATCAAATCAAAAATTCGTTTTCTTTACCCATAAAAAGTAAATTTAAACAAAAAATGTCATAAACTAAGGCAAATGATTGATTTTCATATTTATGTAACCTTAAGCCTGAATTCCACTGTGAATAATTCACTGAACTGACTTAAATTCGAAAGAAGACAAAAAAAAAATGCATTGGAGTGACAAAGATAAAGCATGTTTTTTTTATAGCACAAATATCTTGATAAATTTTGACAGCGACAGCAAAAAAAAATAAAAATAAAAGAAATAAATTTTTGGTTATCACTTGGAGTTTTAATTTGGCTTTTTCACCACCTATAAATTATTTAAAAAAAAAACGATTACTTTATTAAATTGCCAATAATAGTATTTAGCGATATTATCACAATTGATCCCAATTTATCACAATTTGTATTGTACACAAACTTTATATTTTTGTATTATCACAGCTATTTTAGAAGCAACCACCAAAAAAAATTATGACACTTACCATAAAAATAACAAAATTTTAATTAACTTAGTGTGCGGAAAAAAATTTGCGTTCGTACACAAAATTTGTGCGCGTATATTAGTTGGATAACCATAAAATGACATCGATTTTGATAATTTTTGACCATAATTATGGCGATCCACAAATACAAACACACATTTGATGTAAGTAAAATCTTGACTGACTTCGTTTTGTGTTTCTTTCACACAACCACTGATTTTATATTTTTATCTCCCTTTATTTTGACTGACAAACTTTTATTCGCAATGGAATTCAGGCTTTATAATAGTTATTTATTCACGCATCGGTGATTTTACAGAAAAAAGATGAAACTCGACATCTGCAAAAAAAGCAGACGAGGTTTTTTGGGTTTCTTTCTCGGGTTTCAATTGACATTTTTAAGCAGATGAATATTTTTTCTCTTTTTGTCTTTGTACTTTTTCTTATGTTGTGTTTCAATTTTTTTGCAGACGTCGATTGTCGTTGAATGTAAATCAGTCTTTACGAGGTGACTTATTTTCTATCCCTTTCTTACGAAAAAATCTAAATTGCTTGTCATTTTCCCTATGAATATTGTTCTAAGGTAGCGTGATACTGATAAATTTAAAATTTTCTTTTGACGAACACTGAAGTAAAAAATGAATTTTTTAGATAATTAATTATTTAGGAGTCATCAAAATTCAATATTCTCATTGTTTTATCAATCGTTAGTGTTATAAGCGTATTATGTTGCGATTTTGCGAGTAGCAGTGTCCTTAACTTTAAAAAATTGACAACAAATAAATTTTTGTTGTTGCTGTCAAAATAAGTAAGTAAAATCAATTCGAATGATTTTACTTACTTATTTAAGATGGCGTCGAATAAGTAAATAAGTATGAAAAAAGTATCGGTTTCGAAAACAGCCTTAGGCCATTTCCGAAAGTTATACTTATTTATGGAACCTAACTTATTCAATGTAATTTCCTATGTAATAAGTTAGGTTTCACAAATAAGTATAACTTTCGGGAAGGGCCTAAGGCCCTTTTCCAATTATTTTCTTATTTGGTGTAACCAAACTTATTTAAAATGGCGTAAGAAATTAATACATAAGAAATTATATTGAATAAGTTAGGTTCCATCAAACAAGTAGGTAATTGGAAAAGGGCCTAGGTGTAGAATGCGTGTCGAGAAACCTGAAGTCTTTTGGCATGCGCCTACCTTCACCCTTATGTTTCACCCTTTGTTGATGAAAATCGCAAATAAACTACAAAGAACAAACATAATTTTATATTGTAAACGAGCCGCTTTGTTCAAAGGGTAATAAACAACTAAACTCAAGAATCAAATGCCGCCTTACTTTGGTCACTTGAACAGTTATTGGTATGAAAATAAAAATGCAAATTACGCTCAAAATAAAAACCGAAAAAAATTTTCTTTTACTTTTATCAGTTGACAATGATGGTTGATTAAAAATTAAATAAAAAAACAAAAAAAAAATTCAAAATTATTTCTAGAATAATTCTATACTAAAAAAAAGTTGGTTTGACACTATTCATTCCGGAATGAAAATACACGGCATTGTTGTTGTAAAATTCTTAAAGTAAGACTAAAGTATGACAAATTCACAGCTAAAGACTTTTAAATGTAGGTTTAATGTAATCAACTTTAAAGAATAAAATTAATTGGATGCTAATCATTTGCCGAACAAAATGATTCAAATGATATTTTCACTGTATAAGGAAAAAGAAAGTAGGAATTAATCCAGTCTAACAAATAAAGCAAACCTAAAATTTCGTAGCACATTTAGAAAAGTTTCATTTCAGTAACAAATTGAAGAAAGAGATTCGAAAATTTAAAATAACCAATTTTATATAACGCAAAACGAGGTCGTATTACTTAATTTTTCCGAAAACCTCATAAAATTTTCTGTACAAAAAAAAAATTGTGCCCATAAATTTTCCCTATATTAATTTGTTGCCAATAAATTAATTTTGATGATAATTTTTGTCCCCACTTTATTTTATTTGGTTCCTCAAAAAACATTTTTTGTATAGACATTTGTAATCAGCCAAATATTTTATTTGATAACTATTTATTATTTTTGTTTCTAATGGTTGACTCTCAAAACCTTTAATTCAATGCCCAAAAATAATTTTTTGTGTTCCCTTCAAATAATGCCATAAAATAATAAATGTTGCCAAATTATTATATTTTGTTCCAAAAAATTAATTTTATGATGCCAAGAAATTTTTTTTTTGTTGTTCATAAATTTGTGCCACTTTATTAATTTTTTGTATCTGAAATATTAATTATTTGTGTGCCGCTTTATTGCCAGCCAATCTATTTTTAAATTTAATTATAAAATTCATTTTTCTTGATTTTTAACTAGAAATTTACTGGATTTTCACTAGAATTAGCCTAACTCCAGAAAATCAAGTGGCAATTACCGTATTTGCTTTAGCTTGTAGTTTTGCCGTACAGATTTAATTTATATTTCCTGGTAATCAAGCTCATGACTCATTTTTGTTTTAAAACACTACCGTAACTTGTCACATACGGTTTTCACTGAGTATTGCCGCGCACTCAACTATCACTAATTTTGTATCGATAATATCTCGGAATCTTATATTATTGTATTTGCATATACATATATCTAATTATTTAAAAGAAAAACACTATGGAAAAAATGAAAATTCATATTCATTTTATTATTACAATTTTTAATGAATATATTTATTAATAAACAATTTATTAGAAAATCTTGTATTATTAGCAAATTTCCGATATATAGAAATTATTGTTTCTAGATGATTTTTTCTACTTATCGACCAATTCCCTTATCCAAAAAAATAATTATGTACTTAACATTATTGCAGTAACTATAATTACGATGATTGTTTTAAATGTTCTAATTAAAATTATATGAGGGTTGTTTAATAAGTTCACAATTCGAACCAATTAAACAACACTCGCATCACGAATGAAATAATTTCATTCAGCAACATTTTCCCACTGAAATGCAAGTACGAAACCAATAATCTACACTATGTTAGTAAAATGGGCCGCTTAAAAGCCACGAGTTGTTCTAATTTTATTTTGACCGTTTGAAAAATATTTTTGAAAACCCACACAACATGCACAAAAATTACCTATAACAAAATTAGAAAATTAGAAAATTGGTAATTTAATTTTTATTATGTACAATACTAGCTTGCATGCTAGGCGATCAAACTTCCGTCAAGTCTGTGTAGTAAATTTAAACTGTTTGGGCGAAAAACATTTTTTTTGCTGCCATTTAGGGGAATGGCAGCAAAAAAATGTTTTTCGCCCAAACAGTTTTGTTTCGCTAAATTTACTTCAAAATAATAAAAATAAAATTAAAAATGTTTACAAAAGATAGCGTTAATCGTTTATTCAATTATACACAATTTTTTATTTTATTTTTAGTAATTTCACGATTTTAATTTTTTTGTACATACACTCGTACCTATAAATATTTTGTGTTTAACTACAAAGTAGTATCCGTAAATTGTTTATATAATTAAAAAGTACAAAAAAAAAAAAAAAAAATTGCATACTAATAATACATAACAATAAAATATAATTATATTTATTATTGAATTTAATTTAATTAAATAAACAATTAAATTAATTTTACAAATAAATATTTACAAATATAAATTAATCAATTATATTTGTCACTATGTGATGATTAAATAGTACATATGTATTTTTTTTGTTTTTGGTGCGGTTGAAAGTTTTTTTTTTATTAGTCAATTAAATATTAGTGACTTCAAAATACAACCGTGTGCTTCCCAAAATTAATTTAAAATATGTGTTTAAAAGGTTATTTTGGGGGTATGATATTTGCCCCCTAAAATAGAGAACGAATATTTGTTCATGCTTTCTGACATGAGTTTTATAGGCTTAAAAACGAAAATCGACAAAATATAAATTAAAAGCAAACCAATTTTAAATAAATCACTACAACGTTAACTATCAAAGTTACTATCACATTAAATATGAAAGATGCAAAGATGTCTCTAATTGCGTGTTTAGATCTATAAAAGTTCCAAAATTAAGTTTTGATATTCGATTTTTGATGTTCATTCACTTTTTATGGATTTAAATAATCACGCCTAAAAAAAAAAGTTTCAGCATTTCCTTATATATAAGCTTGGGTTTTCTTCCTGCCAAAGAAGTGTATTGTTTATTTATAATTTAAAGAAATCGATTTAATAAATATAGTTAAGACTTCAAATGACAGAATTAAAAAATAAAAAATAAAAATTTATTTGGAGCAATTTTGAATTCACAATTTTAAAAGTTTGAAAAGTAAGTCTTCAAGTTTTTCTGTACGCTTATTGGCCAATCTATATATTAATTTATTTTTAGAGAAAAGTTTAGAAATCCACCTCTGAAAATGTTTGCTGAATTTCAATGAGCGATGGATGCGCTTCCAAAAATTTAAGAATAGCGAACATTGTTAAGGCCTATTCACATGTACCGCGAATTTTCTCGTACGAGTAAAAATGAATCATTGATTTCACTTAAATTACATTGTAAAATAAATTCTAGTCACTTAAAAAATATTTAATAAACAAATCCGAATATAATTTCATTTTCAAATTTCTTAGCAAACGCACATTTCCTAATAAAAATTGCAAAATAACGTTTACTCGCGCGAACTTTTCAATATTGCAGTGCTTCTGCATATCGACAATCGCGCATATTGCAGTTTTATGCTTCAGCGATAAATAAAAACGTATAAATTTAACCTCACTTTTATTTGAATTGAAATTTTTGTCGTTTGTTTTTTTTTTACTTTTGGTTAGTGCCATTTAGCTTAAAATTGTTGTAATATCAGCAGAAATTAAGTTGTTTTATTAAATTATCTCATAAACATTATTATTTTATTATGTAATAATGAATAAGAAAGAATTCGACGAAAAATTAATTATGAAAGTGGAGTCGCATCCATTAATTTACAATAAGCAATCGAAAGATTATAATAACCGATGCAAGAAGGAAGATACTTGGGTGGCAATCGGTTATACATTGGGCAAAGAAGGTAATTATGGGCTTATATTGAATTTCAATTACATACATAATTTCTTTTTTGTTGCAGTGTCTTTTTGTAAGGCCAGGAGGAAAAACTTGCGCGATCAATTTAGTGATGCTTTCAAGCAACCTAATATACCTAGTGGCTCAAAAGCACCAAAAAAAGCTTTTAATTGGGCTTACTTTGAAATTCTACAGTTTCTTGTACCATTTATAGAAGTACCCAGGTAAAACTTATCTAACTAAAATTTTAAATAGATAACATAATTGTTGTTTTTATTTAGCACGAAAGACAGCCATAAAACTGAGCAAACAACACCGTCACAGACAATCGAAACAGTAGATTTTGATACGATATTTTAAGAAGCCATTCGATGTGAACTGCGATTCAAATAATAGTGCACCGATTACTATACAACCAGTACCATCCCAACGTCAGCGAGATAGCAATACACCGCAGCAACAGATTGAAGCGGCAGAAGAGACATTTCAGTGATACCATCGAAGAGAGATTGGATTCTTTGATAGACCAACCCGACTCGCCACCGCCTTATCAGTTTTTTTCGTCAATGCAAATCCAGCTGAAAAACAACTGCTTGGAAGCGATTCATTCTGTAGAGTATGGCACAGAAAATGATATTGAACCATTTTTCATAAATTTATCGAGAAGGGCGGCTTTATCGAGCAAGGACAAAAAAAAACAAATGAAGAAAATTTGTCGCGAAGCAATGTATAATATTGAAGTTGATAATGACGATGAGTCCTAGATTTAAATTTGTTATATTATAATTTTGTACCTGATTGAAATTGAGTCGTGAAATAAAATTTGTCTTTACATATATAACTTTTCAAACGTTATTAAAAGTTTTTGTTGGTTTATTAAACGAATTAATTAGGTACTTCATTAGAATTAAATCATATAATATTGGAAAGGTACATCTCCTTCTTTGGTGCACCAATCAGCGAACTGCTCTCTTATATCATAGGCATAAGATGCCGTTTGAAGTGAGAAAGCTCTTTGGTTGGACACTTCAATGTGTGTGCCAATTTGCTCCGGAGTCCTTGGTGACATATCATCCATTCGAAGAAGGTTATGCAGAATGCAGCAAGTATAAATTATGTTGTTTATTCTTTCGATCTGGACTTCAAGACGGTTTAAAAGGATCCTCCATGTTTGCGCCAATATACCGAATACATTCTCAACCAAACGTCGCGCTCTCGACAACCTTTTTTAGAAATATAAATTATGTAAACGAGTTTAATAGGAATATAGGTAAAATATTAAATGCAATTTATATGTCAATGGTTCAAACCTGTAATTAAAAATTCTATTCATGGGTATGGTAACGGCTTAACCGTTCCAGGTAAAGGTGCATCATTCGGTATATTAAGAATATTGGGGGAATGTAACCAAGCTTTTCCAAACTCGCAAGATGCAAATACTGTTGAATCAGCATTGGAACCATATGCACCAATGTTAACCATTAGGAATTTGTATTTGGCATCAACTGCGGCCATAAGATTTGTCGAGAAGGTTTTCTTATAATTGAAATATAGACTCCCGGTGTTGTTAGGGGCGAAAGAATGAATGTGTTTTCCGTCGATAGCCGGGCAGCAGTTTGGAAAGTTCCAACGGTCTAAGAACTTCTTAGAAATTTGCCTCCAATCTTTTTCATATCTTTTCGAAGGTATGGCTATCTCTCGAAATACCTCAATTATAGCGATAAGAGTTTAGTTTACGGTTGAAAATATTGTAGAGATGCCCATCCGAAAAAAGCCAAATCAGTATAGCTTGTTCCGACTACTAAGAACCTACGAAATGAACAAATGAATAAATTCAAATTTATTGTATAATAAATCTTAAATTACCTCAGAGTTTTTCTTTGGCTGATATAACATCACGTCGGAAGTTGTTTGGGTTAGGGTTCAATAAAAACTTTATTCCCTTAAGAATTGCTTTAAACTTTGGCTTTGACATCCGCAAATATTTAAAATAGAATCAGAGGTAATGTTCCAGAAGAGACATCAACGTGAAAAATTCTCCTTGAGATCTTTTTGTTTGATTTATGGGATGAACCCAATATTTTCGTTGTTGGCGGCGCCTATTTCTCATCCATATTCGCATTGCAACATACAAAATTATTATTTTTTTTGAAAATTTCGTGTCATATTTATTTCACAATAATTTATCTAAACTCTTTATATAAATACAATTTTGACAATTCTTCAGATCAAAGACATTTATATATTTTATAGACTCAGATCAAAGACATTTAAAATATTATATATAATATTTAACTTTTTTACGATAAATCGCGCTTAATGTGTAAGGCAACGCTTTAAATCGCTGGAACAGCTGTCAAAATTTTCTCGTATGAGAATCGCGATGCATATATGATTAGGCCTTTCCATATATGATTAGGCCTTTACTCTGTTGCGATTTTGCAGTACGCAAGAATCAGACCACAAAATAATTTTCTTTAATTTTGGATTATCAGAAACAACATTTTTCAGAATTTTAATGAGCGACGTAGCTAGGTCGTTGCCGGTTCGTCCGCTCAATGCTTCGTTCCATATTGCACAATACGTTAATTTATTTGTGCTGCAGTGTCCAGTTAAGTTATACACTGAAAATTTCCTTCTATAAAAAAAGTTTCAAACAGGTACACGAGGTAGCGCAAATACATTTTGCAGGTCGCCGTATACCACCGCTGTAAACTCATCTTTATTGGATCTATTCAAATCTCGCTCTGCCTTAGTAAGCTGCAAGTTATGTTTGTGACTGAGATATGCTTTAGTCTGCTTCGTTGTTTCAACTGTTGCAAAGCCATCACATCGATCACATTGATCCTTTTTTGGTACGAAAAAAGATAAATTGAATTCCTGATTACATATTTTTGAATAAATATTAAATTTTACGGGGTCGTTCGTAGTATACTTAAATATAGCCTAAACATTTTTTTAATGCTTAGTCCAGTCTCCAGATATTTCCGTTCGGTGGAAGCGCGGCAATAATGGGATTCAATTGAAGGAAAACTTTTAATGTGTTCCCGTACCTAATTAAGCCTTTCCTCGGTAATTTTGTATTTAATGTGCTTTCCATGAGCTACGGGGCTACTCGTTCCAATTTCCGTACTTTTGGTATTGTGAAAATAATAAATCCGGTTTTGGTTCACGTAAAGCGTAGTTAAAAAAAAAGGTACTGTCCTTCTCGAAAAATAAGGAGGAATGTATCTTGCCTTCCTGAGTTGACGATTGATGTCCTTTTCCTTTCTTTTGGGGCCTTTCGAGTAAATTTCGAGTAAAAATTTAATTTATTATCGTCAGTGAAACTTCAGATTGCATTGTGTATAAGAAAAAATACTAGTCTCAGCGCACGCTTTATTTATTCGTCGAGCCCTTTGAACGACACCTTTTGAATTTTTACATTCTCTTCCCTGACATCTTAAATTTTTGGTGATATTCATACACCACAACGATGGCTCACCTTTACGTTTTCTACACAATTTTTTTCCACAAGCTCGCGTGAGTTTATAACATTAGTTGTATGTAGTATTAATTGACAAAAAGTTAACATTGTCGGACAGATAATTATTGTTATCAGCTTCGTTTAAATTAACTTTTAACTTGGACGTGACAGCTGGAATATAAAATCGGTATAAATGTTTTAGCTTGAGAGTGCATTTTATTTGCAAAATTTTCATGTAAGCTATCATGACTAAATATTGAGTTGAGGCATTGTATCATGGATATAATGTCGACCGACATGCGAAACTTTGTCAAAATTGATTTTGACGATTTCGCATGCCGAGCCTAACTATGTGCAAATAAATTACCACAATTTGGAGTTTCTTCATCTGAAGAAGAATCGAGCGGCTTAAAATCCGGATCTGCATCCAAATCGTCAAAACTTCCATCCGACAATTATGTATATTTGATCAAAAACTCTAAAAAATTAGTAATACACTTTAAAATTATAATATTATAATTAAAAATATAATTAGTCTCTTATACTTAGTCTTGCTGATCTGCGTCCAAAAGCCGAACAGGCGATGAAAATTCAACAGAAACGTCAATTTTTTTTTTTAAATTATATTTATTTGTAGTAACTACTATGTATGTACTACTGAATGCTACTTAGTATGTATGTATATTAAAAAATAACCAAAATGCATAATATCGTAAATTACATTAATTAAAATCCGTTTTACCACCTTAAACGTAAATGATCGTACCATTAGATTAATTTCGCATAGTTTACACACCATCTATTTCACTAACGATTTAAATTAGACTAGTTTATGATGCAACGGAATGATTTCTTTGTATACTATATTATCACGTGCGATAAAATCGGCATCTTATTGGTGTAATATCGGATAGAAACGAATAAAAAAATTAGTTCGTACAATTACGTACACCAAATTCAGCAAAACGGTGGGAGCTAGAACAAAATCGAATGATTATGGTAAATTTATAAAATCCCAGTGAATTCTTGTTCAACTGCATACAAAATTTCCTAGGTATGAATATACAACAAAAATGAACATTTTTGTTTGATTGTATTTGTAAACCAAACTGCACATTGTGTAACTTGAAAACTACGGCAGGTAGACGGATTTCATTTAGAGGTTAAAGGTGGGTTTTGGCCGGGCTCATATTCAGAATATTTTAGCGAGGTGGTCTCCGCTCGAATTCATTCACCAAGAATATAAGTGGGCACATTGCTGATTATAAGGCAGTTGTAAATTGTTCAGAAGGTAAAATCACTCGAAATGATACATAATCGTAGATCTTGACAGCTTTGTCAAGATTATTTTTACTTTTTACCGATTTTGTAATTGCGCTTACAAAAAGCCACCGATGTGGGGAAACGGCTTTATTTTCCTGCAAAGTCGACTGAATCAAATTATCTTTCTCATCGATACCCATTACTGGGGGTATAACGAGTGTAGTTGATACTGACATGAATTGAGATGTTTTCAGTGATATACGGTGAATTAATAGAACGTTTCCTATAAAGGCTGAAAGAACTTGGCATCTGGTCTTGGATATGGATGTAAGCGTGCCACATTTTCCTGATATGATATTATACATACAATTAACACAAATAAAGTACGGATTGTTAAATACGAGCTGAACTATTTTATAAACTCGAATAAAATCTAAAACTGTTAAGACTATCGCCTTACCATGACAAATAGAACCAAATGCTGAACTGAAGTCAGTGAAAACTTTAACCATTAGACGGTGCTTTATTATTTCGATCAGTTACAGTTGCCCCAAATATTGTGTCAATAAGGTCTTTATAAGTACATAATTCCTAAATTCATTCCCTTTATATATAGTCACTTTATATTATGCATTTTAGAATTTTAATGAACAGCAAATAATATTGCTCAACCGACAATTTTCTTTGCTTAAAAATGTTAGAAATACACCAACATTCGGTGGATTGTTTCGTTGGCGTTATTTAATCTTAAACTCGGTTCAAACGGACCAATGTTAAATCCTGTCAAAAAGAAAGAAACATTTTGGTGGTCCAAAACCACTTTTCTTGTCGTTTTCAAAATGTCTGAGATCAAAAAAGCAAAAAAAACAGCCGGAGATGGCTGTCTGTCTGGATATATCAATGGTATCTCGAGAACGGCTTGTCCTATTTGGATTTTTTTTTTCGCCAATCAGTTTTAATGAACAAGGCGGAGAATTAAAAAGCTTTTGGAAGCTATACGTCAAGAACGTTGGGTACCTGTCATATTATTTGATCCAACACCACTTGTTTGTAAAAATATTTATCAATTTTTTATATATTCTGGTTTAAAGATTTAGTAGAGCGTTGAGTTTGAGGTTGAGTTGAAGGTTAAGTTACAGGTCAATTTGCAAGTTGAGTTGAGGTTAAGTTGGGGTTGCATTAGGGTTTGGTGAGCAGTTGACCAATTTTTGTATATGCTGGTTTGAAATAAATATAATTTTGCTTTTTAAACACCGTATTTGAATACATCCAAATGGATTGAAAGCCCGAAAATACATGAGATTTTTCTTTGTATCCTGCGACTTCATTAGTATCTTTTACTTGCCGCATATTATGTGTATTTTTATTTTTATTATTATTAAATCCACCGAAACCCCCTCCACCAAGTGAGAGCCTTCCCAAACGAAATGGAAACCATTAAATCGCACCTAAATGACCAACCGTACGATCTTGTGTGTTCGTGAGGGTAATTTTTGCTGGTTAGGTTTAGGCTGCTTAAGCTCTGATTCCAAGTAAAATAATTTAAATTTCAGAGCTCCAGTGAATTGTGTTATCTCTTAGCTTAAGACCTGTTTTCAGATGTCGGTGAAAATGTCGACCATGCTGCTAGATTGTGGGTGATAAGGATTTCTTCGTATTCGATAAAAACCCAATTGTTTGGTAAACTCTAAAAAGTGCTCAGACTCGAATTGACTTTCCTGATCGATAGTGATATTAACCGAAACCCCGAATCAAGAAATGTAATTCTCTACAAAGGATTGGGAAATGTTGCTGCTGAAACATAATTAATGCAGTAAGCTTCAAGCCAACGGGTGAATCTGTCCGTCGTAAATTGGAAAATGTTATCTTAATGAGGTGCTTGGTTTTTGGTTGAATGGCTCGAGTCAGAGGTTTAATGTCGGTGTTTACAGTGAAATCTCAACCTTCTACAAGGTAGCGGAAATGTTTTATTCTAAGTACACTGCCAATAATTCCCTGACAAACGCCGAATCCTAATGGTTTCCAACAAACACTGTTGTATCGTTGGATAACTGCGACTACAGCAGTGTTTAATGCTTCCATTGTAAGATTGGAAGAGTTGCCTTTGTTATTGCTTCTTTTAGATGAGAGGTTCACAGCAGGTTTTGCTTTCGATATATTTTCGGTCATTTTCAAAAACTATATCTTATTGAGAGATATTGAAGGCTAAAGCTCTACATAAATAACGCAAAATATAGAGGTTTAAAAAATTTTAATATCGTTATATATTCATGCAATTACCTTTTTGGTGTATTAACTTCAAATGAACTTTTTTGTCTTTTCTTCAACTTTACTTTAACGTTTGCGGCTTTATCATGCAACTTTCCAATTGGGTTAAACCCATGTGCTCTTCTCTTAAAATAGTAGTCCTACATTTATAATGTAATTTTTAAAAACAAAACTGGAAATTAAAACAGATCGAATTACAGTGATACTTTAATTTAGCGAATACTTATAACTAGGCTTAGGATTTATAGTTTCTAAAAAATCAAAAATATGTTCATAAAATATGTAACTAATATCACAAAATATGTGGTAAAATATGTGATTAAAATGAAAAATTTGTGGCCAATTTTGAAAAGAATACCAAAACTAGACCTTATCTTAAGAGGATTTCAATTTACCCATCAACAAAAAAGTATCAAGTTCTTGGCTATAAAGTTGGATATACTAACTTTCCTGTGTTACAAAGTGCTGGAGAAGTAGCCAAAAATGGTCCCACCATTCATCCATACACATAAAAATTTTGACTGGTAAGTGATACTTACTTCAAAAGAACACCTTAACGGTTGAGACTAAAATATTCACGCTATTAAAGCCAGTTTTAAAATAAAATAAAAAAAAACTAAATAACGCTCATATTTTTGCTCAACTCATATTGCAATTCAAACTCAATTTTTTATTAAAGTTGCCGTAAACGTGCCGTTGGAATATCAAACTTACTCTTCTCAAATCGAGTCAAATCGAGTTTGGATATTAGCCTATTTGTATTCAAAGTATCACAAAATTTCTATCTAATTGCAACCAAAATTTTGGAATTCAAAAACAACTTTTTCCAGAATTTTGCCCCCACTAAACATATAATTTTGCCCAAACCTATTTTATAATTGTAACTTAATCTTTATTATTTCTCTTTTCAGTTCAATTCGAAATACAAACTCAACTTTTAAATTAAAACTATACTACAGTTATGTTTTTGCCCAAGTCCAAATTTCTATTCAAATTCAATTTCTACTCAACATTTTACTCAATTACTGCTTAAAATTCAAATACTTCGATACTTACTCAGATTTCTGCTCAAAATTCTGATACAAATTTAACAAACCTTTTGACACAAACTAAAGTTTTAAATTCTACTATAACTCAGCATTTCTAATAATACTCGAATTTTTCTTAAATGCATTTACAACCAGAGCTGAAGACTCAAATTTCTAATAATGCACATTTAGACAAATCTAGGTTGAAATTTTTGCTTAATCTGTAAATAAAATATCATAAAATTTCTAGCTTAATTGCAAGCAAAATTCTGTGTTAATTAAATTTGGAATTCAAACTCACTTTTTAAAATTTTTTTAATTAAATTGCATCCAAATTCTTGCTAAAACTCTCGATTGGATTGAACTTGAATTTTTAGTCCTAACTTTGTTGAAATCTTGTTTTACCCCGTTCTAAATAAAAACGTTGCTCGAATAATTTTATCTAAATTTTTAAAATCCACTGAAACTGTGATTAAAGGCAGTCCGGATTCTAAACTCAAGTTTTAAGCTAATTTAAGCTCATATATTTGCTTAAATTAAATTGTAATTTAAACTCTATTGCTAATGTTTCTACTTAAAATTTTATTCAATTACGGTTTAAAATTGAAATGCTTCTATTATAAAACAAAAGCATTCAGATTTTTGCTCGATTCCTGATTTTCTAGTTGAACTAAAAAATTTGAATTTTAAAATGCAAGCCAATTTTCTCTATTTAAAATTTCGTTATCTTATTCAATTTCCTCTTTGTCGAATGCAGTTGACCAGTTTAGACTAGATTCATGTTCAAAATTCCATTTATCATTTTGTTCAACTTCGAAAACAGCTGGGAACTACATTTCTGACTAAAAATCTTAATTTTTTTTAACCATTTTGATTTTAAACTAAGTTACATATTCATAGGAACATTACAATAATTAATTAGTAGAATACCTAAATATTTATTAAACCTTTCAATTTCACTCAAGTTTTTTTTTCAATTTAATTTAATTTTTTTTTAATTTAAAATAAATTGTATTTATTTATTTTATGTAATTACAATCTAGTCTCCTGGACTAATTAGCAATTTGTTTCTGACTTAATTTACTAACTTAAATTAATCTATGGCTTCTTCCCATTGGCATTCCATAGTGTTTGGTAAATTGATGTAAACCACATCTTTGTTGTGGATTTTAGATCAGCATAATGCTGCTTAAACTGACAATCACACCAGCTCAAAAGGTTTGGTTCTTTTAAGTCTGCGAACTAAATTCGTGATGCTTAGGAGCTGAGTTGCCTCAATGTTCACATGTTGGCGGAGCCTTTCTTCATGTCTCCGTGCTTTTTCCTGGATTTCATTTAAGATGAGGTTCATTTTAAGGTCCCTATGAAGGTCATTGTTCCTAACATACCAAGGTGCATCAACGATGTTCCTTAATACCATATTCTGAAATCTTTGGATGATATTTACGTTGCTCTGTTTGGTACAACCCCAAAGCTGAATACCATAAGTCCAAATCGGTTTCAATATTTGCTTATAAAGTAGAAGCTTGTTGTATGTTGATAAAGAAGAGTTCCTTCCCATCAGCCAATACATTTTTCTGTATTTAAGTCTTAATTCTTCACTTTTCTTCTTGACGTGTGCTTTCCATCGTAGTTTAGCATCCAGGGTCATGCCAAGATACTTAGCTGTGTTCGCATGCGGTATTATTTCCCGATTTATGGTAATCGGAATATGTTCGATTCGTCTAATTTAATTTAATGAGCGTGATCAAAATTACAATCAACTTTCAAGTACAGTTTGGAAGTTACACTTAATTTTGGATTAAAATGTCACTCAAAGTTAATTCAAATCCAGATGGAATTGTAATCTAATTTTATTCGGGATGCATCCATGGTTTTAGTCGAATCGATTAAAACTATTTTCTTTTCCAGTCTAATTTTTCATCCAATTTATTTATTTATACGTATGAGCTCCACCTAATTTGCTCTCATTTTTTTGTTTTCTAATTGAAAACCCACTTAGTGCATCTATTGTGCTATGTAAACTTATATTTCTCTCAAATTTTGAACAATTTAAATGAAATTTTTATGTTTTATTAACTTCAGTTTAAAGATCTTTCTGAATATTTTACAAAAAAGAAATTAAAACTTCTTTCTGTGAAAATCGAAAAATAAATTTCTGCCTAAAAAGTCGAAAATAGATAAAGGACACTTTTGGTTAAAAGTTTTTTGTTTCGTTTATAAAAATGCTAGGATGCATTGGTTGTAGGATAAACTTACAATAAAAATACAAAATATAAAATTAAAATAAAATGCCAAATATATTTTATTTCAAAATTTCCTTACACAATCGAATAACTGGACAAATAAGAATTAAAATAATGATAAACAAAACCTAATATGGCCTATAAGAGATAGGTTAATTTGGATTGAAAAATCTGAAAGAGCATAACCGATTATATAAGAAACCATTAATAAGTCATTTTTGGGGAAAATGGTCTATAGGACACTATAGTACTCACGTGACCTCTTAATAATCATATTGACATTCAACATTTCCCTCAAACTTATAATGAATTGAAACCTTTCTGATTAAAACCTAGTTTTCGTTCGAGCCACATTTGAATATGAATTCAATATTATTTAAAACTGTTATTCCGATGAATTCTTTTACATGCATTTCCATATATTGCCCTAATCAGATAAACGTCACAACGTAGATTATTTCATTTTTAATAAAGGCACATATGTACGTTAACGAATAAAAACAATAATCGCAAATTTTCTAGAAGAACTCCGGATCGTAATAATGTGGAATAAACTATTGAGATATTTTAATTTTACTTTATTTCTCCTTAATTTATTTATCTAACTTAGGGGAGTTTAAGCCAAAGTAAAACTTTTTTAACTTCCAAAAAATATTTGTTGAGCTGAATTTAAAATTAGGCTTATAAAATATTTTTGATTGGAAAACTACGTTAACATTGGAAAACTCCAAAACACTCGATTCAAATCCGGACACATCGATTCGAGTGGAAAATCTGAAACAAGATGTCAACATTTATTTAAAACTGAATTTCCAAATTCTATTTCAATAGTTCATTTGAACAAAAATTACAAATCTTCTATTTTTACTATTTCGAAGAACGTAGACCAAAACTAAATATCATTAAATTTAAATATTTACTTTGTGGATATAGGAGCTGAGTTGTCTGTAATTAAAAAGCAGTATATTTTACCAAATGTTTCTTGTTTTCCAAACCGCAAAATTAATATTACCGGAATTGGATCCGAAATAATCGTAACACTAGCCCAATGCGAAGCTACATTTTAAATCCAACATTTTTTCCAAATAGTACCAGCAAATTTTCTACTTTAATGTTCTGGAATCATGGTCTGCTTTCAAAGTTAAAATGTAAATTAGATTATTCTAATAATATTATTGAAATCTCTGTGTGAAAATAAATCCTTTATTTTAGATATTAGTTTTCTTCCACAGAAAATTAAAATTCGTTCTCGGTCCGAAAAAGTTATTAATATGTATCTAGATTTTCCCGACAACGACTTTATCTATAAACCTCACGAAATTGTTCCTGGGGTGTTTGTGTGTAGCTCATGAATTACAGTATCTAATAGAATTTCTACCTTATCAGTATTAAATGCCAACCTCAATGAAACTGAACTAAATGTTACTTCATTTAACCCAGAATTCAATAATTATTATTATTATTATTATTGAAGGGCCATGTGGGCGATCAGCCACTTCGCACTGCGACTTAAAAGATCTATTGTGCTGGACCCTGCTTAATTATCCGTCCAGTCAATATTCAGGTTCTTAATGAACCTGACAATACTGCCTCACGGTACGTGATACATACTCTTTGGGCTTATTGCTCTCCCTCCTAGATGTTTACTACAGCATGTAGTTCCGCTAGAAAGACTGTAGCATTGGAGCCCAAGGACTTCGAGAGGGCTGTCCCCCTTAGATTAGGGTTTTTTTGTCAAGGTTTTCTCCTTTAGCGCCGTACTTTAGCCTGTGCCAAATGGCCAAAAATGTGCCAAATAGCCTTAGTTACCAGTGGTTGCCACGAGGAGGCAGCACGTACACTTGCGAATTGTGAACAGGTTACCCCTTACACAATTGTACCCATCACGCAGCTGCCTAATGACAAGACCAGAACAGCTCACGCAATGCGCACCCTACTGGAAGGTTACGGAGCTGGTAGATTAATCTACTCAACTTTGGTTCCCCCCTCCAATAGACGCCAAACCACCCAGAATTCATTAAAGATTTGGATATATTTTATATCGAAATTTGGAAAAATAATATTCCCAATAGACTACAAACATTAGCATCATTAATAAATACAGAACATTTAAACCCGGAAGAAAAAAATTATATAATTCAATTATGTCGAGAATTCAATGATTTATTCCATATAAAGGCTTACAAATTATCGGCTACAAGTACCACAGTTTACAATATTCCTTTTACTTCCGAATTCTAAGACTATAAACATCAAGCAATACCGATTGCCAGAAGCTATAAAAGTTGAAATATATAAATAAGTCCAAAATATGCTTGATAATGATATAATTACAAATAGTACTAGCCCATGGAATTTTCTCATTTTAGTAGCACCAAGAAAATCTATCAATAATGAACGGAATTGACGATTAGTGATTGATTTTTGTAAATTAAACAGCATCACGGTGGGTGAGGTTTTTCCATTACCTAACATATCGGAACTTTTCGAACAACTCGACAAATCAATTTACTTTAACTCTTGACCTGTATAGCGACCGTAGGCGCTAGCCAACGCTTACTTGCTTCATACTACCGATTGCGCTACTATCTCAAAGTAACGAATAATCCAGAAATATTAACATAGCACACATATAATTTGATTCTTTTACTATAATGATTAATTTGTATATAATGATTTGTTGTATGTATTTATTATGTAAAATCTATTTATTGTTATTTAAATAAAAATAAATTATTTTATATACCATTACCATACCATACTATATACACAAAAACAATGTAATGTAAATAAGCTTTTTGTACTTTATTAATTACCTATGTACAAACAAATAATAGTATATTATACACCAAGGTTGAGAAGTATGCTATTATAGCCCGAGCGAGTTTAAAACCCGAGACGCGGAGCGTCGAAACAAATGAATCCATTAGCCGGTACTTCTAACACTTTCGGTGATAGTTAAATTTCGAAATTATAGCTCAGACGATTATCTTCAGCCATAAATATTGCATTAATCCTACTAGTTAAAGATAATAAAGATATAAATGACTTAACGGAACTAGCAGATAAAATTCATGAAATTAACACATTTGTATTTCATCTATTGGTTCTACGTTACCAACTGCTACAACGGCAATGCAAGTCGAAAAAGTAGATCATCTCGAAAAACAGATTCACAAATTGAAATCTATGGTGCGTGCCTTATCAACCAATCATTATTGTCACAATCAACGTTCACGTTCACGTAATTCCAATAAAGCTAACAAATGCGACAAGCCTTGTAATTTTACGTCGAGTGACAATTCAAAAGCAAATAGTTCAACAAACTAGAAAATTCCACTACAATTGCGGCTAATAGTGGAACAAACAACCAACGCCGCCTTTTCAATAATAATATAAGAAATAAGTTGACATTTTTGGTAGATACCGGAGCTGACCTTTCGGTCATACCTCACACGTTATATGATCGTTGTCCTAAGGATACTGATTTTTGCTTATCAGCTGCTAATGGAACAACAATTAGTATATATGGTACAAAATTGTTGCACGTTGATTAAGGATTACGACGTAGTTTCGTCATCATTGGTGCCGATTTTTTAACAAAATTTGGATTATTGGTAGATTTAAAGGGTAAACGGTTGATTCACCAGAAAACAAGTTTGACAGTAAATGCTATCACCAAATTAGATCCAAATACATCCTCACCGCTGTACTACACTTTGGAAAATAATTATAGGTTCTTGTTGCAAAAATTTCTACCTCTCGTTGCAAGTCCTAATTATGATTTACCGTTAAAGCGTTCGGTCGTCCATCACATCGAGACAAAAGGGGTTTTGCCATTTTGTACTCCCAGAAGATTGGATTCAATAAAATTCAATTGGGCATTTGTAGTCCATCCTCGTCCTGTGTTTCATCACCACTCCACTTAGTTTCAAAGAAAGAAAGCAGTGACTGGCGTCCTTGCGGTGTGAAGTGTTTTCTAAAATAGATTTGGTTAAAGCATACCATCATATTCCAGTAGCTCGCGAGGATATCTATAAGACAGCCATAACAACTCCATTTGGCTTGTTTGAGTTTAATCGAATGCCATTTGGCCTAAGAAATGCTGGCCAAATATTTCAGAGATTCATGAACATGGTGGTAAATGGTTTGGAATTCGTCTTTACTTACATCGACGACATTTTAGTATTCAGTAAAAGTGAAGAGGAACAAATGAATCGTCTTCAACAGCTTTTTAAACGTTTGGTTGAATATGGACTAAACATCAAAGCGTTAAAATGTATATTTGGGGTTTCATCATTGGATTTTCTTGGACACACGATATCCAAAACAGAAATTACTCCATTACCATCCCAAGTTGAAATTATTACTAACTTTCCCTCGCCTTATTCCATTAAACATGTGTAACACTTTATCGGCATGATAAATTATTGTAGCCGGTTTATTAAAAACAGCGCACATCTTTTGGCTCAATTACATTCCCCGTTAGCTTCTATGGTGAAAATTAAATCAAATAAAAAATTATTCAGCTGGCCAGAAGAATGCGAGGAATGGCTAAGAAATGCAAAGAGGCGTTAGAATCACACGCATTATTAGCACATTCAAAGGATATTGCTCAATTCAGTATTACCACTGATGCGTCCAGTTGGGCGATTGGAGCTGTTCTTGAACAGTACAATATTGGTCAATGGGAGCCGTTATTTTTTATTCAAAAAAACTATCTCCGACTGAGGCCAAATATTCCGCTTTTGATAGGAAATTGCTCGGTATATATCAAGCTCTGAAACATTTTATATACTTCGTTAAAGGCAGAAAATTTACCATTTTCACGGATCATAAACCGCTGACGAATGCACTTGTGTCCAAAGCCGAACGTAGCCCTCGTTAGTATAGACACTTGGATTACATAGCGCAGTTCACCAATGACATAAGACATCTCAGTGGAAAGCACAATGTAATCGCAGATTGCCTTTCTCGTGTAGGTAGTCCAAATAAATTTGCTCTAGGTATAAATGCTACGGATGCTAGTGCTCAAGCTATCCTTAATTTATAGCAATCAGATGACGAATTAAAAATACTTATTTCCTCCCAATACATAATGCCGAATTCCAAATTTAAATAGGAATTGATGGAATTGCCTTTTACCAAAGAACGATTGTGGTGCGACATATCAACAGGCAAACAACCTTCGTTTGTACCATCGCCACTGAGGAAGAGTTTATTCGACCAGTTACACAAGTCATGTCATCCAGACATTCACGCTTCACGCAAGTTAGTAGCAATAAGGTATTTTTGGCCCAATATAAATAAAGATTGCGCTGAATAGACAACAAAATGTCTGTCCTGTCAAAAAAGCAAAATTAACCGCCATACAAGATCAGCGAGAGGAACATTTTGCTTTACCTCAAGCAAGATTTTTTTCTTCGTGCTAACCATAGTCGATAGATTCACCAGATGGCCGGAAGCCTACCCAACACCGGAAATGTCTGCTTGTACTGTCGTTACAACTTTGTGTTCACAGTACATAACACGTTTTTGAATCCCGTTAGAGATTACCACTGATCGAGGTTCGCAGTTTGAATCAAAACTGTTTTCCGAACTATCGAATTTCCTATGTCATCGTATTCGTACAACTGCATACCATCCCCAATCAAATGGAATGGTAGAGCGATTTCACAGAGTACTTAAGTCTGCCCTCATAGCTAGGGAAAATACTACTAACTGGTATGACGAAATTCCATGGGTTCTTTTAGGTTTACGAGTTGCCATCAAGAAAGACTTAAAATATTCACCAGCTGAGGAGAATTGTTTTCGAAAGCTTTTGAACCATCTCCTGATCCCACTAATTTTGTTAGTATACTGAGAGAACAAATCGTCGTACTCAAATTAAAGTATTACATCTTCAAAATGGCATTTTTCAGTAGAGCCGTTTGAACATTTAATTATTTATTTCTTTTCAAACTCATTGGTAATTTTGAAAGTTTTCTAAATTATAAAAAATTGATAAACTGCTAATTTTTTTAAATATTATACTTAATTTCAATTTATTTATTTTATTTGTAACAAATTTTTAAATAATAATATGTGTAATATTATTCGACGGAAATCCTAGTTTTATTAGGATGCATTTGAAATAAAAGTAAAACATTGTTACTAAAAATTGTTTTTAATGGACTTCATTTTATCACAAAATTTCACATGTATATCACATTAAAATAACTAAATTAAAATAATAACGTTTCTTAGTCGTTGTTTGAAATGTTATTCTTCATCCGAAGTAGTACTATTCAGATTAGAAGCGTCTTCCATCACGTAAGGAATATTTTTATAAAATTCACTATAAGCTGGGTTTATGAAATTTTTATTGCACAAATACATCAGATCCTTGAATTTAACTTGGCTTATTGGAAGTGGTTCCTTATAGGCGAGAGTTATTACAAATAATATTGAAGCGCTCACTTTGCTTGATTTTATGCCCCTAGGTTTGGGTCCTAAGTCTTTAACGAGCTCAATTGACTTAAAAATATCCTGAAAATTGTATTTGTATTTTAATACTTTGGGGCTAGTTCGATCAATATACATTTCCCTTATTTTTTTGGTATAGAGCTTTTCATTTTCAATATTTTTTTTTTGGAAAATTGAATCCATTTGTGGGAGTTTTAAAATCCATTTAATCTATTTGATTCATTTCTGTCACTAGATATCTTGGCTGTTTCACTTTGGCACATTTTATGAGTTGGTACCATTGTTCGGGCACAAATATTTCTTGGTGTTTGACCATTCTCTCAATACACGAGTGAACACTGTCACCCTCATTTTTCGTGTGACCCTTTTCCATATATTTATGGGAAATGCGGATGTCGTAATGCTTGGATGCCCATGCATGAAAGGTATATATTATTCGATTTCTGTCTGCTTTGACCAGAACAATTATCTGACCAGAAACGAAACTCTTTGGTATTTGAATACATTTCCATACATTTTTTTAAGCAATCGGCAACTTCAAGTCCTCCGCGTTTTCCAAAAACCTCGCAAATAGCATCAAACAAAACTATTTTTTTAGAATTTATTTCCCTCGCATAGGTTCCTCGACGATCTTTGTCAATAATTCCTTTCCTTTTTTTTATGAGCGGGGACATCGGGCGGTGGTGATCCATTGTTTGTTTATCGCCAGTGTATTTAAACATTCCCTTGTAAACCAAAAAATAAATTGCGTTAGAATTGTTAAAATAAAAATCAACATACTTGAAGTCTCACTCGCTGCTGCTCGATTACCGAGTTTTCATTCCACGTTGACAAAAAATATTGGCGGTTGGGGTTTCTTTGCAGTTTTGGTAATAAAATTGCTCGAGTTTTTTCTGTTTCTTCTGTATTCTGAAAAATGAAGTTCCATGCCGATATCTTTCTCCAAGGGACCAAAAATGATTAAAATGTATCTCTCTGTCGCGTGTAGTATTGTGATCAGTACATTTCATTGTACACGAGGCGCATGGCGGCCCTTGTGCTATCCCAGTTATTTGTTTTCCGCTCGGATTAACGTTTGGCTGGCCTAGATTGTACGATTTTTTTCCGACGATTGTGTTTTTCGTTTTCTAACGTTAGGTCTTGTGGCTTTTAGACTTATAAGACATTCACTGCTCAAATTGGCGCTAAGCTTTGGGGTAATCGGGCTCCATGCCGGACAAAATCAGAAAGCAATAACAATAGCCAAAGGATTTGTAGAACTTTTAATTTGTCGATTCGGAGCACCCACTTTTCTTTTGACTGATCAAGGTTCAAATTTTGCTAGCCAACTCTTTCAAGACGTATGCAAATTACTAACTATCAAAAAACTTCAGTCAACAGCCTATCATCCACAAACAAATGGAGCATTACAACACTCACACAGAACGTTTACAGAATATTTGCGAAATTTTCTTCTTCTTTTCGGCTACTTCTTTTATGCCTTGCAAATAACCGAAATTAATTCAGAATTTAACTCAAAGATAAAAATCTGGCGAAACTAATGAATGAAGAAAATTATTTATTCTAAATCTACCAATAAATATTTACCCTTATTGTGGTTGTCGTGTCGTTTTACAACTGATACGACAGAGTCGCGTCGTGACAAATTATTTTGCATTGTGTAACAAAAACGAAACCACTAATAAGTATTGCCTCTATATTTTTGTGAATTTATTTGTTTAAATTAGTTATTGTGAACTATTTACAAAGACATATTTGTCAAAAATCAAATAAAAAACTCAAATTTTGCATCAATTCTTTCGAATTATTTTTTGACGAAGACGATGGCGTACTGAGTGTTAGAGAATTGGCACGAAAGAGGAAAGTTTTAAGAGATTCGTCTAATCCTCTGGAGCTAAGCGATATCATGTAAGTTATATATATTTTTATTTTTTAGCAGCTGTAATTGAACGTTTAAAATTTGATTTTCGTTTTATGAAGTATTTCCGACTCTCGAAAGAAGCCTTCATTATGTTGTTGAGAGATGTGGAGCCAAAAATGAGGTTTCAGAAGCGGTTGTCATCAATTTCCAACATCTTAAAACTGGCAGCATCCTTAAGATTCTTTGCTGAGGGGAGCTATCAAAAGGGAGCAGGTAATGACTTTTTAATTGCACTGGCGCAACCCACATTTTCTCTTGTTCTGAAGGAAATTTTAAATGTACTTGAAGAAAACATTTGTGCAAAATGGATTACGTTTAATTTTTCAGCGGAAGAAAAACGTGCGTGTAAAATGTACTTTTACGAAAAAAGTAAAATTCCTGGCGTTATTGGTTGTGTAGACGGTACACATATCAGGATTATCAAGCCAAAGGGGGAACTCCAACATCTTTATTATAATCGAAAGGGTTATTTTAGCATTAACGCAATGGTAGTAGGTATTAAAACAAAACGTTAAATATTTAAATAAGTGTCGATAAACCCCTGTTTATTTATTATAGGTTTGCGACCATCAAATGAAGATTCGCTACATAAATGGGAAACATCCGGGTTCATCACTTGATTCTTTAGTGTGGAACTTATCGAAACTAAAACATCAGTTACAGCGTGTCTTTGATAACGGTGATAAAAACTCCTGGTTGTTAGATATAATTAACAATTAGTAAAAAGTAAAAATTAATCTAAAAATTAAGAAATTTAACTCACTCAATTTTTTCAAGGTGATGCTGGATACCCTTTGCAGCCAATTTTACTGACACCGTTTCAGGGTCGCCTCAATGTCGCTGTAACGATGCCCACTCTAATGGAGGAATATCGTGGAACGCACGATCGGAGTTTTAAAAAACAGATTTCGATGCTTGATATGATAGGGGCGCGACAACTACATTATGGGCCAGAAAAAGTGACGCAGATAATTAATGTTTGTACATCATTGCATAATATTTGCGTTCACTATAGAGTGGGACTGCCACCAACACCAAGTGTATTAGATTTTGCAGAAACGATTGAGCTAGATCAAGACGAAGATGGCAGGGACACAGATGATAGTTTGGCCCAGATTATAAGAAATAAAATTGTTAGGTCATTATAAGTAACAATAAACGTTGCTTCTTAAATTCAATTTATTTAATGAAATACAAAAACAACAACCAAATACTTCGTACTAATACTAAAATATTTCAGTCTTTTAATTATAAAAAAAGGTTATCACAAATCCTACATCATTGCCGGCAATTTCTAAGTGTTAATTAATTTTGAGAAATTATCCTTCTTGTATTTTCATCTGCAGCTGTTTTATTTCCAAAAGCTTTTCTTTTAGCTTCAGATTATCATATCGAGCCTTTTGCTTATCTTTTATTCCCTTTTTATACATTCTTAACCGTTCTTCTTTGGTTTCTATCGATCGTTTTAATAATTTTAGTTGACCCTTCTGGTTATAATACAATTTTTTAGTATACTCTAAATTTTCTTTAAGGTATTTATTTGTATTAGCTAAACTACTCTCGACATTGTTGTATACATTTCGTTGCATTTTCGTTTGTTCGTCCAATAAATTAAAATGACGAGATGGCAAATCAATTGTCTTTTGCTTATTACTTTTTTGTGTGGACCGGTGTAAATTTGATTCAATTGTGGTTTCGTTTGCTTCATCTCATTTTCCATTACCCCTTCCAGGTCAGATGGTAAAAAATAGGGAAGCTCAATATGTTCGTTCAATTGGTAGCTTTGTACGGTGCTCTCAGAGGCCTCCATTTCTCCATACTCTTTGCCAAGTGGATTTATTGTTGCGTTGAGGTTTAGTAATTCTGCTACGTCTTCGTCTAAAGGAGTCAGAATTATCTGTTGGTTAGGACCGCCGCCCGTACCTTTCATTTCTACCTTGTTATTAGTTAACTTTTTTTTAACCTTAAATTTAAGATCCGCCCAAACCTATAAACGTTTTTTATTTTTAGTTTTTTACTTTAATGATTTAATTTTTATAAACCTACCTTTATCCACCCATCTGAGTCTCGTGTTGGTGGCCCTAAAATGTTGAGCTCCTTAGCTATAAATTCCCATTTTATCTTAAGCTCAATTTTAAAATCTTTGCAAGATTTTACGACTCCTCGTGCTATATCCGGACTTCGTTTCATTAGGTCTTCTAACCTCTCAAATTGGTTTTTATTAGTGATTTTCCTAAAATAAAATTAATTAAATCACCGTATTTATTTTCAAAATCTAATTTTCATTTTTACTTACATTTCTCTTCAAACAAAATACGACGTTTCACTACAATCAGAGTCGTGAACTAAAATTTCATCGACTAAAACATGGCGGGTTTACGACAAACGTCGCATCGTATTCGACATTCACAATACCATTTTTTGCGAGCGATGCGTCGTTGACCTCAAAACGACAACCACAATAAGGGTAATTATTTACATGTATTTAAAAATAAATATAAATAAATTAAAAAAAAAATTATAAATAATAACAAAAATATTTAAAAAATTAAAATTTATGTAATTTACGGAATATTAGTAATCTAATAAGTAAAATTAAGTAAATTTTTGATTAAAAATATTAAAAAATTACTTATCCTTAAACCATATGAATTTAAAATTTATATGTAAATTGTAATGAAATACAACGTGTAGTAATTCATTCTTCAGGGGGAAGGGGTAATGAATTAAATAAAATGTTCCATACCCCTGCATAAGTGTTATCTATATTATATACATACCTATAGCTGCAATAAAATACTCGAACATAAAAAAAATTAAAATAAAAATAAAAATTGAGAAGCAAATGGTATTTGGATCTGTAAAGGTTAAATTGTTATAAATAAGTTAAATAAATTAATTGTGTTAAAATAAAACAACAATAAATTAGAAATAATAAGAATTGTAATTAAAAATAATTAAATAAGGTAATAAAAGTCGTGTTGTGTGGTTACGTGGGCTGATTATATAGTAAGCCGTGATTGATCGGTCCCCTTACACTAGCAAACCTGCCTGCATGACTGCCGCCGTTGTTTCTTACTGTAATCATCCGCCGCAAATTCTCAACCCATTTTTACTTGGCCTAGTTTTGGTCCATACCGGGCATTTTATTTCCTCAAATTTTCAAATCAAAATTTAAAAAAAAAAATTGCAGAAAAAAAATAAGTGACCGACTACGTGAAAGTCTAAAGCGAATCACGCACTAAAACAGCTGAATCGCGTCACTGACTTAAACTTTCGGTAACAAATCAGTCTTTGTAGAAATGGAATCTGCATTAAAGAAGTAGAGGTGCCCTGTCGAAAAGGGGACGGTTGGCTAGTCTAGCAGATCAACAAGTTTTGTATAAATTATGGAACATTTCAGAAATTTAGTGGTTAAAATGGCACTAGTTTCGGTGCGGACAAATATTTAAACTTTAAAGTATTTTAAAAATATTTAAAGTTTTTGAATATTACAAAATTTTTAATAAGTTTCAAATCCGTATTGTATCCAGGAGTTAATTTACTATCGTTTATCCTTTACCAATCATAAATTTAGCCTGCAGCCAAAAACTATAATTGATTTGGCAACAAATTCAAATTCCAATGACCTGATATCCTGAATAAATTCAATATAATTACATTTTTATTTTACTTCCTCCTCTGATTATTATGATGGTGATGAAAATCATGATGTTGATGATGATTTCTTCACTTATCCAAACCAAAAAAATTCTTAAAAAATTTTACAACAAAGTATTATTCATGATTGATTCTAACTTTTTTTTTTTTTTTGTGCACAAGTTAACTTTTTGTTTTTGTAAAAGATGGTTAAAGTTAATAAAAAAAACAATTTCAATGACCTCAAAACATTTAACTTATTATTTTTCATCTTAAAGGTATATACGAAAACAAAATGCACGAAAGAATTTCTTTTACATCCTCCTTATATTCGTTGTTGATAATTTTACAATTTTTTGCGAACGTATTTTGTGTAGTGCAGGAAAATTTGAAAAATTATTATATCATCAAATAATAATAATAACAAAAACGTAATAACATCTTGCATGAAATCGCCTGGCAGTTTTTTTTTTTTTTTTATCAGTCATATTTGCCATCGCACTACATATCTACATATACTACATCAGAACTAACTATAACTACATTTAGGCAGCAACAAAAAAAAAACAAGTCATCATCCATTTGCCAATGGCCTCTTCATTTTTGAATTGCTGCTTATTTTGGTTTTGTTGTACGTTTGTATGTATGTTGCATTCAACTCTCTGTACTTCTTATAATCATCTTAGAGTCAAGTTTTGTTTATTTTGTTTTTGTTAGTTTTTAAATGGAATTTTTGTTGTTTTTGACATTCATGCAAGACATACACAAACATTTTTTTTTTTTACCAAAAAGTACAGTAAAAATTAAGTAAAGAAGTGAAACAATATTCCGTGACCAAACTTAAAGCAAAAACAACAAAATCCGTACATAAAACTAAGAAAATGAAATTGCATTTGCAAAAATTCACAATTATTATTGTTATTATTTTAGACTTTGTTATTTCGCTTGTAGTTTTTTATTTTTATACGTTCATTAACCCTATTTCTTTCTTCTTATATTTATGTACAATACAATGCAGTCAGTTCCTTCCAAATATTCATTACATTTTTTTTTTCTTCTCGATGCATTCAACAATATCACAAAATACTAGCAACAACATCGTAAAAATATCAACAAATATAAAATGAAATTTGAAACAAACCAACAATAAAATGTTTGTGTGTGTATGTGTGTGTGTGTGTGTATGTGTGTGTGTGTTTGTTTAGATGTGTGCAAGAAAACATCAAAATCATCAACTTCATGTTGGTTGATTGGTTTGTTAGGCGTTTTTAATTTTTTTCATTTGATGTTGTGCTAATTTTGCGTAGAAAGCTTATATAGTATGTTAAAATTTATATTATAATAAATCTTCAGGATTTGAAGATCTTCGCCTAGGACCTATTATTTTTATTAGCTGAATATACTTCAACCAATGAAGAAATTATCTATTTTATTAAGAAAATAGTTTCAAAATGAAAACAGCAAACCACAACTAATTGATTTTAGCCGAAGTTAGATTTAGTATCTTTTATTAAAAAAATAATGGGTGGAACGGACCTTTCCATATTGCACTACTTGGATTCTATCAGAAACAGATACTTTTTGTTTAAACTCTGGGGGAAAAGTGTGTCTAGCAATTATTACGTTGTTCATAAAGTCTTTACATAAGCACGATTATGAAGTTAATTCAAGGCGGCCATAATGCAAGGAAAGCTCATACAGTGAATTTAAGGAAATAGATTAACGGTTATTAATGTATAGTCAACTGTTTTATGTTTGGGTTTATAATTATTTATATATTTATTCAAATAAAACACAACCTTTTTACATTTATAATATATTTATTTAATTTTTTTTAGTTATGTATTAAATTACAAATTTATTAGGTGTAATTATCACGAGTGGCGAGCAATGACTGAATTTTTATTTTCAACAAATCAACATTCTTATTGGTAACCAATTGGCATACATCTATACATGTAGTGTTTGGTACCAAGAGAGTCAGAGATAATCGATTACGTACTATTACATTTAAATTACTTTATTAGTACAGGATCATATTCATCAACTTAACATTAACATTAACTTACACTCGATAAACAAAGTTTAATTTCCCCGTTCCATCACAATCGGTATTCCAATAAATTACTTTATTTCGTATGAGTGTCAGCACATCACTCTCCCACAAGGTTTAGCGTCAATAAATAAATCATTTTTATTATTTCAATAAGTTGCATTATACTTTAGCTATTTAGACTACGATATCTAATTTCCCATTACCAATTACATAACTATATCACATTATAAAAGAAGAAAATATTATATTTTAAATTTAAGTTTTTCAATAGCTTTTCCGTTTTTATCTATTACGAATTGCTTTCTAAGCCGACGAATTACTTTATGTGGTCCGTCATATGGTTGCCTAAGACCCGTCCTGACTTTATCTACCCTTACGAAAACGTAATCGCAAGTTTCTAGCTAGCTTGGAACATATGTTTTAGTCTGAGGTAACTTTGGAGTAACTGGATTGTCAGCTCTCATTGTTTCCTTTAATTGCCCGATTAATTCAATTGGTTCAGGGGTAGTAACGTCGATAGGAACAAAAATTTCGCCTGGAATTCTTATGGTTAGTCCGTATACAATTTCCGCAGGGCTGCATTTAAGATGTTCCTTAACTGTTGTTCGTATTCCTAACAATACCGTTGGCAGTTCATCACTCCAATTATTCGTTTTACCATGCGACTTTAACAATTCGTTTATCCGACGATTCAAAATCTCTACCATACCGTTAACTTGGGGGTGATACGGACTTGTTCGAATTCTGTGGATTCGATTTCTGTGGAGTTTTGCCTCGAATTGAGTGCCCTGATCGGTTATCAATCTTAGAGCTACCCCAAAACATGTAATGTAGTTGTTATAAAATGTTTTGGCTACGGTAATAGCGGACATATCTACCATTGGAAACGCTTCCGGCCATCTAGTGAATCGATCTATAACTGTTAGCATATATGAATATCCATTAGATGGTGGTAGAGGACCAACAATATCCACGTGAACATGATCAAAACCGCTTGCAGGACATTTAAAATGTTCTAATGGTGTTTTGGTACGTCTGAAAATTTTCGATTGCTGCCGTGAGGTACAACATTTGCTCCAGTAACCCGAATCTATATTCATACTTGGCCAAAAGTACTTTGAGGCTATGAGCTTGCGAGTTGCTCTTACTCCTGGATGGCAATTATTGTGGAGATTCTGAAAAATCGACTTTTTGTGTGGTTTTGGTATAAATGGACGATTGATACCTTCGGAAGTTTCGCACCAAATTTGCGTAGCGTCATCTAAAGATGAAAGAAATGCCAATTTTAATCTACTTGACATTTGATTTGATTGAAATTTCTTTACAAGTGATGATGTACGCCAGTTGTCTCGTTTGCCTCGGACTTCTGTCCGTTTTTGAATCTTAGGCTGAGGTAAGTGGTTTATGATCAGTTAAAACTGAAAATTGCTGACCTTCGACAAAATATTTGAACTGTTTTATTGACAAATAAATTGCCAATAATTCGCGATCAAAGGTTGAATATTTCTGTTCCGCCGTTGTTAACTTTTTCGAAAAGAAACTAAGCGGACGCCAAGAATCGACTACAAATTGCTGAAGAACTCCAGCCACTGCTATATTTGAAGCATCGCATGTAATATTGATAGGTGCTGATGGATCCGGAAAAATCAACATGGTTGCAGACGTAAGTTCATTTTTGATTTTTTGAAATGATTCTTGGGACCATGTGAAATCAGCTATATTTTTCTTTTTTACAGTAAAAGCTGTTAAGTGTCTGTGAAGTGGGCAGAGAAGTTCGGCTAGTTTCGGTATAAATCTATGGTAGAAGTTAATCATTCCGATAAACCTCTGTAAATGTTTAATAGAAGCCGATTATGGAAAATTTATTATTGCTTGAACTCTACTTTTTAAAGGAAGTCTGCCAACCTTTCGAATAATTGCCTCAGATGAGCGATATGTTCTTCATATGTTTTGCTGGCAACCAAAATGTCATCTATGTATACGAATACAAACGGCAAACATCGAGTGACTGTGTTCATAAACCGTTGGAATGTCTGAGCTGCATTCTTCAGGCCGAATTTCATCCAAAGAAACTCAAACAGTCCAAACGGGGTGGTTATCGCAGTTTTAAAAATATCTTGCTGTGCTACCGGTATTTGATGGTAAGCTCTAATAAGATCAATTTTAGAAAATATTTTGCAACCCAATAAATTTTGCGAAAAATTTTGAATGTGCGGTATAGGATATCTATCCGGCACTGTTATAGCATTCAATCTACGATAATCGCCGCAGGGCCGCCAGTCTGCTGAATCTTTTTTCTGCACCATATGCAATGGCGACGAGACTGAAGATGAAGATTCACCACAAATTCCATGGTCTATCATGTGATCAAATTCTAGTTTCGAAGTTTTTTCTTTGAAAGGCTCTAATCTACGTGGACGAGGAAATGGGAGGTGTCCATTAAGTGGCGAACGGAATGCTTAATGGGGTGTTAGAAATTGAGAGGTTCGACTAGCGAATTGAACTCTTTTTATCTCTTATTTTTGCGTTGGTGAACTAGATAATTTAGTAAAGCGTATTCAAATCACAGAGATTAACGATAATAGGACGTGGGAAAAAATTGTCCAACGCTACGATCATAAGGGCCATATAATGAACACGTTTATTAAACAATTTCTTGTTCAACCAAGTTACACGAAAAATCGAAGGATATTCGTCAAATGGCTGATAAAAGCGGTCAAATTATTAGAGACATAACAGCGTTAGATCTTGAGGTTAAATATAGGGACTCGTAGTTGATATATTTATTAATTGAGAAATGTGACGTTAAAACGAAAACCGCCTGGGCATTGGAATCGCATAAGAAGTCGGACCCAAGTTGATGAACTTCATTGAGTTTCACTCTTCATTGAGTGCAGCGACAATCACAACACAAATGCAAACGGCGACGTTATCATCTACTGCAACTAAGCCAGATGAATTCCTTGAGAACAAACCCTAATACGGAGCAGTATCGGAAACAAACGCTAACCGTCAAAATATAAAGATACTTCAAATGGGAAATATCAATTCGGACGATCGTACAGCTCTCCCTACGGCAGTGATAAGAGTGAAAGATGTTTTGGGAAGAATTTGATGGTGGATCACAAGCCTCATTCATTGATTCAACATTTTTCAAGGATCTAAGTTTTCCCAAAGGAAATGCGCGAATTGCAATATCAAGCTTCGCAACATAGAAATTAGTAACTGAAAGACTTGCATCAATTGAACTTATGCCACGGCAGTCAATAGAAATTGTAAGGGCAGATTTCTTGATTTTAAAATGTTTACCATTGGAGGTGTCAGCCGTTAACTTCAGAAACATAGAAGCATTCGACGAAATCGAACTAGCTGGTCCTAATTTTAACAAGCTGGCTAAGATATGGCAGAAAATGTAAGGCATCATTAATTGCGCAAAATACAGTGCTAGGCTATATAATTTCGGGAGGCACACAAGTAACATCAACCATCCTTAATCTTAACTTCGAGCAAAATGTTGATAATTTATTAAGGCGATTTTGGGAACAGAAGGAACTATGTGACAAGGCTGGTAATCCTGATGACTACGAGATTGAAAGGCATTACAGAAAGCACACTAAGCGAGGTCAAGATTGGCGATTTATTGTTAGCATGCCATTTTAAGAACATTACAGTGGAACTTGGGAATTCTTCATATGTGGCAAAGAGTAATAAAAATTGGAAAACAATAAGGAACTTAATAATAAATATAGACAATTCATGGAAGAATATTTACAAATGGATCACATGCATGAATGCGCGATAGGTTAATATGAAGTAAACGATGAAGAGAGTTTTTATCTACCACATCGTACGGTGATAAAACGAGCTAGTCTGACAACGAAAGTGAGAGTAGTCTTCGATGGTTCATCTAAGACTTCAACCACCGTTTCACTGGGCGATACTTTGTTAGTTGGCCCAACCATTCAACAATCACTATGGGAGATACTTTTGCGATTCAGGATCCATAAATTTACGTTCAGTGCAAAAAATAATTAAAAATATTTAAGCTACAAATTGTACCGTACGGAACCTCATTGGCACCATTTTTAGCCATGCGATGCTTAATAGAGCTTGCAAATAATCTGAGTCTTCTAAATTATATGATCAACTCAGATGCTTGGCTCCTTCTATTGTATTGATATGAATTCAATTTCAACAGTTATGGTTGACATAGTTGAATTGGGATGATCCGCTACCTAAAAATATACAAGAAGAATGGATTACAATCAGACATCAATTTAAACAGTTCGAAAATTTACTAATTCAAAGACAGATGATAATTGATGGGAAGATACAATTACATGCATTTGCTGATGCAAGCGAAAAGGCATAGGCAGCGGTAGTTTACTGCCGAAGCGAATCAAGGGATGGAGTAGTGAATGTATCTCTGGTAACGTCGAAAACTAAAGTTAACCCAATTAAAACCATTTCTCTTCCACGACTGAAACTTTGCGCTTGTGTTTTAGCTACAAAACTTCTAAAAAAAGTGTCTAACCTACTAAAAGACATTCCGCACACCAAACAGGTATAGAAGGATTCTCAAATTGTGCTTGCCTGGCTAAAAGATGACCCCATAAGGTGGAAGCAGTATGTAAGCAATAGGACAAGTGTTCAGAGACATAAGAGCAAAGATAAAGAAAGGCGACCTAAATTTATAACAACTCAAGAACTAAGGATAGCAGAGGAATTTTGTATTAAATGGGTACAAAGCACAGAAATGGGTTAAGAAATCACAATTCTCAAACATCAAATCTCTGAACCCATTTTTCGACGAAAATAATATCCTACGAGTCGGGGGAAGATTAGAAAACGCGAGTATATCGTTTGATGCGAGACACCCCATTACATTTAAAATATATCCATTCAGGGGCTTCGCTAACTTTTTTTCTTTGTAGGCAAAGATTTTGGATTATTAAGGGTAGAAGTTTAGTGAATAAATTGGTGCGAGAGTGTGTTACATATACCAGATTCAATGGGAGGACACCGCAACAAATCATGGGCCAGCTACCAGAATACAGGGTTCAACCAGTCAGACCATTTACCAACACAGGCCTTGATTTCACAACACAAGCCTTGATTTTAAGGCTATTCATTTATAAGTTATATCGGACTATAAGGCAGATGCGGTTATAGCAGCGTTACTAGCAGTTCATTTTTACCGCCCTACTTTACATAGTGGTAGCCACATCGAGGACGTACGGCTATATCCCTACAGTGCGCGATTTCTTCTTAATTAAAAAAAAAAACAAATGGATTTTTGTTTTTCATCCCATTTTATTCAAAAGAAAATTCGATGCATATATGGATCAGTGCGCAAAAAGCTGGCGAAAAAATTAATTTGTGTGGAATGTTTTGAAACAACTTTTCCCTTTATTCAAACACAGCGCCGTGCCACATTTTTCACAAATGACGAACATTTGGGCTTTGCAACTTGGATTTTTGCAACGCAAACGGGTTTCGTTCCAAATTGGAAAATGGTTTATGTCATCTAATCGAACATCTTTGATAGGTAACGGTTGTACATTTGGTTTTTTTCCTTTTTTCCTTATATTCCCGTTTTACCTCAGACGGTCTTTCTCGTTTTGCAAGGGTAGATGTACCTATGGTTAATAATGTCCCAGCTAATTATATTCGGAAATCTACTAGGTTCATGGATTGTTGGTTTTTATTACAACTTCGATGGAGTCGCCATGCATTTATAATAGAGATATATAATAAATGGTACAACAGCCTCATGTACCATTTGCGTGTCCCCATTTTTATTTTATATCATCCAATCAGGCTATCTAGTAAATCAACCCTCCCCCCCCCATATGCCAGTTGTTTAGCTTTACAATGGCTGGACAAGGAATTTGAATCCTTTCCTTTTTCTTTCGTTCATACCTCTTGACCGTATGAATTGGTTCTGTACCCACAAATGATGACAATAGCGTAACAACCTTTTTATCTTTCCAATAGACTTTACATATATTTGTTCCCTCGAAATCACAAACATATTCACCGGACGCTCCCCTTTTTAATTTTTTTATATCAGCTTCTGTTGGCACCTTACACGAGGGTATTATATTACGTCTCACCGTTCCAAGAGAGTGAATACCAATTTTTGCTAAATATCCTATTATTGGTAACGACGTATAATAATTATCAAAATAAAGTTTGTAATTTGCATCTCGATGAATGTCTCGGGCAAGTCGCACAACTACGTTACTACTTGCTCCCAAATCAGGTTAATAAAGGAATCTCTAGAAGCTTAGCCGAAAGTACATCTATCACTTGCCTTAACTTGTGGAGTTTTTCGTTCGTGTTTATAAAATTGTCGTTGAAGTGTAGATTTGAACGTATTTTTTCAAAAACTTTTTGGGTAATGGAATTTTGAATAATGTCCATCCCAACAATCTGGTTCCAATACATTCTCATATTTGGAAGGCTGGAAACTGAAGACATTACACATACACCTAAATATCTTAAAGGAGCGTTTTATTGAATTGGTTGCCAGTGTTTTTTGAAAAACTATATTTTACACTTTCTTCGATAATTTTGTGAAGCAAATTGTCGTCAAAAAATATTTGAAAAATTGAAACGGAGTCTGTATTTCCCGAAAATGTACAAGATACGATTTGTATATGTAGATGTTTCCATTGTAGTTCTTTTGGTTTCGAAGCTACAGCAGATTTTTTGTTTGACGTGTACGGTTCCACATTTAAAACTGAAGTAAATGGTGAAGGTTCCTGAATTAAGTTTACTTCGGAGTGAGGTACAACAATCGTTAATCCTGTGATACTATTTCGTTCTAAATAACTGTCTAATATAGCTTCTGAAGCAACAATGGTTTCATCTTCATCACTGCTACCTTCTATTTTATCGTCGCTGGCATCATGAATATTTTCTATTAAGTTAAATAAATCCTCACTATTCAAACTTTGCAAATCTATTAATTCGTCTCTTTTTTTGTAAATTAAAGGCATCTAAAATTAAAGAAAGAGAACACTCTTAGAAAAACACAAGACAAACGTTGACACACAACACAGAAAACCCGCGGTGATTCAAATATGAACCGCATACCTTTTACAGTATTACAAAGACACTTTACATGCGATTCAGGAACAAACTACACAAATAGGCGCTTAATAATATTTAATTTTTTTTACACATACCTTGTTACCGGAAAATTAATTATTATAAAATAAAACCGCACGAAATTACTTATAATGTTAACACCAAGACTAGTCACACTACAATGCTATTAAACTACTCAAAATGAATTCGAGAGAAATAAAAAAGCAAATGAGATTAAGGGGAATACCCTATAAATATGAATCAGTACTCAATTTTGTACAGAACGGCTGTTTTAAAAAGTTAAACGCTGAAAACAGCAACGATTGAAATATGAAATATTGCGTACTGTAGGGACACTCTAGTTTTAGAGTGCTTTAGAAAAAAAAAATGTGAATCACCCTGCGTTTTCTTACAGGTCAGATACATACAGAAAACAATAAATAATCGAGTCACTGGTTATAATCCCCACACTGCACTACTTTGTTATAATATAACAAAAGCACAAGGTATATCTTTTTGTAAAACACTCCGATGTGGGAAACCATTCCTCCAAAAATATGATCATCCATTTTGTCCAAAATACCAATGGTTGTGTACTGCTTCGTTGATCAATCTATCAGGCGGTCCTATGATCTGTTGTTACCATCCAAAATCCAAAAGCAAAAAGAGAGCAAAACATGTTGCGTCTACGGCTTATAAAAGTTTTTTTTTTCCGTTCACTCCACTGAACCGAACTTGTTGTCACTGGAAAAATTTAATAATTATAGCTCCATGCATTGGGAAATTTTGGAACTATGGAAATAATTGCTCAAAAATAACAAAAAAGTATATAGAAAAACAAAACAAATCTATTTTAAGTAGATTGATCCAATACTGCTCGACAATGATGGCGTTAAAGCTGAAGATCACACACATACCCAAAGGAAAATTTGGAATATAGTATTCCTGAAAAATCCCTTTCGGATCGGAATACATAGTAGACGTACTGGCAGTGTTGTGCAGGTAAATTACCTCGTATAATTTACGCGCAAATTTACGCGTAAAAAATGTATTTTTTACATGGCAATTAAATTTACATAATGTAAAAAATATGTAAAAAATTAAATAAAGTGACATCTGTTATGAATTACAGCAAATTTTGTATTTAAATTTATGATTTTAGTCAATAAAAAACCCCTTTGGTAAAGTTCCACCTATTATAAAGTAAATTAATCATCGCCTGGCAATGTCTAGGGTGGTGTATTTCGTCTACATAATATTAATGGCGCTGTTGTAGTATGTTTTTCGTGCATGTTTAAAATATTGTATGTTCGGAAATTCCTATTAGTTTATTACATAATTACATTTATTTACCAACAATTTATGTGGAAATTTTTCCATTTAATTTGGCTATGTAAATATAAATAAATATTTATTGCCATATTTTTCGATTTTCGATAATTGTTATTAACAATTTTTTTTGTGTTTTAATTAATTGTCACATAACAAATTTTAATTCTTTATGATTCCAGAAAAGTCAATATAAACAAAATTGTAATGTTTCGTATATCGTTTTCACATTTTCTGTTTGTTGTTAATTTACAATATTATTAACTGTGGTTATCTAAAATATGTTTAGCAACAAGGCAGGGGTAACCTTGAACGTCGTGATTATTCACTTAAGCCACGCATTTCCAAACACTAAAGTCAAATAAACAAATAACGGATATTACATACTTACATACATATATATAATCCGTTCTCCTCAAGTCGGTAAAAACACATTCATAACAGATAACTGCGAATAATTATTCTCTAACTTTCTTAATTCTACAAATAGCAAAGAAACAAAGAATGTTTTGAGGTAAATCCTGAAAAATGATAAAATTTGTATAAAGAAATCAAAAACCACAAATTATAATCAAATCTATTATCCGTTTTATTATTGTATTTGTTTCTTGCACATAGCCATAGTACAACACATCAGGGTGGTCATTTTGTGGTGCTATATCACATTTGGTGATAAAACTGTGATAAACTGACATTTGTCGTAGCTTACTGCGGTCCCATCTTGGATGAACAACGTCACGTCGTATAATGATTTGAATGAAAATGACTACAATATTTTCCGTCTTACTTCTACAAGTGGAAAAAATTGTTTATTTTGTTGTTTAAATTTGTTTTATATAGAGTTTAGTTAAAAACACCTCTAATCAAAATTTCAAAAAATGAATGAAATTTACATTGACGCGAATGATCAATAAATGATATTTATTAACAAAATAATCATTTATATATTATTGAAATAAAATTAATGGATTATTGTTAAATTTACAGGAAAACAGAATATAAAAATCAACAATTATTTTAGTTTTGTGTAGTAAATTGTATGTTAAAAGAACCATTCTACTAGCCTAGAATAACAAATTTTACAAAAACAATCATCCTCCTAATAGAAATGGACAAAAAATAAGCAAATCTTAAACGAAAATCAACCTAAACCATCTGACATAACCTCATAAAATACAAATAATGGTCTGTGTTTAAACATGAAATTCTAATAAATCAAAGGGTTTTATAGTTATGTTAACTTAAAAATATAATTATTAGTCTTTCGTTAACAAACAATTTTGTTTTGCACTTCATATCATGGTAATTTTCATTCATTTTTGTTTAAATTTTAAATTACTCTTTTTATATCAAACTATATGGAGTTTGATCGAAAGCAACTAAATTAAAGTTTTAAAAAAATGAATGAAAATTACTGTGATACGAACTGCAAAACAAAATTGTTGATTAAGAAAAGACTAATTATTATATTTTTAAGTTAACATAACTGGAAAATCCTTTGGTTTATTAGAATTTCATGTTTAAACACCGACCATTATTTGCATTTTGTGAGGTTGTGTCAGATGGTTTAGGTTGATTTACGTTTAAGATTTGCTTATTTTTTGTCCATTTCTGTTAGGAGGATGATTGTTTTTGTGAAATTTGTTATTCTAGGCTACTAGAATGGTTCTTTTAACATACAATTTAATACACAAAACTAAAATAATTGTTGATTTTTATATTACATAATAATATAAAAATCAACAATTGAGGTTACGTGTCAAATCATCACTTTGATTCATTGCTTTCCCCTTAAAATTCATTTTGCAGTGTTGTCATTTTGTGGTAATATACCACATTTGGCGATACTGTGCGAAAAATAAATTGTCGTAGCTAACTATTAGTAAAGATACATGTTAAACCGAAAGTGATCTGACTGAAAACGTCCGAGATAAATTCAACATGTAAACGGTGACTTGACTGAAAGTTATCTGAAAGTAGTCTGAGTTCGGTCAACTTAAATTTGGTTGGTTGAGTCAGTTTGTATATTGAGTTAAACATGTAAACTTTAGTTTAGTTGAACTGACAGATTTTTTCATACTGTTAAAAGGGCAAAATGTTTTTATACATTTTCCAAGTAGTTTTTAAATTATTTTAAATAATTTTTTAATAATTTAAATGTAATTTTAGAACAAAGTGATATTTGAACTGTCAGCTCAGATCAAATAAAAAAGTCCCATGTAAACACCAACCCAAATTTTCAGTCAGATCACGTTCAGATAAAACTCAGTCAGATCACTTTCGGTTTAACATGTATCTTTAGTATATGGTGTTGTCATGGATGAATATCATCATGTCGCATAATGATTTAAATGAAAAAGACCACAACTTCTTCCGTCTTACTTTTACAAGTGGAAAAAAAATTATTTTGTTGTTTACATTTGTTTTATATGGAGTTTAGTTAAAAAAAAGCTCTAATAAAAATATCAAAAAATGAATGAAATTAACATTGACGCGAAATATAAATGAATGATATTTATTAACAAAATGATAATTTATATATTTTTGAAATAAAATTAATGGGTTATTGTTAAATTTACAAGAAAAACGAAATACAAAAATAAACAATTATTTTAATTTTGTGTAGTAAATTATTTGTTAAAAATCAAGGTAGTCTATACAGAAAAAAGAGGTAGTATATTCCCGTGTCGCATTTTCGTCTTTCTTTGCACATCACGTTACGTGTAGTCAAAAAAACATATTTGTATATGAAGTTTGGCGGTTTTTTGATTAATTTTTTAAATAAATCAAGAATAATCGTAATCGTTTTTTACAAACCGTATTTACAATTGATAATGATAGTTTACCGAGACCCTTTTTAAGCTTTATATTTTTTTTATGATCCAAATATTTGAGATATAATTCCATCGAGTATATAATGTCTAAGATAAATGGAAAAAAGGGTAGACAAAATTATTACTAAAGATACATGTTAAACCGAAAGTGATCTGACTGAGTTTTATCTGAACGTGATCTGACTGAAAATTTGGGTTGGTGTTTACATGGGACTTTTTTATTTGATCTGAGCTGACAGTTCAAATGTCACTTTGTTCTAAAATTACATTTAAATTATTAAAAAATTATTTAAAATAATTTAAAAAACCACTTGGAAAATGTAAAAAAACATTTTGCCCTTTTAACAGTATGAAAAAATCTGTCAGTTCAACTAAACTAAAGTTTACATGTTTAACTCAATATACAAACTGACTCAACCAACCAAATTTAAGTTGACCGAACTCAGACTACTTTCAGATAACTTTCAGTCAAGTCACCGTTTACATGTTGAATTTATCTCGGACGTTTTTCAGTCAGATCACTTTCGGTTTAACATGTATCTTTACTATATGAGTACATAACATAAAACAATTAAATTATTAAATGTTTTTGGTCATTTGAACATAATGTACGTACCATTTATTAAAATTTTTATTTCTTAACGTTATGTACTCAAATTTTTGCCATCTATTTTCGTTTGGCTTCAAATTATTGATATCCACGTACCTATTCAAATAATATGTTCATATTTAACGTTAAATATAAATGTAAAAATATATTAAATAAAAATTCATTTCACAAATTATTGTTTAGAAAAAGAAAATTAATTCATTTATTGTCTTATGGTTTTCGCTACAAATAAATCAAAACACCCATTCCTGTTTAGTGTTCTATGTGTGTTCTTATCAGAAGTACAACTGATAGTTTTGTTGCAATAGGAGTTATTCAAATTTAGTATATTTAAAATCGAACACTCCCAAATTTTTGAATTATTAATAATTAAAATCTAAACGTTCTCTGCATTTAACAAAAAAATTTTACTCATAAATTCCGAAACTTGTTATGCAATGTGCTCAAACAGCCTGCTCTAGACACGAATATTAAAACATGCCTCTTTTCGCGACTTAATTCAAAAAGTATTGCAGTATATAACTAAAATAAAAATTGAAATGTTTAATTTTAACATAAAGTCGAAAAACAATCAAGAATGAAAAAAAAATCATTTATTTTCCATTTATTTAAAAAATTAATAAAAATATCACGAAACTCCATATAAATATCAGCATTTTTGACAACACGTGACGTCAAATTGCGAAGAAAGCATAGCAACAGCATGCGCAATATTATACCTTTATTTTCTGTATATCTTGGTTAAAAATAACATTCTAGTTGCCTAGAATAACAAATTTCATCGGGAGCTCACAATAGCAAAGGACAAAAAAATATTCTTAAACAAAAATCAACATAAACCATCTGACATAACCCCACAAAATGCAAATATTGGTCAATGTTTAAACATCAAATTCTAACAAACCAAAGGCTTTTCTAGTTATGTTATGTTAAAAATATATTAATTGGTCTTTTTTCAATCGACAATTTTATTTTGCACTTGGTTTCATGATAATTTTCATTCATTTTTTTGAAACTTTAATTTAGTGGTTTTTGATCAAACTCCAAATAGTTTGATGGAAAACAACTAAATTGGGAAATTAAAAAAATGAATGAAAATTATCATGAAACCAAGTGCAAAATAAAATTGTTGATTGACAAAGGACTGATTATTATATTTTTAACATTTTATTTAAATAATAAACATCTTTGCATTAAAGTATTACTTTATCATCACACAAATAGCACTTCGTATAAAATTTTCATATAATGTCATTTGAGGTTATGTAGAAACGTCAACTTATCACTTTGATTCATCATTTTCCCCTTAAAATTCATTTTGCAGGGGTGTGTTTGTAGACTTTCTCCATTTTTTTATATCACACAAAAAAAGTCTCCACTAGTGATATAAAGGTGTGATATAGCACCACAAAATGACCACCCAGGATGCATTTAAAAAGTATGATAATGATAAATAACATCCAAATAGAAAAGGTGATTGACCTTTTGAAAAAAACCAAACACGTGATCGCATGAAATATATTCCAAATTTTTTTTAGTTTTTGGTTTTACTGATACAGGAGATTTCAAATATAAAATATGTATGTGTATGTGTATATGTAGGTGCAATATACAATAGGTATATAGGTTAAAAACTTCTGCATGTACTTTAAAAAAAAGAATTTATAAATTTGAACAAAAACAATTGAGCGAGAATGAGAGAGCGAGCAAAGTTAAGCTCGTAAACAATTTTTTACAATTTGTCAAAAAATTAGTTTAGCGCCAAAAATGAATATGTACACACACAAACACACACACAATAAATATTTGTTTGGTTTGCCCTAAATAAGTGCATTCACAAATTAATTCAATTTGTTCTTCTCTCTCTGTCCTTTTCAATTTCTATAGAAAATGAGGGAAGATAGCAATAGCGGCCAAGATAACTACTTAGGCTTAAATTGTAATTTAACATTTTCTGTTTTTGTACATAAATATTATTTTTAAGGCATCTACAATACATCTACAATCATGAATTATTTGGTTGATGTTTTATAGGTAATATGTAATGATCAAAATATTGGGATAGGTCATAGTCATAAGCGAATCATGTGTCCGAATATTTTGTTTATTTTATTTGTCAACTTTTGAAAACAGTTTTAAAAAACACTTACACGTGTACCGAATTTCAATATTATAACGTATTTCGTTCCGATTATACGGCTGTTTATGTATTCCTGTAGTACTTGGTATAAGAAAATATACGTTTCTTCTACAACTTGCCGTGTTTCTTAACCGATTGAAGTGAAATTTAGTATGCAAGTTTATATTGGCCCACAAATAGCGTGTACCAAATTTCAATATTATAACGTATCTCGTTCCGATTATACGGCTGTTTATATATTCCCATAGCGCTTGGTATAAGAAAATATGTATACGTTTCTTCTACAACTTGCCGTGTTTCTTAACCGATTGAAGTGAAATTTAGTATGCAAGTTTATATTAGCCCAAAAATAGCGTGTACCGAATTTATGTAATGATCAAAATATTGGGATAGGTCATAGTTATAAGCGAATCATGTGTCCGAATATTTTGTTTATTTTATTTGTCAAGGTTGTTTATTTTATTTATCAACAACGTATTGATGGACAGAAATGTTAGGTATAACTACATTTTCAGCATGACTCTTGTTAATCACGGCGAGGACTATAATAACAATATTTGAACGCGGTGACCTCTCGCTTGCTAAACATATTTTACCTAACAACAGTTAATAATATTGTAAATCAACAATAAATGGAAAACGATATACGAAACATTACAATTTTCTTTATGTTGGTATCAACACAATAGAAATGTAAACAAAATCAGCTGATGTATTATTATTTTGACTGCAAGAAAGCGTAGAAAGACGAAACCATTTCAACCATATGATTTTACTGTTAGTACATTAAAAACCAAATATGTACATAAAGAAACTGTTTATCCCTTTCTAACTGCACTGTTTAAGTGCAACCCGTCTTTGTTCTTCACAGGATAACAAAAATATAAAATTTATTTGGATTTTTTGATTTGTGAAGATCAAGTTCAAGTCGAAATAAAACACAATACTACTAAAGTAGAAGCATCTACAATACCAAAAACATCTATAATTCCAAACGAACTATACGAAATTTAAAGGGACAAAGTGACGACTGCCCATAGTATTAGTTGTGTACATATAAGCCTTCAATCAAAAACATCTATAATTATAGATGTTTTTGTACAATACCAAAAACAAATATGATAGTATGCAGAGAACAACATTAATGTGAAACGTTGCCAGTTTTAAACATATTTTTCATTTGGTTATTTGATTTTAGTGTTTGAAAAATTGGAAATGCATTTCTTAATCGAATAATCACAAGGCCGCTTGAGTTGATCCTCGTACCTTCTATTTAGGAAGTAATTCATCTCATCGTGAATTAACAATTCATTTCTAATATTTCTTTAAAACTTTAAGTGATATGTGGCACAATCAGAGCCTTTGCACTTTTGCAGACATATGTACGTATTAGTATAATTATTATGTATTTGTTATTTATGATGTGACTTGGTAAGCTATTGGGCCAGATTCTGAAATGACAACGTTCCGGACCCATAAAATGTCTGCATTTTTTTTTTTGCGTTTCACTTTAAATAGTTTTGAAAGACATTTTATGAGTAATGCATCTCAGTTTAATACAAGGAATTAAACTAAAATGCATTTTGGAATAAAACAAACGATTAATGGTAAATCGAGCCAAAATATAGTCGTTGAGTGATATTATAGGACTTCATAGTTAAGCTCACGGTTAGCTAAAAACCAATTTTTCCACCAGCCCAATATTTAGCCCAGCATCAATACAACTGAGATAATTGAGTTCATGTTTAATATCAAAAAGTTTACATGGTACGGTCTTCCTAACAATCACAAAAAAAATGTATGGCATGCCAATTTAAATTATTTGCATAAAAAAGCCTAGTGGTGATTATTCACTTGAGCCACGCATTTCCAAACACTAAAGTCAAATAACCAAATAACGGATTTTACATACTTACATACATATATGTATATCATCCGTTCTCCTCAAGTCGGTAAAAACACATTCATAACAGATAACTGCGAATAATTATTCTAACTTTCTTAATTCTGCAAATAGCAAAGAAACAAAGAATGTTTTGAGGTAAATCCTGAAAAATGATAAAATTTGTATAAAGAAATCAAAAACCACAAATTATAATCAAATCTATTATCCGTTTTATTATTGTATTTGTTTCTTGCACATAGCCATAGTACAACACATCAGGATGCATTTAAAAAGTATGATAATGATAAATAACATCCAAATAGAAAAGGTGATTGACCTTTTGAAAAAACCAAACACGTGATCGCATGAAATATATTCCAAATTTTTTTTAGTTTTTGGTTTTACTGATACAGGAGATTTCAAATATAAAATATGTGTGTGTATATGTGTATATGTAGGTGCAATATACAATAGGTATATAGGTTAAAAACTTCTGCATGTACTTTAAAAAAAAGAATTTATAAATTTGAACAAAAACAATTGAGCGAGAATGAGAGAGCGAGCAAAGTTAAGCTCGTAAACAATTTTTTACAATTTGTCAAAAAATTAGTTTAGCGCCAAAAATGAATATGTACACACACAAACACACACACAATAAATATTTGTTTGGTTTGCCCTAAATAAGTGCATTCACAAATTAATTCAATTTGTTCTTCTCTCTCTGTCCTTTTCAATTTCTATAGAAAATGAGGGAAGATAGCAATAGCGGCCAAGATAACTACTTAGGCTTAAATTGTAATTTAACATTTTCTGTTTTTGTACATAAATATTATTTTTAAGGCATCTACAATACATCTACAATCATGAATTATTTGGTTGATGTTTTATAGGTAATATGTAATGATCAAAATATTGGGATAGGTCATAGTCATAAGCGAATCATGTGTCCGAATATTTTGTTTATTTTATTTGTCAACTTTTGAAAACAGTTTTAAAAAACACTTACACGTGTACCGAATTTCAATATTATTACGTATTTCGTTCCGATTATACGGCTGTTTATGTATTCCTGTAGTACTTGGTATAAGAAAATATACGTTTCTTCTACAACTTGCCGTGTTTCTTAACCGATTGAAGTGAAATTTAGTATGCAAGTTTATATTAGCCCAAAAATAGCGTGTACCGAATTTATGTAATGATCAAAATATTGGGATAGGTCATAAGTTATAAGCGAATCATGTGTCCGAATATTTTGTTTATTTTATTTGTCAAGGTTGTTTATTTTATTTATCAACAACGTATTGATGGACAGAAATGTTAGGTATAACTACATTTTCAGCATGACTCTTGTTAATCACGGCGAGGACTATAATAACAATATTTGAACTCGGTGACCTCTCGCTTGCTAAACATATTTTACCTAACAACAGTTAATAATATTGTAAATCAACAATAAATGGAAAACGATATACGAAACATTACAATTTTCTTTATGTTGGTATCAACACAATAGAAATGTAAACAAAATCAGCTGATGTATTATTATTTTGACTGCAAGAAAGCGTAGAAAGACGAAACCATTTCAACCATATGATTTTACTGTTAGTACATTAAAAACCAAATATGTACATAAAGAAACTGTTTATCCCTTTCTAACTGCACTGTTTAAGTGCAACCCGTCTTTGTTCTTCACAGGATAACAAAAATATAAAATTTATTTGGATTTTTTGATTTGTGAAGATCAAGTTCAAGTCGAAATAAAACACAATACTACTAAAGTAGAAGCATCTACAATACCAAAAACAAATATGATAGTATGCAGAGAACAACATTAATGTGAAACGTTGCCAGTTTTAAACATATTTTTCATTTGGTTATTTGATTTTAGTGTTTGAAAAATTGGAAATGCATTTCTTAATCGAATAATCACAAGGCCGCTTGATTTGATCCTCGTACCTTCTATTTAGGAAGTAATTCATCTCATCGTGAATTAACAATTCATTTCTAATATTTCTTTAAAACTTTAAGTGATATGTGGCACAATCAGAGCCTTTGCACTTTTGCAGACATATGTACGTATTAGTATAATTATTATGTATTTGTTATTTATGATGTGACTGTGGATTATTGATTGATGCTAATGGCTGTGGATTATTGTTATTCTTAAAAATAATTGATTAATCATTAGTGTTGCATACATTGATATATTAAACTCTTTAAACAATTACAAATTATTCCTGGATCATCTCATCTTACATATGTCGTTAACTCATTTTTTTACATTTATTATAGTCAGAGACTACAATCAAGTCTCGATGAAGTTTGGTTATTGAATTGTTATTTGTTAGTAACAATTATATATTGTTAATATTTTTTTATTATAAATAAATGTTAGGTGTTTTACACGTCATAAATATTATGGGTATTCTAGAAGTTGCTTATTTACGAAAATTCTCTCTGAAGAGTTCAAAAGAGAATTCTCGCAGGTTTCAATAAATGTGAGAAAGTTACAATATACTATACATATACGAATTTTATTTTCTTTCGTCATAAAGCATAAGTAGAACGGTCATTCACCTTTTGTAACTGCTTACGTTTCATATTATTTGTTACCTTTTTCTATCCAACAAAATGTTCCTTGGCTACTAAATTTAAACGTAATAGTTTCTGTTTATGCATACCATTACCAATATTATTACTGAAACTTCTTCAATCATGAATTGTTTGGTTTATCTTGTATATTACAAATGTAATTTGCGATCATGTGTCCGAGTATTTCTTTCTTTTATTATTTGTTAAGGTTGTTAAAGTTTCCTAATTTTTTCTTCCTGATGTTTCGGTTATTCATTTTTCGGTTGAGCATTTTGGTTATTTTTATTTGAGCATTTTTGGTTATTTTTATTTTAGAATAAAAATTTATAATGAAAAATCTAAATTTTAAAAATGTATTCAAGAAAGCTCATGCAACATCGTTTTCATTAAGAGAAAAGTTATGCTTTACTACATATTTGAACGTGATGACATATTTAGCCTTGTAAAATATATTTTACGTATCAACGGTTAGTCGGTTAGTAATATTGTAAATTAACAACAAACTGAAAACGAGGCACGAAACATTACAATTTTATTTTTATTGTTTAATAAACATCTGGATGAAAAAATATAATCCGTTCATAATTTTATCAACACAATTAAAATGTAAACAAAATCAGCTGATGTATTATTATTTTTGACTGCAGGAAGCCGTAGAAAGAGCAAAGAAGTAACTTATAAAACTACATACGTACATTTTTTACTTCTAGCATAACTAATATTTATTTATAACAAGGACATTGATAATATAATTTATATTTTATTTGTTAATAACAATGTTGTAATTTATAATTATTTAATAAACTGCAAAGTGCAAAGTATCTAGATTAGGCTAATGTTAGAAATAATTTAATAAAAAATTCTGGTGAGAATAATGAAGTACGATGCTTTTTATATATTGTATAAAATGATTAAGCAAAAACTTTTACCTAAACAATTTCGAATTGATTTACAATATGTCAAATCGAATTTTACGAAAAAATCAATTGATTACAGCCAGACAAATTAAATTCTTAATAATTAAATAATAATTGTGTGTATCGACTAAATATCAAATATATTTACCATATTTGAATAATATAATTTTATTCAAATAGATGTCACTAAATAAAATTTTTTTTACATTTTTTTACATTTTTTTACATTTTACATTTTTTTACTATTTTTTACTATTATTTACATCAAATATGTAAAAAATAGTTTTTTACGCGTAAATGCACAACACTGCGTACTGGTTAAAGAGATCCTGGACGCTCACGAAATTAACCTTCAAATAAATGTAGTTAACTCAATTCTTCGAGGCATATTGCGGTTATCTTAAAATCCAATAAAGCCTCTCGTTGTGGTGTGCCTCCCATATTAAATAATTTAAGCAAAACTTGCTGCATACATTAAAATATTGTAACCAGTGTTGTACCGCGCAGTCTGCATGAAGTAATTAATAAATTGTCTACTCGTGTAGACAATGCATGTAGACAATTTAAAAATGGCGTCAACAATGCAGACAATGTCGACAATGTAGACAATGTGTCAACAATTCTCTTCAGCAAAATAAGCCAAGGTTTTCATTTTTTATTTAAATGATTTTTGTTACAAGGAACAGGATGGCTTACAGAACAAATTCGCTTATTGAAACACTAGAAAGACTAACTCGAAAAATCTTTAAAATTACAAAAATCAGGAAAGTAGTTTTGATAATTGAAGTTTGATGTTTGTTCGATTTCCCTTTAAAATTATTTCTGTTAAAATAATAATAGAAAAGAAATGTACATATTGGCACATCCAAACGCATCCAATTCATTTTTAGCAGTGAAAAGTGCGTGACTTATTTATTTGAGTGATGCCTCATTGCGCTTATGGTATTGTTTAAACGCTATAAATTCCAATTGCTGAACATAGAATTATAACTTAAAAAATATTATTTCCACCATGTAAGAAGAGACTTTGGGAACTGAGATATAGAGCTGCTAACAATCTTTTTACGAAAGGACCAAAAACCATAAATAAGAAGAATTTTTTCATAAGGTGTAGAAAATGGCACATTTTCCCAACTAATCGATAAATAAAAAACGTATACAAAATTATCGATAAATATGGTCGATAACATTCACCTTTTCGATTTGTTAAAGGTACTTGTAAAAATATTGTTTGGTACAATAAGGAAATAATCAAAATTAAAAATGCTTAACAAAAATGGCCAACATCTATGAAGATTCTTTTAAAATTCTAAAATTCGATACGATTACATTTTTGAAGCAACGAAACAAATCAAAATGAGAAAATTTTTAAAATTGATCTTCCCAGTCCAAAGATGGCTCGACAAAAGAAACTGAGCTAGGGAAAACGAGTGCAGAGAAATGAAGAACTATTTTATTCCATTTCCTATAGGACCGTAACTGATTTAGAGAGTGACATTTCTAAATTAGGCGGCACAATACATATTGTGTTCATCAGTACAAATAAATTTAAATCGAATTATTCGATTGGCGAACGATTAGGCAAAGTAAACAAATCTGTTACAAAAACGGCAATTCTTTGAGGGGAATTGTTAGCTATGATGCTTCAAGTAGTTCGTCTAAATTGTTGTCAATTATTTTAAAGGTTCTCTTAATTTTGGAATTTTAACTTCCCGATTTCATATCCGCTCTTATTAACCGGTTATTCGAGAATTTTAGAGCCATATTTCAAAAATTATCCGATAAGATCCGAGGGTTTTATTCTTATTGCATATCGTTTTGTTGAGCTTAGCCTTAACTTGCTTAGTAGTTTTAGTAGCATCAAGTTACTTGACAATTAATTCCATATTTACACGGATTTTCGGAATTTTTCAAAATTTTCATGGGTTTTCTAGATGTTGTTTCTAGATTTTCTTTTCGATATTAGTATTCATTAATATCCAGATTTTTCGATATGATTGAAATTGTTCGAGATCAATCGACATTCACAAAATATAGAGATTTTTCGAATTTTTCTAGAGTAATCAAGATTGTTCCGCGTGGTTTATTCTAGATTTCTTAAGTTTTTCGATATTCCTAGGATTATTCGAGATTTTTAAAGATTTCCGAATTTATTCGAATTTTTTAAGGCAACGTTCTACGCTTATTATGCCAAAATTTCGATATTTCTCCGATCTCTTGTAGGTTATCCAAAATTATTCAATGTCCAGGTTATTTACGTTGTACATGGCAGTTTGTAGCACGTATAGGATTTCCTTTCAAAAATTTTCAAGAATATTGAAGATATGTACTTTGAAAATTAGACATTTTTGAGATAAATTCGAGTTTCTTGATATTTTTCAAATTATATTCGAAACTTGCGATGCGTTATCGATATATTTAGAACTCTTCATAGCATAGAGTTGCAGCTTGCAAGATTTTCATTTTATTTGGGGCCATTCAAGCGACTCAAGTTTTGTTTCATCTACTTTTGAATGATGGCCCGAATATGTCCACAAAATTAAATCTGAGTAAAACAGGTCCTTTTCTTACACATGGAACGCTCGAAAATGGAAACACATTTTGCATGTAGTATATTTACATTGAGAACAAATATGCTGATTTTTTTTCTCAAAAAATACCCTTACCCCAGTTGAAAAGCTTAGCTAAGAGAAAGCTCTTTAAACTAAAAGTTCTCGACATTTCTTGCAGATACATGATTTGTGCTCATAAAACATTTTAACGGAAGACAGAATTTATTGAAAGGCTCAAAAATTACCGAGAATGTATAAATAATTTATCAAGCTTAAAGCTCGTTAAAAAAACTCAAAGCTAATCCCAAAATATCACCTTCCTTTATAATATCAAATTTGAAAGTCAAATGGTAAGATTTGAAAAGCTCTTAAAACTAAAAGCTGTTAATAATTCATATTGAGCACAAATAATTTAAATCCCACCCCATATTCCGTCATCCGTTGTAATATGAAATTTCGAAGTAAAATGGTTTGTTTAAAAAGCTGCGATAAGTGAAACCTCTTAAAACAAAAGCTCTTGGAAATTGTTTCAAATACATAATTTATGCTCATCAAATATTTTATTAATAACCAGAAATTATTATAAAGCTCAGACAAAAAAAAGGGTAAATTAATTTTTCCTAAAATTCCATTACAAAGAATAACTGAAAGCTCTTAAAACTTTTTGCAAATACATATTTTTTGTACATAAAACATTGTAACAAAAACCTGAAATTATTAAAAGGCTCGGAAATGTTAAGTTTAAACCTAAATACATAGTATAAATTTATTATCAAGCCTAAAGCTCATTGCCTAAAATTCCGTTGGCCTTTTTAATAACAAATTTCTGAGTAAAATGATTTGATTCAAAAAGTTCGAAAAACGAAAGCTTATATTATAATACCAAATTTCGTAGTAAAATGGTTTGGTTGGACTAACTTATCCCTAAATTCCGTTACCCTTTTAAAAATCGAATTTCTGAGTAAAATGGTTTGGTTTAAAAAGATTTTCTAATGGGAAGCTCTTAAAACGAATAGTTCTTGACATTTTTTGCAAATACATAACATAGAATATTTGTTAACAATGAGCATTAGGTTTGATAATCAATTTATACTTAGTATTTGGGTTTAAACTTATCATTTCTGAGCCTTTTAACAATTTCAAGGGCTTTTGGTTTTAAGAGCTTTCACTGATCGAAACTTTTTAAACACTCCCAAAATTACCGTACCATTTGTAACGGAATTTTGGGATAAATTTAGAATGCTTGTTTCCAATGAGGTTTGAGTTTGAACTTAACATTTTTGCACTTCCAATGGGTTTGAACTTAATATTTTTAAGACTTTTCATAATTTTAGGTTTTTGGTTAATGTTTTATGAACATAAATTACTTTATTTTAGTATTTGCAAAAAATGTCGAACCGTTAGTTTTAGGAGCTTTTACGTATCGAAGCTTTCTAACACAAATCATTTTTTTTTTATTATGAAGGTTGGATTTTGGAATACATTTAGAATATTGGTTTTCAATAAGCTTTAATCTTAACAAATTATTCCTACCTTTTCGGGTGTGAACTTAGCATTTTTTATTTTTTTAATAATTTCAGGTTTTTAATCAAATGTGTAATGAGCATAAATTATGTATTTAAAAAAATTGTCAAAAGATTTAGTTTTTAGAGCTTTCAATTATCGAAACTTTTTAAACAAACCATTTTAGTTCAAAATTTGATATTGCAAGGGATAACGTACTTTTAGGTAGAGTTTAGAATATTTGTGCTCAATGCAAACTATTAAGAATTTTAGTTTTAAGTGCTTTTAAAATCAAAGCATTTGACTTTCAAATTTGATATGTTATAGGATGGTGGTATTTTGGGATTAATTTAGGGTATTTGTTTTCAATGAGTTTTAAGCTTGATACTTTATTTGTCCTTTCTCGGTAATTTTTGTGCCTTTCCATAAATTCTGTCTTTCGATAAAATATTTTATGAGCATAAATCATGTATTTGGAAGAAATGTCGAGAACTTTTAGTTTTAAGAGCTTCCACATATCGAAGCTTTTCAACTCAAATGATTTTATTCAGAAATTTGATATTAACAAGGATATTTTTTTGTAAAAAATTCAGAATATTTGTTCTCAATGTAAATATCCTTTATTACATTGTCAAAAATCTCTAAAGATCTCGAATAATCCTAGAAATGTCAAAAACTTAAGAAATCTAGAATAAATCGCGGAGCAATCATGATTAATCCAGTAAAATTCGAATAACCTCCATATTTTGTAAATCTCGATTAACTTCGAACAAATTCAATAACATCGAAATATCTGGATAATTATGGATAATATCGGAAAGTCTGTAAAAATCTAAATTCGCGTAAATATGGAATTATTTGTCAAGTAACTAGTCATTGTTACAAATACTAATAAGCAAGTTAAGGCTAGCTCAACAAAGCGATATTGCAACATAGAACCCTCGGATCTTATCGGGTAATTTTTTTTTAATACGGAACAATGGTATTCTTCGAATAGGCTCTAAAATTCTCGAATAACATCGAACTATCAAATACAATCTACTAAAATCTCAAATATAATACTCGAATAATCATTGAAAATCTCGAATAACCTGACTGTTTCATTACACCGAATCACATTTCGATGATAAACTCCAAAAATCTCTAAGAAATTTATGGGTAATTTTTGCTCATAAAACATTTTAGCAAAAACCTGAAATTATGAAAAGGCCCACAAATTAGTTCAAATCACAAATATTGTAAAACCCCTTCCTTTAAAATATCAAATTTTAGAGTTAAATGGTTTGGTTTGAAAACTTCTTAAAACTAAAAGCTTTTGGTAATAGATTATTAACTTAGAGAACAAACATTCTAAATTTTAGCCAAAATCCCGCCACCCTTTATAAAGTCATATTTCTGAGTAAAATGGTTTAGTCAATTAAAATAGCTTTAATAATTGAAAGCTTATAAAATTAAAAATTCTTGATTTTTAAAAAAAAACAATTAAGCAAAAATCTAAAAGTATGAAAAGGGCTCAAAGTTAAAAGTTAATTGAGAATTTTTGCAAATACTTATTTTATCCTTATACAATTTTTTTTAACAAAACTTACGGATAATTCGATTTTTTAGAACTTTGAATATTTTGAGATATTTTGAAAATTCGACATTTTTGAGATTATTTCACAATTCTTGATATTTTTCAAAGTATATTCGAAATTTGTGATGCTTTATCGATATATTTCGAAATCGTCAGAGCATTGAGATGCAAGATGTTTCGTGTCATCTGTTTAGATGTAACATAATAGGTAATTAAGAGAAATTATATTTGATATTTAATTTTATTTTGTAATTCATAAATTTAATATTTATGCACTTGATATTTTGCATTTAATTGGTTTACTGTATTGTTGATGTAGGTCGTGATTATTTACATTTTACCTGTAAGTGCAAAATAAGGTTTAAATAGTTTATTTATCGTAAAATTTAATTATACTTAACTTAGATAATGTTTGCTACCATGATGTATGCGATGAAGTACTAAGGGGTTTGAAGAGTTTGGGAAGGGAAGCAGAAGGCCGAGATCCGTGGCTAATTTATTTAGTACTTAATAAATTAGATGAAGATACAAAGTGTCTCAGCAAAGAACGAGTTGCCAAGTTTCAATAAAGTTTTGGAATTTTTATCAAACCGTGTTGACGCATTAGAGAATTATGGCTCATCAGTTAAATCAACTCAGATAAAATCAGTTCGGAGTAGCAAATCATTTGCAACAACAACAACACTAACACCATTTGAATTATGCAAAATCGAAAATCATAGGTTGTATGAATGTAAAAAAATCAAGGATATATATACAGTTAAACGTCGCAAATTCACTGCTGATAGCAAACGATGTTTTAATTGTTTAACGTCTATAATTGTCGATTCAAAGGAAGGTGCCAAAAATGCTCTAGACAGCATCACAGTCTACTTTATGAGGAGCAACGAAGTCAAGAAGAGGGTCTTATTAAAAATGGAAATTCATCAGATGTAACCAGTCTACATTGTACAAGGTCCATTGTATAGAGCTTTGTTGGATTCTGCATCCGAAGTCAGTTTTATTTCCGAGCGAAGTTTTAAAATACTTGGGCTAACAAGGAAGCCAACGTCCATTTCGATTAAGGGTTTGGGTTCTTCTTATATTGGAAATGCAAAGCGTGTGGTAAAAATAAACATTTCCAACGATGAAGAAACATATAGATCAGACGTACACGCTGATATTGTACCATATATTGCAACATTACATCCAAAATCAACAATAAATGACACCAGGTTAAATAAATTTAAATCTTTGAAGCTAGCCGATCCCGATTGTCTAAATGGTATCGAAATTGACATGTTACTTGGGTCAGATATATTCTTTGACATATTGAGTGAAGGCAAAGTACAAAGTGATGAAATTACCGCCTATAATACAGAATTTGGTTGGATTCAAGTTGGAAAATTAATCAATAATGAGAATGTTATATCAACCATAAATTTAAATCTAATGCTGGATGTTGATTATTCATTGAGAAAATTCCGGGAAATTGAGAATGTACATAAATTCACTGAGAATTCTGAAGATGATCCGTGTGAAAATTTTTGCCATTTAAAATTCAACCCTATCAACTAGGGTCCACTTACAACATCGCATTTAAAAGATTACTATCAATAGAATGACGGTTTCAACGAGACACTACGTTCAAATTAATGTATTTACTTCGATTTTATGGCCGAATACGAAAAGCTGGGTCGTATGAAACTAATTGGCAAACCAAACCGAAATAATTATTATCTGCAGCATCACGGGGTGTTAAAACAAAGTAGTTCTAAAACTCGGTTAAGGGTCGTTTTCGATGGATCAACCAAATCCACAACAAATTTGTCGTTAAATGTTGCATTAGAGACCGGTCCCACAATTCAATCTTTACTAGTTGAAATCATTTTAAGATTTAGGCAACACAAGTATGTACTGAGCGGTGATATCGAAAAAATATACAGAATGATCTGGATCCAGGAAGACGCTGCCAAATATCAACAAATACTTTGGCGAACAAATACAGATAAACTACCACAAGTTTATCTATTATGCACAGTAACTTATGGTACTCCAGCTTCATATTTTGCAGCCAGATGCATCAAAGAAGTAGGCAATAGAACATCGTCCAGATTGCCACAAGTATCCAATATCATAACTAAAGATGTATACGTAGATGACGTGATGTGCAGGGCAAGTACGACTAACGGATTAATTAACCTGAAACATTTACTGGTATCAACACTACAAGAATTTGGATTTAACCTAATAACCTAAGAAAATTATGGTCAAATAACGAAAATGATCAAGCTGCTTCAACTGTACAGATGAATAAGTCAAACAGTGAGAAAGAGTTTTCAAATGAGAGTGACAAATCAAAGGTTCTTCAAATGTGAATTACCTAGGTATATAAAGGTGGATATCTAACGAAACGTGGATTATTATCAGATGCCAGCAAATTATTTGATCTGTTAGGTTGGATATCACCGTTAAGTATAAAAATAAAAATATTATTCCAAGGTCTCTGGTAAGAACCAATTACATGGGATGACCTTTTAACACAATAAACAAAACAAGATTGGCTGAAGCTGCGAGAAAGTCTGTCACAAATAAAGAAAATTAAGATTCCTAGATGGTTAAATTCTACGGATAAATTGGATTGTGGATTGTGATTGCAAAAACGAAAGTCGCACCAATTGAACAGATTACTTTAGCAAGACTTGAATTGCAGGCTGCTCACATGTTAACTCAGCTTATGTCATTTGTACAAAAAACATTAACTGTCGAGATTGAAGGTATTACACTGTGGACTGATTCAAGATTGTTTTTCGACTGGTTCTCGTCATTAACAAAGCGTTGGAAAACATTCGTGGCCAAAAGAACGTCATACATTTTATCCAAGTATAAGCGAAACTTTTGGCGACACGTCGCTTCCGAAGAGAATCCAGCTAATTGTGCCACAGTGGACTGAGCATAGAAGACTTAATAACACATAAATTATGGTAGACGTGTCCATATTGGATCCTTGAACATAAGTCACATCAAACTACGTACAATATGGAGCAAGCAAATGACGTCGAAACATACGAAGAACTTAAGGAGGTGAACTCCTATTTAATCACTATAAATGAATTTATGGATAATTTTTTGACGAAACACTCAAGTTTTTATAGAATGTATTATAATTTAGCAATCATTATTAAATGTGTAAAGAAATTCAAGACTAACGTTGGTGCGTTTGCGGCCAACAGTGGAAAAAATTCAAACCGCATCGCATCGCATTTGTTTATATGAACAACGAAAACACTCCGCAGATGAACACCACTTACTATCGGAACGAAAACCATTAACAAATAGCAGTAAATTGAGAACGGTTAATTCATTTATTCATGATACAAGTTAATTCGAGTGGGTGGCAGATTGACAAATTCAAATTGTACTTTCAAGATAGAACATTAATTCGAGATTACCATCAATTTTATAGTCTTGCTGGTGTTGGTCTCTGTTTATCACTATTGCGTCAAAAATATTGGAGGCTGAAATGCAAAACCGTTGTCAGACTAATAATTCATAAGTGTATAAGCTGTTTTCGGGCCAAACCCACAAGGGAAAACCAACTAATGGGAGACTTACCAACGTGCAGAGTGCAGTTTACACATGCATTTGCTAATATGGGCATTGACTATCGTGGGCCATTTGAAGTCCAAATTACACCACGTCGAGGCCAGCCAACCATTAAGGTATATGTATCTATTTGTATGTTTAGCAACTAATTCTGTACACAATGAAGTAGTAATAAATTTATCATCAGAGGGTTTTTTAGCAGCATTGCAGAGATTCTTTTCAAGACGTGGGCCGTGTCAGAATATTTACAGTGACAACGGCGCCAATTTCGTCGGTGCCAATAATCATTTAAAGGAGCTACATATATGCATCCCAAAAAACAACACTAATCAAATATATTCATATCTTTTAAGGTGGGAGATAAAATGTCATTTCATTCCACCAGGCGCACCTCACATGGGAGGCATTTGGGAAGCCTCAGTAAAACTGCTGAAAGAAAGCATGAAAAGGGTAACAAACAACCACATACTATCGATGGAAGAATTCACCACGTAAATTATAAAAATTGCAAATCAATAATGCAATCACGCCAGCACATTTTGAAATTGGAAGATCATTCACAGATTTACCGGAAGTCGAAGAAATTAATATTACAAATAACAAATATTCAAATGGAAAATAGTTAAGCAAATTTATCAGCATTTTTGGCAAAGATGGCATAGGGATTACATCACAACACTACAAAGGCAAACTAAATGGTACGAGTGATAACAAAATATACAAGTCGGGGATATTGTGCTAATTGTTGATAATAAGGCGCCTTCATGTTATTGGCCATTAGCTCGGGTTATTAATGTTCATCCAGGACATGATGGTCTAGTACGTGTTGTCACAGCCAAGATAGCTCGGTCAAATACAGTATTACAACGCCAAATTTCAAAAATCTGTAAACTACCACTTGAAGATGAAGAAATACAACCAAAGCTGAATCAAAGTGATTCAGGGCGGGCGGGATGTTTAGATGCAACGTAATAATTAAGACAAATTATAATTAATATTTAATTTTATTTTGTAATTCATAAATTTAATATTTATAAACTTGATATTTTGCATTTAATTAGGTCGTGAAAACCTGTACTCGTGCCTGGATTGCGCATTTATTCCTGGAGGGTTTTATAAGTGGATTTTTTCCAGGCGTTCGAGTCGTTTCTACACCGTTACCTGGACCGTTATTATTTTTTGATTACGGAATATTAATTTGGACATTTCTGCTGCATCATTGATACGAGTGAGCTGCCGAAATATTGGTTGTTCGAGCCGTGATCGAAACACATCTACTCTCGAAATCAGATACTTTTAATTAATTCACGACTGGACAATAGGAAGAAATATGTTTTTCGCTTAAAACTTTACTTGTTCAAAAATACAAGAAGCATTTTTAGAGGCCCAAAAAATGTTGCGGGTGGGCCTGAAATTTGTAGTTACGCCACTGAAGAGCTCTGTGCAGTTTTATCATCATTTAGCAAAATTTGCATATCACCCATGTTTGTCCAATCACTCGTACTCTAACACTTGAAGATCTTTCAACTACAAGATTGTTGGCTTAAGTCCCACTCAACAAATTTAAAGAGAATGAATAATGCTTAATAGAATTGAACATAAAAAGAGAAATACACAATATTACTAAAATAACCAATAAAAAACTAACTTTTTCCACCTTTCTTTAAAAAACAAAACCAAAAAAAAAATTCTTCCTTCTTTATCAACAGAGTAGAGAGCAGAGCACACAATAGTAAGTAAAAAACCAATTTCTTTTCCACAAAAGTTTGTTATTCAAACAAAATAAAAGAAGAATAAAAAATTTGCATATGGACATAAAAAAACCTCTCTAAAATATACCTACATACATACTTACACGATCTTCTTATAGAAATTACAAAAATAACCGGTCCTTTGAATATTGCAATTTACAACAACACTGTCAACATAAATTTAAGACTAAAAGCGTTGATTCAAGAAATTCTTTACTACACACATAAATTTTCATTGTATTTATTACATGATAAAATGTATAAAAAGAAGGAATAAATAAATTAGAAATGAATTTGCTTATGATTGAATTATAATTGCAGGATGTGTGTTAACACAAAACAAAAGTAACGTTATAAAGATTTTTTTTTATTGTTAATCTTTTTGATTAAGATTGATTGACTTATATTTTATTGGTATGTAAATACTTTCATATGTTCTTAATATTTACGTTAATTTTAGAAATTCGTACATTATAGAAAATTATATTTTCGGAAAACCTCGCCAATAAGCTTAAGCAAATTAACCCTAAAACAAGTGTAAAAACAAATAAACAAAGAAGACAGCCTACCAGAAACCAATGTTAAGCGTCTAGACAATGTACAGAATATGTATAGACAATGTAGAAAATTCGTAGACAAATAAATTTTTTTTGTTGTTGTTTTTTTTTTTTTTTTCTTTGAATAGAGTTCCTAACTTAACCCAAAGGTGGCGCAGTAAACTGTGATTAAGAAAAAGTACGCTTCTATAAAAATTAAATTAAAAATAAATTGTAGAATTTAAAAGCTATATATAGTATTGATAGTTTAAATACCTATTATTGGTTAATCAAAAATTTTGTACAGATTGTTAATCCTTTTTGGTAAAAATCCATTAATTTATAATACCGTATATTAACACGCAACTACGTCAGAAAATAAATATCAATATCAAGTGCAATGAATGTCAAGAAAATATTACATTGTAACAAAGCTATTTCGAGTGTGATGAATGTAAAAAAAAATTCCATCCACAATGTAAAGAAATCTATGGACAGCATATTACCCGACTAGCAAGTTCTCCTAAGTGGAGTTGTAGTGCTATATGCCGAGGTGAAGTGGGACCAAATGTCGACGACACTCTACTACAGCTGTGACGACCTCTCCTGCAACCTTTGTGGACCAAAACCAATAAGAATTTTCTTTAAAAAAAACGAAAACACTGATATCATCATCATCAACAATACTGGAGATTTGGAAAAATTATCAACACTTGAAAAATTGGATTAGTAGGGTTTATAACATAACATCACATTATCACTTAATTAAAACGCAAGTTATTATATTTTTATATTTTATTTACAATAATTTTTTGTTTATATATTTTGATCGTTTAATTTTTTTTTTATGTATTTTTCGCTGTTTTGTTGTCAAACTGGGGTAAATTTCATTTTCTTAAATGGAGATTAATTTGACAGATAAAATGGACCGATGGAGAAATAGCAATAGATATTTTACGGGCATTTACAATACAACATTCAATAATTGTGTAGAGTTTGGTAGTACATATATTGTATTGTAACGTACGAAGCTTACGAAATAAATTAACTGAGATTGAATCAATATTATACATAACCTAGCTTTAGGGACAGATGTTGTAGTGCTGACTGAAACATGGCTTAGTGTTTCTAATAAAAAATTTTATAATTTAAGTGATTACATTTGATTTCTTTCGGTAAGGTTAGATGAGTATGGGGGTTGTTCCATATTTGTTAAAGGAAAATGGAATACAGTACTGTTACATGAAGAAGAATATAATAAATCTCATTTTATTGTGGTTCACATTCGGGACTTAAATATTAATGTGTGTGCGGTTTATCGCTCACAAAAATGTAGTTTGGATTAATTTTTGGAAAAGTTTAAAATGGTTATTTCAAAATTTCCTAAATGTATTATTGTTGGAGATTTCAACATCAACTTAATGAACTCGGATGATGATATCCTGGAATATAAAGAGATTGTTACATGCCATGGCTACGTTTTACTGAATAAAACTGAAATAGAATATGCAACAAGAGTTAGTAATACAGGGTCGACTGTTATTGACCATATTGCCACAGATCTTAACTCTATAGAATATGAGTTTTATTTAGAAGACACTTCCATATCAGATCATAAGCTTCTGTATTTTAGATTCAAGAAAGAGAAAAGTTCAGAATTGTTAAATAGAAAAGTAGTAAAACAAGTTGTTAATTATGATATGATTGATAGAGATTCCTCATGGGACAGAATTGACAGTATTGGCAACTTTGAATCTTTGACCAATGAACTTACCAATCTCGTAAAAAATAATACAATTGAATTACAATCAAACCAGAAAAATAGATTTATTAAACCGTGGATGACTGAAGATATATTTAAACATATCATGCTAAGGGAGAAATTTTACAAATTAAAAAGAAGTTATCCAATTCTGAGTATTGTACACAAAAATATGAATTTTATTATAGACTTGTTAAGAAGAAGATTCAAACGGCTAAGCAAAAATATTTTTTTACCTTATTTGAGCATCAGTGAAATAAACCTTTCATTCTATGGAAAAATTTTAATCAGTTCGTACTAAATATGCAACCTCAAAATAAAAATATTGAATTGAAAGTCGGTGATGAAATTATAACTAATGAATCTGAAAATGCCAATTCATTTAAGGAATATTTCATTAACAATATTATTATTTTAATTAAAAATATGCGATTTCCAAATCTATCAGTTTTCGATTATATTCAATATAATACCACACATAACTTTTGTCTGGAAAAAGTTACTGTTGGAGAAATTGTGAATGTAATTAAAAATTTAAATTCTAAGGCAGCCACAGGATTCGATGGTATATCAAATAAATTTATTATAAGGTAATCTAATAGGTTAATAAATATATTGGCTCGACTTAATAATACGAGTGTAAGTAAACGAACTTTTCCTGAAATTATAAAATGCGTCAAAGTATTTCCAATTTACAAAAGCGGTTCAAACTTAGAAATTATTAATTACAGACCAATCTCCATTCCAAACTCGTTGACAAAAATATTTGAGAATTTAATAAATTCAAGACTAGAGCGGTTTCTTGAATCTAATAACATAATATCACCAAATCAATTTGGGTTCACAAGAAATGCTAACACAACTGCCGCTTGTTTGCACCTTACAAATCAGTTAAATAAAGGAATTGATAAAAAAAAATTGTATCTGTACTTTTCTTGGATTTAAGCAAAGCATTTGATGCTATGAATTATAAAACATTGTTGATGAAATTAAAAAAATAGGCATATCTGATGAACACATTCAATTTTTTGATAGCTATTTAAATAAAAGGAAACAATTTGTAGAAATTAATGGAAAGCAAAGTGATACAGAAATCGTAAGCCTAGGAGTTCCCCAGGGCTCCATATTAGGGCCAACACTATTCAAAATATTTATAAATGATCTGGTGATGATAGACATTCATGGAAAAGTACAGATATAAGGTATGCTGATGATATTGCCACAGTTTATAATAAAGAAGTATTCAGTGATATGCAAAGAGATTTGCATCAGTTTAATGTATGGTGCAATAAAAACTTAATGCTACTTGATGTTAAAAAAACTAAGTACTTGATTTTTGAAAATAGAAATTTGGAAAAAGGTTATATTCTTTCACATACACTAACTTATAACGGAGAAATACTGGGTCGAGTCAGATCATATACATACTTAGGTCTAATTTTAGATGCAAAATTAAAATGGGATCTGCACTTGGACTCTATCAAAAAAAAAAAAAAATTACTCCATAGGTACATCTTTATTTTTAAAAAATCAAAAAGTATCCCAAGTAACATTGAAAAGTATTTTTAGCTTTTATAGCAAAATTTTGTCACTTTTTTGGTCACAGTGACCAGTTTCTGTGACTAAATTGTCAATAGCTATTTTGCAATATATATGTGCCAGGAATGTTGGTGAGAATAAAACCAATTAAACTAATTTGATTCATTTATTCAATTTAATTAGACAACTCTGAATTATTATATTTAATTATACAACACTGAATTATGCCCAGATTGTTTAACCTAAAAAAAAAAAGGGAATTACCAAAAGAAAAATTATTTAATGTATATTAAAACTTACCGTTTTTGATTGTAATTAATTTATTCCGCTAAAATAATGTAATTAACGCCAAATAATCTGGAATTTAAATAACCCTAATATTATATTAAATTTTAAGAAATATTATCTGTATTTATACTAAATGTAACAAATTGTAAAGAATAATCAAATGTCATAAGTTGGTTGTATACATAATGGAAAAAACGGAACAGATTGGTTGCGTTCATTAAATATTTATATTTTTCCAAAGCTAAGCGAACTTAAGTTAGCGCAAAAGCTTAATATTTTTTGAGCTAATTTCCAACCTATGACGTGCTTGATTATTGTAAGTCATCAAAAAAGATAAATTTTTTAATCTCTAAAAATCAATCCGAAGAATAACATCAATTTTGTTATAAACCAGTGTGTTACATACAAAAATAAAAACCAAAATTCAATAAAGAATTCACCGTTTTGTGTTCATTCATTTATTTCAAGAGTGGATTGCCGTAGAAATTGAAGAAACAGTTTTGCTTGTTTGGGACTAAACCATTTAACCACACATCACGTAAATTATACTTTCTCCATCAACATTTTCATCAGCTGTTTTGGAACAAATTAACAACCAAACACAATCGCACAAGATTACAAACATTTTTTTGGTGCCGAAAACCCGGGAATTCATCTAAATTCAATCAGATAAGTATTTGCCGCTATATCAAAACGCGCGAAATTAAAATCTACTGTGCGATTTAACCACCGGCGTGTGTTAATATTTGTGTAATTGTCGTGAATTTGTGATCATAGAAGAATCGTGAAGTGATTAAAAGAAAAACAACTCAATATGGCCGATCGTGCAGAACGTTTACGGGATCGAGCACATGCTCAGATGCTACATATTTTAAAGTTTGGTGAAACAATAACGGAAGATACCACTATTGAGGCTATTAAAACCAGACTAGAAATACTAGAAGCCAGGTATCAAGCATTTAATGAGATGGAACTCCAGTTATTTGAGAAACCCACATATGAATCCATAACACATGAGGTCGATGACATTTATTATAAAGCCAGAGATTTATTGAGTCAAGCATGCGGTCGTCATGGACGAGGTGGCCTTAATACAAACCCGGATCTAAATAACACGCTTAAACAGTTCTTTGACCAACAAAAAACGTTTTATGAAGGTGTTAATACATCGCAGCATGTACGGTTGCCAAAAATTAATATAGAGCCATTTTCGGGTGATTACACATATTGGGCTTCTTTCCATGATTTGTTTAATACCACAGTCCATAACAACAAAACCATTGGTGATGTGCATAAATTGCAAATGCTCAAGGGCTTGCTTAAGGGTGAAGCGTCTTCCTTAATACGACATATCGCTATAACGGAATCAAATTATATCGAAGCATGGGAAAAGTTATGCAACCGCTACAATAAGATGACTCCCATAGTGACGACCTTGGCTCCATTTATGGAGCAAAAACCGTGTATACGAAGTAACGGAAAGGATTTACGATGCATAAGTGAAACATCCGATGAGGTAATTCGTGGCTTGCGGGTATTAGGTGCAAAAGCTGAAGATCGTGATCCATGGCTCATATATATTTTATTGAGCAAAATTGATAACGAAACGAAACAATTGTGGGCGAATGAATCAGTGGACAAGGATTTTCCAACCGTTGAAAATTTATTAACCTTTTTAAATAAGCGCTGTGATGCCCTAGAAATATGTGAGTCAACAGCTAAAAGATTCGCACCAAGAGCTACGGCAAAATCACTTGTAGCAACTCACGTTAAACCTGCGTTTGAGTGCGTCGTTTGTAAACAAGAACATCCCACCTTCAAATGGCCAGAATTTAAAAATATGAGTTGGATCGCTAGGTCAAGAATAATTTCGGAGAAGAATTTATGCGGAAATTGCCTAAAGAAGGGACACACTAGCGAACAGTGTTACTCCAAATCATCTTGCCTCATTTGCAGAAAACGACATCACACCTTAATTCATCAACATCAAAATGATGCGCATGATTCCAGCCAAACTGCGACAAATTATCATGCCTCAGTAGAACACCAACCGGCATCTTCACAAGAAATTTCTGGAACAATTTTACCAACCCAAACATCAAAGTCCACTATTGAGTCAACACAAACGCTTTCGAATATTCCATTGAATGCTAAGGTGCTACACACACACTACTCCTCGACAAACACGGTACTACCAACGGCAGTTATATATATCAAATCACGTACCGGCGAGCTCCAGCTGTATCGCGCACTGTTAGATTCGGGCTCACAAACGTCATTCGTTACCGAATCATGCGCACAAAGCCTAGGCCTAAAGCGAAGCCAATCTTCCTTATCAGTTTACGGTCTAGCATCATCATCAGCAGGAAAAACGCGAGGGAAGATCGATATGACCATACATTCCAGAATTGACAGAAATTATCAGTTGAATGTCACGGCTCATATCATTAATCACATAACAAATTTATTACCAACTAAACCAATAAGTTTTAATTTATCAAAGGTAAATTTGGAGCTAGCAGATCCGCATTTCTATGGCCCAAACAAAATCGATGTGCTTCTTGGGGCCGACATATTTTTCGAAGTGCTAAATCCTGAAGAACATGTGATAGATGGAATGCCAAAAATGCGTTCTTCAAAGTTTGGTTGGTTAATTGCTGGGTCATGGCATAATTCATCTCCTCAGCTTACCAATCTACACGTCACAACTGATCCAAAAATACAAATAACAAACGAAGATTTACATCGTGAGCTAAATAAGTTCTGGGAAGTGGAGGAAATCGCATCGCACAACAAATCAAGCAACACAATCCATGAATGTGAAGATTTTTATGAAAAAACTACTACCAGATCAACAAACGGCCAATTCATAGTAAAGCTTCCGTTTAAAAAACCGACACCAGCACTAGGAAGTTCTTATCAGGCAGCACATCTCCGACTATTGGCAATGGAAAGAAAGTTCTCGAGAGCACCGGAGTTTTATCAACTTTACAAGTCGTTCATCAATGAGTACATTGCTATGGAACATATGAGCCACTTACCAATAGAAGCAATACCAACACAAGATGATAGAAAATACTATTTACCGCATCATGGTGTTGTAAAGTCCAGTAGTAGCACCACAAAACTCAGAGTCGTCTTTGATGCATCATGTAAAACAAGCACGGGACGGTCTCTTAATGATATTTAACAGATTGGACCAAATATACAAAACGACCTGACCACGATAATTCTGCGATTTCGAAGGCATGCAATAGCAATGGTTGCGGATATAGTAAAAATGTTTAGGCAAATCCTGGTAGATCCTGAGGATGCAAATTTCCAATTAATTTTGTGGCGTGAAAATCCGATGGAGCAAGCAAAAACGTACAAGCTAAATACGGTTACTTATGGAACAGCTTGTGCCCCATATTTAGAAATAAGAACCCTAAGAATGTCAACTGAAAGCGCTGGTCAACTATACCCAAGAGCCACATACGTCATTAACAATGAATTCTACATGGATGACTTGCTGACTGGCTGTAACAATATTCAAGAAGCAGTAACTCTTAAAGACCAGCTAAACAGTTTATTAAAGAAAAGTGGATTCACTCTGAGAAAATGGAAATCCAATTCGCCAGAGTTTCTAAAGTCATTTTCACAGGAAGAAGTACAAAACACCCCAAAACTAATAGAAGATGATTCAACCATCAAAACACTTGGTATCATATGGAACGCTGATCTTGACATTTTTTCATTCAAGGTACAGACAAGTATTGAAGCAACAAGTTGGACAAAGAGGAAGATTTTATCTGCAGCAGCCAAGCTGTACGATCCGTTGGGCTGGCTTGCACCTACCATAATTCTTTTTAAGCTGTGTTTACAGAAGTTGTGGTTACTAAAGTTAGACTGGGATGACACCGTACCAACCAATATGAGAAACTTATGGCAGGGAATTTATAATTCATTAGTAGAATTGGAAACCATTCAAATTCCACGAAGACTGACAACCTTAACTGGTTCTACACAACTACAACTACACGCATTTTGCGATGCGTCTGAAGCTGCTTACGGTAGTGTTGTATATCTACGAGCTATCAACGAACTTGGCGAAATCACCGTAAATATTATAACAGCAAAGAATAAGGTTGCGCCAATAAAGCAAATTTCACTACCAAGATTGGAACTGTGTGGAGCGGTCCTGTTGGCGAAACTAATCAAATATTGCATCGAATCTCGCTCTTACAGCAATATCCAGGTTTTCGCATGGACGGATTCGATGATTGTACTCCATTGGCTATCTGACGTTCCTCGGCGATGGCAAAGTTTCGTTGGCAATCGTACGGCAGCAATTCTGGAAATCGTTCCTCGAAATAAGTGGCAGCATGTGGACTCGAAAGATAATCCTGCGGATGCGATAACCAGAGGAGTCAAACCTAAGGCATTACCACAATTACAGCTTTGGTGGCAGGGCCCACGTTGGTTGCAAGAACAAGAGCAAAGGTGGCCAAAACAAAACTCAACAACAACGGCTTTGGAACGAGCGTCTTTGGAAGAACGGTCAAAATACATTAATGTTTTTACAACGGCGATCACTGAGGAAGATGTTGCTCTGCAGTTGTTAACAAAAGTGTCATCCTGGTACAAAATTCGAAAGGTGATGGTATATATTTTGCGATTCGGAAGACCAAGACGTTTGAAGGTTCGTAGCAATTATCAAAGGGACCAGATGACTCCGGATGAACTAGATGATGCGGAAGTTATAATTTTACGCAACATACAGCAAGCGACATTCAAAACCGAAATGGCAATACTTACCGAAAGGTCACCACTACCATCGAAAAACCAATTGTCCTCGCTCGACCCATTTATCGACGCGAACGGGCTACTGCGAGTAGGCGGGCGACTCCGGAAATCCTCACTACCATATGCAACGATGCACCCTGTGATTCTACCCAACAACCACGTAGTTTGTGAAAGAATAATTCGAAGTGTCCACTTCAACAATATGCATGCGGGCAATTCCTTAACATTAAGCATTTTACGAAGCAAGTATTGGGTGATAGGAGCAAGGTACATGATCAAACTCTGCATAAGGTTCTGCACGGTATGTATTCGTTACCGCTTCCACAAAAACGAACAAAAGATGGCCGATTTACCAGCGGAACGATGTAATCAAAGCCGACCTTTTCTAAAAACGGGACTGGATTATGCAGGACCGTTTTACATTAAGACGAGCAAACGAAAAACCTCTTCGACCGAGAAAGCATACGTTGCAGTCTTCGTATGTTTAGCAGTAAAGGCAGTACATTTGGAAGTGGTGAGCAGCCTAGACACTGAGTCATTCCTTGCAGCACTCAGACGCTTCATTGCAAGACGTGGTAGTCCTCAACAGATTTGGTGTGACAATGGGTCCAATTTCGTCGGAGCTAACCGAGAACTTCGACAGCTAAAGCAGCAAATAATTGCACAATCGACCAATCCTTTAATATCTGAATTTCTCTTGCAGAAAGGCATCAATTTTCAGTACAATCCACCACACGCACCTCACTTTGGCGGCTTGTGGGAATCATCTGTAAGGTCATTCAAATACCACTTGCGACGGGTTACAAACATCAACCTCACATTCGAAAAAATGACCACCTTGATTATTCAAATTGAATCACTTCTAAATTCAAGGCCACTCTGCAGACTGAACGACGATCCAGCGGATTTACAAATATTAACTCCAGCTCACTTTCTCGTTGGTGAATCTCTGACAATTATTCCGGAACCCATGCTAGACAATATACCACAAAATAAATTATCGAAATGGCAGAATATTCAACAACGAGTTCAGGGATTTTGGAAGCGATGGCATCAAGATTATCTCACGGCACTACAGCAACGATTCAAATGGAAGACTAAAATCGAGCAGCTAGGAGTAGATGATGTTGTGCTGATACGAGAGGACAATTTATACCCAAGTCAATGGCTACTGGGTAAGGTAACAACTACCCATCCTGGGAGCGATGGAATTACAAGAGTAGTAACTCTGAGAACCTCCAAAAGCGACGTGAAACGACCAGTCAACAAACTTATCAAATTACCTATTAAGTAATAATATTCCTTAAGGTGTGGGAGTATGTTGGTGAGAATAAAACCAATTAAACTAATTTGATTCATTTATTCAATTTAATTAGACAACTCTGAATTATTATATTTAATTATACAACACTGAATTATGCCCAGATTGTTTAACCTAAAAAAAAAAAGGGAATTACCAAAAGAAAAATTATTTAATGTATATTAAAACTTACCGTTTTTGATTGTAATTAATTTATTCCGCTAAAATAATGTAATTAACGCCAAATAATCTGGAATTTAAATAACCCTAATATTATATTAAATTTTAAGAAATATTATCTGTATTTATACTAAATGTAACAAATTGTAAAGAATAATCAAATGTCATAAGTTGGTTGTATACATAATGGAAAAAACGGAACAGATTGGTTGCGTTCATTAAATATTTATATTTTTCCAAAGCTAAGCGAACTTAAGTTAGCGCAAAAGCTTAATATTTTTTGAGCTAATTTCCAACCTATGACGTGCTTGATTATTGTAAGTCATCAAAAAAGATAAATTTTTTAATCTCTAAAAATCAATCCGAAGAATAACATCAATTTTGTTATAAACCAGTGTGTTACATACAAAAATAAAAACCAAAATTCAATAAAGAATTCACCGTTTTGTGTTCATTCATTTATTTCAAGAGTGGATTGCCGTAGAAATTGAAGAAACAGTTTTGCTTGTTTGGGACTAAACCATTTAACCACACATCACGTAAATTATACTTTCTCCATCAACATTTTCATCAGCTGTTTTGGAACAAATTAACAACCAAACACAATCTCACAAGATTACAAACAAGGAAAACATTTTCCTGACCAAAAATATAGCGTATTTGCTGATATAACAAAAAAGTATTTATACGGATAATTTAGCCAAAAGAAAAATAGTACAATAGTCACGACAACAGCTATTTTGCCTAACAGCAAATAAGCCATCATAAGAGTTATTATGCTATATTTTTGCTTATTTGCATTTTTGCGGGCAAATTAGCAAAAAATAAAAAAGTTGAATTTGGTTATTTTAGCAAATTAGCAGCGTCCAAAGAATATAATTTTATTATACCAATTTGTGACGTTTGTAGTAGTATACATAATATTTCAGTCAACCATCATTATTCATCATATAGCTAAGCATAACGACAGGCGGACGTTGTTTGGAATAAATAATTTATATTTTTCAAGGTTGAGTTTAAAGTTAAATAATATAATTGCAAATATAAAATGGAGAACTACTTTCGCTCATTAAAAAAATATAAATACTCTACCACATACTACAGAAATGTTACAAAAATCCTAAATGAAACGCGGAAAGAAGTGAACGGTTGTCAAACAATGGGTAAGTCTATTATTATTTAAGAGCATTTATACAACATCTAATCTATTTTACATTCCAAATTAATATTTGTTTATATGTGTTATAGGGTTTAAAACTCTCCAGAAAAACATGAAATTTTCCTCAATTGAAATTGTGCAGTCAAATTTGCCTTCGACGTCTGATTTGCCCTCGAACTTAAATGTGCCAAATTCAACTTCAAGTTCTACATTAATTGTTAATAACGTCTTGAAGATGAATAGCAATCTATCACCTACAAACAATTTAATTCAAAGTGAAACTGTAGTGAAAGATTCTGATGATATAGAAATATTTGATCAATATTATTCAAACAATAGTGATTCTGAGGTAGATGAATTGACTGAAGATTACTTTATAACCAACGTAAGAAAATGGGCAATTGACAACAATATTTCACACTCTTTAGTAAAACAGCTTTGCTCGCTTTATAATCAATGCTACGATAAACAAGTTTTGCAAAAATTACCAACAGATCCAGAGTTTTGCTGTTTACTCCAACAAAAAAGTTAGACTTTGTGGAAATTAGTAATGGATTATACTGGCATAATGGATTTGAAAATTGTTTACAATCCTATTTTCAAAACTTGGACGAAAACAAAATAATCAGTTGCAATTTTAACATCGATGGAATTCCTCTTTATAGAAGTTCCAAAGCTCAATTTTGGCCGATCCTTTTCACTATTCACGAAATCAATCATTTTATTCCAATGGTCATAGGAATTTACAGCGGATCTAATAAACCAGACGCAAAGTTATTTTTAAATTCCTTCGTCGATGAGCTGTCACCTCTTTTACAAAGTGATTTAGTAATTAACGGGTACAAGATAATAATTAAAATTCGATGTTTTGTTTGTGATGCCCCGGCGAGAAGCATGATTAAAGGTATGTTTGGTTATTTTCTAACTCTAATTTATAAAAATTTGCTAATTTATATTTGCAATAAATTAATTTGCAGGCACTGTATATTTTAATGCTTATTCTGGATGTCAAAAGTGCCAAGTAATTGGAGAGTATAATGGTAGACATATGAGTTATCCACGAACTGATGTACGTCGTCGCACAGATGATTCGTTTCGTAAACAAAGTGATTCCGATCATCATAAAGAAGAAAGTGCTCTTCTTTCCTTACCAATGGATATGGTTCAGGATGTTATTGTGTGTGATATGCTGCATCAATTACATGTGGGAATAATGAAAAGGCTATTGTTATGCTACACCGGACAAATAAAAACACAAACAAAAACCGGAAAGTGGGATTCTAGAGCAATTGTACAGATCAATAATTTTTTAAACAATTGTAAAATGCCTTCTGATATCAATCGCGCTGTTAGAGGTTTGGATACTATTTCATTTTGAAAAGCCACGGAATTTCGTACATTTCTTCATTATATTGGGATTGTTGTTTTCCGTGTTCATTTAGATAATGAATCATATGCAAATTTTCTCAACCTGTTTTGCGCAATTACAATTTGTTCTAACGAAAAATATATCAAAGATTATCTCGATATTGCAAATGTGCTTCTATTGCATTTTATTGAAGTGTACATCAATATTTATGGCATAGATTCCATTTCATGTAATATGCATAATCTTTGCCATTTAACCGAAGAAGTATCTCGGTTTGGACCATTATCTACATTCAGTGCATACGCTTTTGAAAGTAAATTATACAAAATAAAAAATTTATTACGCAGTGGTGCTAGGCCATTAGCACAAGTGGCCCGCCGAATGGCAGAGATCGATAAATTACATGTTTATGAAAGTGAGAAAAATGCTAATAATTATCCTTACCTTCGTGGTGCAATTAAAACCATATACCAACAGCTGCCAGATGCAACTAAATTCTACAAAAAGATCGAAATAAGGGATGGATTATCTTTGGCAATTACAAAGGAAAATAAATGGTTTTTAACTAGTGCTGGTGATATTGTTGCAATGAAATATGCAATTGATATCAACAAGAAAATATATATACTGGGAAATTCGGTGCAATCAAAAGAAAATTTCTTCACAGAGCCGATGCATTCTTCGAGACTTGGTATATATATATCGGATGGTGCCATGAATATTGATGAACTCTATACTCCTGCGCAAGTAAAATCTAAATTTGTTTGCATTGAGTATGTATTAAACCTAAAAGAATGTTTTGTATTCATCCCATAGATACATACCATTTAATATTTAATTATTTTAGAACATTACTGATTCAACAACCATACTGATTTAAAAAAACATACTGGAAACATTTTATAAATATATATTTAAGTTTTTTTGAAATAAAGAATTAGTTGAAAAGTAAAATTCATATAAAAATAAAAATAATTCATATAAAAATAATAATAATTCAATATATATATATCATAAAAGCTCAATTAGTCGTTTTGTTGTTGCTCGTGGTCTTTCACAACTTTTTTAATTTTGCTGCTTTGAAGCAGCTTTAAACGGCTGTTTGCGTTTCGCATTTGTTTTTTGAGGAAGTATTCTGCTTCTTGCTTGGAATAACGCGAATCAGCCAGGTGAACGACGCAGTAAAATGCCTCTACAACTCTTTTAAAGCTGGAAAAATTTATTTTTTTAATTTTTTTTTCATCAGGATCGTTGTACGCGTCATCGGAAATGTCCGGCTCAGAGGCAACACTGGCGTTGGGTTTGATTTTGGTTTTCATGCTTCCCGTCCAACTACATTGCACGAAAAATTCTCTTTTAAACCATTTGTCCACTATGTTTAGGGCGACTTTTTGCCCACGCATAGCCCCTGATTTGCCCGCATATCGGGACATTTCCTCAACAAATAAATTATGATTTTCTATGTTTCTTAACATATTATCCAATTTTTCCATTTGTACTTCATCGTCGATTGGCAATAAATATGACGGGTTTCAATCGCAGATTGGAGCTTTAAGTGGTTCTTTTTGAGAAATCCCCAAAAATGAAATCGCCTCAGTTATTTTATCCAAGCGTGCATTGATTTTGGCAAACTCAGTAAACATAGTTTTTGTGACAGTAGCTGCAATATGTTCTGTAAATAAATAAATAAAATATATTAGCTTTAGCTTAACCATTTAGAAAAGTAATTAATCCATAGTTTGGTTATACAACTTATACATACCAGCCAATGCTTCGGTACTGATGTTTTGGATTAGCGTTTCATTTCCTGATTCACAATTTTCAGTATACTGGTTCTCGTTTTGTATTAAAACGATGTGTTGATCTTCTTCGTAAACATAATTTTCTGAATTCAGCTCCGATGTAGAAGCCAACTGAACATCTTCATGTATTGCTAATTGCATTGGCGAGTTCTTTTTATTGAAACCAGATAATTTCGTTTGTTCAGGTGGTTTTAACTGAACATTGCTCACAATGTTTCGATCTGTCAACATCCCCTCAACCGTAAATCCCGTACGTCCTAATTAAAAACAATATTAAAATTATTAATGCTATATCTATTAATTTTATGTATATTGACAAACCTTTGTGAAAAGCATTTATTCTTCTCGGATTAGTACGAAATGTCTCCTCTTCGGATGTATCCATTATTTCTAAGCGTTTTGCACATCCAACTGCCGAACAATAGTCGTGAAATTCTCCTTTTAATGTTGCTGGAACCGTTATCCAATTTCCTCCTTTGGAGAGAGGTGGCTTATCTGTTCGCCCTTTCCAGGAATTAAATTTAGTTCCCGAAGGATAGCACACAGTCCCATTCTCTTTGGAGAACCAGCTAAGGGGACACTTGAAAATTTCCTGCTCGTCTGTTCCACAATTTATTCCAACCACGCAGAATAACGCCTAAAATTAATTAAAATCACATCATATTGGCACGACACATAATTTATTTTATTTTATATTTTAATCCAGAAATATTATGTCCAAATTAAATTATACATACCATTTTAAGCAGATTTCACTATTATACTGTGCACAGATTGACAGCTAGAATTACAATGAGTAGCAAAATATGTATAGTTGTTTAAAGTAAAAAGGAATATGTAAAATGAAATAGTTATACATAATACATATAGTCTTATCTAGTCATACGGAAAAGTATAACTGCTATTCGGTAAATTTTGTGACAAAATAGCATTAGGATGACAATTAAGCATCCTATGCGACAAAATAGCATTAGGATGACAATTTAGCATCCTATGTGACAAACTAGCATTAGGATGACAACTTAGCATCATATATGTGACAAAATAGCAATAGGATGACAATTTAGCATCCTACGTGTCATATTGACATTTTGAAAAATTATTTGTTTAACACGTTGGCTACGAGTGTGTAATTCTCGTGCCTCATGAAAAAATTTATTTTTATTAATAAATGTATCACCCGTGCCTCATGCCATTTTTATAAAATTATGAACCGATGTAATACCCGTGCCTCATTCCATAAAACATTGTATATTATCTATAGTGTAATACCAGGACCTCATGTGATATTCGTCACTTATAGGTACCAGTGTATAACCCGTACCTCATCATATAAATGATTGTTTATAATAGAGTGTAATACCGCGACCTTATGTAAAATTCGTTACGTAGATACTGGTGTATTGCCAGACTCTCATCGTATAAAACTTTGTCTAAAATCTTGTGTAATACCGATGCCTCATTCAAAAAATTTTACGAATATACATGTGTATTACCCGTGCCACATCAAACAAAAATTTACGAAAAAAATGTAATACCGGGACCTCATGCAAAATTCTAACCGTGAAAACTGTCATGTAGTACCTGTGCCTCATTAGAAATATGTATATGTAATTATATTTTGTAAGTTAACAATATATTTCTTATGAGATTTTATCGATAATTGAAGAAATTTCCGTAACCCTAATTACATTGTATACTTTTACAATGGCCGTCCCAAGTAAAATATCCAATCCTACTTTGTGGTGCCACTTAATGGTTTTACGGGTTGATCTAAAATAGCTAGAGTATACTGATCCGAAACATCAACACTTTGCGTACAAGTATTGTATAGCTGAAAATTATGTTTGGTTTTCTTACTGTTTCCCCATATCATTTTTAGAAGAAAAAATAAATTTCTTTCATTTTTATGGGGTTCCCCAATAATATTAACCAATGTAGCGTTTGAAGTAAAATTTAAATTTTTCGATGAGGCACCGGTAATACACCGGTAATTCCATGTTACGAATTATGCATGAAGTCCCGGTAATACACTACATTATAAACAATGTATTATATCGTGAGGCATATGGGTAATACATCTGCATCTACGGAACAAATTTACACGAGGTCCCGGTTTTACAGTACATTTTAGACAATACTTAATACGATGAGGCACTGACAATTACACGAGTTACACGAGGAAGCACCAATGCTCATAGGTTTACGGTGAAGCTATCGAAACCACGAACTGAAGAAATAAAGCGCGAGTTTATGTACCGAACATCAATGAAGTGGAATTCGCTAACAGACGTCCAATTTCCGTTGGACTATAAAATGAACAAATTTAAGGCAGCTATCAATCTCTACTTGAAGGATCGCGCATTGGGTGCAGAAGTTCTGCCAGTTACAAGGAGCTAGGACTGTCAATAAGTCCGCTCTGCACCCAATTAAAACGAAATATAAAAAAAAATAAAAAAAAAAAAATAAATAAATTTTTTCATGTGACACGGGTATTATACTCTTAGCCAACGTGTTAATGTCAATATTGTGGTATAGTATACGGAAAAGATCATTTTGCTTTTCCTATTTCTAATTTGCTATTAATGGTCTTTGGCAAATTTCATGACGATGATATATGATATGATTAACATTATTCCTTCTGCTACAGCTATTATGTCATGGCTGACATCTTTTTCCGCAATTATGTTATGGGTGCCATCTTTTTTGATTTTTCCATTATTTATTTTCTTAATTTTCTTCGTTTTTCTCTGTCAGACATAGAAAAGAAATACATACATTTTTATTCCTATCTTTCAATTCCCTATCTATTGCATGTGCAAACTATCCCAAATTATCCCATATTCTGAAATTCATTAAAAAAATATTTTTTCTACGTACAATAAATAAGACGTATTTCTGCTGGGCGTTAAACTTTTCAGTCCTACTTTTAAGAACTAGCCGATCAAACTTTCTTCCCACCTAATTTTGGGTCGGTATAAGCGTGCTTTTTTATTACGAGAAAATATTATAATATTTATTATTATAAAATATATACATTGGTGTTATAAATATTTCAAAATGTCAATATACAAAACAAAATAACTTTTTTATATAAATATGTTTTTACAAAATTTACTTTGTCATTCTTAAAAACAAAATAACTATTTTATAAAATAATATACATTTACAAAATTATTTTATCATTCTTAAGAACAATTTAGTTTTTTAATACCTTTATGGTCATCTTAGCTCCTTAGCCCTATAAAATGCTAAAATGCTTGTTTGACTAAATGGCTACATAAAACGCTATTATGCAAAATAATTATTTTGCTTTTCATATGACTAATATTTGATAAATGCTATTTTGTCATATATATTTTAAATAAGCTGTAAAAGCTTTTTAGCTATGTAAATTACTATTATACTTTATAGCAATATAACTGTACTTATAGCATTATAGCCCCTAATTTAGCATTTGTGAAAGCTAAAATCATTCCCCACTTTGGTCAGCGTGACATGTTTTTGTTAGTCATTTGGACGTCATTTTGACTTTTTAGCATTTATAGCAATGCTATTTAGCCCAGAAAAACTGGTCAGTGTGACCAAATTTTTGACAAAAAAATGTTACTTGGGATACTACCTCAGAAATTACTAACAAATATATATTATGCTTATGCGTATAGCCATATAATGTATTTGAACCCAATATGGAGTGGAACCACAAAAAAAAATTGGAAGAACTTGTGTGTGTTCTAAATGTACCAATAAGGACGCCATCTGTAACTATATTTACTAACTTTTTACCCCTTTATAAAATAATTGAAAGGGAATTGGTTACTTTGATGCATAAAATTGCTAACAACCTCATAAAACATAATCTTGAGATAATTAGAGCGAGTGATGTACATGATTATAGTATAAGACGTCTTTCGTTTCTGCGCGGTCCTCAGCTTACAACATCCGCTTCTAATAACAATGTATTGTTCCGGGGTCTGCTGTTATACAATAGATTGCCAACTCACATAAGGAATGAAAGGAGTCTAAAATTATTTAAAAAATTGGCTATATGATAACAATATAATTTAAAGTTTAATTTAATCTATGACAAATAATATCTTGCTATTTTACCATCTATCCAGACACTTCCATTAATATGTCCTTTTCAAATGAGCCCTTTAAGACAACAATAGATATTAAAAATTTTAATAAACGAAAAATTTTTGTGAGTGAATTAAGAATATAAAAAATATGCATGTTAAAAATAAAAATAGATAATCACTATTGTACTATAAAATATTATAAAAATAAAAAACACATTATGTATAGCGTTATGCTAATTATTTTCATATATTTCCGCACAACTATTCTTTGAGAATCATTGCAGATTTAGCTAAAAATGTAAAAGTGCGCTTGTAATAAAGAAAACTTGTAACATATAGAAAAAAACTTGTGGGAAAAAATATTAGAAGTTCCGAAATCCAGAATAAAGCCAGAATAGATAACATAAAATACGAAGGCCCAAAATCATATTTCGATACGTTAGATTTGTAGTTAACAATCGAAATGAATGAAACACAATATATAACGTCATTTCTCAGGGATACGAAGAAACACTAAAAATAATTTATTTGTTGGTTTTAAGTTACTCTCTTTTATTTATAGGGATGGTCTTCAAGAAGAAATTGTTACTGCTGAAATTATTAACATTTTATGAATTTTTGTAGTTTCTGTTTTTTATGCTGGTAACAAAAAAATTGTAGGAAAAATTAAATATGCGACACTGACATTATATGAAAGGATTTTAGAGTGAGCCAGATTTTAAGTAAAAATACTACTACTTCTTTATCGTTACTCCGTTATAACTCGTTAATGTCTCAATTCATGATTTTACCAATATTCGAACAAATAAAAACTGGGTTTAATCATTCTTAGCATCATACGATTTCGAAATGCTAGCTCACGATTTTGGCTACCTTGAAGTAATAAAGGCTCATAATTTCGCATGTTTTGATTATATCGAAAAAAAATTATTTTTACGAATTAATATCCTTAATACTAGTACGGATTTGGAAAGAAATAAAAAATGGTAAATGTTTCACCGTTTGATACTTCGTCATGTGAGTACTATAGTGTGCTATATAACATTTTTAAATGACTTATTAATGGATTATTATATAATCGACCACGCACTTTCAGATTTTTCAATCAAAATTGACCTATCTCTTATAGATTTTGAAATAATTAATACTTCTTTTTTTCTTTAGGCAATATTAGGTTTTGTTTATCATTATTTTAATTCTTATTTGTCCCGTTATCGTATTGTATGAAGACATTTTGAAATAAAATTTCTTTGGCATTATATTTTTATTTTGAATTTTGTATTTTTATTTTAAGTCTATCCTGTATCCAATGCACTTTAGCATTATTGTAAAACAAATAAAAAATCTATTAACAACACATATGAAAAGTGTCGTATATCCATTTTTGACATTTTTGGGAAAAAATTATTTTCCGATTTTAACAGAAAGAAAATTTAATTTGTCCTTCTTGCAAAATATTCAGAAATGTTAGAACATAAACTAGATAGTAACAACTTAGATTTGAACGGCGGACAAATTTTAGTCATAAGTTTAAAATTCGATTTCTCTAAAATTTTCTAAATGACTAATAGTACCTATTCACATATTTTTTATTGTTATAAGAATTGAACGAGCACAAAATACAAAAAAAAACATTTACCATGGTAAATGAATTATTCGATATTCGACAGCAGCCACAGTAAGCAATTGAAAAAACGAACAAGATGCTCAAATGATGAAATCTCAAAATTAAGATTCATATTTATATTTAATGTTTGTAAAATCGAATTTTCAAAGATGTTTCACGGGAAACTTGTACTGAATTTTTTTCCTGCGATAGCTATTGACAAGTCACATCAATAAAATACATGTCCAGACATAACACTCTAGAGGCTGATTTTATACATTCGTGATTTTATCTATCGGCTGGAAAGTTTTTCAAATTTTTCCCACGGGAAATCTGAACAAAATTTTTTCCTGCGATGGATATTGACAAGTCACATCAATAAAATACTTCTCCAGACATAACACTCTAGAGGCTGATTTTATTCAAATTTTCTAATGATTTTTGGAAAATCGAATTTTCCGAGTTTTCCCACGGGAAACTTGAATTGAATTTCTTCTTGCTGCGATAGCTATTGACACGTCACATCAATAGGCTGGTGTTATACATGCATTCCTAACTTTCGGCTGGAAAATTTTCCAAATTTTCCGAGTTTTTCCACGTGAAACTCGAACTGAATTTGTTTCCTGCAATAGCTATTAACCAGTCACAGCAATAAAATACATCTCCAGATATAACACTATAGAGGCTGATTTGATACATTCTTGATTTTATATTTCGGCTGGAAAGTTTTTCAAATTTTCCGAGATTTCCCACGGGAAACCTGATCTGAATTTTTTCTTGCGATATATATTGACAAGTTACATCAATAAAATACATCTCCAGACATAACACTCTAGAGGCTGATTTTATTCAAATTTTCTAACAGTTTTTGGAAAATCGGGTTTTCCGAGTTTTCCCACAAGAAACTTGAACTGAATTTTTTTTGCTGGGATAGCTATTGACAAGTCACATCAATAAAATACATTTCAAGATATAACACTTTAGATGCTGATTGTATACAAAACTTTCAATAATTTTTGGAAAGTCGAATTTTCAGAGATTTCCCACGTAAATTTTGTACTGAATTTTTTTTCCTGCGATAGTTGTTGACAAGTCACATCAATGCAATCCATCTCCAGGCATAACAATCTAAAGGCTGATTTTATATAGATCGAATTTTCCGAGTTTTCTCACGTGAAAACTCAACTGAATTTGTTTCCTGCAATAGCTATTTACAAACCACAGCAATAAAATACATCTCCAGATATAACACTCTAGAGGCTGATTTTATATATTCATGATTTTATATTTCGGCTTTAAAATTTTTCAAATTTTCCGAGATATCCTACGGGAAACCTGAACTGAAATTTTTCTTGCGATAGCTATTGACAAGTCAAACCAATAAAATACATCTCCAGACATAACACTCTAGAGGTTGAATTTATTCAAATTTTCTAATGGTTTTTGGAAAATCGAATTTTCCTAGTTTTCCCACTGGAAACTTGAATTGAATTTTTTTTTTGCTGCGATATTTATTGAGAAGTCACATCAATGCAACCCATCACCAGACATAACGATTTAAAGGCTGATTTTGTATAAATCGAATTTTCCGAGTTTTCCCACGTGAAAATTCAACTAAATTTGATTCCTGCAATAGCTATTTACTAGTCACAGCAATAAAACTCATTTCCAGATATAACACTCTAGAGGCTAATTTTATGCATTCGTGATTTTATATTTCGGCTGGAAAGTTTTTCAAATTTTCCGAGATTTCCCACGGGAAACTTGAACTGAATTTTTTCCTGCGATAATTATTGACAAGTCACATCAATTAAATACATCTCCAGACATAACACTCTAGAGGCTGATTTTATTCAAATTTTCTAATGATTTTTGGAAAATCGAATTTTCCGAGTTTTCCCACGGGAAATTAGAACTGAATTTGGTTTTGCTGTGATAGCTATTGACAAGTCACATCAATGCAATCCATCTCCAGACATAACCCTCTACAGGCTGATTTTATATATTCATTCCTTACTTTCCACTAGAATGTTTTTCAAATTGTCCGAGATTTCCCACGGGAAACCTGAACTGAATTTTTTCATGTGATAGCTATTGACAAGTCAGATCAATAAAATACAGTTTCAGATATAACACTCTATAGGCTGGTTTTTTCAAATTTTCAAATGGTTTTTGGAAAATCGAATTTTCCAAGTTTTCCAACGGGAAACTTGAACTGATTTTTTTTTTTGCTGCGATAGCTGCTGACAGGTCACATCAATTCAATCCATCTCCAGACATGACATCCTAGAGTCTAATTTATACCAATTTTCTGATGATTTTTGAAAAATCGAATTTTCCGAAATATCCCACAGAAAATATGAACTGAACTTTGTTTCTGCGACAGGTCACATCAATAAAATACATCTCCAAATATAACAGATATAACTCTAGAGGCTGAGTTTTTTCAAATTTTCAAATGATTTTTGGAAAATCTAATTTTCCAAAATTTCCCAAGGGAAACCTAAACTAAATTTTTTTATTGTGGCAGCTATTGACAAGTCACATCAATGTCAGATTACATCAGGCATAACACTCTAGAGGCTGATTTTATACATTCATTCCGTACTATCGGTTGGAAATTTTTTCAAATTTTCCGAGACTTCCCACGGGAAACCTGAACTGAATTTTTTCCAGTAATAGCTATTGACAAGGCATATCAATAAAATACATCTCAAGAAATAACACTCTAGAGGCTGATTTTAAACACTTTTTCTGATGATTTTTGGGAAAATTTAATTTTCCGAGTTTTGCTCTGGGAAGCTTGAACAGAATTTTCTTCCTGCAATAGCTGTTGATAAGTCACATCAATAAAATGTATCTCCAGACATAACACTACAGAAGCTGATTTTATACATTCATTCCTTACTTTCGTCTGGAAAGTTTTTCAAATTTTTCGAGATTTCCCACGGGAAACCTGAACTGAATTTTTTCTTGCGATTGCTATTTACAAATCACATCAATTAAATAGATCTCCAGACATAACACTCTTGATGCAGATTTTATACAAATTTTTAAATCATTTTTGTAAAATCGAATGAGATTTCCCACGGCAAACTTGTACTGAATTATTTTCCTACGATAGCTTTTGACAGGTTTCATCAATGCAATGCATATCCAGACATAACATTCTAGAGGCTGATTTTATACATTCATTTCTTACTTTCAGCTGGAAAATTATTCAAATTTTCCGATATTTCCTACGGGAAAGCTGGTTGAACTGACTTTTTTCCTGCGATAATAATTGACAAGCCACATCAATAATATAGATCTCCAGACATAACAATCTACAGGCTGATTTTATATGAATTTTCTAATGATTTAAAATGACCTTTTTTCCTGTGATAGCAGTTAAAAATTCACATCAATAAAATACACCTCAAGATGTAAAATCCTAGAGTTTGATTTTCTACAAATTTTCTGATGATTTTTGGAAAATAGAATTTTACGAGTTTCCCACGGGAAACCTGAACTGAATTTTTTCCTGCGATAGCTATTGCCAAGTCACATCAATGCAATGAAACTCTAGACATAACACTCTAGAGGCTGGTTTTTTACCAAATTTTCTGATGTTTGTTTGGAAAATCGAATTTTCAGAGATGTTCCACGGGAAATCTGAACTGAATTTTTTGCGGCAATAGATATTGACAAGCCACATCAACAGAATACATCTCCAGACATAACACTCTAAAGGCTGACTTTATACAAATTTTCTAATGTTTTTCGGAAAATCGGATTTGACGAGTTTTTCCACGGGAAACTTAAACTGAATGTTTTTCCTGCGATACCTATTGGCAAGTCACATCAATGCAATAAATCTCCAGGCATAACACTCCAGAGGCTGATTTTATACATTCATTCCTTACTTTCGGCTGGAAACTTTTTAAAGTTTTCCTAGATATCCCACGGGAAGCCTGAACCGAACTTTTTCCTGCGATAGATATTGACAAGTCACGTCAATAAAATACATCTCCCAGATATGACACTCTAGAGGCTGGTTTTATTCAAATTTTCTAATGATTATTGGAAAATCGAATTTTCCGAGTTTTCCCAAGGGAAAGTTGAACGGAATTCAGCAGGCAGATTTTATACGTTCATTCCTTACTTTCGGCTGGAAAGTTTTTCAAATTTTCCGAGAATTTCCACTGGAAACCTGAACAGAATTTTTTCCTGTGAGTTTATTCGAATTTTCAGATTATTTTTGGAAAATTGAATTTTCCGAAATTTCCTAAGGGAAACCTAAACTGAATTTTTTTCCTGCTATAGCTATTGACAAGTCACATCAATGCCAACTATCATTAGACATAACACTCTAGAGGCAGATTTTTTTCATTCATGCCTTACTTTCGGTTGGAAAGTTTTCCAAATTTTCCGAGATTTTTCACGGGAAACCTGAACTGAATATTTTCCTGTGATAGCTATTGACAAGCCACATCAATAAAATACATCTCCAGATATAACACGCCAGAGGCTGATTTTAAACAAATTTTGTGATGATTTTTGGAAAATCGAAGTTTCCGAGTTTTCCCATGTGAAACTTGAACGAAATTTTCTTTCTGCAAGAGCTGTCGACAAATCACATCAATAAAATACATCTCCAGACATAACACTCTAGAGGCTGATTTTATACAAATTTTCAAATAATTTTTGGAAAATCGAATTTTTCTAAATTTCGGAATTGACAAGTCACATCAACAATCGGATTTTCCGAGTTTTTCCACGTGAACCTTTTACTGAATTTTTTTCTCCACCAATCTCCAGACATAACACTCTAGAGGATCTTAGGTATGGTATGGGATCCAATTTCTCAACACTTATGCAATTAGAAAAATTTACCCTTATTAAGAATGCACGGGGTTTAAGGGTGAAAATGAAGAGCAACGTAAATGTATTACGAAATATAATTTTTACAATGTGACACAGCCAATTTCGAAATTTCTTGTGCCGATCTCAGAGATGAACAGCAACGTAAATGTATTCCCAAACATGATACTTACAATGAGCTTAATACAATTACCTTATTACTTACAATTGGATGTGTTTCACTGTAAGTATTATGTTTCGTAATACATTTACGTTGCGGTTGATTTTTACTATTAATCGCCGCGATTTCCAAATGAGGATAGTTTTTTCTAATTGCATAAGTGTTGAGAAGTCATGATGAAGCCTTACATCATTTCAAGGTGAGATCTCTGAGATCGGCGCAAAAAATTTAGAAATTGAAATTTGACCGCGTATAGTTTATTCACTATAAATGTACATATTAATCTATTTCTTTAATTATTTTTCGGGATGAATGCCGTTTGGTTAGGAGTTATGAATATTTTTATTTGTGGATGGAATGAAAATTTCCTTAATTTTTAGCCGAGACACACATTTTAGAAAAAAGCCTTTTCGGGATAAAAATTTCGTACTAACTTCTCATACGTGATGCTAACCGCGGAACTTACATGTAGAAGAATCATTTTTAACCAAAATATTGCAATTTGTTTCGCCAATAATATTTAAAGCCTGATAACTTTTGGACCATATAAATACATATTATAATTTAAATATAAAAAATTTACATTGGCTTTTTTTTTGATAATATATTTTATATATGTACAATTTTTATTTTAATGAAAATAAAAAAATAAAATAAACAAAAAAAAAAATTTTGTATTATATACATTTTTTATTTTAAATTAATGTTTTTTGATTGAGATTTTTTTTATTTGTTATTTTATTTTTAATTTCGGGAGTTTTAATTTTTTTAAATTTAAAATATTTTTTTTATGTATTATATAATATAGGCTTATATAAAAATACACATATACAAAAACAAAAAAAAAAAAATCCACAAATTTGGAAAAATAAAAAAATGTATATTAAAATTATTTATATATAAAATCACACCCACATCAATGTTTTTTTTTTTTTTTTGTTTTGTATTAATACTTTTTTTTTTTTTTTTGATAATGGAAATAGTCAAAAGATAACAGGAGAGGTGGGAAATTGCATAAAAATAAAAATTGAGTATGTGATAAAAAAAAAGGTTGGATGCAATATAATAAAATGCATTTTTATATTATTGATTAAAATACATAATACGAAAAAAAAACTGCTGAAAAAAGCTTATTAAATATAAACACACAACGTAAAAAAAAAAACGGTTCAATGTTGGAATGAAATGAAACCTAACAAATATAATAATAATTATAAAAACCAAATAAACTGAATACAAAAAACATGTGAATCAAATTTCGAGGGTAATATGGGGTAATTTTTCAATGCAATAACCACAATTTCGAAAAAAGTTTAAATGTAAAAAAATTTGCATGTACGTGGTACCTGATTTTTATGGGATGAGCCACTGTTGCCATGACAGTAGTGGTGATGAACATTTTTTGGGGATTTTTTTTTTTTTGCAAAAAATTTAAAATAAAAAATCGAGCTATTTTAAGCAGCCGGTTGTGCTTTGTCATTGTAGGGCGATAATTACAGGGAAGGAGCTGGTTTTATAATTTTAAATCGAAAATGTCTAAATTTTAACTAAATTTTATTTTGACAAGCTGCGTGCAATGTTGCAGCATTTTATGGTAAAAACTATTCAGGCCAATGAACTTGACTTCTCCACCAGGTCCACATCTGCTAACATCTCTGAGATTATGGGATATGGCCACAATATAGCAGAAATTTCAATAGGTTTAATCTTTTTCACAATTTGTGTGTGGTGTTTTTCACAATTCCCGTTGTCCATCACTTTTATCTTAATAACAAAATGTGTTTCGGAAAGCTTGCCCTGACAACTTTAGTGAAATAAGAGCCCAGATCTGGTAAAATTTCTGAGATTACGAAAAAGAGCCACAGTTTAGCAGCAATTTTAACAGATCCACAATTTCTTAAAACTTGTCCAACATGTGTTACAGATCCATCCCGGCGACCAACACGTTTCATACTTGGGATAGTTTCAGTGGAAACTAGCGGATTCACTGTCGTTGGAAACACACGGATCGAACAAACCATTCGTGTCAGCAAATTCTTCCAACCAGCCGATTACGTATCAGTACGTCTGTATAAACATACCCCACTTTACGCCAAAATTACTACATAGATACTTTCAACAATAACTTCTTAACATTTACCAATGTTAGTCGTTAGTCACAAGGAGAATCCAAATTGTGACATAATAGTAAACATAACAATAATGAAGTAATAATACTAATAAAGATATAATTGAAAGCGCTTACAGCGAGAATGCCAAAAAAATGCATAACACAGACCCAAATAAAAACACCTACTTGTTATTATCGATCATCAACAAATGATATGATGCGGATGATTAACCTCCAGAATTACGCAACTTATCTCACGCGTACCTACCATTCAAATGGAAATCGGAATGCCCCAAAAAAACACAAAAAAAAAATATATCCAAGGTATTGATCACCTGTAACACATGCCATACTCTCTTTATTTTAATAAAAAAAATTGCTTCGGGAAGCCTGAACAGGTAATATAGAACTTCACCTACATTATAATTATCAGTTTAAATCGTTATAATTTATAAAAATATTATAAATATAAGTTTTAAAAAAAGTCTACACTTGTAACAACTTACCCCGTCCTGGGGCAAGTTGTTACACGTAGTGGGGTAAGTAGTTACATTTGATCCTAAAATACTTACTCTAACAATATTAGAGTAAATAGAAAGAAAATTACTAATAATTAAACATCAATCAGATAAGACAAACGCTTTGTATTTATTATTTATTTGTCATAAAATATAATTTTACTTATATTAAATATAATTGCTTCTAAAAAAAAGGAACTTTGGAATTCAGTCTTCGTTAACAAAAGGTTAATTTATATAAACAAACTTATGGCTTATTTTTAAATTAAATCAGGTAATTCATATTCACAGCTTATGGTATAATCTAATAATAATTAAGTTAAGTTTTAAGTGCATTTGTAGCATTTGTATGGCGTTATTTTCCCTGCGCAATTAGAATGTGCCCAATACTTGCATTTAATGCACTGCACCCATTCTTCGCCGGATTTACTTTCACCATAAGGATCCACACAAACTATACAAAACCACTCCGTATCTTCGTTCAATCGTTTTGTGGCTCTTTGCCTTTTTGAGATTTGATCAATTACAATCTCAGTTGCATTATCTTTGTCGGGTGTAGCCGTCAAAATTGCGGCACTTCGCTTTTTCCTACCTCTCTTCATTGATTTGGCTCCTGCTTTAGGATATGGTCTAATCAGTTCTGGAACAAATTCCAGAGTGCTACTGTCTATTGACGAGGTTGAAGGGATTGGCTCATTCGTGATTATTGCCATCGAAATTTCTTCGGCAGTGATATTCGGTTCAATTTCAACAATTATTGTAGGTTCGAATCTATCCAAGTATAACTGAAAAAACAAAATAAATAAATTATAAAAATTGTGCCGTTTTGAAAATAGTGTTGGTCTTGGTACCGTAGGTAAGTATACCTGTTCTTCATGAATATCAGAAAATAATTGAAGTGTTGGACTGTTTTGATTTTCGATAGGAACTGGAGTTGGATGAATCATTAACATAGGAAGCACTATCTCTTGATCAAAAGTATTAATCGGGACATTTGAGTGTGAATCAGTAGAGTTGGGTCCAGGTTCGGGACGATCCGTGACAGTCGATGCCAAAAACTCTTGATCAGAAAATATTTCCCGATTCATTGGTTCTATTCCTGTAACTTTAAACCCATTCATAATATTGTTTGGCGTGAGTGCTTTGGGAAGGGCTTCAGTTACCAATGGTGGGATGTTGTATATCGTTATAGATTTTCCGGGGTTGTTTCGCATCCACGCATCTTGAGCACTTGACAAATATTTTTTAAAGGGACCATATACGCTTCGATCCAATGGTTGCATTTTATGTGAACAATGAGGCGGGAATGACAACATAACAATTCCGTTATCTTTAGCCAACTTTATAGTATTAATGGCCAAATGTGACTCGTGGTTATCGAGGAGCAGTAAGACCGGTCGATCCAGAGAAGGCTGAACATGGTGAATAAAATGCTTCATAAATTGGAAGAACTCTTCCGTTGTCATCCAGCCTGACTTATTTCCTGAACCTATAGATCCACTTGGAGCATCGCGGATAAAGTGATGTTTATATCGCTTTCGTGGAAAAATGAATTGCGGTGGAATAAAGGAACCGGTAGCATTTACTGCAACACATACTGTTACCAACTGTCCTCTTTCTGCCGAAGTTAGCCCTCCAACCTGCTTTGTTCCCTTTTCAGCTATAATTTTGCACAATTTCTGTACAGTTGTGACACCGGTTTCGTCAACATTCCAAATATCGCAAGCAGCAAATTTAAACTTGTTCTTTACTGTATCTAGTAAATCGAAAAAGGCGTCGACACGAATGCGATTGAAACCCATTGCACGGCCAATACTGGTTGCTTCTGGAATCCGAATAGATAAATCAGGATGTTTATTTAGAAAAATTGACAACCAATCTGGTCCTGCCTGCTTATGTAACAACCAAGATTCTGGAATATTTTTATTTAAGGAAATCGCACACTGATAAGCGAACTTTCTCAGTTCTATATAGGCGTCAAGCCGAAATATATCTTGGATGCGTGCTTTATATATTTCACCAGTTTATTTCCTTCTTCATCACTGAACACTGAATTTTTTGCGTATCCATACCTCAGTGCTTCCACTGGAACTTCCGCTGCATTTGTGTGTCGTGCTTTTTTAACATAGCGCCATAATGTTTGATGAGAAATCCCCATTTCTTTAGCAACGGACCGAACGCTAAGATTTTGCTTGATAACCCGATCTACAGCAACTTTCATGGTATTTTCTGTCGTTGTACCTCGATTGGTTTTCTTTGTGTACTTCCTCATGATGTTAAAACTGCTTGATAACTGATCAATCATCAAATAAATTGGAATAATTATTTATTTTTAAGGTTCGGTAATAATAATTTTATACGGGGCAGGTTGTTACACGTAACAACTTGCCCCGTCACACGTGTAACAATGCGCCCCAACGTGGATTTTGTAATAAAAAACACTTTTTTGCACGTTCATTACGATTAACAATGAAATAAATTATTTAAACATATACAAAAATAACTAAAGCGTGCGTTTACAGTTAGTTACGTTCAAAATTATAGTTAAACGAGCTACAAAACAAAAAAAAGTACAGTCGCAATTTTTTACTTACCATACGTCAAAATAAACTTTTCTCTCTACTACTTTCAGAACACGTCCGATCACACCGAATTCTTGTACACGACTGAATATTTACATAACGAGCAAATTACTGTTTTGTACCAAATCGATATTATCTTTGGTTTACGAGTAAATCGCTCTGTAACAACCTGCCCCGTGTAACAATTTGCCCCGGTCTACCCTACCATTCAAATGGAAATCGGAATGCCCCAAAAAAACACAAAAAAAAATATATCCAAGGTATTGATCACCTGTAACACATGCCATACTCTCTTTATTTTAATAAAAAAAATTGCTTCGGGAAGCCTGACCTGTCCACTTTATGGATTATAGGATATAGCCACAGTGTAGCAGCAATTTTAACAGGTTTAGCCTTTTCCACAATCTTCTAAAATTGCTCGAGCATGCTCAACCATTTTTATATTAATAACAAAAATTGTTTCGGATAGCTTAACCTGTTCAAATTTTTAAAAATATAGGCCCATACCTGATAAAATCTCGGGGATTTCTTTTCTTCTGTGATAATTTCAACAGATTTAGCCTAATTCACATTTTTCTAAAATTTGTCGAATGCCCAACTTTTTTTTCTTAACAACAAAATTTGGTTCGGAAAGCTAGACCGGTCCACTTTAGGGTAATATAGGCCCATTACCTACCAATATCTCTGAGATTGTGGAAAATAACCACAGTAATGTATTATATCTGCACTATATAAGCTGTAGTATATAGTGTTTTGTATATACCTATGTGATTTGTATTTATATTGGGTAAAAACGTTGTCAATTAATATATAAGTTTGTAAATAGTGTAAATTTGGGAGAAACCATTCGTACTTTGTTTTGGAATACTATACTACTATCAAGAATCTCCAGTTTTATCTAAAACGTGATTTTCCAAAAATGATTCATCATGGGTGTAGACTGTTTTAGCTGCGCAGAACCAATAACAAGCCGCGAAGCCGTGTCATGCTTTGGAAAATGCAAACAAGCATTCCACCCTACTGGAATTTTGAAAAATAGGCCAAATTTTTCAAAGAATGCCCTTATGCGAAATTCGTTTTGCAACAGCTGCCAATCAATTGAAGATGATTTGCTTAATCAGGAGATTCACGATATTAAGGTGAAGTGCGAAGAATTACTCGAATTGGTCACCAACGGTAACGTTACATTGGATACCAAATTAGACAAATTGATAAGATTGATCAGTCCCCAGCACTACGTTTAAGTCACTGGTGGCCTATCGCCACACTTCCCGCCATTGTCGCCCGATGAAGTTATTACAAAAACTTCTAATCAGCCATTACAGGCTAATCAGAAAACCGTTCGGGTTGAGAATTTAGGTAATCCAAGTTCGGATTGCCCAATCGTGGGATTGCGTAAAGTACCTGTGGTTCGAAGGAAGTATTTGTATACTTCCCACCTTCATCCAACTACTACCTCCGAGTCAATATTCCAGTACATTACATATAAAAACCACGTTTTTAAACCATCAACCGTGTCCTACTTCTCACTGTCGCCTAAAGACCGGGATACAGCAGAACTAACGTTTGTGTCTTTTAGGATTGAAGTAATCGAAAACTTGCATGGTACCTTAAAAAATCATGATTTTTGGCCATCTTAGACAGGAGCTCGCAGCGAGGTATCAATTTAACTTCAATCGATACATTAAATTCTAATATTTTAAATACTAATTTGAATGGATCTAACAATTTCGTCAATAGCTTATCAATTTTTTATTTTAGTTGTAGTGGCATGCGATCAAAATCAAAAAAATTCTATTTTGGAATTTTAGAATCTAATTACAACGTAATAATGCTGACCGCAACATGGCTTTCAGTTTATTTTAATGATGCGGAGTTTTTCCGGTTGGGCCATGGCTATACCCAGTTTAATAAGTCTCTGCGCAAACAGTTTTGCTATCTTAACCGCTACCTGTATAACAATTACTTAATTATGACATTGAGGACACTTAATCCGAAGGATTTCTGGAGATTTGTCAAATTTGAGAACCGTAAAAACGGCTTGCCATCATTTTTAGAATTCCGTGGTCAGAAATCAGATAATCCAAAGACAATCTGCGATTTCTTTGCTGAATACTTGTGAGGGCTTTGATGTACATGGACGTTTCTCAGGGTACAGAACCAGATGGTTTACCACTGTCTCTATTGAAGCTGTATGTGGTCGGTTTTGCCGCTCCAATCAAGACAAATTTCCGGATCTTTGGAAAATAACAAGTTCCATACCGATCCACAAAAACGGCACCCACAGTGATGTAACTAATTATCGTGGAATTGCAATACTATTCGAGTGAATGGTTAACAATGTGATCTACTTCCACTCCATAAGCAACGTATTAACACACATCAGCATGGTTTTTTTCCGGGCCGGTCAACGGTCACTAATTTATCAGGGTTTTAAAATAATTTAATTAATTCTGTTGCATCGAAAGTTCAAGCCGATGTGGTTTATACCGACTTCGCTAAAGCGTTCGATAAACTTAATCACAGGATTTTATTGGAGCTCAGTGAACTTGATTGCGATATTATTTCCTTGTCAAGATTGACAATACGATCTCAGAATGTTTTATTGCGACATCTGCAGTCACTTGGCTCCATTATTATTTTTATTGTTCATTAACAATGTTGTGGATTGTTTCAAATTGATTACATGAAAATATATGCAAACATCTCATGTAAATTAAATCGTGATCAATTTCAGCGGGACCTGAACACACTTTGCGGTTGATGTATTGCTAACCTTATGTTTCTGAATGTAGATAAGTTTCACGTAATCACCTATTCCAGGACATAGAGTCTCCAGTAGTTTTTCACTACATTCTAAATGACATTAGATTGGAGAGAGTTAATGTGGTTACTGATTTTAGCATTACCTTTAGCTAGGATTTAACGTTTCATTCTCAGGTCGATGCGGTTATTAACAAAGTCTTTTCAATGTTGGAGTTTAATAAACAAAATTCGAATGATATTTACCACACATTAACTTTCAAGTCACTGTACACTTCATTTGTTCGTTCACAGCTTGAGCACGCGACTCTCATATGATCCCCGTTCTACGAGTCTCATTTAAACAGAATTGAAAGTGTTCACAAATAATTTCTATTATTTGTTCTCAGAAAATTACCGTCTTTTGAGCGTGACAATAATTTCAGACTATCACCATATGTAGGCCGATGTCGTTGCCTGGATCTCCAATCTTTAAGTGCTAGGCGTACATGCGTAAGTGCCACATTTGTGCGTGACATAATTTTTGGTAAAATAGACTGTATTGACATTTTTTCACGTTTTAATATTTATGCTCCTCATCGCAACTTAAGCCCCCGAGAACTTCTTCATATCCCGACTGCAAGTAGCAACTACAGCTTCCATGGTCCTATAGCGCGTATTCAACGGAATCTCAACACCGTTGTGGATTGTTTTGATTTTAATATTTCAAGGCTTGGCTGTTGTTTTAAAGGTTATTTTAAAATGTTTTGTGTTAATTGTTAGATCTGTTGATGTTGGTAGGAACTTTTAATATTTCATTGTATTTCATTTTTAACTTTATATTTAAAACAATATTTTTTGTAAATATTATGATGTAGGCCATTTTTGCAAAGACATGCTGTTGGTTGGAAATAAATAATACAGCAATTGCAACAGGTTTAGTCTTTTCATAAATTTTTAAATTTGTCGAACATAATGCTCAAATTGGTCTAAATTATCTCCTAAAATCCTTGAATCTTCGCCTATCTCCTAAAATCCTTGATCCTTCCTATTCGGACTACATGTTTTTGATATATCGCAACTCCCGCAGCTCTAACATTTTCCCGTTTAAACTTTACTATGCACATACATAGGTGTCGGCATATATTAATAGTCTTTTGAATATCAATATTAAACTCAAATTAGGATTTCCGTATCCTCATTTTTAAATTCCAAACGTAAGGTCACCATTTCCATTCTGTACTCGTTATAGTTCTATAAAGAATAATTCGTGACTGTTTCCGTTCTTTAAGTAACATTTTCCAAATCGTCTGGCCGTTTTTGATATTTAAATGTCAGCAGAGTCATCATCAAGTTCACTTATTTGTTTTAATGTTTTGTCGCTCAATTGCCCAACTAATTTACTACTGAAGATCTTGACATTGGTTTTCTAAGAAGATACCAAGCAGCTTCTTGACTAGTCATCTCAACAAAATTCAGCATATCAACACACATTTTACTAGTTATTTGAACAATTTCACTTCTATAATGTTACGTTGTAAATTGCTAATTCCTCTCTTGTTCTTATTTACATACTCGACAACATACATAACACAAGAATATTCTTCAGTGATTATCTGGAAATCCATGTTTGAGTTTAATACGTTAAAAACAAATGGATTGAAAATATCTTGCGCAATTTTTCTGAAGGATGTCGCTTATAAAAAATTCTTGGTCTAGTAATGCCCGATCTGATTATGTTTTTGTATTCTTCATCTGACCGAATATTATTACTTTCATAGTAATATTCAAAACTGCTGTATTCGTTGCTTTCTAAATTCATTCTAATTTCAGAATAACGTTTCGAGTATTCTTTGAAATTTGGCGTCATGCCGTTTGCCGTCATGCCAAACTAATCGGTTTTAGCTTCAAGGCGCGCCAATAGATATTTCAAATATAGGCCTATACCTCGTAAAATTTATGAGGTTAAGGGAAATGGCCACAGAATGGCAGCAGTAAAAGGCTAAACCTTTTTCACAAATTTCTAAAATTGTCGCACATGCCCAACTCGTAATTCTCTAAAATGTTGACATTTCAAGCAGTCCATGCCTTGGTGTAGCATTAGTTTTGAACATTTAAAGTCATTTTCACCATTTTCAAAAATTTGTCGAAGACGCTCAAACCTTTCTAACCTAATAACAAAAATCGTTTCGGAAAGCTTTATGGAAATATAGGCTAACACATAGTAACATCTCTGAGATTGTGGATCTGAGAACAATTTCAAAAAATTTGTCGAACATGTCCAGCCTCTATATCTTGATAGCAAAAATTGTTTCGGGAAGCTTGACCTGTTCACTTAATAGAAATGTAGGCCCAGAACTGGTAATATTTATAAGATTAAGAAATAGCCCCAACAGTGTAGCAGCAGATTGGATATAGGATTGTTTCAAGCATAATACCATCCTTGATATTAAGAACCCTTTCGATAACAATATTGGAATCAGCTGAAAGCCAAATTCTTTAGTATGTGCAAGGTATAATCCTGTCACATTTGGCCTCAGCAATTTATCCATCCCAAGGGTTTAATGGCCTCTATTAACTTACGTTATTAGGGATTGCTGAAAATTCACATGCTTTCGCTTCCAATGTTTTAACACTTATCGCCCTTCGAGACATCTGCCTTAGATAATGGAAACTCAATAAAGCTTTTACCATGTGAGGGATTTTTATTTCACCTTCTGGATTTAATTACTATTGTTTTATCACAATCAAATTATATTGTGTTTGGCCTACTATATCATCATATGCGTCACAATATTCAAAGAAGTTTTCAATTTAATCATTCATGGAAGAATTTATTTTTTTTGTTGGAGTTACCACATGTATGAAGTTTATCCTAAATTAATATTAGATTTTACAACAACAACAAAATTGCAGGATGTATTTAAAAAAGGATACATTCGGGCGAATTTATTATATGTAAGTACAAAGAAAAATTCATTCAAATCAAATATTCGAACTTAATTCTAAATTAAAAAAAAAAATCCAAATAGATAAAATTTATCAAGATTTAAACTATTTGAGATTTCACAAAGCTAATCCCCTTAAACTTAATAACGGATCAAAGAAAATCGACATCTCAAAACTTTCTTCTATCGGCCAACATCTCACCATGATTTTTCGATAGGCGTATGTGTGTAGTATAATCAAGCTCATTCACTTAAATTTTGAGTGCTTAAGATCTAATTTTTGAAGTTTTCCCAATATGAAATTTTAGCGGATACGCATGATTAAAGTACAAACACAGACCTATCAGAAAACCTTAGTGAGATGTTTGCCGATAGAAGAATGTTTTGGAATGTCGATTTTCTTATACATGGATAAGATAAAATTTTTAAATTGTCAAACATTGTCGATTAATAGATTAACAGGCATTCTATTGCACAGAAAATTATAAAATTATATTCATTGGAAAGCTGAAAGGGTAGGTAAAAACAACTCTTTAATAACTTTTTTCGGTTTAGAATGTTTTTTTTACATTATTTACCATTCAATTTCGACTACTAATTATTCTCCGGTTCAACTTCAGTATTTGCGCACACCGTGCACATCGGAATTGAGCGACTACCACAGATAAATTGATTGTACTTGAAGCACACTGATTTGGTTTTACGATCCTTTTTTGCCGGGCATATTTGTCATCGACTAGGCTTGTCAACTTTTAATTTTTTTGGTGGTGGCCCAACCATCCGTCATTTCGCCAATTTTTTACAAGAAAATCGGAGAGTTTCGCTTAAGCCTTGAATAACACTTTGGGTGTCGATATGCGGCTGCATTAAACTATATGCTAGTTCTTTCAAAAACAGTTTTTGGCTTTTGTATTTTATTGGAGGATTTTCGGTTGACAGTAACACAATGCGCGCATTTATCCCGGCTAAATTCAGCATACTGAAAAAAAACACCTTTGGCCATCTATTAGCAGTTCTAGCAACGTTGTACGAGCCACATAGCTGGTCTGTCGTATCTACGCCACCCTTCGTACTGTTATAAAATTCAATTATTTCCGGCAAAGAATTCCTGTTTTCTGAAATTATACCATTCCGGTGCATAATGGACATCAATAAAACACATTTTTTTTTTGGCTACGTAAGACATTATTGTTGCATGTTTCTGATAATACTGCTGATTTAATCATTCGATTTCTTGTAACAGCTAATGATGGTGGTAATACCCTCTTGTTTTTTTCGCCAGAACCGCTAAAGCCAAAGGATATCTGGTGAACCAATTGTCTAATATCACATTTCGTCCCGCATTTTGCAAATGGCTTGTTAGACGTTGTACCACCTCCTCTGGCTTATTACATAAGTTATATCGACCTGGTGGCTGTTTTCCGCAATAAACTTCAAGCTTGGTAGTATAAAATGATACGGAATCGACTGCGGAAAAAATGTTGATTCCGTACCTACTTAGCAGGCTTGCTGGGTATGTATTGCCTGAATCTGCATCTTCCTCGAAAAGCTTCCAATTTTTCGTCAACGGTAACAAAGCATCCGACGTTATAATTCCGTTGACAATTATGGTTGAATGACTCAAATAATTCTCGGATAGGCGCAAGTTTGTCAACCATTCGTCGAGCCAACCGAGTGCCAAGGTCATCAAATCTAAGGCATCTCATTAAAAATTGGAAACGATTGTAGCTAATCGTTGCTGAATCCTGACAAATATAGTAAACCAAATAGCGCATTTATTTCAACCAAATCTGTAGAGGCGGCATGTTTGATATCAGCATGGATTGTTGTTTTTTTATATAAATGTTGGTGTAGGTGACAATTTCATTTCTGAAGTTAAAAAATATTTCGAAACTCTCTAGAGGGGATTTCACAAATTTTGAAAACTCCGTTAGCGATGATGTTGGTTTAAAATTATTTTCAACATTTGGTCTGGTTGCAGGTGGTGTTTCATAAGGTGTTTTTCCCATATACTTCCTTCTTTACCCACGAAATTATTATCAACATCATCGTATTCTGCATCATCATCTTCTTGCTCTGTCTCTGAATCGTGCTCGCTAAATGTCTCTTGATCATCTACCTCACTACTGCAATATGGACCATTCACATTTTCCTCGTCGCTATCTAATTCAGCTAATATAGCGCGTAATCGGTTTTGCTCCCGTTCGTAATCATCCGTTTTATAATTGGTTTGGTATTTAACGAAATCACTGTAACTTAACTACTAACGCGGGTTTAATCCACCCAAATTTCACTTAAAAATTATACCACTGCTACTAACGCAGGTGAAATTTACCCAGACAATATTTAAAACAGCGCGACTGTATCCTTCCAATTGCAAAACACAACTAAAAAAATGTTCAACTTGACACAAGGAAATTGAGGTTAGATTACATGAAGTATGAAGTTGGTTGCAATTAATAAAATATGGTTATTTTTAATTTTTGAATGTGTTGGGTAAATTTCACCCAGGCGTTAGTAACGGAGGGTTTAGCATTAAATTCAAACATTTGATTTGAAAGAATTTTTCTTTGTACCATATTTTTACGTTTTTACCTTGTCAATCAGTCAGCTCTTCCTCGAAACGTTGTAACTTTTCTTCTACCTGTTGAATCTCCGTCACAAATTCAGTTCTAACATGTTGAATTTCTGATTGTAATTCCGTCTGCAATTTCTCTATTTCACCATGAACATTTGTAGACAGTTTTAAAATTTTCTCGCCCATTTTCTTTTGACCTTCGGCAATTTCCCACATCTGACGCTCTATAATTTGGTTGGAGTTAGACTGCTTAATTTCGCCCAACTGTTGTTTCATTTCGTGTTTAATTTCTTGGTTAGACTGATTTTGTTGTTCCATCTGGCGTTTTATTTCCTGATTTGACTGGTTTCTGGTTTAAAGTCCCCAACTGTCGCTCATTTTGTTGTTCCCTTTTTAGGTTTGACTGCTCTCCTTGTTGCGCCATTTGATTTTTAATTTCTCCAAGCTGTCGTTTATTTTGTTGTTTCATTGCACTCATCTGTCCCATCATCTGGTTCATAGCAGCCATTAACTGCGGCAAATCGAAACTTCCAGATGGAAGTAGCGCTGTTTCGACCGACGGTTGTTTATCTCCTGTCTTTTCTGCAGTTGCTGCATCCGTTACTTCCACGGCAAAATTATGATGGTCAGTAAAGCTGCTCTACTATCATCAGTAGCCAAACCCCGTTTCTCCAGTTCCTTTTTTAATTCTGGAACTCTTAAATCGGAGAGAAACATTTTCTTTGTTTTATTATTAACAATCCAATGATTCGAACCTTGATTGACAAGGCAAAAACGTAACAATATAATAAATTCGCTTGAATGTATGCTTTCTTAAAAACATCCAAACACAATTTTTTTGTTGTTGTAAAATCCAATATTAATTTACGATAAACTTCATTCGCAACCACATGTAACATTGTTGCCAGAATCACTTTTCAACCGAGCGACATATGAAATTACCACAAATTGATTATGATGTTGCCAGTAAGCATTAATTAACAGTTTCAAGTTAATTTCAGGTTGTTGAACTCAATGTATTTTAAAATAAAGCATTAATCGCTCAATTGCTAACAAATAACCTATAATAAACTTTTATTATCGAGTAACACAATGAAGATCAACAGAATAAAAATTTAAGGTAGGCGGCAACACTGATTGACAGCTTATAATATGCATAAATGTTTCATTCTGCAAGAGCTGCAAATAATAATTTTGTCACAACTAATGTTGATCATTTCGACCAAAATAAATTTAATAATCTATTAATCATTGCACAACATACATACTTGTACACATAAAGTTAGTTTGATGTTACTTAACTATATAATGTAGCGTATCCATAATTTTGTATTTTTATACGAAAGACGAAAACATAACCAACTTGAAATGCAACATTAATTTAGTCATAATTTTCCAACTCGTACATATATAACACTATAATTATGTTGATGATCAACATTGATCATTTTATTGATTATGATCTTAATTATATTGACGGTTTAAACGAAATATGCGCGGTTACCAAAGTTTTAGACTCAACATATTTTGAAACACCCTTTTTTGTATCATTACAATTTTTTCACAATAACTAGTTTTGTGTGCGAGTACTTGTTTCAACTTTATAAAAGTATGTACATACATTTAACAATTATTTTCAATTGATACCTTTCCATTTACTTTTTTTTGTTTTTTTTTTTTTTTGTTGGGTACCTCAGCACAGTCCCTCCGCACCCTACTGCAAAACATTATATTTTAGCTATATATTATTATTACTTTTCTATACACTATATCTTACTTACGCTCTCTCGTCGTATTACATACTCGTATAAGAAACCAAAAGAAGAAATTTCACTTTGCCCCAAAATTTGATTGCATTTCAGCTTTGCAAGAAAACATTTTTTTTTTGTTTTTGTTGTTTTTAGTTAAGCTGCATTTTATGAACACAAATACATACATCGATACTATTATTGTTACAACAGGTAAATAGATATAAAATGTTATTTGGCTTGAAGAAAATAATCGTGAGATGCAAGAAGAATAAAAGAAAAATGCGATATTTACAGCTTTCCAGTCAAATAATCTCAATAAAATTTAGTTACGTAATGGAATCAATTCAAATATTTACGAGTTTACAAAGATTTTGATTGGTACATATGTTTGAGGTTAGAATGTAGTTTTTTTAGGTTTCAATATCTGAAGACCCATAATTCAATGCCTATCCCCAAATCACAAAAAAAAACCTTTTGCCCGTTTTTATTTTCTCGGATCGATTCGATAAGTTATTTATCGTTGATTTTGATCTGAAATTTTTTTTTTGTTCAGATAGCACAGAGGTAAAGTTTGACGTTTATGAAATATATGATAATAAGACGAAATATTTGTCAATTTTTGGCCATGCGATAGAAATTTAACGTAGGTACATAAATTGCTAGTAACCAATGTAATAATTTGAATTGTTTTAGATAGTAATTTGTTTACAGGTATAATGGACGAGAATAACAAAAAATCACCCTCGTCAGTGCAGTTTCGTTATCTTTGGAGAAGCATACATGATATGGTTTCTGGTGAACAAATGTGCACCACAAAGATAGCTGCAGGAGTTGAAATATTCTCAACACTCAACACTTGATAACTTTGTAGTGAACATTTTTTTACCAAAATTTTGTTTTTATGTGGCGTTTTATGTACCTTAAGATATTTTAGTGGTAATCAAATATTAAAAAGTTGGATTTGAAAACATACCTCCAGCGTTAAGAAATTTAATTGTCATTCACCTTTAAACCCTCACGGTCGAATTTCCGTTGGTTTTCTTGTTGTAAGTTGTATGCAAATGAAAAAAGTTGTGCGTTGAAAAACTTTTCCAAAAATACAGCACTAACCCTCCCGGCGCAAAAATGTATACAGCAAACATGTACAGCGTACGCACAGTTTATGAACGCTTTTTTCTATAACACACTACTACAAGCACATTCCATACACAGCGATGTCAATTACAGATTATAGAATTCTAGTCCACCATTCTACTAAGTAAAATTGACAAATTAATAGTTAAAGTGGTGCACATTTTATGAAGATTTATCATAAAATAATTAACAGCCATATCTAAATTTGAAATGGATATTCAATGTGACCAAGAAAGAATTTTGACAGTGAAAATGGAAATTTGGGTATAGACAATATGCGCAAATATCATCCAACTTTACCCAAAGATGGTAGATCATTAAACAATGGTCACTGGATCGAACACCAAATAAGATTATTTTTGGATAAAACTGGCTTCAAAGGTGGGAATGAATGCACCACCCGACGGGAATTATTAGCTGTCGTGAAATACATTTCCATTCCTATGTATATGGTCAACATTTTACCGTGCGGTAACGATCATGCGTCATTAAGTTGCTCGATGGATCGAAATTTTACAGCAATACGACTTTGATATCCAGTATCGCCGTGGCCAGAAACATGGAAACGCCGACGCTTTTTCACGAAGTCCCTGCGCGGCAGAGTGCCACGAATGTGTCCGAATCGAGAACCGCGAAGCAGAATCCACGGTTCAAGTGATGAGACTAGATACGGGTGAAGTACGTTTCCTAAAAGGACAGCAGCAAGATGCCGTTCGGAGAAGAATCTATGACTGGAAGAAGCAAGCAACCGGCCGACATGGGAGGAAATTTCTAACAAAAACGATATACAAAGGGATCTTCAAATGATTTTAAATGAAGTTCTGGAATATGGCTAATTCGAAAGGAACTTAACCACTTTTTAACTGTTTATTTGAAATTCAGCATGGACTAAGGAAATCGGATTGTAAAATGAGTTTTAGATGAACTTCTGCAGTATGGTCAATTAGTAAGGAGCTTGATCATTTCTTAACCGATGTTGATGAAATTCAGCAGGAACGATGGAAATTAGATTCTTAAATGAATTTTAGATTATATTCTGGAATTTGATCAGGTACGATGGAAACGGGATTTTATAATGATTTATAGAATGACATCACCAAACTACTCTATAGTCTTATATGCTGAATTTCATCATAATCGGTTAAGATGTGGCCAAATTCCTTTCTAATTAGGGTTGTCGACTTCCTTTCGAATTAGCCGCATACCAAATTTCTTCTAAAAAATAATTTAGAGTCCCATTTTCACAGTACATGCTGAATTTCATCATAATCAGTTATAAACTTTGTGTTGTTAACGTGTCGAATATCATCATAATCGGTTAGTCATTTGAAGATCCCATTTCCATCATACAAGTCAAATTTTATCATAATCGGTAATGAAATAGCCAAGTTCCACCCTACTTGGCCATATTCCGGAACTTAATCTAAAACTCATTTGTAGTTCCCATTTCCATCATACAACTCGAATTTCATCATAATCGGTTAAGAAATAGCCAAGTTCCATATACTTGGCCCATCCCATTTCCGTCGTACGGTTTTTTTTTTCCTTTATTTAATATTACAATTGATTTACAAATCATTTCAACGAATACCCTAGGTGGCAGACCTGATGTTCAGGAAAATCCACTCTCTCCGGAGGTCGGTCCCATGGATTCTAGGGGGGACCAAACATTGCTACATAATTCAAATGATACCAAAAATAAGCTAAGCGATATCAACGCTCAAAAGAGTAACGAGGAAGAACTTTCATTCCGAAAGGGCTCCATTACAATCAGATCACCAATAAAAAAAATATTTGCAAACAACGCAATCTCCACTGAAAAAGTAACTTCATTATCAGAACAAATGCCGAGTGCATCAACAAATATTATAAATAGCGAGGAGCTGTTAAATAAATTTCAAAAAATGGAGAAACTAATCGCGCAGCTGAGCAATGAAGTTGCTGAACTTAAGAGAGAAAACTCTACACTAAAAGAAAAGGTTAAAAATAGCATAGCTAAGGATTCAGCACGAGTTAACAATCTTTCTTCAAACCATATTCAGCCATCAGCCAGTCAACATGAACATTCAAATAATTCCAACTGGTTGCTGCGGCAATTTCCAGTTTTTCAACAGAATAATAGATTCAGTGCTCTGAGTCAAGAGGATGAGGAAGAACTGGAAAAAGCACAGATGAGGAAGAACTGGAAAAAGAAGTTTCCGGTGCTGATAACAGAAATGCTAGGAAACGCAGGCGTACAAAAACGAAAACTCCTCCAAAAAATACTACACAAATTGTGATCAATAACACTGAACAGAAAACCCCAAAAATACCACTGCCTCCACCCATTAACGTGAGCAATATCAAAAATTTCGAACTTTTTCGACAAAAAGTAATAAAAACCACTAGTGAAATAACTAATTTTAAGGCGCTTTCAAATAGTGACATTAAAATTACATTTCAAAATGAAAATGATTACAGAAATGTCAAAAAATTACTGGAAGAATTAAAAAAAGAACCCAGCAACCAATCAGAAAATATAGAATATCACACCTATCAGCTGAAGAGCGAAAAGGCTTATAGAGTAGTTATCAGAGGCTTACCATCTTCCATTAGTCACGATGTAATTAAAGCAGACTTAGAAAAAATGGGACATGAAGTCGCAGGTATTACTAACATATACAAAATGGTCACAACTAATGGTGTAAAAGACAAGAAACACTTTCCATTGTTTTACATCGACTTAAAACAAAAAGACAACAATAAAGAAGTATACAACATCAAGAAACTTGCGTACTGTATAGTTAAAATTGAGCCACCTAACAAGACAAGGGACATTCCACAATGTACGAATTGTCAACAACTTGGACATACCAAGAGTTTTTGCTATCGTCAAACCAAATGCGTTAAATGTGCTGGAGATCATCACACGACAAAATGTAAAAAACAATCAGATATCGCGCCTTCATGTGCTCTTTGTCAACAACAAGGACATACTGCAAATTATAAAGGATGCTGTGTATATCAGAACAAAATTTAAAGTCAACAGAATAATAGAACAAGAGTAGTACAGCGATTACAAACCAAAGCTGCTAAACCACAAACAACAATCACACCATCCACAGTTGGATTATCCTATGCGCAAATCACCAAGTTATCTGCTGATGAATCAAACCAAAACAACAAACATATAGAAGTTAATAACGAGTCTAATAACTTTGAAATTATTAAAAAGCTTAGTCAAATTCAACAGACACTTGGTCACTTAACAGAAAGGGTGGCAAAACTAGAAATTAATTTCTATCCGCCTAGCAAAAAAAGTCAGCATACACACAAATGATTAACTCGTTCCTACGCATTGTAACTTGGAACGCTAATGGGCTCAACCAACGAGCCCAAGAACTGGAAATATTTCTCCATACAAACAACATAGATATTGCACTTATTTCAGAAGCGCACTTCTCCAACAAAAGCTTTTTCAGAATAAAGGGATTTAATTCCTACTGGACAACCCATCCTAGTGAAAGAGCCAGAGGTGGTTCAGCTGTACTAATTAAAAATAATATCAAACATAATCAACAAGAGGATATTCGAGAAAGTTACATATGCAAGCAACTGTTATCTCAATCCAATATAATGGCGCCGATCTAAATATTGCGGCAGCATACTGTCCTCCACGGCATACACCAACGAAGTTACAATTTAATAACGTCTTTAATAAGCTCGGTCCAAGATTTATTATTGGAGGGGACTATAATATAAAACATACAGCTTGGGGTTCCAGGCTAATTTCTCCTGGGAAAGGAAATGCTTTGTTCAATGCCATTCATGAAAACAAATGTGAATATCTGTCTCCAAGGAGGCCAACGTATTGGCCAACGGATGCAGGAAAAATACCAGATTTGCTTGATTTCTTCATCATAAAAGGTATTTCATCCAATTACACTATAGTCGAAGGAATTAACGACTTAACATCTGATCACATTCCTGTACTGTTGTCAGTAAGCGCTATAGTCATCAAGAAAAAATAGAAGCAAAACCTTACTAATAGATTCACGGATTGGGACCTCTTCAGAGAAAAACTGGAAGAGCTAGTTGAATTAAAAGTTAGTATTAAAAGTGATAAAGAATTGGAACATCAAACAAACAATTTCATTGAATACACTCGTGTGGCCGCCAGTCTGGCTACTCCAGAATTACAGGACAAAGCGGAGATTGAAGTCAAATACCCGGCTGAAATCAGGGAACAAATCAAGGAAAGGAGCAAGGCAAGGAGAATATGGCATCTCACCAGAAATCCCGCTGACAAAACCACCTTCAATCGAATAAGTAACAAAGTCAATAGGCTAATCAAAAGCTTCAAACAGGATTGCTTCGACAATAACTTAAGCGGGCTAGGTCCAGAAATGGATAAGGACTACTCGTTATGGAAAGCAACCAGAAAATTTAAACGACCTCTAGTTCGAGTACCACCTATAAGAAATGCTCAAGGCAATTGGGTTCGACATGACAAAGAAAAAGCGGAACTCTTTGCTCAACACCTAGCAACAGTGTTTCAACCCCATGACATTCAATCAAACATTGACGTAACACCTGTCTATCAACCAAATCAGGATTTTAAAAGGGTCACGCCAATGGAAATTGCTGAAGAAATCGACAAAAGTCTTAGTCAAAAAAAGGCACCAGGAATTGATGAAATATCAGTGGGTCTATTCAAGGAACTTCCACGCAAAGCAATCATCATGAGCACATACTTATTTAATGCCTGTATGAGATTGAAGTATATACCCAAATGCTTCAAAACGGCTCAAATAATTATGTTGAAGAAACCAGGTAAACCAGATGAAGAAGTAACATCATACAGACCTATTTCACTGCTTCCGACCTTATCAAAGCTGTTTGAAAAACTACTACTAAAACGTCTAAAGCCAATGGTAAACGTTCCTGATTTTCAATTTGGATTCAGGAATAACCACTCCACAATAGATCAAGTCCATCGAATAACTACGGTAATAGAGCAAGCGTTAGAAGAAAATAAATATGGCCCCGCCGTATTTCTGGATGTATCTCAGGCCTTTGATAGGGTTTGGCACGAGGGATTGACATTCAAGATGAGCAAAATGCTACCTCAAAACTATTGCCAGCTGCTTGAATCATACCTCTCTGATCGCCAATTCAGAGTCATCCATGAAGAAACATGTTTTGACTTTTATCCAACTCTAGCGGGAGTTCCGCAGGGAAGCGTATTGGGACCCCTCCTCTACCTTATCTACACTGCGGACATACCTACAACGAATAAAACATTCATCGACACGTTCGCTGACGACACTGTAATTATGTCAGTAGACGAATCACAACCAAGGGCAGTGGAAAATCTTCAACGAGCAATGAACGACGTTACTAAATGGACAATTGACTGGAAAATAGTGCTTAATGAGCTCAAATCAACCCATGTGACATTTACGCTCCGACACAAAAATAACAGTCTACACATATACCTCAATGGGGTGCAAGTGCCGCAGGCTGAATCGGCTAAATACCTTGGTCTGCATTTAGATTCAAGGCTCAACTGGAAACATCATGTGAGACAAAAAGCTGAACAGATACGATTAAAACAACGTCAAATGTACTGGTTAATTGGGCATCATTCCAAAATGAACCTGTATTGCAAAAGACTAGTCTACCAGACTATTTTCAAACCAATATGGATGTATGGTGCGCAGCTATGGGGTTGTACTCATAAATTCAATAGAGACATTATACAACGTAGCCAAAATAAATTTCTTCGAAAGGTCACCAACGCTTACCGATTTGTGACTAACAGAGAAATACACAATGATCTAAAAATACAATTGATAGACGACGTCATCCGCGAATGTGCCATTAAACATGAGAAGAGGCTTCTTAACCACACCAACGTTGAGGCCGTACAACTACTGGACAGTACAAACGAAATAAGGCGGCTAAAACGAATCAAACCACATGAGCTAACCGTATGAATATTATATCTTAAGGGAACTGGATACTGGTCCAGCAGACCCACACAAGTTTATGCTTATCTCATAAGTACTAATGTCAACCTTACTAATGAATTAATAATGTTTAAGATTGTAGTAGCCATATCAATAAAGATGTTTTTAAAAAAAAAAAAAAAAAAAAAATTATCTTTCTTAAATGAAGATTCACATTTGACGGGCAGTAGCCCAATGGTTACTCCCGTTTGAATTTACATAGTAATTATTTTTCTCTATCCGAATTAAATACAACTACCCAATTCCAAAGGTTTCTGCCTTTGAAGTCTTCTTACTGCATTAGTGGTATCCAACAAACTTCGTATGTCTGCATTTTGGTGCCGAGATATCCGCTGAATGTGTTTCTTCGCATGATTTTGTATTTCTTCACTTACATATTCCATGTTTAAGTCCCTATGTAGGTTATCATTTCTAATGTAGGATGGTGCGTTTACAATGCCACGCAGCACTTTGTTTTGAAAACATTGAATCATTTGTACATTTCGCTTCTTGGTACAACCCCAAAGTTGAATACCGTAGGTCCATACTGGTTTAAGTATTTGCTGGTATAATAGCAATTTGTTATGTATTGTAAGCTCAGAGTTTCTACCTATTAGCCAATACATTTTCCTATATTTAATGTTCAATTCTTCTTTTTTCTTTTTAACATGCTCTTTCCATCTAAGCTTGCAATCGAGAGTCATGCCGAGGTATTTGGCTGTATTTGCATTTGGAACCGGCCTTGAATTAAGTTTCACTGGAATCCAGTTAACTTTCTGGTTTGTGAAGTTTACGTGAACCGACTTTGCTTCGTTTAGGCTAATGCGCCATTTCTTGGTCCAACTACTCACTGTGTCGGTTGCTTTTTAAAGTTTGGTCATTGCTTCTGATATACACTTTCCAGTAGCCAGAATAGCTGTATCGTCTGCAAATGTTGCTATGGTGGCACCTTCTGTATTTGACATATCTCTGGTGTACAGGATGTACAATATAGGACCCAGTACGCTACCCTGTGGTATGCCTGCTGATATTCTCTTTAGTTCAGAGTACTATTGGTTATATTTTACACGGAAATGTCGGTCTGCGATATAAGATTTAAGAATTTGATAGAATTGCTTAGGTAGATCTCGATGCAATTTAAATTCAAGTCCTTGGTGCCAAACTTTGTCGAAAGCTTGTGCTACATCTAAGAAGATGCTGGAGCATATCTTCTTATTCTCAAGTGAGTCTTCGATTATATCCGTTATTCTGTGAACTTGTTCTATCGTAGAGTGATTTTCTCTAAATCCAAATTGGTGTGGTGGAATCAAATTTCTCTCCTCTATTATTGGCTTGAGTCTCTTGAGCAGTAATTTTTCAAATAATAGTGAAATTACAGGAAGTAGTGAAATCGGTCTGTACGACTTTTTATCGTTCGCTGGTTTGCCTGGTTTGGGGATCATAATTACTTCAGCAACCTCCATTGCCGTGGGACATATTTTAGTCTGAAGACAGCATTGATAATTTGAACCAATTTTCGTAGTCCTTTCTCGGGAATGGCTTTTACGACTTGTCCAGTAATTAAATCATATCCTGGAGCTTTTTTTGCGTTTAAATTACACTTGATCTCATTTTTTAATTCCTGTAATGTTACACATCGAATATTATATTCATCAATTTTGCTAATTGTTATTATGTTTTCATCTGCTGTTTGTCTAGGTAACGGTTGAAAGGTGTCTTCCAAGTGAGCTGCAAATAAAATAGCTTTTTGCTTGTCGCTTTTGGCCCAGGTTCCTTCCCCATTTTTAATAGGTGGCACATGCATTTTAGTTCTTTTTAATCCCTTTGTTGCTTTCCAAAGAGAGTAATCAGTATCTTTATGTTCGGTGAGACCATTTAAGTACTTGTTAATAGTTTCATTCTTAATTTCTTTTATAAGTTGTTTTAGTTTATTGCATAGAAAATTGAGGATTTTTTTGTTTTCCGGGGCGCGTGTCCTTTGCCAGGTTTTTCTTGCCTTCCGTTTCTCTCTAACTAACTCCCTGACCTCAATAGGATAATTTTCATTCCTACAGGATTCGGTGTGACTAGCAGGAGAACTTTCCCATGCTGCTTGTTGAATAGTACTGTTAAATACCTCTAGTTCGTCTTCCAACTGTACCGGTGTTTTAATCGGCACTCGTAGATTTATTTGCATTTCAATTAGTTCTTGGAATATGTCCCAGTTAGTTCTATTATTTGTTAATTTAGGCAGGTTATCCTTATTAATTATCATTGTGCTGAGTGTCATGATAACAGGTGTATGATCGGAATATATCCCTTCGCTGTTTTCGATGCACATGTAATCCTCGAAGATTCCTTTCGTTACATATAAATCAATGAGATCTGGTATTTTATTTATATCAGCAGGCCAGTATGTTGGTTTACCTCCAGAGTGGAACTTGCAGTTATTTATTCGTCCGGCTTCGAATAGCTCTTTTCCTTTATGGGTTGTAAGTCTTGATCCCCAATAGGTGTTTTTTGCATTAAAGTCACCACCAATAATAAAATTGGATCCTAGTGATCTAAAGAGTCTATTATAATCTTCTTTATTTAGATTATAGCGTGGAGGGCAGTAGATAGAGGAAATACTGCATTCATTATTATTGTTAGTTTCTACTTTTATGGTTTTAACTTGCATATTTTCCTCTTCTATACTAGGTTCTTCATAGTGTTTGAGACTCTTTTTCACTATTACTGTTGATCCTCCTCTGGGTTTTCCTCCTGGGTGAACAGCATGGTAACATTCATAATCACGTATTTTAATAAATGATGTTTTTGTCAAATGGCTCTCCGATATAAGGCAGATATCAATTTATTTTAAATTTAGAAAAGAAGAAGATGAAGCTCAAAACAATCTTGCATTAGTTGGAGAGTAAATTTACTCAAAGAGAGAATTATGTTTTCGTGGTTTTAAGTATATTGCGGAGCACTGTAATGTTCGAAATTTAATTTATATACAGGTATTTTCTACACCCAACTAATTTTAATTTTTATTTATTCGACACGAGACGTCTCTATGAAATCTACTATAGTTCTAATGTGAGCATCGATTAACTGTTTGAGTGTATTGTTATGTCGTGAGTTTATGCTTATTCGTGCTCATTTTCACACTGAAGCAGTCGTTTAAGGTGGTAGTCCGAACCGTGAGTCACCATATGTTGTCCATATACCAGATAATCTGGTGAATACTTAGTGGATAAGTGTACGACGTTTCTTAAAGTTGACCCTATTTGGTCTAGATGTAGATCCCAATTAATATGATTATCTTCCAAATAGGAACGAATGGTCTGCAAAATAATACGATTACTTCGCTCTGAAGCGTTGCTTTGAGGTGCATGTAATGGGGTTTTCGTCTGATGGATGCCATATTGCTTGAGAAGGTTACTAAACAGATAAGATTGAAATTGTCGTCCAAAAAAGTGTTAAAAAAGTGTTGAAAAAGTGTTGAAAATGTATTGAAAAAGTGTTGAAAAAGTGTAGAAAAGTCTTATAAAAGTGTTGAAAAAGTGTTGTAAAAGTGAGGGGAAAAGTGTGGGAAAAGTGTGGAAAAGTATAGAAAAGTGTAGAAAAAGTGTAGAAAAAGTGTAGAAAAAGTGTTGAAAAGTGTTGAAAAAGTGTAGAAAAAGTGTTAAAAAACTGTTGTAAAAGTGTTAAAAAAGTGTTAAAAAAGTGTGAAAATGTGTAGAAAAAGTGTGGAAAAAGTGTTTAAAAGTTTAATAACAATTTAAAACCTTAAAAGTTTAAAAGTTTAAAATTTTAAAAAGCGTTTAAAAAGTATTTAAAAAGTGTTTAAAAATTCTTGAAAAAGTGTTGAAAAAGTGTTAAAAAGGGTGAAAAAAGTGTTGAAAAAGTGTTGAAAAATTATTGAAAAAGTATTGAAAAAGTGTTGAAAAAGTGTAGAAAAAATGTTACAAAACTGTTGAAAGTGTTGAAAAAGTGTTAAAAAAAAGTGTGAAAAAAGTGTGGAAAAAGTGTTGAAAAGTGTTTAAAAAGTGTAAAAAAGTGTAGAAAAAGTGTTTAAAAAGTGTGTAAAAAGTGTTAAAAAGTGTTGAAAAAGTGTTTAAAAAAAGTGAAACTGAATAAACAAATCGTGATAAAGTTGTGACTATTAGTAGGCGAGTTACAACTATCAACGCAACCTCGCCAAACGGGAGAAATAGCAAGAATGCGTAACAAACCGAAGGAAAACGCAAAGAGAAATACAAAGAAAATATAAACCTAGAGAAATAATATGTACTACAATCAAACAAATACAAGGAAAAGAGAAACCTAGATTTAAAGAAGAAACTGTGGCCTAAGATAATCGAGTCCCAATTACCACAACCTCCGGAAAAAGGGTCCACAAGATTGAAATAAAAAAGTTAGCGCAATAATTTCTTCTTTCCAGTTTCTGGATATTGGGCTTGACAAGCTCACTTACCATCTTTAAATATACTACAGCAATAGTAACTCTCAAACAAGGCAATGAACGAATCATCAATGGAAATTTCAAATTAATCAATGTCATCAACTTGACCGGTTATGAGGAAAAAATCAATAGAATTAGAACTTCACTTGACAATATTAATACAGAAAGCAGTCTTCGACATCAACTGATTCACCAAATGAACCAAACCAAGCAGCTAATATCAAAACTTAAAGGTCAAAAATCGCGATCTCGCCGATCAATCAACTGGATCGGCACCACATGGAAGTGGATTGCAGGATCACCAGACGCCACAGAATGGGATCAAATGATCAAAAGTCAAAATCAAATCATCGTCAGCATAGCAGACTCTCAACTAATGCAACAAATCTTATTCAACCGACTAACCATAATCAAAGATGAGATAAAAGAAATCATCCGAGCCGCACAATTAGCAAAAGGAAAAATAATCAATACAAATTTATTAGATAAAGAGGAAATCAGTCACCTGTCATCATATTCTAATGATATAGAAGCAATAGAATACGCAGAACCTATTATATCAATGTCAAAAACAAGTAAACGGGAATACAATCACGTCATGGTAAGATCAACGATTGAGAACAACAAACAAATATACCTGTAATACAAAGAACTTCTGGTAAACCAAGAAGAAATGACTTTTTCGACAAACCATACCTTGCGAGATCAATAGTCTGGAAGAATTAAAAGCCAACCACTGCATCAACCAGCTTATAAGGGGATTAAATGCTCAATGTAGCTACCAATTCAACAAGAATCAGATAATCGACAAAGGAGATATATTTTACAACAACATGGATAAACACCTGGAGGGAAACTTTCTAATACAATACGACAATGAACCAATTAAGATCAACAATACAATTTCCACCGGCAGAGATATTAGGAAATCACAAGTATTACCAACAGTACTACAACCTAATATAACAGATAAAGGTGTAAAATCGACCCAGGATACTGTCATAACCTGCACCTAAATAATGTAAATCAACTACAAAAATTATTCACAAAACATAAGGAAGCAGCCTTTGTAGACTTCGGTATAATATTCATAATTTTTATCATAATACTGATCCTTTTGTTGAGAACAAAACGCAAAAAATGGTCAATTCCAAAACCATGTCAAAACGAAGTCATCATCAATCAATCCGGAGTCCAACCAATTAGCCTGAAGTTCTGACCCACGGGACGCGAATCTTATAAGGGGGAAGAGTTAACACAACTAGAATTGCAACTCAACATAAACTGCAAACACGCGAATCACATAAAAACGCTAAATCAGTTTATGTAATAGGAAAAAACATGCAAGAACATGCGCAAACATGTTCTAGTCACTTAAGACTATTGTAATTTACTTATTAAGCTATTTTTATATATAAAAAGATAACATATTTAAAATATTAGTTTGTTTTAGTTTGAAATGTAACAGATAAACATAAAATACATTCATTTTTTTTTAAATAAAACTTTGAACAAAAATTCTTCACTTACATAGTTATTCGCCACTTTTATTCACCGCTGGTCCGTTCTCCATGGCAGCTCAAAGGGAAATGAAAAATGTATTTGACGTTCATGCTTTAGAAGTATTTTCCCCTCATCGAAATTGCGGCCATCTATCGTTACCGGTCAAGAATAATATCGGTAATATTTTGAGCAACAAATATAATACCCCTCTCACACGTTCATATATTATTTCAAAAAAAAAAACTATTTAGAAGTATTTTCCACTAATCGTAAGTACGGCCATCTATCGTTACCGGTCAAGATTAATTTCGGAAATATTTTGAGCAACAAATATAATACCCCTCTCACACATTCATTTATTATTTCGAAAAAAAAAATGGATTTAGAAGTATTTTCCCTTCATCGCAAGTACTGCCATCTATCGTTACCGGTCAAGAATAATTTCGGAAATATTTTGAGCAACAAATATAATACCCGTCCCACACGTTCATATATTATTTCGAATAAAAAAAACTGTATAGATGGCACCAGCCATCCTTACATTGTGGGGAAGACCCATACCTTGAGTTTCTCATAGGCCAGGCCAATCAATGCTAAATTCAGAAAAATATTGGTTAATGATTTAAGTGCATATATCTTTGACTGCATGGGATCTTGTAATATGTAGTCGGCGCTTCTAACACTTCCGATGATAATTGCGGGAGTATATTTCGGAGCCAGCTTGGCTGAAAATTGTCTTGGTGTCGCACTTTGGAGGTAGCTGAGAACAAACACCTTTTGTTCAAAAATGAATTGTTTAGACTTACTTCGTATACTGTAGTAGCAAAAACGGTATAATACCGAGACGTCTCGTGAACATTTATTTTTAAAAAATAAAACAACAACAAATGGAAAATACAGTAGAACTGTAATAACTTTGGCCAAGTATGATGTATCTTGGTTATTTCTCAGCCGATTATGATGAAATTTGACATGTGCGATAGGGGAATGGGATTCTAAAATCGTTTTAGGATGAAGTTCTGGAATATGGCCAAGTATGATGGAACTTGCCTATTTCTCAACAGATTATGATGAAATTTGACACTTGCGTTGGAAATGGGCTTCTAAAATGATTTTTGGATGAATTTCTGGACTACGGCCAAGTATGGGCGAACTTGCCTATTTCTCAACCGATATTGATGAAGTTTGACACGTGCGATAGCAATGGGATTGTAAAATGATATTTAGAGGAAGTTCTGGAATATGGTCAACTAGGAAGGAACTCGGCTATTTCTCAACCGCTTGGAACGATGGAAAAGGAATCTTCAAATGATTTTTAGATGAAGTTCGGGAATATGGTCAAGTAGGAAGGGACTTGGCTATTTCTTAACCGATTATGATGAAATTCGATACGTGCGATAGAAATGGGATTGTAAAATGATATTTAGAACAAGTTTTTAAATATGGTCAACTAGGAAGTAACTCGGTTATTTCTCAACCGATTATGATGAAATTTGTCTGGTATGATGGAAATGGGATCTTCAAATGATTTTTAGATGAAGTTCTGAAATATGACCAAGTACGATAGAACTTGGATATTTCTGAACTGATTATGATGAAATTCGACTTGTACGATGGAAATGGGATTCTAAAATTATTTTTAGATGAAGTTTTGGAATATGGTCAAGTGTGATGAAACTTGCCTGTTCCTCAACCGATTATGATGAAGTTTTACATGTGTTATGGAAATGGGATTCTAAAATGATTTTTGGATGAAGTTCTGATTTTTATAAACTTTGACACGTGCGATAGAAATGAGATTTTATATTAATATTTAGCAGTTCTGTAATATGTTCAATTAAGAAGGAACTCTCTTATTTCTGCAGCATACATACAAAATTGATCAACAACTCACTATGCCCTATTCAACCCTAACTCAATATTAACTCAACCCGCAAGTTGACTCCTAGCTTAACCTTCAAATCAAGCCCAAATTCAATGCCCAATACAATAATCAAACCTTCATATATAAAAAATCCTTAAATATTTGTATATAACAAGGTGTTTTGATTCAATTCGTAAGCTTTTCAAATCACCGCCTTGACCATAGAAACAGATTGGCGAAAAATATTCCCAATCGGACAAGCCGTTCTCGAGATGCCATGGGTACAGACATCGGACAGACGGAAGGACATTTCATTTTTTTTTGCTTTTTCAGACTCAGAGGCTTTCAAAGCTTCAAGAAAAATGGTTTTGGACCAACCAAATTTTTAGTTAGTTTTGACAGGATTTCTATAATTTTGTCTTTTTAGATCGAAGTAATATTTGGTTGTGTTCAAAAAATAGTTTGTGTATAATTTTAACTATGCAGTGACCTCACGTTTGCTGGTTATATTAGAAAACTAGTTTTTATATTTGAAAATAAATGGTGCCTATGGAATGTACTAGGTTTTTAATTATTTTGTTGGGATAAATGTAAAATTAAATAGACCGAAGTAAAATTGAAAAAATTTTAATGTTCTAGAAAATATTTGTTGAAACTGCTCAGTATATCTAAAAGGCTAAAAATGACACTTTACATGAAATTGTGTATAGAGGTGGTTGGGCTAGAACTCTTTAAATTCTACCAAAACTAAGCTATATTTACGTCCATCTTCAAATCGTTTAGCCTCAATCCGACAAATTATAACTTTTGCTATACCAACCGAAAAAATTCAGCTTTCCTTCAAAAAGCGAATGAAGGTTTCATACGTTTTGTTTAGGTTGTCATAAATATTTTTTTTATAAAATTGACGTAAACATTGTTTATTAATTAAATGTAGGTGCTTTTGGCTAATTTCTGCATTAATTTTCTAAATTAAGTGTAATAAATTTTGGACTGTTCCCGGAGTTGCTAAATTAAACTTTTTTCTGGGATGAAAACCTAGGATAACTTCACATACGTTAAGCTTAATAAGTACGGCAAAGAATATAGTATATCTTAATATTTTAAAAGAAGGGGCATTGAGTAGGGAAAAATTTGTTCGAACAATTATCGATTCAACAAAAGATTCTGACGAAAGTATGTTATTAAAATATCACAATTAAATGTTATTAAAATATCACAATGGACCGTCACCGGTCTAAGTGTGCGTAAGCAGCCACTCCGACCTATGTTATTGAAAAATGCTAGTGAAACTTATTGAGCGATATTAGTTTTCTTCAAAATCTTGAGCACAGATTAGAATTTAATTCGTTTGATGAAAATAATTTCAGTCATTGTTTTTGTTAAAACTAACTTTGCAAACAATGAGTAACGACAGAGTATCAAGAACCCCAGCTTTCAACGTATTCAAAAATGTGTTTTCTCTTTATGATTCTCAGATTCAAAAGGCTTTAAGATTCGTAACTAACGCGGATAGTGGTAGGAGTAATTTCGAGGAGTTATCTTTAATTTTAAATTCACTGATTAGCGCTGATTATCTAAAATTTTAATTTCTCGACACTAGTAAATTTAAATCAGTTGTTTAGTATTTTATTTTATAAGACTTCAATACTGAAATTAATTAAAAAATATATTAACAGAACCGAGAGTTTGGCAACCCCAATTTTTAGTATACTTCAAACTCCATTTTGGAAAACAAAACTTAGAGAAATTAATCCTGATAATCAAAGTAATTTGATCATTATTTCTATTTCAATATATTTTCATGATTTTGAGTGCTTGAATCCGTTGCAATCCCATAGTGGAATTGAAAAAATTGGAGCAATGCATATCAATATATTAGCTCTACCGGATTAAATTTCTTCTAAACTACAGTCAATATTTTTAACTATGTTTATTTCACCGAAGATAGAAAAAGATTCGGCATTACTAAAATATTTAATCCATTGATAAAACAGATAAATTATTTACAGAGAACCAGGTATCCAGATTAATGAATATTTAATAAAATTAATTCCTTGCGTTGTTATAGGTGATAATTTAGGTGTAAATTCAATGCTTGGTTTTACAAAATCTTTCAATTCATTTTATTACTGCAGGTTTTGTAAATGTAATATTGATGAAATGAAACCACTATATGTAATGGGAAGATATTTAGTTTAAGAAATGATACCAATTATAATAACGATGTCAATCTAAACAACATTCAACTAACATGAATTAAAGGAAGTTCTGTCTGAAATAGACTGTATGCATGATCTCTTGGAAGGGGTTTGCCACTATGATGGGTTTAGTTTCTGAAATTTTTGTTTTAGAGAAACATTATTTTACAATTGAACAATTAAATAGATGAATCGAAATGTACAACTTTGGACCTGTGACACAGAACCCGCCACTTTTTAATACTGATTGTTTCCAGAAAAATAAATTTAAATTATCTGCATCAGAAATGAATGTTATAGTTAAGCACTTTTCGTTAATCATTGGTGATCTAGTACCCGAGAGATCTAAATAATGGGAGTTGTTTCGACTTTTAAGAGAAATTCTTCTTCTTATTTTTAGGAAACTGTTTTATTTTAATTCTTTTAATTACTTAAGAGATATTATTGTCCAGCACAACATATTATACATACAACTCTCTAAAAATAATTTGAAACTAAAATTTAATTTTTTATTGCATTATGCAAATATTTTGGAAAAAATGGGGCCAATAGCTGCACTAATCAAGTGAAAATTGCAAACCTTGTCCTTAACAATAAAGAAAGTTTTGAGTCTCCCATAACTCATGGACCAATGAAAGGAATAAATATAGTAAAATTAATAAAATATAGCCTTAATTCAAACGTGAAACTAATTTGGTGGATACAATTTTAAAATTTGTTTTTAAAGAAAAATACGGTGGTTTGCCTTGACATTGATACCAATGGGGAACCAATGTTTGGGCTTATACATATAAGACAATAGAATAAAATACTATTCTATACATATACATATAAGACAATAGAATAAAACACTATTTACCATTACCATAAATGACTTCTCGTTGTTCAAGCAGAAAATCAGTTACTACATGGCTCTTATAACAAAATCATTCGGTTGTGACAGCTAATTTTCAGTAGACGCCAATAAATTTTGCGGTAATTCTGAACGAATTTTATTTCATAGGAACGATTTTCTAGTTTACACGATCGATTTCTCGAAACTTTTTATTAGTTAGCACAACCAAAAATGAATTTATGACAATCATTAATTAATTTATACCAACCTCAAATTATATTATCTCTTCTGCTTCGAATGCCATCGAAAAAAAGTTACATTTTCTAAATAAGTTTCCAAGCCCTAACTCTGAAAATTGATTTTTTCTTCGTGTGAAAAATAATTTGATTTTAAGCAATTAAGCACTTTGAGGAGCCTAATTAACCAAAATCCCTAATACGCTTTTGTTTTTGATTAACATTCATTTAGTCACCGCTAAATATATTAAAAGCTTCTTTTGTTAACCCGTACTAACCAAAATGGATTGGGGATTTAATCAACTGTTGTAATCGCCACTCAAGCGAATAAATTTGGTCCAATTTTTCCTATTTCGAAAAATTATAATTAATTACCATGCCATGATTTCTCTGCGCTTAAAATATAAATAAATTGATTAAAAAAAAAGAATATTTGTAATAAATAAATTAATTTACTTAAAAGTATTAATCAGGAAATATACCAAATTTGGTTATAAAGTTCGATAACTATCAAATACATAATTTTTGTTCATCGTATATATTACACAGCAGAGAAAATGCAATTCATTTTCAAGATATTTTTTTTTTGTTGCTTTTCGTCTTTTTGGGTTCGATTTCGCAAGAAATCCACCAACAACAATAAAATTAACCGCCACAATTATTAAAATTAATTGTTTCAGTTTCATTATTTTTATTTTACTTGCAATGCCTTTTTTTATTGTTTTCTATACTTTTTTCTTGGTACTCTCGGTATTTTAACACACACACATACACACACGAACACAAATTTCAAACATGGGTACATTTGATTTGGGAGCATTGTTCTTGTGAAAATCATTTTTAACTTAGTTCGAGTAAAATTCAGTCTTAATGATTTTTTTTTTTGTGTTTTATAAGATTAACATGATGATGAATTTTTATTATTTTGCAATACATAAAGGCGATGACTATAATAAAGTTTAAGCAATTATTTATAATTTTTCTGTGCTGTTTATACAATTAAGTTTAAAAAACCGTAACAATAATCATGATGATGATGATGATTTACTTGAATGTGCGAGCGTGGTTGATGAGTTTTAATTTTTTACTCTGTGTTGATTCTATCAACGAATATTTGCAACAATGATCGATAGTACAGAAATAACTTGTAAAATAATAAGATTTTGCTTATGCATACTCGGTACGCATATCATCTTAATTTCCTTAAATGGAAAATGAAAACAAAACAACAACAACAGTGTAAATCCAATTTGATCTTATACTTCACTTTATTATTAATTTATTTTTAATTTGCAATATTTAAAATTTTTACTTTAAAATCGCGCAAATTTACTTTTTGTGTATAGCATGGAAGTTTTACAAACCGTCCGAATATTTGTAGTTGTTGGAATTTTGAGAAAGTTTTGGGTATTTTTAGTACATAAGGGTTACACATTAATCTGCTGACAATAAAATATGCACTCAGATTTCAATTTTTTTTTTCTGTACCTTTTAACAATAAATATTAAATGAATTCTTTGGGATATGATATCATCTTTTGATTAATCTTCTATGGTTTAAACTTGTAAAAGTAAAGATTTATAAAGAAAGAGAATAAAGTAAATGACATTGTGCATTTAAGTTTTAAGTTTAAGCAGATAATTTGTATCAAAGTTGTGTTCCAGGTTGGGAGAATTAAAACCTTAGTTCCTAAAGGTTTTCTATCAACAGTTGGCGTTCATAAAAAGGTTTTGTTCGAAAAAAAATTATATACTAAGGCATTTTCTCGTAAAATAGGTTGTACATTTGAATAAAAATAAATTTGATGAGACAAAATCAAATTGGATGAACAAATCATATGAGTTTCCGATATACGCGTAATCTTCTACAATTTGCATTGAATTTATACTTCATTTAATGTGTATAGCATTTCCAAAATCGATCTTTTTTAAAATTGGTTTGTTTGTATAGAATTTTAATATTGAAAACTTTTTCCGGTTTATAGACAACGAATATGGCAGTCGCACAAAAACCACATGAAATCCGTTATGAATGAACAATTTCATTTGGCAAAACTTAACAACAAACAGCAATTGGCAATTTTCTCAAAATCTAGAAAATTAAAAAATTCCTTCGGCATAAACAAAAAACAAGGATGTTTTCCAATGATTAGAAAACACGTTTGTTTTTGGAGTAATAAATAAGGGAATTTCGACTACTATCAGAAATATAAAAACTAAAAAAATCAATCTAAATTTGCTTAACCAGTTTCTTCAAGAAGATTTACCAAACAACATTTACGAAGAATTTTTTCAGCGAGCAGAATCAACATTTGTCTATCATGTCACAAAAGTCAAAATTTGATCAAATTATAAGAGAGGGTTTGAACGATACATCAAACGCTTTAATTTTAAATTATGCAAAATGGTTAGTTAATGTTACCAATATCGATCTTCCATTTCAAGTGAAATTCTTTTTAAGTTTGGAAAGTCCATTTTTTAATTTGAATGACAGTGATCGAGCAAACATTCGGAATAATTTTATAAATATTATAACAAATTACAAAAACAGTACGAATACAAGAAATTTAACACCTCATGAAAAAAGAATTATGTCATACCTAACACAAACAAAGACATTTTTGAAAGACAACCCAAATATTTTAGTTACAAGGGCAGACAATGAAAATACGACAGTGTTAACTTTACGAACGGACTATAGTGACAAAATGTATAACCTACTAAATGACAATTCTACTTACATACAGATTTTTAATGACAACTCGACATCAATATAGACAAAAATTAATACTTTAGTAAGAGACTGGGAGAAATCAGGCAACATAGATTTAATCACAAAGAAAAAATTAACAAGTTACACACCAATGATCCTAAAATTATATGACTTACCAAAAATTCATAAACCAAACATACCATTCACACCAATTCTAAGTTCCATAGACAGTCCACAACATACTCTTTATCATCATATTTAGGCAATATTCTAAAACCTAGTGTCGGAAAACAAGTTTTTTTATTCAAAATTCTGAAGATTTCAAAAATAAAATTAAGGGTGTTACGTCGTTATTTACCAATGTCGACAGACAAATTGTAATAAATATTGTCAGTCAAAATTGGAGAAATATACAGAAAAAATCAAAATCAAAATTACCGAAAGTCCAGTTTTAAGTCCAGTTATTAATGAAAAATTTACAGTTTTCAGTTTTAAACTCTTTAGATTTTCAACCTTTGTTCTTTTATGGATATGTCGATGATATAATTACAGCGGTACTAAGAATTAAAATTGATTCATTTTTAGAAGCCTTTAATTCAAAGAACAACAGAATAAAATTTACTTTAGAAAAAGAAAAAACTAACCAAATATCATTTTTGCACATTCTGTTGATTCAAAGATACTTGGTCTGGCCGATACCGAAATTTTCAGTCTTGGCTTCCCACATCTTCTTACAAAATTAACACCATAAAAATTGTGACCCAAAAAATTCTAAAATTTTCCGATACTAAATTTCACAATAAAAATCTTAAAATTTTAAAAGATGCATTATTTCGCAATCAATATCCTAAAAAATTAATAAATAACATAATTTGGAAACAAAGACGACATTTTCACATAAATCCTGTTTTTTAACCAGAAAATGAAACCACAAATTATTTGACCATTCCTTATGTTAAAAATCTTGTCAAAAATTATAACTTCAAAATTATAGGACGGGCAGTACCAAGTTTAAAGAACAAATTGTTTTCTAAAATTAAAGATAGCATACCTTTAAAGAAACAATCAAATGTTGTCTACCAGGTCCAATGTAGTTGCAACGCTGCTTATACAAGGCAGACTAAACAATTTTTGGAAACAGATTTTACCAACAAAGAAAAAAAGTCAATAAAGATCAAAATTCAAGCTTTAGTACACTCTCCCGATATTTGAAAGGTACAAACCACCAAATCAGTTTAGATAATATCAAAATTCTAGATAAACAAACCAATTTTAGAAAAAAATCGATTTTGGAAATGCTACACATTAAATCCAATATAAATTCAATAAACATTGTAGAAGATTACGCGTAGATCGGAAACTCATATGATTTGTTCATCTAATTTGGTTTTGTCTCATCAAATTTATTTTTATTCAAATGTATAAAATAAATTTAAATAAAAAGCCCAAAACCAATAAAAAATTTCTTTAATTTTAATAGTGGTTAGTGATGATCATTAGATCTAAATGGATAATACTGGTTCCGAATTAATTTGTATCTACTGCTGTGCCTTAATGCCAAAGTCAATGTGTTGTGGAAAATGTAAACTTAATTGTCAATGGGAATCCTTGTTCAAATTTAACGTATTAGAGGAGTACAGCATACAGCTTACTCAACTGCCACTCATGAAGAAGTAAGAACTTCTGAGGTTCACCCACCGACCCGCTATTTTGGGCTAAAGGCTTGCCCGATCCCGGACTTTCTATACTCACGGGAAACGGGATTATTATTTTCTGATTCCCGAGAAACTGAAAATAACTATGTTCATTGATCATACTGTGTATGATTAATTTAGTCCTGCTGGATTTAATTAGAAAATTAAACCACCTCACATTATTTTTGCTTTTTAATTTTTAATTTTTATTCCGAGTTGGTTTTGTCACGCTGACTTGCCAATTTGTACCTACTCCTCCCATTCCACTGAACGAATAGTGTACTAAAATAGCCAATAGTTTTATAATTTTGAAATGTACTGTAATGGTCGATAATTGAGTCAGATCAATTGAGCCAGCCTAATATATTGTTTCGGTACTTGCCCTTGTGTAAAATGCCAAATTGAATTTTAAGAAATGTTGGTGTAGATGTTGGTACTTGCTCACCGTTTTATAAAAAAAAACCAACACAAATCGCCGTCCAAATCTCTTTATAAAAATCCAATTTGGCATTTTACACATGGTCCTTCGAGCCGGATTGCGGCATCAAATTTAAAACTGTGAGTAAAACTTTAATTTGTATAAGAGCCCAGGCTAATTATCGAGGTGATTCGAAATTAATCAGTGAAGTGTTTTAATCGGTGAATTCAATACGACCTCGTTAACATCAAAGAAACTTTTCTTTTGTACTTTATATAACGGTCTGTGAAGCGTACAAAATGACGGAAACCAGAGCTATTAAACGCTTGTTGAAAGGCTTAGAAAATATTAAAACTCAAGTTACAAAATTTAATGATAATACCCGTATAAGTGAAATTAAAACCTACCAAGCTCTCCTAGCCGACGAGTGGAAAGAGTTTCAAGCGCTAGAAAAATTGCAGAAGGGAAAATTTGACGATGCGCATTTGGATTCCATCGATACAATCGAGGGACTCCATTTTGAATTAAAACAAAAGTTGTTTAAATTTGAAAAATTGTACGAAGAAAACAATACCCACCATGCGAATTATACGTTGGACGAACTAATGCTTAATCAAAGTAACTTTCTGCAACAAATGTCCACCATGAATAAACGAGATAATGAGGTGCGTTTACCACGCGTTAATATTCCCGTGTTTAGTGGAAATTATTCCGAGTTTCCGTCGTTCCGTGATCTTTTCGAAGCTTCAATTCATAAAAACAACAGCATTTCTAAGGTACACAAGTTGCAATATCTGAAAGGCTTACTCAAAGGAGAAGCCTATTCGTTAATCACTCACTTGACCGTAACCGAAGCTAACTATGATGAAGCTTGGGATAAAATTAAAGCACGGTATGATAAACGGAAACACGTGGTCCATACGTTATTGAAAAAATTTATAGAACAGCCGAACTTACAACAAAGCTGCTCAAAGACACTTCGTCATTTAGTTGATGTATCGGACAAAGTAATACGCGGTCTCAAAGTGCTTGGTGAACAAGCAGAAAGTCGAGACCCATGGCTAATCTATTTATTAGTCAATAAATTAGATTACGATTCGAAGGAGGCATGGGCTCATGAAACTGCGGAAACTGATTTTCCCACATTGAATCAATTATTTGGTTTTCTAAATAAAAGAAGTGATGCATTAGAGAGTTTGAGTTCGATTCAGAAAACCAAATCAAATTCTGTTAAACGGGTGAACTCTTTGATAACACAGTCAAGTAACAGTATGTGTCCTTTATGTTCCGGAGAGCACTATTTGGGGAGATGCGAAAAATACATCAGTTTATCCATTCCAGAACGAAAACAAATGGTAGCGGAAAAGAAATTATGCTTTAATTGCTTATCAATTACACATCAATCCACAGTGTGCAGGTCAAAATTCAATTGTCGAATTTGTAGACGCAAGCATCACCTGACATTACATCCTGAATCTACAAATGATGGCAGCACAGAAGTGAAAACAGAAGCAACTACCTACAATACTTTATTGAATCCTGAGTCTTCACAATGCAAACTATCGCAAGCGATTCTTCCTACTGCCCGTGTCTTAATCAAAGACAAATTTGGAAAATTTCAAAGCTGTCGCATTCTATTAGATTCAGGGTCGCAATCTTCTTTTGTGTCAGAGAATTGCGTGCAAAGGTTACGGTTACAACGCCAGAAAGCAAATGTGAGCATAAGTGGTATAACATCTGGATCGGTAACTTCAAAGGGGAAAGTGGTACTAACATTACAATCAATCCATGATTCCGGAATCCAAATGCAAGTGAGTAGTTTAATTCTCAACAATCTACCATCCAAACTACCCTCGCAGAATATTCAGTCCGATGATAAACGGTGGCTCCAGAATATACAATTGGCTGATCCTGATTATGACAAGCCAGCTCCGATAGATGTCTTAATAGGAGCAGACAAATTCTTTACAATACTGGAGGGCGCACAAAAACATTTCAAATCAACAGTCCTACATAAAACCATATTCGGTTGGATTGTGTCCGGACAACATTCTACAAAACAAGGTGATAATTCGGCCACGTTCATGGCGCTCAATCTAAATTTAAACATGGATATGGACGTGGATAGTACTTTACGTAGATTTTGGGAGTTAGAAGAGTTGCCTCAGATAAAAAACCTTTCGCCAGAAGAAGAAAAATGTGAAAAATTCTTTTTGGAAACTCATGAAAGACAACAAGATGGGAGATACGTAGTAAAACTTCCTTTCAACCGTTCGTCACTTGAATTAGGAAACTCTTTGATCGTTGCAACTCAACGCTATCTTGCCCTTGAGCGTAAACTAACTAACAACCCCACATTAAAAGAACTCTACATTCAGCAAATGAGAGAATATTTGGAGCTGGGGCACATGACGGAAATTCTACAAACAGGAGAAAAATCTAATAACAAAAATGTGTTCTACTTACCTCATCATCCAGTGATAAAAGAAGACAGCCTAACCACCAAAATGAGAATTGTTTTTGATGGTTCAAGCAAAACCAGCACGGGAACTTCTTTAAACGACATATTGATGATAGGACCGACTATTCAACCTACGCTTTGGGCTACATTATTACGTTTCCGAAGCAACAAAATCGCACTAACTGCCGACATAGAAAAAATGTATCGGCAGGTTGTCGTAGCAGCAGATGATTGTGATTATCAACGGATCCTGTGGCGAGAGAGCCCTGATCGGCAAATTCGACATTATAAATTAACCAGAGTGACATTTGGACTGGCTTGTTCTGCATATCTAGCTATACGAGTATTACAACAACTAGCTTCTGATATTGCAGATAACACAATGATCCAACAAAGTATAATAAAAGATTTTTATGTTGATGACCTTTTAACTGGCTCGCGAGATAAGCAAAGTGCGATTCAATTAAAAGATAAGATTATTAGTGTATTACAAGCGGGTGGTTTTAGTTTGAGAAAGTGGAAGTCAAACTTTTCTGGTTTATGTGATGATGTAAATGATTACTCTACAACTGATTTATGTAGTGATGGTACCTCATCAGTGAAAATTCTGGGGCTGCATTGGCATCCGGCCGACGATTTTCTAACTTTCAAAGTCAGTTTAGAACGCGATGGTCCTGTTACGAAGCGCAAAATTATCTCTGAATCGTCACGAGTTTTTGATCCATTAGGTTTTTTATCTCCATCAATAATTTTGCTAAAAATACTATTTGAAAAGCTTTGGTTTTTAAAAATTGATTGGGATGACAAATTACCAAAGTATTTTGAAGATGAGTATCAACGAATCAGAAATGAATTCACCTATTTTGAAATTATAAAATTGCCGCGGTTTACCAATCATTACCAGAACATCTCGTTTCACGGCTTTGCAGACGCAAGTGAAGTGGCGTACAGCGCAGTAGTTTACAGCAGAGTAACGAACGAAAACGGAGAAACAACCATAAATTTGCTGACCTCCAAAACTAAAGTGGCTCCGGTTAAAAAAGTATCTCTACCAAGGCTGGAGCTGTGTGCTGCTCATTTATTATCAAAATTAATGTTTACCGTCAAAGAAACAATCGAGCCTACCGCAAAATGTTATGCTTGGACAGATTCATCCATCGTTTTAGCATGGTTGTCTACTTATCCTGCGAAATGGAAGACCTTCGTGGCCAATAGAACAAGTCAGATATTGGACAAATTTCCTAGGCAGCATTGGGGACATGTGAAATCTTCCGATAATCCCGCAGATCATGGTTCTAGAGGAGTATACCCAAAACAACTTGCGAATCTGAACCAATGGTGGTACGGTCCCGAATGGCTAAGAAAATCAGAATCTTTTTGGCCTAACATTCAAATTAACGAAGAATTCAGCCAAAAGGAGATCGATGCAGAAGCAAACAAAAAGAAGTCAACAACATATGCGTTTCAAGCTGTTAATGAAGTAACTTGGCTAGATGAAATATTCGACAGAATATCAAAACTCAAAAAGATATTCCGAATCATCGGTTACGTAAATCGCTTTATCACAAATTTGAGGACAAAAGCTTCAACCAGAAATTGCGGCGAATTAAAGGCAAGCGAGATTGAACAGGCTAAAATAATTTGTATCAAATGGGTTCAACGGAGACATTTCCATGATGATATTAAAAATCTACGACGAGATCAAAAGGTGAATAAAGAATCCACGCTGCTATCTTTAGCACCTTTCTTAGACGGCACCGAAATTATTAGAGTTGGTGGTCGTCTTTTCAACGCCGACTGTGAATATAATAGCAAACATCCAATCATTTTGCCGTCTAATCACGTATTCACCGAGAAACTGATATGGGAAACACATCAAAAAAATTTACACGCTGGTCCTACTCTTACCAATAATCTTTTAAGAGAAAATTATTGGATAATCAAAGGACGAACCAAAATAAGGCTGATTTTGAAAAAATGCGTAATATGTGCTAAATATTCACATAAAACCAGCACTCAATTGATGGGTAATTTGCCAGCAGAACGAGTAACACCGACGAAACCATTCACCAACTGCGGCATCGACTTTGCTGGACCACTTTATTTTGCATCAAAAAAGGGACGAGGTGGAACAAACCCAGTAAAGGGGTACCTTTGCATATTTGTGTGTCTATCTGTAAAAGCCGTACATATTGAGGCAGTAAGCGATATGACAACCGAAGCTTTCTTAGCTGCTTTAAAACGCTTTGCGGCAAGAAGAGGTATTCCAAAAAAGATCTACACAGATAACGGGTCCAATTTCATCGGAGCAAAGAGAATTTTAAATGAAGCTTATAAATTAATATCAAACATTAATAATAATTATATAGTTTCAGAATATTTGAGCGATAATGGTATAGATTGGCATTTTATTCCTCCTGCATCTCCTCATTTCGGAGGACTATGGGAATCTGCGGTAAAATCTGTGAAGACACATTTATTAAAATCAACAAGTAACGTGAACCTAACCTTTGAGGAGATGACCACCCTTTTATGCCAAATCGAGAATATTTTAAACTCACGACCTCTCACCGCTACTTTAAGTGATGACAATTATGAAGTCCTGACGCCTTCCCATTTTATGCTTGGATCATCAACGGGATCCGTTCCAGAAGAGGAAATTAAAACTGCAGATTCATATTTAACCAGATGGCAAAAAATTCAGCAAAGGGTTCAAATATTTTGGCAAAAGTATTATCGAGACTACTTAAATAATCTGCAACAGAGGCGCAAATGGCAACACACAACCGAAGATATTAAAATTGGCGATATAATCATAATCAAGGAAGAGAACACTCCAGTAAGCAAGTGGCCGCTTGGACAGGTCATACAGACGCATCCAGGAAATGATGGTTTAGTGAGAGTAGTGACCATCAAAACATCAAGTTCAACCTTGCAACGCCCCGTAGTAAAAGTATGTAAGCTTCCAGTTTGTTAACGAAGAGATCGTTAACGGAGGGGGAGAATGTTAAAGATGGCTATGCTTCAGATGTAACCTGAAAGGGATAAAACTTTAGTATATATGCGCAAACAATTTGTTTTGATACACTGTATAAATATCCTATAAGAATAACAGCTGATGGGTCATCAAACTCTTCAAAAACAAATGTGTACAGTTCCTTTTTGTATGATCGCCGCTCAATTAAAACAATCAACCTACAGTTAAACACATAACAATTTACATTATGTATTAATATTTAATTTACATTATTATTTACTTTTTATTAATTGAATTATGTATTCACGTCATCTCCTCAAAGGTTAGGTTCACGTTACTTGTTGATTTTAATAAATGTGTCTTCACAGATTTTACCGCAGATTCCCATAGTCCTCCGAAATGAGGAGATGCAGGAGGAATAAAATGCCAATCTATACCATTATCGCTCAAATATTCTGAAACTATATAATTATTATTAATGTTTATTTTTTTGTTTATAAGCTTTTGTATTTCACCGTAACAAAATCTCGAATGTCTTTATACAATCTACATTTCTCTTTTTATAGCTTCAAAATTCTCTTTTCTATTCTAAGTGACAAGTTTTATCCCTTTCAGGTTACATCTGAAGCATAGCCATCTTTAACAGCCCTCATCTCACGCTTAAATTGCATTTCATTTGTTTATTGTTCGTGTTTTTTTTTGCACACGAAACTGGGAATAAATCTGTTTTGCTAATTATTGTGATTTTTGAAGAATTGGTTATTTTCTCGAAAAAGGAGGCAGTTGAGGTATATCATCCGATCATTACTGATCATAACAGAGATTACCTAAATAAATAAGAAATACAAAAATATAAAACACATGTAACAGCTTTCGAAGAAAATCTAAGATTTAATTTCTCGCCGAAAGCCGCCACAGACTCTCAAATGGTTATCCAGACAGCATGGTTGTAACTGGCTGGGTTTCAGTGGATTGGGGGGGTTATCTCTGGACCATAGGAGAGCTTGAAAATGCTGTTGTTGAAAAATTATAAAAAAAACATCACTGAAGAAGCATCAGCATTACTGTTTCATCACCAATATAACTCGAAAGAAAACTACTCACTCATACTGAAAACAAAACACGGATTTTAAAACATTAAGAAAAACTATTTATTTAGGAATAAAAATAAAAAAAATTAATCAAAATGAAATTTAATTGAAACAAAAGAAAAAGAAAATTAACGTGAAAACTTAAGTATTATTGATTAATACTATTATTGATACTAATTTTATATTATCATTAATAATGAAATTATTGAAAATGAATGAAATTAACTTAAAATTACGTTAGTTATAAACAAAAAAAACAAAAGAAACCCATCACCAACTATAAAAACTACTTAATATCTATTTAAATTATATATACAAAAAAATTCTTAATAGTAGCTACCGTTGCGGATCCGATATTACCACAGTTAGATACATATACGAAGAACACTCCGAAGAACGCTGATTGTTTTATAGTATTTTATTTTAAATAATAGGTATTAAATGTTTATCATTTATATCCAACAACAAAAAAAACTTATTGGTACACTGTATTTCTGTTGTACGTATCAATTACGATGACTTATCAATTACAAATGTTTATTGGTTTTTGATTTTGAATTCACTATTTTGTCTGTTTGTGTTTTTCTTTCTTTATTTGATTTTATTAAACACTATCCAATATTGGAACAACCACCATTATACATTTATGCATATTTTTTTCACATTTATAGTCCATAACTTATATTATTTTATTATTATCTATTAACTTACTAATTACTTAAGTTAAGATTTATACTATTGTGATTATAAAAGGTTCAATAGATTTTTAATTATTTTACATTTCATTACACTTTTTAATAATAATTTATTTATTTTATGGTACTTCTATAGAGTCCATTTTTTTCATTTATTAGCACTTAACTTTTTTAATTATTCAGTCGGTTGTCACTCAACCAAATCCAATCTTCGACTCCCCTCATCACCTCTCGATTTTCCAATTTTTTTTTTTTATTTTTTTATTGACTTAATTTAAGCTGTGGTAATCCCAAATATCTGGCAATTACAATTTACAATTTAAATACCTTATCTTAATTACAGTATGTACCTAATAATATTTTCCAATTTATATAAATTATTTTAATTTTTTTTTTTTTTCATTTTCAACTTGTGCTCGCCACACACAAACAAATTGAATTAAATAATAATTAAACAAAAAATCCAAACAAAAGTATAAATCGGAGTAAACTTTTCCGGATAATCAAGGAAAAATGATCTCGATATACGCATATTATCCTACACCATTTCTGACTTTTGATAATTTATAAACAACCATACACGATAACAAACTAAAGTGTTTCGTATGTAAATAGCCATAAAAGCAGACAAACATCATAATCGACGCTTAAATTCATATCATACATCTGTAACCTGCGTGTACAAGGTGGTTTAAAGTCGCTTTAGAGTACAGTAGAAAAACGCTAGCTAATTACGTCGTAAGCGGAAAACGGAGGATTGTCCTTGGTGATCTGTATAACAACGGGCTATTGAACGGGAATATATAATATAACAACTTTTCGTCATCACTCGGACGCATAAATCACCAAACCAACGTTTTGTGAATTCATCTTGTACCTACTACATATTTTTACTTATTTTTTTTAGTGCATAATTTGTGTAACTATAGCCATAGCATTTGTAGTGATAGTTAATTTCTAAGTTAAAGTAAATTTAAAGATTTTTTTTTATTATTATTATTAATTTGGCTAATTTTGGTTTGGGTTCAAAAAGAAAAGAAAATTAAAAATAAGTGTTCTGAAATTTAAAAGAAAACATCAATTCAAACCAATTTTCGATTTCGTGATAACCGTGTTTGATGCAGGCCATACATTTCTTTTATGTGGATTTCGATTGACCAAATTGAATTGCACTCAGTGCAAAAAGTGTAATTTTTTACCCTGGAAATATTCGATTGACCAAAAAAAATTGCACTGAGAGCTACACCAGTGCAATTTCGACTACTCGAGTTTTTTTGGTAGTTTTACCCCTCTTTTTACAAATGCACTAAACAGTACTGTCATTGTGCTGTCATTTTCGATTTGACTTGTCGTTTTAATATGATTTGACAGATGGCAGAACAAAATTCGGTGTTTATGTTCGATTGACGAAGAAATTGAGGTTACACTTTCAGAGAGGGGTAAAAAATCAATCGAAAACGACATTAGATTGTGTACAGATTTACAACTGCTGATCGCTCATCAACTGTCATATCTGAGTATGTAATTTTCAAATATTGTTACATAAGTGGAAGAATTCTCAGAGTTCTTGTTATTGGAAAATATAAGCAAAATTAATTTATGGTACGGAAATTTCGTTTCTTTTTTGTTTTTTTTTCTTTCAACCCAGAACTACGTTTGTGATATGACCAAATTTACAATGTGCTGCAAACTAAACCTGCCCAAGCCGATGAGAGTAAGCCCGACAAATTTGTGGGATGCACATTTGGGTCATCATTACAAAATTACACCGAAAAAGGGACCGTTAAGGTCATATCAATTTTTTTTTGGTTTTTGTTAATTGGTTTGGTCGCTTTAATAAAGCATCCAAGGGGATTCACTCCTCATCTACAGATTCTCCTAAAGCCGCCTCTAAATTTTTATTATGCGGTAGGAACTTCTACTTGTTCACCACCATCACGTTTTTTTGTTTAATTTCAACATACTACCATCGTTCTAACAGGTTTTATTTGGGGGCATTTAATAAGATAGACTGTCATCTGACATGTATTTTTGATTGTATGATCGTGATTCGATTGACCTCAATTCTCTTATTATAAGGCAAGAAACGATCTGTAAAATTTGCTTTCAATTTAATTTAAATTTTTTATTTTGTCTTTATTGTATCAAATTCATGTGCGGTGATTCCGTTTATCTCGTGTTAGATAGGTAGTTGGTTATGCAGGTGAGTTGATCAGTCTAGTTAATTTTATTTCATTTATTTTTGTTTCCGTTAATTTTTTTAAAAGGTTATACAACATCTTCAGGATTTCACATCAGTACAATTAAGATTTCATGTATTAAAGCTAATTCTTAACACAGAAAACAAATATACACATTCGTGACGCTCTCAGTGATGACGAAATTCAGGTAGAATGCCTAATTCGAAACATTGATTTTTCCAATACAATCGATTGGCTCGATTTATTAAAAGGACAGTTAATAGCTAAAGAGGAAGACCCGTCATTAACACCATCAAAAACACATGCTTCTGATGTTAAACTTGAATTTCAGCTTTCTTACGATCGAGCTAACGCATTCGATAAAAAAATCAACGATGCCGATACACTTGAACAACTAAAATCATTATATGCTCGAATTCGCCACTGGTTAGAACGAACTGCAAGATTGAAAGGTTGCTTCAAGCAAGACAGAGAGGTAGATCAAGTCATTACTAAATGGCGTAAGATTCGACTTCAGGCGGAAAAGCAAATCGAAATTTACTCGAAAACCACTAGAAGCGATTTATCGCTCACGAATCGTGGTATGTTGGAGTTTGGAAAACCAGCACTTGGGAATCCTAATATAGTTACAACGGTAGAATACTTCGCTAAACCATCTTGCCCAATTCGATCAAGACTATCATTTTCTAATAGTGCTAACGAGCTTAAGCATCCAACGCAGGTATATAATACAAATACATTAGCTACGTCCACTAACATGTATGATGCGGTTTTAATGAGTGGTAATTACAATCAGCCTTGACTAATGCAATTACCTACATATACAACGTAAGTTAATCCTGATTATCCGATCACTGCAACTAGTGTTAGTAACCAGGCGATGCCACCAGCAAATCAATTTTAAAATAACATAGTTCCGTATTTTGGGCAGCAAATCAACCATCATGGAATATCTCATTTTCAGGATCGTCACAAGATATGGATGTAACTGATTTTATTTTTCGGTTAGAATCTCACTCACGAATAGATAGAGTTTCTGTTACTGACCTAGAAGCATTATTACTACGATTCCTGCAAGGAACAGCCGAGAAATGGTACTGGTCATTTTCGAAGAAAACCCCGAATGCTACTTATAATGTTTTTCGTGAAGCAATGTTAAGTCGATTTAGTAGTCATGTTTGGGAATGCGAAATGCGTCGAATAGTCGAAACTCGCAAACAAAAACCTCGCGAATCATTCCTTGATTTCCTGTTGGAAATTATATGTTTAAACAGCCGCTTACAATGTAGTTTCCAAGACAGTATTCGAGACAATATGGATCCAGCATTACACAGAGTGCTATTTTGTCCTCGGTCATTAAATCGATAGATGAGCTTCGAATAATTTGTCAACATTCTGAAAAACTATGGCTAAATTTTTGGCATGATCCTCGCCAATTAATGGGGCCTAAATTTCGAAGAACTTCTAATGTAAACGTCGAAGAACTTCCAATTTCAATGCCGGAGTTGCTTGAACCGACACACCAATATTTAGAAACGTTTAATACCAATCCAAACGTAAATAAATTTTCATTCCGGGGTAAACCAAATATTGAATCAAGCAAATTTCTAATTTGTTGGAACTGTAAGTCATGACTCATCGAGCTATATAAATCAAGACTTTTGGGAAACATTCGTCCGGTCGCGAACATATAGGGTTCCTTGCGTCCGGGGAATGCAGTCCTAAACCCGAATATATCAAGTACGTCTTCGGAAATCCAAATGTATCCGAAATAATAAATAAACCTGCCCAAGCCGATGAGAGTAAGCCCGACAAATTTCTGCGATTCACATTTGGGCCATCATTACAGTACATCTGGGGTGACATATTATACTATCACTTTGGATTCATTTTCGATAGTATTTTGTCTCTTGTAACAAGAACAAAATTGCACTCTATTTCCTTTTTTCATTACGATTTTTCTAATGCGGTCTCAGCCTATTGTATACTTACTCTTTTTGTCATATCGATAAAATAACGCAAACAAAAATTTGGATGATAAAGAGTGATGTATGAAAGTTGAAACAGAATGTAGTTTTATTCGAGCAAGCTGAGATAGCCTTAGAAAATACATAATGGAAAAAGCGAAATAGAGTACAATTTTGTTCTTGTTACATGAGACCATCGGGGGGTAAGGGGCGCCGATTTAGATGGTCCTAATATACTAGCCCAAATGCCAACCTCACCTGCACGTGGTACTTCCTGCTAATTAACTAACGAGGCTCTGGCGACCGAGATACGGCGGAATAACCGACTACCGAGAACATAGCAAATGATGTTCTCTTCAATGACCCACTACCAACTTGTACTGGTTAGGTTGGTAGTTGATACATAACCAGTTTTATAGCAATGAGTTCAACGCAAAAAGGAAACAATACCCCAGGTGGTAAACCAACTACCCAGTTGGCTAATCCACTCTCTTACTAGGCTGGCTCAATGGATTCTGGTTTGAGCCAATCATTGCTAAACCCATTCGAAAGAAGTTCAATGTTGTTAAGATCACCAAACAATCATACTAACTCTGCAAATCAGCAGAAAGACGAAAACGCTGAACTCTGTCGAAAGCTCAGTGAAGTAGAGGTACTTTTAACCCAATTAAGAAGCGAAATTGAAAAGCTGAAAAAAGAAAATGAAGAATTGAAGAAGCCCAAACCAATGGAGATTTCTGAAAACCCGCTAACTTGTTATAATGAAATAAGTACTCACACCAGTTATAACAATGAGTTCCATACTGATGAAGAGGATCTCATGAGAGAAACAGATTGGGTACTGAAAAGAAAGAAAAGACCTACCAAAAAACGAAAAGCAGAATTCTCGCCTGAAGTTGGAGATCATTCGCAAGCTAATGTATTAGTAACTGGTGATACTAATACCAAACCAACTCACCAGCAACAGCAACAAAAGGTTGTACCGAAAGAAGAGGATCCTCCGCCAATTAATGTAATCGGCATAACAGAATTTGCAAGTATACAATCTATAATAAAATCAGTGACAGCTAAGGAATATAGAGTAGTGTCACTAAACAATAACGTGTGGAAAATCAATACACCAGATTCCGATACATATAGAGGTCTAGCAACAAAGCTCAATGCGGAAGGTAAAGAATGGTTCACATACGAAGATAAAAATGAACGCGCAATTAAGGTTATGGCCAGAGGCCTTCATCCAACGTGTAAGAAGGAGAACATAATTGAGGACCTAAAGGCAAGAGATCAGCAAATAGAAGATGCAGTAAACATCCTAAAACGAGAGAGAGGTGAAAACAATCAAGTCAAAAAAAGGGGGCTTCCACTCTTCATGCTTACGTTTAACAAAAAGGAGAAAGTTGAAAACATCTTCAACATCAAAGCAATTCTCAATATGAGGATTAAAATAGAACCGCTTAAGAAAAACACGAGGCTAACACCTCAATGCAAAAAATGTCAAGGTTTCAATCACACGCAAAAATATTGCAGACGGGAGCCAAGATGCGTAAAATGTGCTGGAAAACACAACATGAAAGAGTGTACAGAAAGTAGAAACACCCCTGCAAAATGTATAAACTGTAAAGGGCATGATCCTGCAAATTATAGAGGCTGTGAAGTAGCCAAAGAACTTCAAAGACTAAGAAACAAAACGCATCAGTTTCCTCAAAACCCTAGGGTTACCAGAGAAGAGAAACCAACTAAAACCCAAGCGGAGCCAAAACCACCAGGTATTGGTACAGAGCGGAAAAGTTATTCACAAATTGTACAGCAATCATCTAATGCTACGAAGGATAATCCCCTTGAAAGGATTTGTCGAAGCATAGAAGCCATAAATATAAGGCTAGCAAAGCAAGAACGTGGTCTAGAAGCTTTATATAAGCGTCTAGATATGCATCAAACCTTGAACGAGGCAACAGCCCTCATATACTAAAATGAGCAGATCATAAAGAATCGTCACCTGGAACGCGAACGGACTAGCGCAACATGTTCCAGAGCTAGAAATTTTTCTAAATTTAGAAAAAATAGATATCTGCCTTATATCGGAGAGCCATTTGACAAAAACATCATTTATTAAAATACGTGATTATGAATGTTACCATGCTGTTCACCCAGGAGGAAAACCCAGAGGAGGATCAACAGTAATAGTGAAAAAGAGTCTCAAACACTATGAAGAACCTAGTATAGAAGAGGAAAGTATGCAAGTTAAAACCATAAAAGTTGAAACTAACAATAATAATGAATACAGTATTTCCTCTATCTACTGCCCTCCACGCTATAATCTAAACAAATAAGATTATAATAGACTCTTTAGATCACTAGGATCCAATTTTATTATTGGTGGTGACTTTAATGCAAAAAACACCTATTGGGGATCAAGACTTACAACCCATAAAGGAAAAGAGCTATTCGAAGCCGGACGAATAAATAACTGCGAGTTCCACTCTGGAGGTAAACCAACATACTGGCCTGCTGATATAAATAAAATACCAGATCTCATTGATTTTTATGTAACGAAAGGGATCTTCGAGGATTACATGTGCATCGAAAACAGCGAAGGGATATATTCCGATCATACACCTGTTATCATGACACTCAGCACAATGATAATTAATAAGGATAACCTGCCTAAATTAACAAATAATAGAACTAACTGGGACCTATTCCAAGAACTAATTGAAATGCAAACAAATCTACGAGTGCCGATTAAAACACCGGTACAGTTGGAAGACGAACTAGAGGTATTTAACAGTACTATTCAACAAGCAGCATGGGAAAGTTCTCCTGCTAGTCACACCGAATCCCGTAGGAATCAAAATTATCCTATTGAGGTCTGGGAGTTAGTTAGAGAGAAACGGAAGGCAAGAAAAACCTGGCAAAGGACACGCGCCCCGGAAAACAAAAAAATCCTCAATTATCTATGCAATAAACTAAAACAACTTATAAAAGAAATTAAGAATGAAACTATCAACAAGTACTTAAATGGTCTCACCGAACATAAAGATACTGATTACTTTCTTTGGAAAGCAACAAAGGGATTAAAAAGAACCAAAACGCATGTGCCGCCTATTAAAAATGGGGAAGGAACCTGGGCCAAAAGTGACAAGCAAAAAGCTATTTTATTTGTAGCTCACTTGGAAGACACCTTTCAACCGTTACCTAGGCAAACAGCAGATGAAAACATAATAACAATTAGCAAAATTGATGAATATAATATTCGATGTGTAACATTACAGGAATTAAAAAATGAGATCAAGTGTAATTTGAACGCAAAAAAAGCTCCAGGATATGATTTAATTACTGGACAAGTCGTAAAAGCCATCCCCGAGAAGGGACTACGAAAATTGGTTCAAATTATCAATGCTGTCTTCAGACTAAAATATGTCCCACGGCAATGGAAGGTTGCTGAAGTAATTATGATCCCCAAACCAGGCAAACCAGCGAACGATAAAAAGTCGTACAAACCGATTTCACTACTTCCTGTAATTTCAAAATTATTTGAAAAATTACTGCTCAAGAGACTCAAGCCAATAATAGAAGAGAGAAATTTGATTCCACCACACCAATTTGGATTTAGAGAAAATCACTCTACGATAGAACAAGTTCACAGAATAACGGATATAATCGAAGACTCACTTGAGAATAAGAAGATATGCTCCAGCATCTTCTTAGATGTAGCACAAGCTTTCGACAAAGTTTGGCACCAAGGACTTGAATTTAAATTTCATCGAGATCTACCTAAGCAATTCTATCAAATTCTTAAATCTTATATCGCAGACCGACATTTCCGTGTAAAATATAACCAAGAGTACTCTGAACTAAAGAGAATATCAGCAGGCATACCACAGGGTAGCGTACTGGGTCCTATATTGTACATCCTGTACACCAGAGATATGCCAAATACAGAAGGTGCCACCATAGCAACATTTGCAGACGATACAGCTACTCTGGCGACTGGAAAGTGTATATCAGAAGCAACGACCAAACTTCAAAAAGCAACCGACACAGTGAGTAGTTGGACAAAGAAATGGCGCATTAGCCTAAACGAAGCAAAGTCGGTTCACGTAAACTTCACAAACCAGAAAGTTAACTGGATTCCAGTGAAACTTAATTCAAGGCCGGTTCCAAATGCAAATACAGCCAAATACCTCGGCATGACTCTCGATTGCAAGCTTAGATGGAAAGAGCATGTTAAAAAGAAAATAGAAGAATTTAACATTAAATATAGGAAAATGTATTGGCTAATAGGTAGAAACTCTGAGCTTACAATACATAACAAATTGCTATTATATCAGCAAATACTTAAACCAATATGGACCTACGGTATTCAACTTTGGGGTTGTACCAAGAAGACAAATGTACAAATGATTAAATGTTTTCAAAACAAAGTGCTGCGTGGCATTGTAAACGCACCATGGTACATTAGAAATGATAACCTCCATAGGGACTTAAACATGGAATATGTTAGTGAAGAAATACAAAATCATGCGAAGAAACACATTCAGCGAATATCTCGGCACCAAAATGCAGACATACGAAGTTTGTTGGATACCACCAATGCAGTAAGAAGACTTCAAAGGCAGAAACCTTTGGAATTGGGCAGTTGTATTTAATTCAGCTAGAGAAAAATAATTACTATGTAAATTCAAACGGGAGTAACCATTGGGCTACTGCCCGTCAAATGTGAATCTTCATTTAAGAAAGATAAATTACTAAATGATTTGTAAATCAGTTGTAATATTAAATAAAGGGGGAAAAAAAAAAAATGAGACCATCATTATTTGACGTTTCCACAGTAAATGTCAATTTTGTTTTTTCTCAAAATGATTTTTAGGTTTTAAACAATAACTTCGAAATAATTGGAATAAAAAGGTAAGAATACTAAATTTGAGAGGTAATCAACATTTATAATATTAACTAATTTGATTATTGATAACATTTTCAGAATTGACTATAGCCAGTAATCACGGATCTGTGGGGTTTGGCCGTGGCTGAGTGTTCACCAAATAATTTATTTATTTATATCGTGTAATAAATTGACGTTATGCAATGTTTGTTTAGTTTAGTTTAATTTTTACGAGTTTTATGTTTGTTGAATATGTTTTATTTTTTTAAGACTCATTGTTAGTCGTCTTGTATTTGTATATTTTCCTAGGCGGTTGCCTTTTAGTATCTTGCGCTTTAAATATGGTATTTGGATATGTGCGCTCCGATGTAATGTTGGAAACCAAATTAAATAATATTTTTCTTTTTGGAAATGTTATGAAAAATTAAGAGAAGTATGTCTGTTTATCTCAATATATTAGTGAAAATAGCATTCACAAGATTTTCGATTGGTTAGTCAGAAACAAAATCATCATCAGGCCAATTATTCATAACATAACTTACACAGGTATGAAATTGACATAAATTCCAAATACCAAAATGTTGAGCAACAGTGGACTAAATTGGGCTGTAAAGTACTTTTTAATTTTTTGATGTGTTTACATGTCGTCGGCTCAGAATTATCCTTGTTCTTATTTTGCCTATATTGTAGAAAACAGCATTTGAAGCTTAGCCGGAAATTTAAAGATGTTCCTGAGCGATTTCATTACTAAATTTTGGTTTCCAAATAGATTTGTTAGAAGAAAGCTTAATTACGAACTACAATGTTTCAAACTCAAAAAATATTTTAATAATTCAATTTTCAAATTTAATAGTTTTGTCTAAATAGGTCAAGTTTTGGACCAACTTTTTTTCCATAACATTTTATCAATATCCTCGATTTTTGAAAATACTAATTTTTAGCATACACCTAGCAATGTTTATTGAGATAATAATAAAAGGAAAATGCTAAAAGTCATTAGTCAATAACTACATGATTAGTAATTATAGTTAAATTAACTGACAAAATTTAAGACTCTTTTATTTTTAATTACTGATTTTTCACTCTGAACTGAAGGTGAAACATGCCCTTCATAAGACAATGAACGACCATTCCAGATTTCAATTATAGGTATTTTTATAAAATACCTGCACCACCCGTGGCATATAGGTAAGCATGCCAGACAAATCTTTCAGTTTCTGTGAATACATTTTTCCGCTGGTTGAAAGAGGCAGGATTGTGGGTAAACCGGTATCATTTGATTTTTTCTGTGATATTTTCAGAGAAATCAAATCACGATCATAACCACAGCGATAGTTTATGTAGGAAGACCTCTTCTCATAAATTAAATGTTTAGTTTTTAAATTTATGCTGTATAGGCTAAGGTATTAAATGTTTAGTTTTTGTATGCTGTATAGATTTTGTATACTTATAGGCTGTATTATGATCCTTGTAATCGAAACATTTCTTCTGTATTGGAGTGAAGTTTTGCCTTCCCTCTGGTAACTATACATATTCTTTTAACAGGCTAACAGAGAATATACAAACTTATTTTTAAAATTTCTTTCCAAAACCGATATGAACAGAGTTAATATCTTGTATATAGCTGTGGCCCGCTTCCGAAAATGTCTGTTCAGTCCTAACGACTTTTCACTTTTATGTCACTAAAAGTAACAAAAAGGTATAAAAAACTTTTTTCTTTTTAGGAGAGTTCAATTAAAAATTTAAATGCTGATTTTGCGAAGCATTACAGACAGGTATTCTGTTGCTAAATTAATAAATTAATCAGAACTTAGAAATCGGCACAAAATTACTTCAAAATTAGCTAAACCAAAATTCGCTCGTGGTATTTTACAATTGAATTTTGTTTTTCTCTAAATTTGAAGTAATTGTTAGATTTAATTAAATTTAATTTTAAATAAAGGATGACAAATTTAAATAAAGGATGAAATTATCTAACTAAACTAAAAATTATTTACTTATCTATTTTAGTTATTTATAAGTGTATTGTGGTCGGAATTCGGTCATCTCGGCGGTTAAAATTGAATTTAGTCGAAATTCCAAGAGTTGTTAAACGAAAAATGATTCGATCTTCGATAAGTGCTGCCTAACGTTTACAGAAAAAATTGAATATAAATAATTTTTTGAAAGGACTGAAATGTTGCTCAAAAGTATCGAAGTAGTTTTTATTTTCTAAAGGGCCGAAAAAAATACTAAGGGATAAACATTTTCATCCCTTATATCTACCCAAAAAAAGTAGAAATATCAATCCCCCCGTACTTTACCCCAAGAGTTATACAAATTGTATAAACCTGAACAAAAAATGAGAAATTTCCTTGACATCATTATGTTGGTAGTTTGGTTTCGTACTGATAAAGTTGGTCTACTCATCAGGTAGCTACGACCGAACTACAAAAATACAATTCCTACTTAACACAGATAGTGTCAAGTACGAAGGTACTGACTTAGCGAATTATATTCACTAAATTAAAAAACTCAAGGGAAACCCTCATTTGCGTGTGTTTAAGGCCGATACAATATTAAGAAGTTTAAGAGAAGTATGTCTGTTTATCAAATGAATTTTTTCGGCTTTTTATAGACACAAATATATTAGTGAAAATGGCATTCACAAGATTTTTCATTGGTTAATAAGAAACAAAATCAAGAGGCCAATTATTCATAATATATCTACCCAAATATATTTCAAATCTCTTATTAATTTTTTGAAAAACAATAACGTTCGTACGGGATTTCAATGTTCGCGCGAATATTTAAAATGTATTGTTTTCCAATAAAACATACATACTACCTTTCAAAAAAATGATTAAGAAATTTTAAAGGTTTTGACTGAACTCTACGGATTCCTCATATATGTACTACTAAATCCATTTCAATCGATGGAAAGTTGAAAACAAAGAAGAATCGATTCGCGATTTTAATGGAAGTATATTTGAAACAAAGAAAAATGCACGCATACTTTTAAATATTGAATATTTTAAAACTTAGCAACCTGTGAAAATGACACATCTACTGATACATTGATACATAATAAAATAACAATTTTAAAATAATTTATTTGGGAGGTTTTGTTTACGTTTAGAAATACGAACTCGTGCTGTTGCTGAGCTTGATTATGCAGGGTTTGGAGAACACGAAATCTATAAAAGTGTTAAGCAGATTCGGATAAAGGTTTTTGATGTTGTACCCAAGGAACAAATCGCTAATATATTACGGTCAGCATATCGTGCCTCTGTCTAAGAGAATCGCTCTACTTCATGAACTTATAATGTATAATTTGATTACTTTGACCATTCACAATAGTATAAAGATGGAATTATCGAAATTATAAATTTCAAATTTTTATTTCACCATTAACGTCAAACATTCGTTCTCCAAACCCAAAAAAGAATAACTTATTGACTTTTTGACGCAAAAATGTAAATTAATTTATATACTGAGCTAACAACTGATATTTGTTCGCAGGATGTTTTAGGTTTGAGGTTTCAATAGATACTTATATAAACATGTTTCCATATACATTTTTTGCGAGTTGAGCGTATGACGTTTTAAACTCCTAGTCAGGAAACATGAAAATCTGAAACAAATTATTTTCGCAAATTACAATACTTACCCAATATATCTTCGTTATAGTAAGAAAAGTAAAAACTTGTGAATGAACTTATAATCTAATTTTTTTTTATTTATTATGTTAAGACAATGTTAAAAATAAATAGATTAAATTATATGAAAAACATGTCACTGGTGGCTACCCCTGGAGCAGTTGATGACATCAGGTCTTCCGATGAAGGCATTGCACGCTGCTCGAATGTGAGACTGTGGTATTCTTTGCGATTTCCAACAAAGCGCTGGCTTCAAAAATTCCACGCTTTCGTATTTTTGACAGCTAAGCCTGTAAAATTGACCACATAGAAAAGTCCATCGGATTTAAGCCGGCAAGTATGGAGCCCACTGATGCGAAGAAATTAACTTAGAAAAAAATGGTTTAGTTAAAAATTGTCAATGACAATGATGGTCATCCATCTGTACTAATGTCCTTGACGTTCAAATTAATTTTCAAGGTTATTTGAAGAGCAAGGTCATTTTTTAAAACGGGAACCTCTATTTTTGACACCGGATTCAAAAGGAGTGGAAATTTTACGTCCGAATATGTATTTTTCATGGCCTCCAAAGCTTACCATAAACAATATAACCAAAAAAAAAACCTTGAGGACCTTCCTAGGACGTAAAATTTCGCACTTTTTCGAATTGAGTGTTAAAAATAAGGGTTTCCGTTTGACCTTCAAATGACCAGATAAAAAATGATTTAAGACTAATTTCTAGTATTTACAATGAAAACGTGATATTTTTTGATTCAAAGCGTATTGCAGAATCGTATGCATAGGTTCTTAGTAGTAGAAATCGAAAAAAAAGGAATTTCGTCGATTACAGCGATAATTCGTTTCAGACAAATTCTATGTACAGTAGCGCGCAAAAATGGGCGAATAAATAGGGAATTCTTATTTTATCAGTACTACGGTTTTATAAAGCCAAATAAAGAAGAATTACTTGATGCGTTTTAATATTTAAAATATAATTTAACACATTTTGGGATATAACATAACTGTTCATTAATATTTTTTCCACAATCCTTTATTCGCAATTACGCTTGCTACTCTTCTTGGCATACTGTTTACCAAATACCCAATTATAGAGGATAGAATTTTTAAACATTCGGCGCTTATTCGGTCCCTTAGCTCATTAATGGTTTTTGAGGTTATTCGTAATCTCGCAAGCGCCTTTTGACAATTGCCCGCAATTTCTCTATCAGATTTAAATCCGGGTTTTTGATGGCCATTTTAACATTGTAAATTTTTGTTCGTTCAACCATTATTGATCGATTTTGGCAGTGAGTTTGCGAATACCGTCTTGGTGAAAAATTCTTTCATCGATGAGGTCTTCACATTCATCAATAAAATCTGGCAAATTTTCTTTTAAAATGGCTAAATATATTTCCTCGTTCATTATTATAAATATTTTTACTAAAGGGTCAATGTTCCACCAAGTAAAGCAGCCCCAAACCATCAAACTTCATCCATCATGTTTTACAGTTTCTTTGGCTTGGGGTGCTTCTGTAATTTATTGCCAGGTCTGTAGCAGTATTATTTTTGCCCTTCTGATTGGAAACGGTTTATTTTGGTTTTACCTGACCAATTAATTAGTTTCCAATTTTCCGCATTGCAAGTTTTATGCTCTTTTGCAATCTTTAAACGCGCTTTAACATTTTTATTGGATAAAGCCGATTTTTTCTGTTTGATCCTGCTGACAAATCCAATTCTTTTAAGTACTCATTGGGCTGTCTATTCGCTTACAGTTTTGTTTATGGTTTTTGCTGCCTCTAACGGTATTTTAATTCTTCTGGTAGTGGCTTTCTCATTTAAATGGCGTTCCATCAAACAAGCGTCTCGGTTGAACAATAATTTACATCGTCCTTTCTGGCTCTGCGTTACGCAATACCTCTTCTTTGACCAACTAATCGCACAGTCGTAGGTGTAACATTACATAACTAACAATTTTTCTCTAAGAATGCCCCTTTGATTTGATAAAATTCTGATGTCGCGCGGGTATTTTTTTCATAACTAAAACATAATAAAAAATCGACTAGTTGTGTTCAACGATTGAATAACGAATGAATAATATCTCGAAATAGCATGTAGCAAAATAATAATACATAGCAGTTAATTTGCATTTAAAGGGGGGCGAGTAGCAGGGACAGCAGAGACGCAACGATTTCAACAACAACGTCAAGCAACACTAACTACAGTTAATACAAATTTGGGTGACCGCATGGGAACATGATGATGGAACGAAATCTCGCCCCCCCTTTCACAACCGCCGATGGAAAAAATGGTGGAGGGGAATAATAATAGTTGTTTTACGGCTTTTCAGAAAAAGAGTTTGCGGTACCAGGAAATTTGTGTTGTCATTGTGTCCTTCTTACAGGTTGGAGCAGTAGATGAACTTTAAAATTGTATTGTCTTGTGCTAAATAAATTACTAAAAAATATATTACTAACAAATTTACTAACTATCAACTACTTAGGTGTCTGGAACCGGGTTGAGTCTTTGTTGCTAACATTCCTTTCCCATCCCTCGATCTTGTTATATGTAAAAAAGGTGTACGACGGCGGCCTGGCCAGTGGCGGGATATCACAACTATTAGACTTATGTAGTTATCGATGTGACGCCTTTCTTTACGGGGTTTGGCTTCATAAAGAATGGTGTCGTGTTGTGTGTAACATGGGTATAGTGATGTTGGTATTCGCATTTATAATACGGGAGACTTGCTTCTTGATCGTACATCGCAATCAATCAATCAATTTGCATTTAAAATAAAAAGCTTTAATTTAAAATTTTGAAAACGAGCAAAATTGGAAGAATTTGCAATTTTTCATATTTTGAATTATGGAAAGATAAGTTAAATAAATGTTAACTTTGTTACTCAAGGATTTTCTATTGAAATATAAATTAAAACGCATAAAGTAATTCTTCTTTGTTTGTCTTTATAAAACCGTAGTACTGATACAAAAAGAATTCACTAATTCACCATTTTTGCTCGCCACTGTAGTTTTTTTTAGCCGTAGAATCCGAATCTTCGATACAAAATACGAATGCCTATGTCAGATTTCATATTAACCCGGGCGTTGTCTCGGTAGAGTGCTTATTTTTCGATATATTTGAAAGTTTTAGGTTAAAAAAATCACCCGGTATACGAAAGGTATACCTCGGTATACTTTTTGTTGTTTATCTTTACTTCCGCAGGAAAGTTTTGGAATATCGCCAATTAGGGTAGGACGGGATTAAGATGTGATTTAACATGAACGATGTAAATGTGATTCTAAAATGACTTTTAAAATTAATTTTTACTTCCGTATAAAAAGTATAAAGTAAGTATAGAAAAGTCCAAATTTATCATCTCTGGAAAATATTTGTACGTATGTGTGTGGTTGTCCCCTGGAAATATCTAATATAAGTTTTATAGATTAGAACAACAGCTATGACAAAGTAAAATAAAATTGGCAACAAACATGGCTGCAGCGCTTAGCAATCTCAGGGCCTCTCGCGCCACTTTAAAGGCAAATAAAATATCAAAGTATGGAGTATAACTGGCTTCAAAATATAATCCGGACCTCCACTGCAACATTTTTTACTCGTAAAATGTAATAATCGATAATATTTTAACAAATTAAAAAAAATTTCATTTTCTCAAACACAATTGTACAACGCACAAAAAATTTGTTTTGTCCTGTCTCCTATTTATTACATGTACATCCTCTAAATAAGGGTTTAAAAAATTACATACATTAATGCTCTGCGTATAAATATAAAAATAAACCATGAATAAAAAAATCAAAAAAAAAAATCGTAAATGATGAATATGGTTTTGTTAACAATCAAAATTTCAGCTCTCATTTTGGTACTCCCGCACTCCAGCTGTATTACACGTCCCCAAAAAATATTACTGCGTTTACTATTAATAATTGTAGTTTGGGAGCTTTTTAATGCTTTTTTCCATTATAATTGAACTCAATTAACAAATTTTATTTGGTTTTGCTTTTCTGCATTTCAATTTTTGTAGTAGTTGTTGTTTTATGCTTTACTGTAGAATTTTTTTTTTTATATATTATAGGTATGTGTATTATTAAAATAAAAATATAATAAATATTAAAACAAAAAAAAAATGTTTAAAAAAATATGTATAATAAATAAATAAATCTCGGGCTAATCATTTTTTTTTATTAATTGCATTAAAAATATGTATATGTATACGATACTCATGTAGTAATGTGCATTGGGTTGATTTAGAAGTTTTCATTCAATACAGAGCAGCGAACAGAATGGTTTGTTTTCGTTTTTGGTATTGTTTAATTTACAATTTCTAAAACGTCTCCGAGTTACTTCTAAAATCTAGAAATCCAAAATATTTATAAGTCAATGATTCAATCAGAGAATGAACCGCGCCATGAGTACATACATCATTTCTATAATTAAATTTTTTTTTTATTAACTCTGTGCCTACCATCGGAAAACACTGCACAAATCTATAAATATGTAGGTACAATTCTTTCATTTACTTATGGTTGGAAATATGTTTGGTTATATCCTCAAAAGGTGAGCCTTATTGCATTCGCCCTCACAGGCTTAAGTAACAATGGGTAAAAGCATAATATAGTATTTTATTCGAGTCTCTATATGGTTTGGTAAGATTGGCTTGGATTTTAGCGGGACTTATAATGTAGAATTAAACAATGTCGGATAAAGAATAGGGGTGATGAAAATGATTTACTTCCACTACTTTACAATTTAAAAATAAAACCAAACATTAGCAGTTATACATAGATTGGATTTATTAGGATGATATAGAATGTACGAAAACATGCGGATGGATTTGGGCGTTGCTAAGCTTCATTTCAGTTAAAAAAAATTGAGCTACTGATTTAACTGAAGAGACATTTTGCTTGTGTTGATAATTCAGACATTTCATTTTGTGATTTTTTCGAAACGGTTCGAATTTAATTAAATTCTTTAAATTAACTTTGCAAATTATTTAAAATTGTGTGATATCTCTGAAACTTTTATATTCTTTAAATTTTTTAATCTTTCAATCTTTTAAATTTTATGATTTTTTAAATTTTTTTATCTTAAAGTGATAGTTTAAATTTTTTTTTTTTTTTAAATTTTTATATTTTTACATACATATATGCGGACTAGTTTCGAGCAGCCAAGCTCTTTGTCAACAGTCTTAAATATTCTATTTTCAACTCTTTTAGTTCTTTAAATTTTATGAATTCTCTACATTTACAGCTTAAATTCTCTGAAATTGTTAAATTCTTTAAATTTCGTAGAACTTTTAAATTGTATGAATTATTTGAATCGCTAAAAATCTTTGAGATCTCAAATTTTATAAAATTTTCAGATCTTAAAAGATATAATTTTATGAAAAGATTTTAAATTTGGTGAATTCTATAACTTCTTTATTTCTTAAAATAATTAAATTCTTTAAATCCTACGTTCTTTCAAATATTTAAATTATTTCAAAGTTTTAAATTTAATTAAACACTTAACTTTTTCCAAACTTATAGAGCAAATTTTGGAAAATTTTTTCTATTTGTTAAATTCATTCTTTAATGAATTTGAGAAATTCAAATTTAAAGAATTTAAAGAAATAAAAAATTTCAACTATTCAAAAAAATTACAAAATTTCCAAGAACTAAAGCATTCTATAAATTTGGAAATTTTTGAAATTATTTAAATAAGTTCTTAAAATCCTTTACATTTTGTGAATTCTTTATATTTTCGTATATATTTTCCTAACGGCTGGATCTTAATATTCCCCTAGTCTTCGGGTTTGGCAGCCAATAAAACTAATTTTTAATAATTATGTCGACGTTTCGATAATTTTATTATCTTCTTCAGGTCTACAACGGTTTTAACAATACATACAAGCAAAGTTTATTAAAATATATAGAAATTACTATGCCATACTCCGACTTACCGTTAAATATACATATATAAATTTGAAGAAAATTTCTTGTCATACGAACTTGTAAACAGAAAATAAAATTTTTTCACAAACGACAAACTGATTCAAATTGGACGACTACAATCAAAATATCTTTAGTAAACAAACTTTTTGAATTTGGAATTTCAAGAATCTACACGATGTAGAAGGTATGGTCTGTTTCCTAATCATATTATTAATAACGAGAATTGCCTGTTCACAAATACAGAACCGAATATGCCATTCAATAATAAAATTCAAAATGTATTGGAAAATTTTTAAAGAAAAATCCTGAATGTCGAAATTGAAGTTACGTTTTGGAAAATAAAAGATTTCAATCGTATTATTTCGGCCTACAAATATGAACTGAACCTATTAAATTTAGACGGACGGTTTCTCCAAGAATTTTATGCTACACAGGTCCAATTAATTTTTAATTTACCAAATTCTTTTTTAAACTTTGTAAATAGGAAGTTCGATGCCATACGCAATCATCAAAATCGCACTTTTGATATTGCACACCATAATGCGTGCCGAAACATAAGTAATGTTGATGTTCCAAACGAAGCCTTGGATATTGTGAGCTTGGGACCAAAATTTAATTTGTCATTTTTTAATAAGGAAGATCTGGGACCCATGCAAGAAGGCTGGGTCTGGAGGCTAATGACTTCTGCAGAAGCTGCTTGGACGAAGAGGAGGAAGAGACGTTTTTCCACTTCCTTTGCTCGTGTCCAGCATTGGCTCTCAGAAGGCACAAACACTTAGGTAAGTTCAGGATGGACTGCCTCTCGGATCTCTAAAACAGTAAAGTGCGGGACGTCTTACGCTACATAAGTAGCTCGAAATGGTTCCAATAGGGGTAAAAGAGGATACATCCTGTGGTATCACAATGGACCGTCACCGGTCTAAGTGTGCGTAAGCAGCCACTTCGACCAAACCTAATTTAACCTAATAAGGAAGATATTGTATCCTAACAATCAAAGAAAAACATTTAAAACATTTGACAATTGAAACAAAAAATTTTCTGAGATACAATCAAAATATTATTATTTTAAGTGCGGGTAAAGGAAATATGTCGGTGATAATGTTAAGATCACTACAAAATTTGAACAACAACCAAATTAAAAATGTATTTTTAGGCAATCATATTGACCGGGAAACTAAGACCAAGCTTACGACCTACTCTTCAGTTGTACCTAAATTGTATGGACTTGCCAAAATCCATAAACTGGATCATCCACTTAGGTCTATTGCATGTTTCATAAATAGCCCTACATATCAAACATCAAAATATTTAGCTGAAACGTTGAAAAGTTCAATTAATAATCGGAGGTACAATTGTAAAAATTCGTACGAATTAGTAGATTTCGTAAAACAATAAAATATTCCAAATCACTATATATTAATAAGCTTGGACGTAGTTTCCTTGTTCACCAATATTAAGATTGATTTGGCTGTAGAAACAGTTTTAGATAGGTGGTCAATGATAGAACCACATACCAGAATACCCAAGCCTGTGTTATTTCAGCCTGTTTAACAGCTACTTTAAACAAATAAATGGCGTTGCAATGGGTTCGCCTCTATCTCCAGTAGTGGCTGATGTCGTAATGGAAGTGCTACTTGACACCGTCTTGAGCTCAATAGATTTTAATATTTTATTTATTAAAAAATGCGTCGATGATTTATTGTTGTGTGTACCTGATGATAAAATTGGTTGTATACTTTCAAGAAGAATTTACTTTAGAATTGGAAGCGGATAATAAATTACCTTTTTTGGACATAATATTAGTTCGGAAGAATAACGGTCAAATTGATACTATTTCGTACGCGAAAAATTTATCGTCCGGTCGAATTCTTAATTTTAAGAAAGTTTTCACCCTTTAAGTCAACGAATTAATACGGCGTTTGGTTTCGTCTACAGAGTTAAAAAATTAACCACAGATATCACAGTTGATACCAATCAAATTATAAGGGATTATCTGATCAATAATAAATACCGGAAATATTTGATCAACAAATTAATCAATCAGTTTGATCAAACGAACAGTGGACAAATGGTTAGTACGGTCGGTACCAATAACAATGTTCATCAAAATTTAATATATAAATCAATTTATTACATTAAAAATCTCAGTGACCAAATTTCCAGCATATTGCGCAAATTCAATATAAATTGTAAAATTACATTTTCAGCGGCTAACTCTATTCGTAACATCTTTAGCCAAATCAAAGATATTACACCTAAATTAAATCGTTCGAATATTGTGTATTTAATTCCATGTAACCATTGCCAATTGATATACATCGGTACCACGAAACAATTATTAAAAAATCGAATTTCACAACATAAATCGGACGTTACACCACCTATCAGAAATTCTCAAGCTACTACATTATGCCAGCATTCCTCTGATACTGGACACACATTTAAATTTGATGAGGTAGAAATTTCATACAGTGAAAAATTGTATAAAATCCGTTTATTTTTGGAAATGGCTCACATTATTGGTAATCATGAAATTGTTGTCAACAAAAAGAGTGATACTGACGATCTTAACCAAATTTATTCTGGCATCATTGATTTTATATCTAAATTCCCAAAATATAAATCGTTTGTAGATTCTTGAAATTCCAAATTCAAAAAGTTTGTTTACTAAAAATATTTTGAATGTAGTCATCCAATTTGAATCAATTTGTCATTTGTGAAAAAAATTTATTTTCTGTTTACAAGTTCGTTTGACAAGAAATATTCTTCAAATTTATATATATATATATATATATATATATATATATATATATATATATATATATATATATATATATATATATATATATAGATATATATATGTATATATATATTTAACGGTAAGTCGGAGTATGGCATAGTAATTTCTACATATTTTAATAAACTTTGTTTGTATGTAGCTATTGTTAAAACCGTTGTTGATTAAAAATAAGTTTTATTGGCTGCCAAACCCGAAAACTAGAGGAAATTCTTTATATTCCTTAAGTGTTTGAAATTCATTAAATCCTCCAAAAAAATCATTAAAATTCGTAAGTTTTTAAATATCCTAAATATTTAAAATTCTTCAAATTTATCATTTCATTTGTTTAAACCTTTAAATATTTAAAAATCATTAAGAATCCTTTAAATTTTTGAACTCTTCAAACTTCTAAGATTTCTCTAATTCTTAAAGAGCCTTAAATCCTCTAAATTCCCTAAATTCTTGTACTCTTTAAATTTTTTATAATCTTTAAATTTATTTAGATTCTTTAAGTTCTTTAAATTCTTTGATTTGTTAAGATATTTCAATATTTTTTTTTTTTGTTTAAATTCATCCATAATTCAAATTCATTAAATTATTTAATTAAATGCTTTAAATTAATTTTAATTTCATAAATTCTAGTACTTTAAATTCTTCAAAATTATTCAAGTTGCGTAAATTTTCTGAAATTTTTAAATTTTTTAAATTTTTTAATCCTTTCTTTCAATTTTTTGTAAGTTTTTTAAATTTATCTAGACTTTGAAAGTTTATAGAGATTTAAATTCTAAATTTTTAAAATCTAGAAACTTAAATTTTGTGAATTATGTAAATTCTTAGAAATAGTTAATTTTTAGAACTTTTTGAAATTTTTAATTTCTTAAAATTTTTTATATTCGTTTAGTTCTATAAATTTTTAAATACTTTATTTCTCTATAAATCCGTTAAATTCGCTGACATTTTTTTATCCTCTAAATAAAAATAATAATAACTGATCAGATGATTAGCTTAAATCCTTTGAAATTTTATTAATTTTTAAGTTCTTTAGATTTTTTAAACTCAATTCTTCAAAAAATTTTAAATTTTTAAAATTTCTTAGAACTTATAAAGTGTATTAGGAATAATTCTTTAAATTGCTTAAATTCTTTGAAGTTTGATGTGCTATACTTTTTTCAGATCTTTTTATCTAAGTTTTAAATTAGTCAAACCCGTCAAATTCTTAAAGTTTATTTAATGTATCTAAATTTTTGAATTCTCAGAGTTCTTTAAATTCGTTGCAATTTGTTAACCTTTTAAATTATTTGAAAATTCTGTAGGCCCTTTTAATTCGTTAAGAGGTTTAAATTCACAAAATTCTTCAAATTTTTTTGTTTAAAATTTAAATTCTTTAATTATTTTGTATAACACCAGTTTGAATTCTTCTTTAAATTCTATAAATCCTTATTTCAAATCCATTCAATTATTCAATTAAATCCTAAAATTTTTTTAAATTATTTAAATTTCATAAACTATATTACTTTAAACTTTCATATTTATTCAAGTTGTGTAAATTTTCTGAAATTTTTAAAATCCTTAAATTTGTTTAACTCTTTAATTCTTTAAATTTTAGGAATTTTTTAAATTTGTTGAACGGTTTAAATGGTTTAAATCCATTAAATTCTCTAAATTTTCTAGGTTTTTAAAATGTATCTGAACTTTAAAAACATTTATAATGCTTTAAACTTATATTCAATTATTTAATTACTTATTTAAATTTATGCAAACACAGATTATGAATTATTTATTTATTTAATTTGTTCGAAAAGTATATTCATGATAAATTATTTATTTATTTGAAAGTTTATAAAATTTTAAATTCTAGATTTTTAAAGCTCTATAAATTCTTTAAATTTTATGAATTATGTAAATTCTTTAAATTTCTTTAAAATCTTTAAACTTTTTGAACTTTATACATTCTCTATATTGTTAATATTCATTGAATCCTATAAATTTTTAAATTCTTTATATTTCTTAAATTCCGTTAATTCTTTGAATTCTTTAAATTGTTAAATTCTTAAAATTCTCTAAAATTGGTGAAATTTAATTATTTGTTTTAATTTTATACATTCTTTGAATTGCATAAATTCTTGGAAATTATATTAATCTTTTAAGTTCTTAATAAATATAGATAATCTTCAAAATAATCTTTTAATTTCGAATGCTTTTCAAATATCCTAATTGTTTAAAACTCTTCTATACATTTTGTGCAATATTTAAATTTGGTAAATTCATTAAACTTTTGTTTTCAGAATCCTCTAAATTGTTTATTCTTCAAATTCCTTAAATTTCCATAATTCTTTAAATTCTTTATGTTCTTTAAATTTCTAAAATTCAATAAATTCTTTGGAATGTTTGAATTTGATCAAACTCTTAAATTTTTCTCAAGCTTAACGAGCAAATTTTGGTTAAGTCTTAAAATTCATTAAATTAATTCTTAAAACAACTTTAATTCTTTGAAAATTGAAATTTTATAACTTTTTTAAGCTTTTTACATTTATTAATTTTAAGAATTCTTGAAATGCTTTAAATTTCTCAAAATCATTAAATCTTAAAAAAAATCTTTGGATGCCGTAAGTTCTTTAAATAACCTAAATTATTCAACTTTATTTAAATTCTATACTATTTTGAATTTAAACAAAATTCATTAAACTCTTTAATTTAGAATCCTTTTAATTTTTAATTTCTTCAATTCTTTGAATACATTAAATTGTTAAAGTTCTTGAAATTCTCTAAATTCTTTAAAATTTTCGTAGTTGTTAAAATCCTTTATAATCTATAAATTTATTCAAATTTATTAAATTGTTTAAATACTTTAAAACCTTTTATTTGTCTAAATATTTAAATTTGGTTTTGCTTTTTATTAAAGAATTTAAAAGTTTAAAAAATTTAATAAAATTACATGAATTTTTAAATTTTTTAGCTTGTTGAAATAGTTGTAATTCTCTAAACTCTGTAAATTTTTAAAATTTATCTAACTTTCAAACTTTTATCAAATTCTGAACTTACCAATGCAGATCAACTAAATACTTCTACTCATGTTCGCAGAAGCACTTTTGCGGAGGTATTATGTAACTCAACGGCAGCTGCAAAATTGAAGAAACCCCTGCGCCCTGGAAATCGTATGAAAACAATTTGTGGAACGAGAACTTTACCGTCGGATTATGGAGTACAGATAGCTAATCCCCTGTTATGGCTTCATCTGTCAAGATTCGAACCAAATATTAGTGAAGAAAAAATTTCAATAATGGCTAAGACATGCCTGAACATTGATAGCTGCAAAGTTATCAAACTGATCCCTAAAAACCGTGATACTCAATCATTAGATTACGTGTGTTTTAAATTGGGTATTCCAGAAAAAGAGCGCGCAGTTGCTCTTGATTCCAATTCTTGGCCAACTGGTGTACTGATTAGAGAATTTAAAAATTTAAATTTTCGGTCAACATTGCCTCCACGGGAGAAGTTTTGGACACCTACGACAGTCAACAATACAATAATATAAATAAATTTAATTTATATAGTGGTAAAGCTGTTTCAAGTGATAGTCCGCAGGTAAATTCTTATTTAAAGTTTGGCCATCTAAATGTTAGGAGTTTAGTTAAACATTTTGATGATATTGCTGTACTATTACACACGCACAAGTTTGATTTTCTTGCTTTGACTGAAACCCTACTTAACAGTAATATTACAAACAGGTCACTCCACATTAATAATTATAAGATATTACGTTTTGATCGAATTAATAATACGCGATGGGGTGGAGTTGCTATTTATTTTCGGGATACTTTAAAAATTTGCAAATTATTCTCTGGTAGCTTTGGAAAGGTAGAAGTCTTGGGATCTGAGCTTATTGGACGATTTGGAAAAATCCTTATTTTAGTTATTTATAATCCTCCTCCTTGTAGTACTGATGATATTAATAATTTAGAAAATATTTTTTCTCAGTATTTATCACAATACGAAAAAATTCTTTGTTGTGGTGATTTTAATTTTAATATGTTAACAAGTAATAAACTAAGTGTTTCTTTAAGTTTATATAATTTATGTTATTTACCATTTAAGCCGACTAGACTTGATAAAAGTTTGTTGGATTTGATAATATTGTATGAACCTGATAAACATAATATTATTTCATTTGGGCAGCTTGGTGTTCCTGAAATTTCTGATCACGATTTGATTTTTGCCAGCTATAAATTGTGCCGAAACAGAGATATAATTACTTATACTAATGTTCCAGATCACAATGCTATCAATCATGAGTATTATATAAATTGTTTTCTTTCATTGGATTGGTTAAATCTTTATTTTTTTCCTGATGTTAATGATATTCTTAGAGAATTTAATTCGAATATATTACAGTTAGATACTATTTGTGTCCCTCGTAAAAGAATTATACACAAATGCCCTACATCCCCATGGTTAAATTCTTATATCTTGAATTTAATGGAGCGCAGAAATTTGGCTTACAAAACATATAAAAAGTCTAGATTACCTTTTGATTTTGACTCATTTAAATTTTTCAGGAATAAAACCAACAAATCCATTAACCAAGCTAAACATTCATTTTATTTTGGGAATTTACACAATTCTAAACTTACATGGAAAAACCTTAAAAAACTCGGTGTTTCATGTGCCTCGATTGATGCAGTCATTAAGTTTTCAGCTGAGGACATTTTGAACGGTATCTTTAAATTTTGTGATTCTCCTGTCGTTTTGGCTTTACCTGATATAGGTTTTTCCAATTCTCAAACTCACGACGTATTTGTATTTGATTGTGTTGATGAATTTATGGTATTGAATGCTATTCGTGAAGTTAAATCTGACTCAATAGCATATGATATGGTAAATTTCAAGGTACTCAAGATATTTATTGATTTATTTTTGTCTCATATAACATTCATCCTTAACCAGTGTTTGACAAAATCTGAATTTCCTAATTTGTGGAAGGTGGCCTCTATCATTCCCTTACCTAAAAAGGATGTAATTTGTAATATTGGGGACATTCGTCCGATTAGCATTTTGCCTGCCTTATCAAAGGTACTGGAAAAAATTATGCAATTGCAAATCCAAGTGCATCTTAACAGATTTAATTTTTTGTGCAAATTCCAATCAGGATACAAAACAGGCTACAGTACTACAACTGCACTTGTCCATATAGTGGATGATCTATCATCTATCTTAGACAAAAATAATTCATTTGCTATATTAGTACTTTTAGACTTTTCTAAAGCATTTGATAGCGTGAATCATATCCACTTGCTCCAAAAATTATATTTGTATTATAAATTTTCAACGTCTGCTATTTTGTTTATTCATTCTTATTTGAGCAATCGTAAACATTTCGTTAAGCATGGTGATGATGTTTCTGGCACTTGTGAAGTGGTTACTGGGGTGCCTCAAGGTTCCATATTAGGTCCTTTACTTTTTTCTATTTATATTAATGATTTGCCTTGGCATATCCAGAATTGTCGATTTCATCTTTATGCTGATGATTTGCAACTATATATAGGTGGTGATATTTCAGAATTAGATATGATTGTCAAGTACCTTAATGATGATTTGAGGAATATATCGTTATGGGCTAAAAATAATTCGCTTGCTATTAACCCCAGCAAAAGTAAAGCATTATTTCTATCTAGAAACCACTCTCACAATATTGAACCTGTGTTACGTCTGGACAATGATATCATCTCATTTGTGCCAACGGTAAACAACTTGGGACTTATTTTGAATTCAAAACTTACTTGGAATGACCACATAAGCTCCTTATGTCGGCGAGTTAATTACAGCTTATATTCGCTTCGATTAATAAAAAAATTTTGTCCAATTAAATTACGTATATATCTGCTTAAAAGTTTGATTTTACCCATTTTCTCATATTGTGATGTGATATTTTATAATAGTGATAGTTCCTCAAAGCGTTTACTTGAGGTAACGTTTAATAATTGTATCCGGTATGTTTATGACCTTAAGAAATTTGATCATATCACCGAATTTAAAGATTCCATTATTGGATGTGACTTGTTTAAATTTTACTGTTACAGAACTGCAGTTTTCATTTTCCGTATTATTAAATCAGGTATCCCGTTGTATTTGCATGATAAATTAAATTTTGCATTGTCATTGCGTACAAGAAACATCAGCTTGCCTGTGAGTAGGACCAATATTTATAACAACTCCTGTTTAATGAACATGATTGTCACTTGGAACAGCTTGCCTCTAGAACTGAAAAATATCAGTTCTATTGAAAGTTTTAAAAAAAAATCATTTAAGTTTATAACTCAAAATTAAAATTTTGATTATTTATTGTATATTTTGTACATATACATATATCTAATTTTTGTTAATTTTTTATTTATGTTAATTATTGTTCATATTCTATATTGTTTTGTTTTATGTTATTATTGTAATATGCACGATTGTAAAAAAGTTAATACTTATACTTCGTTAATAAAAAATCTATTATTATTAAAAAAACTTTCTTACAAAGTTAGAATTTGTAATTTTATAGATTTTTGAATTCTAGATATTTAAAACTCTACAAATTCTTTAAATTTTATGAATTCTTTAATTTTCTTTAAAATCTTTAAACTTTTTGATATTTTAAAATTTTCCAAATTTAATAAATTTTAACTTTTTTATAATCCTTAAATCATTTAAATTCTTTGAATTCTAAACATTGTTTTAATTCTCTGTACATTTTCATTTCTTTAAAATTTCGAGATTATTTAAATTTTATAAATTCTTTAATTCTTTGAAAGTTATAAATTTTTTAACTGTAGATTTTCTAAGCGGAAAAACCCAGAAATTTTAAAATCCCGAAAAGTATAAATGTAGAAATTACCAGAAAAGAAATTCAAAAAAAAATATTTTATTTAAAATAAATCAAAAAATTTCAATTTTAGACCTTCTTCACAACTTAAAAGATATGTGGTACATCTATCACTAAAAGCGATACGAGCGATACAATTTTTTTGGTCTATGTCTGCAAGCTTAACGAAGCATTTTACACAATTTATCACGAATTCGCAATTCGCTCCAACACATTCTTCTGTATTATACTAACCCAACGAATTAAGCCAACCACAAAACAACTTCAAACGTTTATGGTAGAACTATCAGTAGAAGCGATATGAGCGATACAATTCCTTTGGTATGTGTCTGAAGGGTTATTGAAGCAATTTTCATTATCATTAAATATTTGTAACTTTACGGAATAACTGAAATTTTCTTAGCGGTACTCTAGTATCAATTTTCCAAAGGTTAGTCAGTCTTTAGTTTTTTAAGGGATGTGCGTTTTGTGAGTGGTTAGGTCCTTGGATAGATCTATTTGTAGCCTAGCTTCATATGCCTAGTTATATATATATATATATATATATATATATATATATATATATATATATATATATATATATATATATATATATATATATATATGTATATACCCTCCACGCAAAATAGGGCTTTAAACTAATTAAATCAAACATTATAAAATATACTGCATTACAAAAATTCGAGGGGTCGACACTAAAAAAAAAACTCATTATGTATATCTAATTAGGTTTTTTGTTTGTACAGCATAATACAATTTAATACACTCCACAATTTTGTTCTACCATCATAAATTGTTTGTTTTTTTTTTAATTATAACATAGTTACTAGTGGTTAGTTTATTTGTGCATATTATACTTGCTGTTATTATTCAAAACCATTAACTAAATAATTTGGTTTTTGTTTTATATATTTTTTGTATAATAAGAAATTATGTTTTTCGTCTTAACTGATTCTATTCATTGTGTAATTATATTATTGTTTGGGCATATATATTCATATATACATACATAAGAAATAACGAACTAAACCAAAATGACTATACATTAATTGGCCAAATAATTAATGGTACATCAAGTATGGAGAAAAGTCACGCAATTATGATTTTGTTATACCAAAAAAAAAATGCAACAGATTAAAATTTGCCATAAAATTTATTTCGTGTTTAAATTACATCAAAAATGCAATAATAGATTGGATGCAGTTTTTTTTTATTTATGTTGTTGTTGTGGTAGTGCTGTTGTGTGTTATTATAGTATACACAAAATGTATATAAGCGCTATATTTTTATATTTTAGAAAGTCATAAATAAAAATTAAGTTGATTATTTTTTTTTTTGTTGTTTATTTGGTATTTGTGTAAGAAACGATGCATTTGAAGATTTCAGAAAGCTATTATATACATGTAGCTCGTTTATAAAAAAAAAAATGAAATACTAGTGAATTCGTCACACTAAGGCGAGGTGTTAATGAAATGCAATTTTGTATTTTATACCAAACGTGTGTTAGTTTTTTTGTTAAGTATTTAGATGTGCATAAACTATTAAGTTGAATTCTAAAATAAAACACAATAAAATTTGCAAGTTTTTGACCAGGTACAAGGTAACATTAAAATGTGTTTGTGTGTTAGATTCTTATATAAAGTCGAATACCTTGAATTTACGCTCTATTACCGACATGACCATGCAATTTATTATATTCCAAGATGCACTCATTGAATTATTTAACTGTGATGTGCATCGATAAACTTTATTTTATCAATAATAATTGTTTACACAGTTGTCAATCAATATAGATACAGTTTATTTGCGATAAGTTTCTGTGTCAATTTAAAATAAATTTTCTCAATACTTTCTACTTCAAACATCTAATCGATTGAAAAATACCAAAAAAAAAAATTCATTTTAATCGTTGTGTGACTAGCAGTAACAAGTTTTGTTTGTAAGTCAACATTTACGGAAATTATTGTTTCATTGCAACAGAAAAATTATGCATTCAACATAATAATTGAAGTTTCTACGATTGAATAATCGTTAAAACGTTTTTGTAAAATGCATTAGAAATATTAAGTGCATGGCTTCGGTTTGCAATAAAAGAGGGTTGGCAGAAAAATTTTAATATTGGGTATTCAGTATTACGAAAGATATTGCATTGAGTATGTACGAATTTTGCACACAAAAAAAATAATCTCTTCGACATAAATACAAGAAAAAAACAGAACACATGGAAAACTGCTCACACGGACAAATGATCACAAACAAAAAATAAACCAGTAGGCTTTGACTTTCAAGTCAAGCGGACGTCGCTTTTCTATTTTCTTCCCAAAATAAAAAATAAAAAAATTGTGGCATCTAAATTAAAATACAAATACACAGCTTGGAGCTAAAATTTCGCAATAGTTTTGAAAACGTTTTGCAATAGCGCAGATTATCAACACCAATGCAGTTTGGAATTACTATGTAACCATGTCAATCAAATGCAATATTGCGCAAAAATCATCAGTCGCCTTCTAAAACGCTGTCCAGGTTGAAAGGGAATTGCCTAAAACAATTGTATGCTGGCTGTGGATTTATGATTATATGGTATAAAACTTTTTGTAAAATGAGCTTATGCTCCTAGGAGGCCCACTATATATTTCTTATGAGGAAAATAAGCTTTTATTCCAATTTCATAATCAGAATTACATTTATTGAATCTCCTTGGTTTGTGTGTATCTGTACGTTTGTTTACTTGTCCATGTGCCTGAGTAAAAGCAACACAAATGTCTATACAAGCCGGGCAGTGCCTATACATTTGATATAAAAATATACGCTGAGGTATATTAGCGTTAGTGATTTCGCCATATAACAACACGACATAAAATATAAAAATATAAATGGCTAAAACCTCATGAGGTCATCAGAACTTCGGTCTGTATTACGTGCGTTCGTGAGATTATATCAAGTCAACTTAAACTAACTCCTGAATCAACCAATCCCTAACTGAACCCCGTAATCCCTTTACAATCTAACCTAAATATCCAACTCAACATGCAATTCAATCCCAACGAAATCACAAAATCAAATCCTTATCCTACCCTCAGCTTAGTAACACTCAACATAATCTCCAACTTAACTCCAAACTTCCTCCTCAACATAACCCTAATTATATTTTCCTCGTGCAGTCTCCTATCTCCAACTTCACCCCAGCTCCAACTTTGTAATGACACCCACGGTTGTTGTCGTTGCTATCCCTGCTTTTCAAATAAATTTTGCTTTATTTATAGTTTTGGGAATTTTCATTGACCTAATAGAGGAAAAATTTCCTACAAAGCGATTTGAAGACGGTAAAGCTTAATGCTTGCAAAAACAAATATTAACTAGATCAATCTTTCATAATATATTTTCGTGTGACAATTTGAATATGTAGCGCAAGAAGATGAAAAGTAAAAATCTGTAGTTTTAAGCAACGGCTTACCTAAGCAAGTATGCAAATCTTATCATCATAAGGTCATATCATCATACCATCAAATATTTGTAACATCTTACAATCATAACATCATACCATTACTCAATCACCATCACCATCACCATCACCATCACCATCACCATCACCATCACCATCACCATCACCATCACCATCACCATCACCATCACCATCACCATCACCATCACCATCACCATCACCATCACCATCACCATCACCATCACCATCACCATCACCATCACCATCACCATCACCATCACCATCACCATCACCATCACCATCACCATCACCATCACCATCACCATCACCATCACCATCACCATCACCATCACCATCACCATCACCATCACCATCACCATCACCATCACCATCACCATCACCATCACCATCACCATCACCATCACCATCACCATCACCATCACCATCACCATCACCATCACCATCACCATCACCATCACCATCACCATCACCATCACCATCACCATCACCATCACCATCACCATCACCATCACCATCACCATCACCATCACCATCACCATCACCATCACCATCACCATCACCATCACCATCACCATCACCATCACCATCACCATCACCATCACCATCACCATCACCATCACCATCACCATCACCATCACCATCACCATCACCATCACCATCACCATCACCATCACCATCACCATCACCATCACCATCACCATCACCATCACCATCACCATCACCATCACCATCACCATCACCATCACCATCACCATCACCATCACCATCACCATCACCATCACCATCACCATCACCATCACCATCACCATCACCATCACCATCACCATCACCATCACCATCACCATCACCATCACCATCACCATCACCATCACCATCACCATCACCATCACCATCACCATCACCATCACCATCACCATCACCATCACCATCACCATCACCATCACCATCACCATCACCATCACCATCACCATCACCATCACCATCACCATCACCATCACCATCACCATCACCATCACCATCACCATCACCATCACCATCACCATCACCATCACCATCACCATCACCATCACCATCACCATCACCATCACCATCACCATCACCATCACCATCACCATCACCATCACCATCACCATCACCATCACCATCACCATCACCATCACCATCACCATCACCATCACCATCACCATCACCATCACCATCACCATCACCATCACCATCACCATCACCATCACCATCACCATCACCATCACCATCACCATCACCATCACCATCACCATCACCATCACCATCACCATCACCATCACCATCACCATCACCATCACCATCACCATCACCATCACCATCACCATCACCATCACCATCACCATCACCATCACCATCACCATCACCATCACCATCACCATCACCATCACCATCACCATCACCATCACCATCACCATCACCATCACCATCACCATCACCATCACCATCACCATCACCATCACCATCACCATCACCATCACCATCACCATCACCATCACCATCACCATCACCATCACCATCACCATCACCATCACCATCACCATCACCATCACCATCACCATCACCATCACCATCACCATCACCATCACCATCACCATCACCATCACCATCACCATCACCATCACCATCACCATCACCATCACCATCACCATCACCATCACCATCACCATCACCATCACCATCACCATCACCATCACCATCACCATCACCATCACCATCACCATCACCATCACCATCACCATCACCATCACCATCACCATCACCATCACCATCACCATCACCATCACCATCACCATCACCATCACCATCACCATCACCATCACCATCACCATCACCATCACCATCACCATCACCATCACCATCACCATCACCATCACCATCACCATCACCATCACCATCACCATCACCATCACCATCACCATCACCATCACCATCACCATCACCATCACCATCACCATCACCATCACCATCACCATCACCATCACCATCACCATCACCATCACCATCACCATCACCATCACCATCACCATCACCATCACCATCACCATCACCATCACCATCACCATCACCATCACCATCACCATCACCATCACCATCACCATCACCATCACCATCACCATCACCATCACCATCACCATCACCATCACCATCACCATCACCATCACCATCACCATCACCATAACCATCACCATAACCATCACCATAACCATCACCATCACCATCACCATCACCATCACCATCACCATCACCATCACCATCACCATCACCATCACCATCACCATCACCATCACCATCACCATCACCATCACCATCACCATCACCATCACCATCACCATCACCATCACCATCACCATCACCATTATCATCATCATCTCCATCGTCAGGGATGGAGTTTCTTAAATGAAATATGGCCAGAATTCACCATCACCATCATCATCACCATCACCATCATCATCACCATCACTATCACCATTACCATCATCATCTCCATCGTCAGGGATTGAGTTTCTTAAATGAAATATGGCCAGAATTCAACAAATATTGCAATACACTATAATTACCCTATGGTTTTTAGAAATACATTTCGGGAAATTAGATCTGCCAAAGAAACATTTGTTTTTTACTTTCATACCTACTCCAGTCCCTTACTACATTCGCAGGTCCAGCACCAAATGGAGCACGTTTGTCAATGGTTTTTAGTGATATTTTATATCTGAGATTTGAGATGTTAAATCAATCTTTAAGAAGTTCCTAATATAAAATTTATTAATTTCGGCTCTGGAAAACTCCTTTCTCCATATCATCTGAAGTCTGACTTCTTAATTAAACGATCGCTCAAATTCAGGATATTTTTGAGATAAAACTTTAAATCAAAAATAATATTCACCAAATTTATTTGTATATACATACATATACTTAGCTAATTCAGACTAGTCTCCAGCATCAAATGGATGCAACAAGCACATTTGTTGATAGATTTTAATGAAATTTATTGTCTGCGATATTTTGTAAATTCTATAAATAGTTCCCATTACAAAACCTATTATCTCGTGGCCTGGAAAAATATTCTTCCATTATGTAAGTGATCAGAATTTTTAAAATTAAGTATGATCCAACGCCATGAAATATTTTGGAACCCTACTCGTACTAATGCTATTATAATCGATAACATAAAGCGACCGAATGAATATTATCTAAAAACGAGGACAATGTATCTCCAGGGAAACCAGGACATCTGGTCACACTATTCCAACCTAGATTCTATCTAGGTGAGAAGGAGAATGTCAAAATAAAACTGAAAGACAATTGTTGTTGTCAGTATTTAACCTTGCCAGACAAGAAACATGTCTGGGAGTCGCAATTTTATTCAAATGTAAACAAAGGATTTAAGAATATTGATGTCAAGGCTATATTGAAGTAGGCTTTGAGTTTCACGTCGGTTGGACGTTTTTGATTTTTATTAAATTATTTTTTTTCTAAATATTTATTTTTTTTAAATTTTATTCACCGGCAAATTGTGCGAGTTCTCGAACATCGAAAAATCAGGATATTGTCTGGAAAATAGATTCTCAACACGGGTGACTACAAATTTGGGTGTCCAAATCAGAAAACATGAAATTGAAATTGGAACGTTTGACGCAAATCTATTGAAGCAGGAAAAATTTCGCAAAGATTGAGGTTCGGAAATTGTTGCTGCAATTTTTTAACAAAGATCGAGGCATAGTTGGTGAATGATGATGATCCCGATTGGGAAGGGAATGTTTTATTTTGAAGTTATCCACCTCTTTTGGTACACTTTGTTACGAATGAGCTTTTGCTCAAAATAGAGTGTATCGAAAGTTAAAAATTTAGAAGTCAACAATAAATAAATAAATAAATAAATAACAAGGCGTATTGGACAAATGAAATTTCCCATATCACACTGCATAAATTCAGACTTCCATAAAACTTTTCAGTCTGGAAAGGTTAAATGACTTCATAATTTGTCCTTCAGGGTAATTTTTGTATTCAGGAGGTTCTAATCTAAATATTTGGTCAAGGGTGATACATTTTTTTTTTTGGTAAAATCAGATAATGTTTGTCATGTTAGAGTATATCTGAAGTTTTAAAGTTGTAAGCTGTAAAAAACTCGGAATTATCTTTTTATAAGTTTTACCAGCTAACATTCAGATTCTGAAAAAATACCTGAGTGAAGTAGAAGTAATATAGTTCACAAATTTTACATGTTTGAATTGATATTGTTTGCTAAAATGACGGATTCATTGCTGCAAAAAAACTGTTTTATGGATTTTTGTCTGAAAATGTAAGAAACCATTATAAATTAGGTTTGAAACATGCTTTATGAAAAAGCCAGATATCTCCCAGAATAATATAATTATTGCAAGTAAAATCCGATAACTTAAAATATTATTAGAATAGCAGTTATTAGAACAGGGGAGTATAAAATGAAAAAGCGGAGTACACGAGTAAGCACTCAGCGAAAGTAGTAGAAATAATCCGATTGTACTCACTTTGACAGCACCGTACTTAACACAGATAGTGTCAAGTAATAACGTACTGATTTAGCGAATTAAATTCATTAAGTCAAAAAAACTCAAGGAAAACCCTTATTTCTGTGTGTTTTATGCCCGCACAAATAATTAAGAGAAAGTGAAGTTTGTCTGTGCATTAAATCAATAAGATTCCAAGATAAGTGAAATCCAGTTTCGATGATGGTATAAAAACTGGAAATTTGTTGAGTAGACGAACTTGAAAAAATTCGATAGATTTCGACGATTGTAACAAATAGTTTGTTCTGTCAATATGCCAGCATTGGTCACACACAGTTGAACGATTTTGTTGAAGCATAGGAAAAAAATGTTTTATTATGATTACCCTTGCTGTAGTTTATAAACTCCTTAGTTAAACAACCAGTCGGCCACGAACATGATTTTACTAAATTATCAAAATTAGCAGCGGCTACATTTATCTTAAACGAAGATAAAATACGCTTTGTCCAAATGCTAAATTTCAAACGGTCCATCACCACCCTGTTTATGAGGAATTAGAGGATTTACCTGTTACCATTAGGGAGATCCGAAGAAAATTCCACCGACTTGTTAGTGGAATAAATATTTTACTGGTTTATTTAAAAGTTGAAACCATATTTTCTATAAGACCCTGTACCAATTAATGTTTAATCATTGATCGAAACATAACAATAAAAAAGAGCATAACAAAAACATTAAATAAAAGTGGATTGAATAACGGTAAGTTTTCGATTTTTTAGTTTTTTTGTTGTTTGATAAAAAGAATTGTTGTTTCCTCGTACTATGTTAAAAAAAATAATTTTCTTAAGATGGTAACATATCAGTTTTTTTTTTTCATCTGTTATATGTTACGTACATACCTGTATATAAACCATATTGTTTTTGCGAAAATTTAACAGAAACTATAAAGGAAATGCGCATAATTTAAATTCTTTAAAAAAATATCGATGGTTTGATTTTTTTAGTATGTGCATATTCGAAACGAATTGAAGTTCAAACATGAAATTAACGATAAAACCATAATACGGATGAGAAAAAGGTTACGTGAAAAGGTTAACTTTTTTTGCAAAGCACGTGTTTAATGACTTTTACCAAATTTTTACCGACCAAACCCATTTATGCAAACATGCGGCCAATTTTGTTGCTGCATTTTATTTGTTATAACGAATATTTTCATTTAATCAAATTGGCACAAACCATATTATCATTAAATTGTAATCAATCAAAATTCAAATTGATGAAATTGATTTTTTTTTCTCGAAAATTAATTGAAAATTTTGTCCTAAGTGAATTGACCGATTTTTGTCTGTTGTTACGCACCATAAAAGATTAATCCGTTTAGAGAAGTATTTTGGGTAAATTTAGGATAGGCCTTAGAATTAAGCTGTACCGTAAAAATTTTGATGAGTCGATTAAGAAGAAAGGAAACAATTTGTATACTCGTGTATAATACGATGAGAATGGTTTAATCCGTAGTCAGGGTAAATAAACTAGGTCATATCGTTAAGCTGAATGTGTTGTTGTTGTGTGTTTTTTTTTTTTTTTGCTTTAAATCCATATATGAATTGTCATTCCAAATTAAGTAATTTATTCCAGGCCACAGCAGATGAAAGATCAATTTACCCAAAGGCAATACAAAAAATATCGAAACCAAAAAAATCATTTGTTTGATGAAATTGCATGTTCTGTGAATGACATTTTGTTATTTCAGATGACGTTAACATGTCAAAAAAAAAAAAATGTTGTTACTATTATGTAGCATTGGAAAACCGCAAATCAAACAAAAAGAAAGTAAAACAATTACCGCATGTGCATTTGTGGTCTACATATGTATATCATTTCAAGGGTCTTATTTATTACGGTTCGGTGATCGAATTTTCCCCCCCAAAAAAAAAAAAAAAATGGACGGTTTGGATATTTATTTATTTTAAATAATTAGTGTTGAATAACGTTTAGTAATAACAATAATTTGCTGTATCAGATGATATAAATTAACAAAGTACAAAATAAAAGAAATTCATTTTGATTATAATGATGATGACCATCATTGACTTAAACCGTAATAGGTTGGGATCACGCAAGCGCAATAAATTATCATTAAAATGTTGCGAAAATCTTTATTTTTTGATTATTTTTAAAATGGCATTTTCCTGTTCATTAGTGTGTCTACCAGCATTTAGAAAGTTTTGAATTTCAACAAATCAGTTTAGGTGAGAAATTGTTTTACCCAAAAACAAAACTGAACCAAAACCATTACCAAAACCAAACTTTTAACATTGACATTTCAATAAGTCCTCAAAGAAGTTTTCAAATCCAAGTGCAATATATTTTATAATTTACAGTCATTCTGACTGTAAATGACTGCGTGAATATTTGGTTAAAACAATATGGATGGCAAGAGAACTAATGAATAGGCATTTCGATGGTCGATGGATAGGACGTGCATGACCAGTGAATCAGTGATTTGGCTTGCTCGATCACCGGATTTGGCTTGTCTCCATTTTCTGTTTGGGTTATCTAACAGAGAAGGATATGTGGATACACTAATGACTTAATATAATATGAAAGATCGAATCATTATTGCTTGTGCACCGAAAGAAATAATTTCAGAAGTGTTCATCAATATTTTATTAAACGTCTTGATAAGTGCTACTACACAATTAAATGTTTGTAAAATACTTTTAATTTTTCAAGAATAAGGGTTTTTGATAAAAATTGAGCTTGTCCTCCAGAGAGGAAGGATGCGACCGTGTACCCTTTTTATGACGAAACAGCTTCCGTTTCTTTGTCAATCCAAAATTAAGAATTTAAATCAGTTTCAGCTGCAATAGCACACATACTCCTACCTCCCGTTCACATTAAGTTTCTGCCTCCACTCAGGCTCGGTTGAAACTAATTCGCCCCTCCCTAAATTTGTCACTTATTATTTTTTTCTACATATGAATGCAAGAGTATTAATCAGTCATCAGTTAGAGCTAGGGTTTGCAGACCGGCTTTACCCGGCCTCAAAAACCCGTTTTTTTGCAAATTTGATGAACCCAAAAACCCGATTTTTTTACTTAAAACCCGGATTTTATATTTCAAATTAAATTCTATTCAAAATACATTATAATTAAAATGTATTAATTAAAACATAAACAGATAAATTCCGCTGAAGAAAGGACGATGTTGTTGAGGATAATATAGAAAAGTTGTATATATCACCTTTGCGAAAGGTTTGCAGGTACAAAAACGGAAAAGAAGAAAAAAGAAAGAAGAAAAGAAGAAAGAAACGGAAAAGAAGAAAAAGCAACATGCATAATTTGTCTTAAACCAATTCAATGTAAAGGTGGTTCAACGTCAGCTTTACAAAGGCACTTCAAAATCGTACATAAAATTGATAGTGATGATGAATCGTCAGAAAAGCCAGGACCATCGTGGAAAAAACCAACTACTAATCAATCAATACTATCATTTACCAAGCGAAAACGATGGACAAAAATTATTTCGTGATTGGCGGCTGAGGATGAACTTACTGTTTGGCAAATTAATAGGTCTAAGTTTATTCGAGAAAGTTTGAGTTCTCAAGGGTTTGAGTCACCTAAATCAGAGAATACAACAATGAGCATAATTATTACTTTTGCAAAGACTAAAGAATTGGTAATGAAACAGGAATTAAAAATGGAGGACGCAAAATATTCTATAACCTTTGATGAATGGACGAGCATCAGAATTCAGCGATTGTAAGTTGTAATTTAGGTTTTGTGCGAATTTAAGGGGGTTGTGATTCGGAGAAAACCAAGGAGTTATTAACCACAAAACTTGAAAACTTTCATATACTTTGGTCAGATATCATAGCGACAACATGCAACGGTGCAAGTGTGAATCTTAAATTTGGCAAAGAATCTAAATCGGAAATTATCATTTGCACAAATCATAGCATTCATTTGGCTGTTTTAGATGCAATCATTAGGAGAAAAACATCTAAAATGCATACTAATGCTCGTTCAAATAACGTGGGTGATACCGAAAATTAAAAATCACCCATGCGTAATACATGTTTACAAAATTATGTAAAGGAAAAATTCCATAAGGAGCTGACATTAGTTCTAGATCGCAAAACTCGTTGGAATTCCATTTTTAATATGGTAGAACGATTCTTAATCTTATTGGAATGTGTGAAACTTGCTTTGAAAGATCTTAATCATCTTAAGGGCTCTCACAAATTTACTTAAATCTATTGAATAATTTTCGAAATGCACTATCACCAATTAAATTAGCAGATGAAGCATTAGGCAGGGAGGATGCCACTCTGATTACAGCAGAAACAGTAAATTTTTGTATACTCAAAAAAATTTAAAATTTGAATTCAAATATTGGACTAAAACTGCTAGATGCGCCCAAACTAAGAATTATACATCGTAGAAATGTCAGTTTAACGTCATTGGTACATTATCTAAGAGACCCGCATAGTTAGAACAAACACACAGATACCCTTTTGTAAAGTACCAAATCACAAATATTGGATACGGAGGAAAATTGTTTAAACGGTTATTTAATGTTACGTCAGCAACCGTCGATGCTTTTCATTCCGATGTTTCTGTCATACCATCAATGGCCGAAGAATTGAATTTGGCCATTAAAACTGCCTCTTTGCAGCAATCAAAACAAACATTCCAAAGTGCTAATTTATTTAAAAAAGAGTGCGCAATAATCGAATTTTGAGGTGAAAGGACCAACCACTTAGAAAACATATATGCAGCTTTACTATCGATATCGCCACTTCGGCGGAGGCAGAAAGAGTATTCTCAATTACATGTAGTATTTGTACTAAAACCAGAACACTCTTGGGTGATGATGCTATTTATATGTTTTCGCATTTTTAAAACATTTTTTTTTTGCGATACGATTAAAATTTTGCATTAAGATACATTTTAGACATATTTAATTTAAATCTATTAAACAATTGGTTTTTAATTTACTTTACGATTGAACTTTTATTTATTTTAGTATTTTATAAATAAAATTGAATTTCTGGCTTCCTATTTTAAATGTTTTTGTTATTTTAATGAAGTTAAAAAAACCGGGTTTAACCCGGTTAACCGGGTTTAACGATTTTCCAAACCCGAAAATCCGGGTTTTAAAATTTCCGGGTTTTTGCAAACCCTAGTTAGAGTCACTCTACAAAAAAATTTTAGAAGTGAAACAACTAATAGAAAACCAGTAAGACACTATAATGTATATGATTTTTAATACGAGTATGTTCCGAAGACTGTAAGAGAATTCAATCCAGTTTCGAACTGATGAGCTTATGATTATGAAAAAATTAATCTTCTCATCAGGCCGTGGCGACTGGACTGATTATACCACAATTTACATTCTATATATACAGAATGTGCTGTGCATTTAAGTATTAGCGAATCATAACTTACACAGATGAATTCTCTTACAATTTTTCTTCTTCACAATATTCACACAGCTCTATTTCTGTGTACGCTAATTTTTATTTTATTAATTTTTTGTTGAATATTAATTAATTCATGTAATATCTAATATGCTACCGGTGGTTAGACCATTTCAATTGTGTTTCGATTAACACGAGAAGTATATTAGTATTTACGAACAGTAATTCAACGAAACCGACTAATAGACAGAATTCTATTTATTTAATTATATGATTTTATTATGTTCCGAAGATTGTAAGAAAATTCAATCCAGTTTCGAACTGATGAGCTTATCATTATGAAAAAATCAATCTTCTCATCAGGCCGCGGCGACTGGACTGATATAGAATGTAAATTGTGGTATAATCATTCCAGTCACCGCGGCCTGATGAGAAGATTGATTTTTTCATAATCATAAGCTCATCAGTTCGAAACTGGATTCAATTCTCTTACACTCTTCGAAACATATTAAATATCATTTAATATAAATGTTGTTTAACTAAATCTTTTTTCATTTTCTTGTCATAATTGATTTATTTAAACCAAAATAAAATTTCACAACAGCATTCTGGTCAAATTGAAATAAAAGCTTACTACAATTCATTTGGTTATTAAGTCAATATACATTCACCCATTCCACACGAGTCGCGATTACGCTGTTGCATTTCTTCGTCTCTTACCTCTTTGCACTGTTTTTGCCTATAAACAAAATTTAGTTTGTAGGCAAAAGCAGTGCAAAGAGGTAAGAGACGAAGAAATGCATCAACGTAAGCGCAACTCGTGTGGAATGGGTGATACATTACATAGATGGCCGTAAAAATTTACGGCAGTGATGGCCGTAAAAATTTGGTAAAATGATACCTGGACAAATTTCAAGTTAAAAAATTGTAGAAAAAGCAAAACAAATTCACAAAATATAGGAACGTATAATAATTTTGTGATTAAATAATTCTTGTATTTTTCTATAAACATTTTAGGCATCTTACGTGCACTAGTAACACTAAAGATATATATATGGTATAGCAAGTATTATTATAATTCGTCAGACCCAACTTTGATATATTTTTCAAAATAAAAGTTCGAAATATATATTTTAGAAATAATTTAATTTTAATATTTCTGCAATAAATATTTATTTAATACCAATATACATTCTTGCATATTGTTGTTAAAGATATGTAGAAAACTTTTATATAAACGTTTTATAATATTTTTGTATTTTTCAAAAAAAAAACCTGAAGCTAAAAAACAGCATTTTTACTATGGATTCCTATGGAAAACAGTGAAAAGTTATACCACTAAAAAAGCTTCTAAAAAATATGTCATGCTGATTATGGCTCTATACTCTAGAAGGCTCTGCTAAAATTCAGTGATGGATCTCTAGGCAAACTTTTATTTCCGGACCCCCTCAAAACAACAGGAAAATCCGTACCCTAGAAGCTTTCGTCTTTGTTTTTCAAGCTCAAATCGTTTGTTTTCGGCAGTTTGCACTAGCAACGTGAGACCACCTGATTTTCGACAAGATAATTTTTTCGACTAAATTCAAACAACAACAAAAAAGACAAATCACACAAACGCACAAATTACATTCTCATAAAAACATTTAGAAAATTCAATTACAACATCGCCTACAAAACATCACAAAAATTACAAAACAAGTTGCCATTAAAAAAAAATCCAAAATATGACAGACGAATCTACAAACTGACGTGTAATAGAAGAATAAAAAAAATTGTTAATTGTTAAAATTTGCTTACAGAGAGAGGAATAGGAGTTGATGACATATCTCTGAGAGATAAAATCTGGCGAGACATAATCCCGAGGGACATAACTCCGAGGAACATATTCCCAGGAGACAAAACCCCAAAGGTACAAAATCTCGAGGATATACATTATTCCGAAGGCGTAAAATTGTATTCGGGATTTCCTCCCTTATAGTATAACGGGGTTTTAAATGATTTTCTGAAAGAGAGGTGGCTACCATATCTAGACAAAAAAAATACAGAAACAAAAAATTTCGATGGAAAAATCAAGAAGCACAATTATCAAAGTGTAGCCCAAGTTAAAGTTAAAATTTATAAAATGTCTATAAAATTTGAGTTTTTTATGATAGTTCTTAATATGTATGATAATGGAAATTGCTTCGTCTACCTTTCAAACACAGGTCAAAGGAATTGTATCGCTGGTATCGCTTCTACTAATAGATGTGACTAGATCACTACATTTGCCTAAAAAAAAAATTCAAAAATTTTAAGATCCAGAATAATTGAAAATTAAAAATCCAGAAAAAAATTCCCGAAAAAAATCTAGAAATTGCTAAAGAAGCAATCCAGAAAAAAATCCAGAAAAAAATATTTTGTTCAAAATAAATGAAAAATCAATTTTATAGGAATTTTAGACGTTTGTCGTCACTTGAAACATTTGTGGTACATCTATTAGTAGAAGCGATACGAGCGATACAATTCCTTTGATTTGTTTCTGCAAGGTTGACGAAGCATTAACGAATAAATAAATTCGCAATTCGCTCCAATAGATTCGTCGCTACCATACTAACCCAACGAACTAAGCCAACCACAAAATAATTTGAAACATTTATGGTACAACAATCCGTAGAAGCGATATAATTCCTTTGATCTGTGTCTAAAATGTTGAAGCAATTTTTATTACCATAAATATTAAGAACTTTAGGGGAAAACTCAAATTTTAAGGCTATTTTATGAATTTTAATTTTAACTTGGGCCGCACTTTGATAATTGTGTTTCTGGGTTTTAGTTTTCTGCATTTTTGTTTTTCGGAATTGTTTGTTTCTGGATTTTTTTTTTAGATTTTTTTTTCGGGATTTTCAATTTCTGTATTATTATTTTCTAGATAAGGTAGCCAACCCAGATGTTACGCAAATGTTTCAAGTGATGACAAAGGTCTATAAATGCCATTAAAATTGAATGTTGATCACTCCTGAAAATTTCTGGATTTTTTTTAGGGAAATGTAGTGGTGGTTCCTTTCAATTTTCGGAACTATTAAAACAAAATTGCGCAAATTTGTTAAAGAGAATATTGAAGAAAGTCCACATATTTTTTTACAGTGTAATTCAATAAAATAATTTGAAGCGAAATATTACGTGGATAATAGTAAAATAATTAATAAAAGTCAAGGCGACCCTAGAATCTTCCGACATATCACATTACATGCTTTAAATAGCCAATTCTACAAACTATCGGCTAGTGGGGAACCCTATGAATTGACAAGCTCTGAATAGTTTGGCGAAAATGTTGTTCAATTAATTTTGTCAGAACGATCCCAGAATTTTTCGACATATCACAACATATGCTTTAAATAGCTCATACTTAAGCTTTCGATCTAATGCCAAGATAGTTAAAATTCACACGTATTCACCCTATTATACCAAATACCACGAATCTCAGAGATTAGCTCATATAGTTACTAATAGTGACTAGAATCCCCTGCAAAATGAATTGAACAATATTTTCACCAAAATACGTGCAATTTTGACTATATTGGCAATTCAGAGCTAGCCATAAGTTCGATATGGTTATATCGATAGCTTATAGTATGAGCTATTTAAAGCATATGATGAATATATAAATTAAATTGATTGAACATTTTCACCAAAAAAACGTGTGAATTTTGACAATCTTACCTTGCCATTGATTTTATTTAAGATTGCTTAGCGCAACTTAAATTTTTGAATTTTTGTATTTATTTTATTAATCATTTTTTCAATATTCACATAATATTTCGTTCCAATTTGTTTTTATTGAATTACACTGTAAAAAATTATGTACGCTTTTATTAATATTCTATTTGACAAATTTTGTTAGAAACTTCACACCGGCTTTTTCCTTTGAAATTGTAGCTTTAGATTTCGGCTCGGACCTTACCCCTTCAAAAGCAAAAAAATGCTTACCTCCACTTGTTCGGTAAATAACTATTTTTAGTACTACCAGAAAAGCTTGAATATAGTCTACAAAATTAGGAAAAGAATTTCAATTTGGACCATTTTCCAAAAAAAAAACCAATTACATAACCATAAATCCGAACAACTAAATCACGAAAATTTATTTCCACACTTTCACATTAAACATGGTTATATGTCGTTCTCATCGGTTTCCCTAAGTGATTAGTAAGATCCACACTTCTGTCAACTAATCAGTGATTTGTAGAATTTTATCATGGATTTTGCGTAATGAAATATAAATTTTTGTGGAAAATTTGGGGTACACATTACTACAATACTACTATTTAATATTTTGTCACACATCCATATGTAGCACTTCTGTGATATACCGACTTAGGCAATGATAAATTTCTGTAAATCGCTTATAAGTAGGCTTAGGGAATCCGTTGATCGCGGTCTCTAACCCTATTTCGAATTATGTCATACGTAACTCTTCTATGGTTAATGGAGTTAGCACACAAAAAATCCTTTTCCGAAATTTTAAGTTATACTTTTGTTAATTTTTATCGAAATATCTGCATAAATTAATATCATTTTATTATTAGGGGTACAAATTGAAAATGCGGGATTGATAACAGATGGCGTTACTAACGCTATACGCATCAGGCAGTACTGTTACTATGTTCATGTCAAAGCTACGTCTTATAGCTTTAATTTTCAGTATGTGTCAATTTGTCGCAGTGTCAAATTCATAGTTTTTTTGAGCTCTCAATATGTCGAGTTTCGTGCCAACAAAACAGCATTTGCGGGAAGTTTTAATACATACCTACAAACGCTGAAATGGGAAGTCTTACCCCACCCGCCGTATAGCCCAGATATTGCTCCTTCCGATTACCACCTTTTCCGATCGATGACACATGGCCTAGCTGACCAGCGCTTCCATTCTTACGAAGAAGCCCAAAAATGGGTCGATGACTGGATAGCAGCCAAGCCGGCCGAATTTTTTCGCGACGGTATCCGTAAATTGCCAGAAAGATGGGAAAAAGTTGTGGCTAGCGATGGATAATTCATTTGTTACCATTTTTTCAGAATAAACGTTCAAAAATAGAAAAAAATCCCGCATTTTCAATTTGTACTCCTAATAATAAAATCAAAATTTTTAATTGATGATGTTGTTTTAGGAAAACTTTAGAATAAAATTTACGGCGGTACGAAAAATTTAATTTGCCAAAAATTGCTAGGTACCACTAGCCTCTGATAATAAATTTTTAAGACATTAATTGCCAGTATTCCCCCACTATCGCGTAAAATATGTCCTGCAGGCGTCGATTATATTTTTTTTAAAAAGTAATTTCGTTACACAGCTATAAATTAAAATAATTGAAAATTGTCATTCCTTGAAACTACCACCAATCAAATTCATTTATTATTTAGCGCCCTGGCCAGTAAAATCTGTTAAATAATATATGTCAATAATTTTGAATAATTTACGATGAAGCATAACTAAGCATAACCATAAATCAAAATATTGCATCAATATTCTTAAAATTCATTAAACGTGACAACAACAAAACATCGTTGAACTAAGACATCATGCTGATGATTAAATAAAATTAAAAAAATCTTTAATGGTTGAAATTGTAAAAAGGTAGTGCACCATTGTGGACATTTTTTTTAATATAAAAACAAAGTTAACAAATCAACGAAGTCGAAAATTAGTTAATAGATTATAAGATTTATATAACAATAGTATACATAGATTTGAGAGCAAACTACTTTTTGGGGTATAAGGCGTTGCCAGCTTTAAAAAAAAATATTCGTAATTATGGGTTTATCTTTTTCACATAATTTTTGGAAATTAGCACGATAAATATTTTATTGTAATATGAAGAGAAGACTTAAATATATATTATCTCGATAAAACCGCTAATTTTACGATTAATTCAATTAACACATAAATTTGGGTAGCATTCAACCTAAGTAGTTGCCAATATTTAGTTTGCCCGAATACAAACCAATTTTTATAAATTTGCATAATCCAGAAAATTTTGAAAATTTAGAAAATGAATAAAAACCAAACTGAATGTAAATATTACCAATTTTTTTGTTCGGTGTATTGCACAAAGTGAATTTGTATATCAAATACGCCGATGTACATATACAACGCAGATGCCATAGCAATAATATATTTTCTTCTTCTTCTTCTTCGTGCGGTTGTCTTAACTAAACCAAAATGAATTTTTCTTTTCTCAACTTCATCTAAAACACTTTTTGCTTTTTTTTTTCGCTGTGTTACTTGCAATAAAATATATTTATTTAAATGAGTCAGTTTGTGTAGTATATGTATATGTATACTTGTTATTTATTTCAAATATCATTGAACTCAAGAAATCCATTTCTTATCAACAATTCATAATTCTTATTTATTTTATAATTTTATTCTCGATTTTTTTTTTTTTTTTGTAAATGCATTATTTTTAGTTTGTTCTCCAAAAATAAATGTAAGTATTAATAAAACAGAATGAATTTTGCTATGTCTGGCCTCATTTCCTAAAATACAAGTTTGCCTGCTTTAATTTATTTTGTATAAAATACATTTAGTTTTATTTATTAGTGCATTTGAATTACAAAAAAAAAAAAAAAAAATTAATTAAATTAGAATTCAACAATTCAATTAGATTCGTAAATCAAATTGAAATTTATTATTATTGAAGTTCGTGATTCACATGCTAATGTATGAATAAAAATAAAAATTGGGTATACATAGGTATTTGATTATTTTTTTTTAAGGTGGACAGGTATTTTGGTCTATTGGCGCAATGTAATTATTGTGTTTCTGCATCTAAAATATATTGTTTTTCGGAATTGGAATTATTAAGTTTGACCAGTAAATGACGCGAATCATAAATAATTGACGTAACACTAATATATGAATTAGTAAACTCATGCTAATACGTATTACATCGAATCGGCCGTATTAAGTAAACAATTTCTGGCATATTGTTAATCTTCAGCGATGATAGAATTTGTAGGAATTTCGATAACACACCCACTACGGTTAATAAATTTTTAATACCTTTCAATTTTTTTCAAAATTGTAAGTTTCAGTCACTTTATAGAATTTCTCAGAAACAGTACAAGTAATAAGGCTGAACGATTATAATCTAATTATGTTAATATTTAATAATAATTAATAACAGTTTCAACTACAGATTTGTATATCAAGTGTGTCAGGAAGGAAAATTTTTTTTCATTCCAATTTTTTTAGATTTTAAAAATATTTTTTGAGTTTGCTGCCCTCGTGGCGAAAACGGTGGACATCAGATATCATGTTGCTTCTAGCAATCGATAGTCTATCATGTTCTGAATGAAAAACCATAAAAAACTTTTCAAAATTTCGAAACGACGAACTCGGACGAGACCGCGCCAAATTCTATAAAAAATGTATTAATCGTAATTATAAAAATCTACTTACAAATTTAGATTCAGAACGTTTAGCACGACTAAACGACACCATTTGAATGACATAGCTACACTAATTTATCCATCCAGCCTGTTCGTTCATCGAAATTTGGTGTACTCTAAAGGAAGCGAAGTTTTGGCGACCACTATAAAACCTTAGGATGTTGGTTCTGTTATATTTTGGTAAAATAAAAATTTTTGGTCGTTGGTGTGATGTTTCCATATAGGAACGATAAGCGAAAAAGGTAAAATCGCCAATGGGCTGAATATTGCAAAAAAACTGTTGCCATGCGATTCTATGTATAATCATTACCAAGGTAAAAACAGTTTAGTTTTAAATATCTTTAGAACTAGACAGAATATTAACAAGCGTTAAACTGCTCACAACTCTGTATAAAAACAAAATAAAATGTTTTTCATCTGCACACTTAGAAATTTTGCGTCGGCCTTCGATGAAAAGGTTGCATCGCGGCATATACGATTCGACTTGGAGTGGAATTATATAAAGAATGATATAAAGCATACATCGTTCATATCTACGATGAAATTACATCTAAAATCGATGCAAAAGTATATCGGAAAATTCTCGTTTTGTTATGTTAAGGTATTTGCATGTTTCGGTAAAATCAAAACGAAAGAACGTTGTGCTCTACATACAATTGTATCTACAGTCATTCACTAAAATTTGCGTACACCTTAAAAATCGAACGAATTTCACAATAAAGTCAAAAATAATTAACGGCTTCTGTATCTTGCATTTGCAAAGGTATAACTAACAAGAAAGATGGTGTATGCTTAAAAAAAAATGTTTGCTTCAATAAATAATTCACGTTTTTATAAAATAAAAGGTCACAAAAATTTGCGTACATTTAATAATTACATATAAACAAAAATTTGATAGAAGACCAAAAATTACTATTTTGTTGTACGTCATTTGGCTTCCAGCATCCTCGAATGCACAGAATTCACTAAATTCATGGTCGTGGCATAATCGATTTCCCAATCTATTAGTTTTAATTATTCTTTTGTAGTGATTCGATGTTTCTGGACTCTGCGACTTAGTTCTCCCCACAAATGCTGTATAGGATTCAAATCTGGTGATTGATGTAGATGATTTAGTTGTTTAGGGACCCTATAGAGCGGCTATTTCTTTACTATACTCGCCGTACGCCTTGGATCGTTGTCCTGTTTGAAGTACCACTTAGAAGGAAGACCCAATTTTTCGACGCTAGAAGGACATTTTTATTTTTTTAAATATCTAAATGTATCTCAGCAATCATATTTCCGTCGAAAAACACAATATTTCCGACACCATTTGCTGCTATACAGACCCAAACCATTACAGACCCAGCCCCATATTTAATTATTGGTTTTACATTTTTTCCTCAAACGCCTTATTAGCCTTCCTCCACACTTTCCGCTGGGCATTTGACCCAAAATCTTAAACATGCTTTCATCGGAAAAATAAAATATTTTGCCACAATCTAATATCCTTGTCTTGGTACAATTTTACCAATTCTTTCCTTTTTTTCATTTTTACTGCAGACATGAAAGGTTTGCGCATAGTATGGCTATTGTATCCATTTCTCCGAAGAATACGGCGCACATTTTCTGGATAAATAGCTATCCCTAATGATTCTTCCAGTTCATCAGCTATTTTGGAGACACTTTTGGCTGAATTGGTCCTTACCATCCTTACAATTGTCCTTTCGGTACGACAATTTATGTTCCGAGGACGGCCGGTTTGCAGTTTCCGTGCTGTATTTCTACATTCTTTGAAATTATTAACAGTTCTTTGGATTGTAGTATGCGTTCTGTAAACGATTGCTGCAATTTCCCTGTAAGATTGCCTTCTTTAAATAATTCTACTGACGTCTTTCGTTTTGTGAAAGGCATTTTGTTGCAACAAACTCAAAATTTGAAACGTCGACAAAACATAGATCAATTTTATACGGCTGATGGCTGCCTAGGAATTTTACTCGGTTTTAGTAAAGATAACGGTAATTAAAGTTTAGACCACGCAAATTTTTGTCACGTTGTACGCAAATTTTTGTGACGATGAATTTTAGAAAAAATTGAATTATTTATTGAAGCAAATATTTTTTTGCTTTAACAAATATGTTCTTTCTTATTATTTATGTCTGTGTAAACACAAGATACAGAAGCCGGATATTATTTTTTGATATTAGTGTAGAATTCGTTCGATTTTTATAGTGTACGCAAATTTTTGTGAGTGACTGTATATAACTATTTTATTTAAACCCTATTCATCTGTTTTTTTAATATGTACATATAATCAGAGCCATCTTGATGTAAATAGAGCTGGCATGTGAAAAATGAACTTAAAATAAGGGATACAGAAACACCAAAAATTCATTTATTTTCACAGAGTTTGTATGAGAAAATGCGATTTCGGTTGACGAAAAAATATGAATTAAAAGTTAAACCCAATTAAATAATTTCTTCTAACATCGCTATAAAACAACTCAATGTCTTACTCATTTAAAACGCAGGTCCTCAAATTTCCTGATTTTCCAGCAATAATCAAAAGAAAATAAGGGAATTTAAATTAAAAACATTCTCGCATTAAAAAAAAAAATTCAATTTAATGACGTCATGATTTGTCTACTTTGATCTAAAACCAATGGCAACAATCGAATTAAAAATAAATCAAACAGAGCCAAACAGAAAAACTTAAATCAATACCATGAGCGTGAAGAAAACAGAAAATCGAAACAATCTAGCATGCTTCGCAAATTCCAAATAACAACAGAACGATATTCAAATTCAAATTTGAATAGAGGCAATGAAAGAGATGATTATTGTATTGTTTGTAAATTTTGAGTTATTAGTTTATGACGTTTATTACAAAAACAACAACACTTTAAAGTACGAAAATAACTTATTTTGAAGACGATTTTCACTAAGAAATAAACATTTTCATGATTCGATTTTTCAATCAAATGAAATTACATGTTTTATGAATATTATCGTATAAAAATAATATAAAAGGTCATAATTCTTATAGACTAAAAATGTTAATGAAAAC